>OX419728.1:1880000-2505000 GCA_948477245.1 Thumatha senex
GTTTATTATTTATGAACACACCATTTATGGACCAGGTGTTACCTCCTGGGGGTGAACTGTGTAGTGAACAAACAATAGTGAAGTGCTATAATATAAAACACGTTAACAAACTGTTTTCATTAGTTTTTAAACTTATCAGACTCTAAGAAAGTGCAATGAACACGACCCTTTAGTGAAAAATAATATACGTAGTAAATTAGGTTAGTTTAAAATTACTTATTAGCCTCATAGACGTACATTCCCTATGTACGTCTATGATAGATTATAATTGATTATTAAGAACTTGGTTTTTGCTAATAAAAAAATAAAAAAAACTTTGTGGAATGCGGAAGAATCGCTTGGTGACTTAAAGTTTTATGTTTCATAGGAGGTTGAAGTTTATAGCAATTCTATAAACGCATAGGTCTACTAACAGTATAAAATGCATTATAAGTTTTGTTTCCAATAGTATAATAAAGTATTACAATTAATAATAATAATGTTCTTTTGCCTCTCACGGTTTACAATAAATATTTTTACAATCATTTCTGTCTCATTTTTTTTCTTTTGGTACTACTGGACCCCTAATTAGGCAAAATACCTGTATTTTTGGGAAACAGTATATCTAAGTATGTTACATTTAGGACACAGTGAACAATTAGAGTGCTTATTTTAGGAGATAAGCTATAAACATATTATTGCTGATGCTGTGTTGCAGCTGATTGCAGCGGAGTATCGTGGCCGCTTACTTCTCGCCAACCTGTGAGCAATATCAATTCGAACTATGGCTCGCTGAGCAAGACGTCATTCTTACCGCATTTCGTCCCAGTCCTGGAAAATTTCAACGCCTGGGGGTGACACTTGAGGCTCCCGGAAAACCACTGGTAGGGGGAGAACTTCGGCGGTCTTGGTGGCCAATCTATGACCGGAAAAACATCACCACCTGTGTGTGGCGTGTGCGCGGTTCGATCGTAGATGTATCGTTTGCGACCCCTGATTATATATATAAATAAATAAATAAATATCCATCACGCCTTATCCCCGAAGGGGTGGCAGAGGCATATTATATGCCCACTTTTCACCGTATGGATTCCTGTCCCACGTAATAGGTGGTGAGCCCATTGCCGTGTTGAAATAGACAGACGCAGGTTGTGGCTACCTGCTGTTGAAATTTTTAAGCCGCCCATAAGGCCTTCAACCAGGCTTAACGACTGCCATTTTACTGGCAACCGGGACCAACGGCTTAACGTGCCTTCCGAAGCACGGAAACGCTCGCAAATGTAAATGCCACAAAGTGGTCACCCATCCGAGGACCAGCTATAGTGAAAGTTGCGTAACTCGGTGATCGTTTACAGAACACTGAGACCGCGGGGCCACGAGCGCTTCTATATATAATAATATTAATAATATTTATTTCATATTTATTTATTGCACACGCCGCGTCTAGGGCTGGCATGTGGTGGAAGGAGGGGTCGTTATTCGTCCATAGTTATATTTATTTTGACGTTTCTCCTCCAATTTGCCACCCACTGGCTATCCTAAATACTTAGGCATACGTTGGGCAGTCAAACTCCTGATTCAAGGGCTCTCCGGGATGCAGGTATCGTGCAGGCCTGATTCCCTGTGGAGATCTTAATATGCACGCAGTGTGCACCTCCGCTATCGGTACACCAGGCACTGAGGCCTGAGAGACGGACCATACGAGTGTTACAAGGGTGCCGAAAGGGACCTCCCTTTAGGAGACCATTAAGCTGGTCAAGAAATTGGCCCGAAAATAGCTCCTAGAGAATCTGGAATGGTAAGGCCATCCGCTGGCCCAAACCTCAGTCAATATTAGGTATTACGTTGAGAACGACGTGCCCGCAGTCACCAAAAGTGAGCTCGCGGTGCTAAGCTCCGCAAAAGAACCACTCCGGACCCGATAGCATTCTGGGGTTAGTACGACTCCGGGTTCCCAATGAACATTGGCTATTAGTTTTGGCTCATCCTTCAATAAAGACTGGTTTCCCAAGGTGTCGTATACGGGGAAATTCGTCTTTATCCAAAACGAGGGCGGCCAGCGGCCTCGCCTTCCGGCTATTGGTCGCTCGTATTGATCGACGAGGTATGCAAGCTCTTTGAGCATTCATTGCAGTTGCAGAGCATGCAGAGCACTTTGCATATGTCACAGTCACGGCGATCTGGAACATAAGCAGTTTCGTTTCCATCAGTTTGGTTTCAGTCCTCCGCGATCACGCATGTCGGAGTCCTCGCGGAAAGAGCGTCGTCACAGGTGAGGTAGTCATGACGGTGTCTCATGACATAGTCAACGCCTTGCCCTGGAAATGCTTTAAGAAGACGCTCATTTTTATATAGTGCCTCCTCGCCTCTAGTGCATTGTCGGGGCTTATCTTTCCGAGAGAGCCATAGCTTACCAAAGCTAGGGCTGGCATGGTGAGAAGTGTTGTGTTTCTCAGGGATCGGTCCTAGGACCACTTCTGTAGAACATCGGCTTCGATAGGATGCAGCGCGGTCCGTTGCTGAGAGGTCACTCTCGTGATGGCGTGAGGAGGAATGCATCAAGATGCAATCCTAAGGACCACGTCAGGTGTTGCTCCAGTCCTGTGTCGAGGTTATTTTTCAAACCTGTGTTTTATTTATGTAACCAATTTTATTTCTAATTACCATTTCAATTTATTTAACTACCATATCTCGAGATCTAATTACCGTATATGGGAACCGTTTAAAAAAAAAAAGAAACGGCAATATCTCTTAGCAGAAAAGAGTAATTGCTGTGCCTTTCATCAAATTAAGTTTCTATCATTCAATTCTTTCCGAAAATATCATAAAAACATGAACATGAATCTCCAAAACATCAAATAGGCTCGAAATGAAATAATAATAATAATAATAACGTTTATTTTCCTCTCTCACACAGTAACAATTACATTATAGATCTTAAGCTAGGTTACACTTTTACTAGATTAAATTCTGTGTAAGAGACTGGTATCTGTAGTAGGTAAAGGATACCCGTGTGACAGATTACCAGCCTCTCCTAACTCCGTCTGTCGGTCTGTGCGCGTGTGCGTGTGTGTGTGTGTGTGTGTGTGTGTGTGTGTGTGTGTGTGTGTGTGTGTTAGTGAGCGTGCGTGCATGGGTGTGGGCCTGCTTAAGGGGATTTTGTCTATGAGGGAACATGAAGCAGATTTTCAGTTTGGTCATAGCTAAGGGACTTAAGCCAACGAGAAACAATGGTTTTACATTTATATTTTGTAAGCTGGTAAATATACAGGTTCTCATTTACTTTATTGTATAAGTACACTCCTAAAAAGCCAAAGAACTTTCCTGAAAATGCCGTCGACCACCGATTTTCATTTTGACAGACCTAAATATTCGCCCACACACGATATTAAGAATAACACCGAAAGAATATATTAAAAAAAGTGGAACATATTTTACACAGCTTTATCTATCCCCAAGTAAAATAATATAAACTTTTTGTATGCGATCTAGACGACAGATAGACATGCTTATATATTTCTAAATACATACATATTATGCATAGGAAACAAACTCCGAAACAAACATTTGTGGATGATCAAAATATTTACTCCGACCCGGGAATTGAACCCAGGACCTCAGCGCGGCAGTAGCATAGGTACACTACACTTCGTCACCGAGGCAGACTTGAACCTCGTAATAGTTATTTTAATAAACTTAGTTGACGCTTGCGGCTCCACCCGCGTGGTGAGATTTTCCCGTTTCCTTTTCCCACAGGATCTTCTTCCCGAGATAAAAAGTAACATATGTGTTATTCAGATGTGTAAGCTATATTATTGTTAAGTTTCATCAAAAACCCTTCAGTAGTGTTTTAGTCTTACAAACTTTCGCGTTTATAATATTAGTCGGATTAAACACTTTGAATCTGAAATAATGACTTATCTACGAGTAGCTAGGGCCCGTCCCGACTTCGCACGGGTGGACATTATTTTTTTTTACATTTTGGCAATTAAAATACCCTATATTAATCAGGGTTAATGTAGCATTCAAACAGTGAAAGAATTTTTCAAAACTGTCCATTACTTTTTGAGCCAATTCTTTACAAACATACTTACATACAAATCTTACCTCTTTATAATATTAGTATTATATGTATACACGTATTTATTATTATAATGTACGATTTGTTAATTTATGTGTAGGCGTTTAGTAAATTAACGTGTTGATACGGCTTCAATTTGTGTTTGTTTTTGTAATAATTTAAGCATGAACGCAAATGAAACCTGTATACAATTTTTTCATCTTTATCATCTCATCATTCTTCAATCTACGACCGTAATATCATCTGATTTCTTTCCATATACTACAATATCCCTGTTTATAAACGATAGAGGTTGGCTTTAACCCTCAGTATCCTTTGAGGGAGCGTTCCGTATACTCATATTGACGCACTCTGCATCGCGCGCGGGAACTTTTCACGATTCGTACGTAACTTTTCAGTTTTACAGGTAGTGTGCGAGAAATGGTTTAAGGTTTATTTTGAAACATCATATTGGAAGCAGTTTACAGAATGGTTGGTATTTGTTTTGTAATGTTATTATTTTTAAATCCTACTAATATTTTAAACGCGAAAGTTTATAAGTATGGGTGTTTGTTACTCTTTCACGCAATATCTTATGAATGGATTTTGATGAAACTTTACAATAATATAGCTTACACATCAGAATAACATATTTGCTACTTTTTATCCCGGCAACAAGTTTTGGTGGGAAATGGGAATGGAAAACTTCACCACGCGGGCGTCAACTAGATAAATAAATAAATATTATGGGACACTTTTTACACAGCGCCATTTAACTCTAACTAAGCTAGCTTGTACTATGGGATTTAGATAACTGATATTACATATTTATATATTTCTAAATATAATTCTGCGATGTATGCTCAAACTATATACTTTTTGTAGTTGTGACGCGAAATGCGTCCCAAACGTCAATAAAACAAAGTAAAACTCCCAAAAAATATACAAAGGATAATTTTATTTTAGCTGAACACTGTTTTAATAACATTAACCTTAAAAACATTAACTGTTTTTAGGTATTCGGTTTTTATTAGTTACCTTCTAAGTTAGTAAGTTAGATACTCATTAATAAGATATAGTGACATTTGCCTATATTTTTGTCATAGTTCAGGCAAGTTCAGCAAACATTATTACAAAATAATGAAACTTCTGTAAGTCTTTTTATTTTACCAAACTCTTTTCCTTTGAACATTCGTAGAAGAAAATAAGTATTGTTATTCATCATACGGACAATTTTTTTTCTTATGTATCATTCTTCAATCATAAGAAAAGAAAATGATTTTTATTCTACTACATAACTTTGGCATCGCTAGAAAATATATCTCCTATTCTGATACTTGAATTTGGAAAGTGTCTGTGAGGATTCCTCGACTCCTCAGTTGCCCTACTCATCAGGCCATTTATGGGAGCCTACGATTTTAGAAACACCTTCGTTATGTGAATTCAGTGATGTAATTGGTAGTGTAAACGAATTACGACTGGCGCGCTGAGGTCTCGGGTTCGAATTCCGGGTCAGTACACAGAAACATGAATTTATGTACACCTGTTTATAGTTACAAATAAATGGACGCGTGTATCGCGGTTTTGCATAATTTTACCAATAATGAGGTAAACGAGGGTTGAAAGTTTATTTGGGAAATTCTTTATTTTCAAACATAGCAACACCAAATGTTTATACCTGCTTCTGTATAAATATGAAAAAATAATCGGTAAAAAATTTTGATAAATTCTACTCTTAAGAGGGTAAAGCAGGTATTGTAATAACCAACTTATTAATTACGAAATTCACGGAGCTAACGTACCTATAAAGTCCAAACTTCGTATTGGGGTTCCTTTTAACACGTAGGTGCCCCCTCCTATGAAGAAGTTTTGTGAATATTTACCCCTAAGGACGAATGGAATAAACAGTTGTATGGAAAATTGACATTTTCAAAGTTAGTAATATGTACTTACGTGCCTGCACCTGTTTTAGAAGAATCTCTTTAGGCCTGTATTACCATCGAGTTTGGTGTTCCCACGGGAACCAAAACTATGTCAATAAACCACGCACAGCCTACATATCAAACATCTGAAGGTGAAATTTGGTGAATATAAATAGTAATACTTTAAGTCTTTGGATAAGCAATAAAAACTACTACGATATTTAAATGGAAACGGGAACTGCGCGGATGAAGCCACACACAGTCTAGACTATCAAACATAGGTACATACCTGAAATTTGGTGATAGTATTAATTAGGTATCTACCTTGAATCAGCACTAAGAAAGGGGTATTCCCACGGGAACGCGAACTACGTGGTTAAAACCTAAAATTTGGTGAACTTATTCTTTACGTACCTACGTTATATGAGCACCAGGAAAGAATTCCCGGTATTCCTACGGGAATGTAATCTTACTAATATTAAAAATGTGAAAGTTTGTAAAAATTTCTATATTATTTGGACGTTTGTTATTTAATCACATTTTGATGAAAATCGGCATTATAGGTAGAACATTTCCGAAGGTTGAAGCCCGCGACTCCGCTCACGTGCAATTGTTAGTACATAAAAAGATTTTCCCGGGATATAAAGTAGGTACCCTATGTATTAATTCAGGAAATGTCTAGCACAGGATATTCAGTTCAAGCTGTTTCGCCCGCGTGTATATTATTCAGTTGTTAGTATCTTATCAACAAGTATTCCGATTACATTCAGTTTTTTGTTGTTAAAAATCGAATACTTCAGAAGTTGTTTCATAACAATAGCCTACGCGCCACCCTCTATAGCTAAGGTCTCTATTTTGTCTGTTTCTCTTATGTGGCGCTAACGAAGTGGCGCAGGTCAGCTAGTATATATGTAAAGATTATTATTGTTTCTTCTTCTCGGGTATCTTCTCTTTTGTTTTTCTTACGAATACACCCGCAGTCCTTTGGTAGACTTACTTGGGGACATAGTGGTCCAACACGCAGAGGCCCTTTGAGAATTTTAATCTAATAGGTAATGGGACCTCCACTGCAGACAATCTACTCCCGCCTAATGTAGAAGTGCGGTAATGGACTACCTCCCATGGGAGTTAAACTATTGTGAAAAATGCTAACTATGAGATGGGCTATTGGGTTGGGGGTTAGGTGTACTGTGTAATTTGAACTATGGATGAAGACTGCGTCTGCCGTTTTAATGTTATATTATCAAAAGCAGACGGTGACTTGTCAACTTACTGCATGGGCCTACAATCGCCATAGGCAATATTAGCCCCAACAATGGGCAACACCGGTGTGAGCGGCTTGGGGTGTCGAGCGGTGCGGCTCCGGTTTCGCAGTCGCGGGTCAGACCGGAGCGGGTTTCACCGTAGTTATGCCCTTGAAAATGACACTTTCACCCCCGAGCATATCCCTCGGACCGGCCAATTAAGGCAAGCCAGAGCTGAGATTTGTTGCACTCCCGGGAGTAGCGCATTACTTTCCCTTTTTATGCTAACCGGTGCAGAAGGACAACAAAACTCTGAGGAATCGGGACCGATGTATAGCCACGCACATTCAGCTCGCCACAAGCTGCCCTGCGGATGTAAGCTTTTCAATAACTAACTGATACATTTTTTATTTATATCAGAAAGTGGATTACCCAAAATCAGAATCTCCTATGCCCTCATAGGGTTGCGTTAATCCTTTATAAGATAACGATTGTATTCGAGGGTTATTATTTTTATTTTAAATTTATTATTTAAAGGACTTTTTCGCTGAGCGATTATATCGTCCCATTATTTTATTTATAACAATTTATGAATCCATGAATGAAAACTACACAAATATGTAAAAGTTAATAAGCATATTTCCTTAGAGAATAAACATGCTTTCAATATTTTTATAGCACACATAACATAACAAGTACACACAGTTCACCTAATTAAGTGGAAGTTAATATGAATAGACTACTATTGTAGAAAAAAAACCATTAATAAAATAAAAATTGGATTATTAGGAAAAATTGATTCATGTTCGGTGATATCTAACTTTTTGCGTTACTTCAAAATAAGAGCATATTGCTATCCACAATCAAAATATTAACTAAATCAGATTAAACGTTCCATTCAACGCTAGAATTAGACCCCTACATGAGCACATTTGTACACAAAGTCCAGGATATAGACTGTTGTGACACAATATTGGTCTCCGAGTCCATTGTGTGTCTCAATAGGCCTAGTGCCATTCAGGGCACACGTGACGTCCTTTAAAGCATTAGTGACTTCATTTCCTTCATTAAAAAGCACGATTGTATTTAGTATAGATATTTAAAACTGCGTAGGTATATACATATACACTCAGGAATATAAATGTACTTAAGTTTTCCAAAGAGTATTTTTGAATGCTATAAAAGATAATCAATTTATTTCTAATAACGATTTTGGAAAAATGCCCTTGAAACACAAGTAACGAGGTTACGAAATTTGTATAGAGAAATCATATACATATTTCTACGTGAATAAACCCACGGGCCACAGCTAGTAATCCAAAGGTTGTATAGCAGAAATTGCTTTAAAAAGTTAGACCGACCATTGTATTGCTATTTTTTTTTCATATATTTTCACCCATGGAATTGCAGTCCATTACCGTGTTGAATTGGAAAGGCGCAGATTGTGGCGGCCTGCTGTTCAAATTTTTCAAACCGCCCATTAGGGCATCAACTTGACTTAACGATTGGCTCTGTGGCGCAGTGGGAGTGTATACGACTGCGACGCAAGAGGTCGTGGGTTTGATTCCAACCCAAGGTAAAACTTTGTGTGATGAGCATGATGGTTTATTCTGTGTTTAGGTGTTTTTTATTTAAATATGTATGTATTTAGAAATATATAAGTATGTTTATCAGTTATCTGGTTACCATAGTACAAGCTCTGCTTAGTTTGGAATCAGATGGCGTGGTGTAAGTTGTACTAACGATATTTATTTATTTTATTATTACCATGTTACCGGCAACTGAGACTCAGCGGATTAAATGCCTTCCTTAGCAAGAAAATGCATGTGAATAGTAATACCAGAAAGCGATCACCCAACTGATGACCAGCCATTGCAAAATGGCTCAATGTGCGTGATCGTTTACAGAACACTGAGCGGGGCAACGAGCGTTTATCTTGTACCAATTACCTATGGAGGAATGATTCAGACTAAAATTCTTGAACGTGGACATTACACCCACCACATCCTGTTTTGTCTTCTTAAATAGTATATGTTTATTTTTTCGTAGAAGCGCTCGTGGCCCCGCGGTCTCAGTGTTCGGTAAACGATCACTGAGGTACGCAACTTTCACTATGGCTGGTCGTCGGATGGGTGACCACTTTGTGGCATTTACATTTGCGAGCGTTTCCGTGCTTCGGAAGACACGTTAAGCCGTTGGTCCCGGTTGCCAGTAAAATGGCAGTCGTTAAGCCTGGTTGAAGGCCTTATAGGCGGCTTAAAAATTTCAACAGCAGGTAGCCACAGCCTGCGTCTGTCTATTTCAACACGGCAATGGGCTCACCACCTATTACGTGGGACAGGAATCCACACGGTGAAAAGTGGGCATATAATATGCCTCTGCCACCCCTTCGGGGATAAGGCGTGATGGATATTTATTTATATTTATTTTCGTTAGTCACAATTTCCAGTCGCTGATTTATTCATATACCCATTTGACACCATGAACAGGCTAACGATTACTGGCCAATCATCGCATTTCTTCAGGATGAGCTCAAGAAGTTTGTAAAACAGATTTAAATGACGATTAAAATATAGTGAAGAATTTCAACTTGTTTCGGTGTACGGTTTGGGTAGTTCAGCGGCTAAAACCTTGCCCTGGTTAGGCAAAGGTCACGGGTTCAATCCCCGTCGCAAACCAAGTTGTCTCTATTCACTTTAATAAAAAAAACTGATCTAATTATTGCACGTGGCAACAGTTTACAGTTTATCATTTCAATATGGGAGCTCAACGTGTGCGAAGTTTTATATAAATAGGTTTAGTAGAAGTAATCGTAAATCCGTGGCAAATTTTGCAGCATAATATATTGGTATACCTTCTTCGGGGTAATCAATCACTGAGACCAAAGAACTCCTTTTCGACCATACTAATGACCATTAATCGATAGACGGCTCCATCACGCCGTCGCCATTACTTTTCATCATCATCCGAGCGTCTATTCCTGTTGCGTTGGAGTTAGCTCCTCTACTTCTCCTCCACTTCGCACGGTCCTCGGCATCCCCTGTAACTACAGTGAGTCCATTAGCACATATCTTTATTCGTCGTATAATCTCTTACGACGGCAAGCCAGCACTTTTTGGGTCTTTCTGTCTTACCGGGACCCGGCAGGTTGCCATTTTTTTCCAACAATCGTGCAGCTATTTTATTCAGGTCTGACTTAATTATATGGTAGTGATGAAACATGGTAGCCGTTAAGTTGAATAAAGCCTTCAATTTGACTAAACTACTACCATGTTACAGGAATCCGAAACCAATGGCTCAACATACCATCCGAAGAACGGAGACGCTAGATAATTTAAATGCCACAAACGGTCACCATCGCAGGGCCTATCGCAGCCTAACAAGCTTAACGCAGTGATCGTTTACAGATCACTGAGCTATCTGTGGTACGAGTTCTTGTACTTAATCAGGAAACACCCACCTCTTATTATTTAGATGGCTTTAAGATGAACTCGGGGGCTCAAAAGATTTAAAGCGAATGATTTAATACGCGTATTAAATCTCTATTAAGAGAGAGTCATGCAAGACGAATATGAAAGGGTTCCGGTCAAATGACATAATTTGAATCAGTCCTCTCCTTAAGTTTTTTTTTTTTTGACTACTGGCAAACGAAATATTTTTCTTAAAATGTCTTTTGGGATTTCAGGGACCCCTTTAAATCTTTCTTCTAAAGAGAGAGGACAAATTTTTTTAAGGGTTATGCCTTCAGGTTTATATATTTGTATAGATTGTTAGGTAAACATCGAAAAAATTTAAAATAGTGTGTATTTTATTTCTAGGCTGAACCGGAGACTGAACTCCCATCACCTACTCGCGCCGACGCAGTTGAGGATCACACTCTTCGCTGTGGTTGGGGAATGTTTCGACCTAGTTGGCTGCAGCGCTTTAGGACTGCGAAATGGGCACTATTTTGGCTATGCTGGGCTGGTGCCATACAAGGTAAGTTCTGGTGAACAATGTTAGTTACGACGGCGTGGGATTCTAAAACATGTATTAGTAATAAATAACGAATAAAAAATAAAAAAAATAAATATCCATCACGCCTTATCCCCGAAGGGGTGGCAGAGGCATATTATATGCCCACTTTTCACCGTGTGGATTCCTGTCCCACGTAATAGGTGGTGAGCCCATTGCCGTGTTGAAATAGACAGACGCAAGTTGTGGCTACCTGCTGCTGAAGTTTTCAAGCCGCCCATAAGGCCTTCAACCAGGCTTAACGACTGCCATTTTACTGGCAACCGGGACCAACGGCTTAACGTGCCTTCCGAAGCACGGAAACGCTCGCAAATGTAAATGCCACAAAGTGGTCACCCATCCGAGGACCAGCCATAGTGAAAGTTGCGTAACTCAGTGATCGTTTACAGAACACTGAGACCGCTAGGCCACGAGCGCTTCTCATAAATAATGAAGGAATACAAAAGTCAAGGAATCAATGTCATTTGCGCGCTCTGTACCAGCAATCAAGCGTGTCATGGGGTGTCACCGTTTTTCATACGATTACACTACTTTTTATAAATTAAAAAAATATGTGAAAAAGAATTTCAGTCTAGAACTGAACTCGGACCAGCGTCTTCTGATTCAACGCACCAGACTCGTTTACCAACTACATCACCGAGACCTACTCGAAACTGAGGTGGATTAATTCCACTTATAAATAATTATAATAAATAATATAATAAATATTTTTTATAAATTATTAGTCAACCTTTGAAAATGCCATAAGGCAAAACCGGTCAGGTTAAAAAGTAAAAATTGTGGCAAAAGTACAAGTGTTTTATTCAAAATGTGTAATCATTGAGTAGTAAAGCCACTCAATTAGCATACCAATCACCTAGATTGCTCTATCGCAGCAAATAAATACTTCTGTTGCTTTTGCTTAGAAAGTACCCACGCACACTAACATCGGTACAACGTAAGAATTTATATGTGTTATACACATACTTTCCATAAGAAATTGACTCCCGATATGTATTCGTGTTGGTAGAAAAACTATTTCAAACTGGTGCGATAATTAAACTGCCATGGCTCTGTGACTTTCGGTTAGTTATAACATTGAAGCATGGTTCTGTATGTATTCCAACAATGACATGAACATTTATTAAAAAAAAATGGCGCAGTTTTTTTTTAGGATTACATTATTTATTATCAAAACTTATAATAAGACATCTAGAATTACATTCTCAATGTTCCAATCATTTAGAGGCAAACACAATACTCAATAATTAAGGGCCGGTAGGCCAAGTCGCGTAGTAGGTACCACAACGCTTCCTCAGCCCCCGCCAAGATAGATCGACGATGTATTTTCCGCTGGCACGCCACAGTAAAAATGATTAGCAGTAGCAATCGAATTGGAACATCTCTGTTATTGTGTTGGATTTTATTTTAGATTTATGATATACTAGTTGACGCCCGCGGCTCCACCCGCGTGATGAAATTTTCCCGTTCCCGTTTTCTAAAGGAACTTGTTCCCGGGATAAAAAGTAGCCTATGTGTTATTTTGATAGATAAGCTATTATATATATATATATATATATAATATATAGTTATGGTAAAGTTTATTTAAATTCCATTCAGTAGTTTTACGTGCAAGGAACAAACATCCATACTTACAAACTTTCGCGTTGATAATATTAGTAGGAGTTAATGATGATATATTTAATAACAAATTTAGGCTTTATATACAAGTACCAAATAAAATATCCCGTACTCGTACTCGTACTCATTATACTCATTTTTTTTATTATATTAATATCAAATATCATAATGTTATGTTCCTGTATTCGGCAGCTAGTCACCGATGTACTTCAGAACATATCTTCCGTCCGCGCTAAACATGCTCCCTAAGTACACAATTTCATTCAATTGCTCTTAACGTTGCCGGTTTACCCAAATCTTGCTTTTTCTTTTTAAATACCCAATTCTTAGTTTAACATGCATCGAAGACCTTTACTTTTATATTAGTGACTAATGCCTGAAGGTCGGCTTCTGATGAGACCATCACTACAGCATCATCAGCGTACAACAGACAATGTACTGTAAAATTTCCAATTTTACAACACATCCACAACTATCCAGATACATTATGAAAAGCCAGGCGGACATAACACAACCCCGTTTGACGCCCGAACAGAAGTCAAAAGTCAAAAAGAGGCGCCAGGTGAACATCCGCCTTGGTTGCACGCAAGATTTACAGTCCGTATAAAGAACCTGTATCGCCTGCAGCAGCTGGCCGTCCACACCATATCCTGCCTGGATATGGTGTGGACGGCCAGCCAGGCCACAAGGACGAATACCACAGAGTTTATCTCACAGCGTTATCAAATGCTTTCTCCAGATCCACTAAAGCGCAAAAAACCTTCGCGTTAAAATGTTGGGATTATTAATTATTAGTTACATGAAATCTTATACATTGTTTAAGGCTACTAACATAAAGTAAAAACATAAATAAAAGCGCTCGTAGCCCTACTAACTCAGTTTCTGTAATATATCACTGATTTAAGAAACTCTCTCGGATTTTGGATAGATGACCGCTTTGTAGCATTTTCATTTACCAGCGTTTTCGTGCTTCGAAGGACACATTAAGCTGTTTGTCTCAGTTGATAGTGACGTTGCAATCGACACTCGTTCAAGTGAATACCCTTTGAGCGACTTAAAAATTACAACAACGAGTCACTACCATCTGAGCCTGTCCATTTGAGCACAGGAATTGGGCTCACCACAATATGCCTCTGCTACACCTTCGGGGATAAAGTCGTGGCTTATAAATTTATAAATATACTTAAATAATTAATACTGAAAGCAAAAAACAAAGATCTTGGATACAATTTTAATAATTTATGTGAAGCGAAGCTTCAATATAACAACTGCACGGATTACTTCAGCCAGTGGCAGTCGGTTTAAGCTTTAGAATCTCTTGATCAAATTTGTTTAAAACCTATTTACGATACAAAATATTTTTTTTTAAATTATCAGCATTTATCGGAAAAATAGGTAAACATAAATTGAACGGCCCACTGGCTCAGTTGGTTATATAACTGCCTTCTAACCTGTGAGTACCGGGTTTGATTTTATACTACTTACAGGGATAATTCTAACGCTTCTGTGAAGTGTAGGTACTTTTTTTATATTAAACCTCTCATATATTGTATTTAAATAAAATAAATATCCATCACGCCTTATCCCCGAAGGGGTGGCAGAAGCATATTATATGCTCACTTTTCACCGTGTGGATTCCTGTCCCACGTAATAGGTGGTGAGCCCATTGCCGAGTTGAAATAGACAGACGCAGGTTGTGGCTACCTGCTGTTGAAATTTTTAAGCCGCCCATAAGGCCTTCAACCAGGCTTAACGACTGCCATTATACTGGCAACCGGGACCAACGGCTTAACGTGCCTTCCGAAGCACGGAAACGCTCGCAAATGTTAATGCCACAAAGTGGTCACCCATCCGAGGACCAGCCATAGTGAAACTTGCGTAACTCAGTGATCGTTTACAGAACACTGAGACCGCGGGGCCACGAGCGCTATTGTATTTAGCTATCCTTAAAAGGGTGGCAGAGGCATATTAGTATATGCCTACTTTTCACCATGTGTATTCCTGTCCCACGTAATAGGTGGTGAGTCCATTGCCGTATATAACTCTCATATATATATACACTATATAAAGATACCTCCGGGCGTCGCGAGATGCAACTGGGACAGACGCTCGGATGATGATGGAATGCTTACTGCTCTCATAAATATACTGTGCCATTGCGAAGATATTAGTACAGTATAGATATTTAGTAGCTATAGTTGTGTATAAAAATTTCATGAAAATTATCTGTAGTTTAGATTTGGCATTGTAAAAACATTTCGAAAGGGGGCTACTTTGAGATGTTTTTCTATCAAGTGAAGTTTATTAGATTTTGTAACAGAAAGCCATTTTGACTAGCTTAAACCCTTAACTAACATTTTTTTTTCAGAATCAAAAACCCTTTCTTCGACGATTCGCATTGTTTTAAAAAACTCAAAAGCGTGGCCTCGGCAGGAATACCAAGCCTTAAGGTCCGTATTCCAGAACGTTTATCAACACTCAAGAAACACTTGTGTGTAGATTTTAAAAGGCAAAATCTAGTCTCAAGCGTCGATCGAGTAATGAGAAACGTTCTGAAATACGACCTTGAAAGTTACAAGTAGAAGAAGCTATAAGCTATTTAAAAAAAAATTAACAGTCTGTGATGTTTTTACTTATTTTGTCAGTGTAGTTTTTAGTTAGTTATGTTGAGTGGAAATTTTGAGTGAGTAGTACCTACATTATACTCACTCAAAAACAAATTCTTACAACAACATGCCTCTGGAAATATGAATAATACCCATATTAATATTTAAGAGGTCCTTGCAATTATTCTTATTGGACAAATGTACGATACACAATAAACGAATTCTTAGAAGAAGAATTATATAAAACTAGGTGACACCTCGGCTTCGCCCGCGACGTAATTCCATCTCCCGTCGCACTTATTTAATAACTAACTAACTAACTAACTAACTATCTTCACAATGTATCCCTGACGGGGTAGTCAGAGAGGACAGATCGCCAGGCTTCGCGATCCATGCATACTTCTTTCGCTTCTTCAAGATTCATCAATCGCTTCCTACACGCACGTCTGGGTATCCGAGTACTTTTGACCTTTCCGTTTTTGAGCAATCTGCTCACGTGGTCTTCATATGTAAGTCTCGGCCTACCCTGACTTCTTCTACCCTCTACTTTCGCACAATATATATTCTTCGTCAATCGTTCCTCACTCATTCGTTGGACGTGTCCAAACCAACGGAGCACGCCCTTTTCCAGCTTAACGCTGACACTTTCATTCAAACCTGCCATATTGCGTATCGTTACGTATTCAGTCGGCCAAAGTAACGCCGCACAATTTTCGAAGTGATCGCATCTCCACAGCATTAAATTTACTTTCATGCATCTGCTGACATACCCAGGTTTCGCTACCGTAAAGCAAAGTTGCCACTAGCTCTGCGTTATGAATCGCCAGTCGTGCTTCTTTTACGATACTTTGTCGGTTTACTAACTGGGACAAACCCCCGGTAACCTTGTTACCGGCGGCTACTCGCCATTCTACATCCGAATGACATCTTCCATCCGCACTAAACATACTCCCTAAATACACAATTTCATTCACTTGCTCTAGTCGTTCCTGGTTTACCCTAATCTCGCATTTGGTTCTTACGTCATCTATTTCAAATACTAGAACCTTAGTTTTACTTGCATTCAAGCGAAGACCCTTACTTTCACACTCCTCTTTCATATTAGTGACTAATGCCTGAAGGTCGGCTTCTGGTGAGGCCATGAGCACTGCATCACCAGCGTACAGCAGACAGTTTACTTTAAAGTCACCCAAATTCACAGCCATATCACAATCATTCAACTTCTGCAGGCAACTGTCCAGATACACTATGAACAGCCAGGCGGACATGACACAACCCTGTTTGATGCCTGTACAGACATCAAAAAGAGGTGACACATCCCCCCCTACTCGCACGCAAGCCTTACAGTCTCTATAAAGCGACTGTATTGCCCGCAGTAGCGAGTCGACCACACCATATCCGGGCAGCAAATCCCACTAAGTTTCTCTCACAACGTTATCAAACGCTTTCTCCAGATCCACAAAAGCGCAGAAAACCTTCTGGCTAATAGCCAGAAACTTCTCCGCGATCATGCGGAGAGAAAACACTTGATCCATGCAACCTCTTCCACGTCGGAATCCGCATTGAGCCTCCCATAAATACCTTTCAGACTTTTCTTGCATTCGTGCCGTTATAACCTTTGCATACACCTTACTAGCTAAGCTGACCAAGCTGATCGCCCTGTAGCTGGAGCAGTTTAGGCGCGAGCCTTTCCCTTTGTAAATAGGTACTACAACTGCTACTCGCCAGTCATCTGGGACCTCACCCGTCCGCCAGCACAAGTTGCATAACAGACATAGTGTGTCCCAGACACGCGACCCACCGTACTTGATCATCTCAGCAGTAACTCTGTCTTTTCCCGTACTTATTTAATCCCGTCGCTTATAAACTCTACATACCTACAATAATGCATAAAATATTGCCCGATTTGTCGACATTTATGACCACTGCTCCGTTCTCTAGGGTAGTGGCGTCATGATATATAGTCTATAGCCTGCCTCGATAAATGGGCTATCTAAAACAAAAAGATTTTTTCTAATCCGACCATTAATTCCTGAGAACGCATTCAACCAAACAAACAAACAAACCCTTCAGCTTTATAATATTAGTATAGATAAATGAATAAAAAAAATGGCGCAATATTTTTTATTTACCTTGTTAAAGTTTACATCATTTAATATCAAAAATTACAATAAGTACATCTAGAATTACATTCTCAATGTTCCAATCATTTAGAGGCAAAAACTAATTAAAAGTTTCAAGTAGTAAGCTTAAGCATTAAATAACATCTGTATGTTAATAATCTGTGATAGTTTGTCTGTGTAATTTTTTATTACTTTAGAATTTTTGAGTGAGTAGTACATTATACTCACTCAAATACAAATTCTTATAACAACATATCTCTAGTAATACCCATATTTAAATTTAAGAGGTCCGTGCAATTATTCTTGTTGGACAAATGTTACTTTACAATAAACGAATTCTTAGAAGATGAGTTTCTTACTGTTATAGAACGTAAATGTGTAATATTAACACAATTTTTTTATTTTTTTTTATTTTAGTAAATAAATAAATATTGTGGGACACTTTTCACACAGCGCTATCTAGCCCACAGTAAGCTAATAATAGCTTGTGTTATGGGATCTAGATAACTGATAAACATACTTATATATTTCTAAATACATACATATTATAGATAAATAACACCCAGACACAGAATAAACCATCGTGCTCATCACACAAAGTTTTATCCTGGGTGGGAATCGAACCCACGACCTCTTGCGTAGCAGTCGGATGCACTCCCACCGCGCCACAGAGGCAGTCAAATATGTAATACATTTTAATAATGATGATGAGCCTTGAGACTGAAATGTACTGAGATGTTGTTGATGCGCAGACAGCACTATGAACATGCTACAACAACCCATGCTACATGCTACACTACCAACCGAAGAGTGGAGGGCGTGTGATGGTACAGCCCCCACTTGCCTGGCCTTACTTCGCTCAGCGACACCAAACGGAAAGTCAAAAGTACTCGGATACCCAGATGTGCATGTATAAAGCAATTAATGAATCTACAGGAAGCGAAAGAAGTATGCATGGGTCATCGAGATCCATGCATACTTCTTTGGCCTGGCGATCTGTCCTCTCTTACTACCCCGTCAGGGATACAGCGTGAAGATAGTTAGTTAGTTAGATAGTTTAATTATTAAACCCATCTAAAGTTAATACATTCCGCTTTTCATTTCTACGTAATATAAAGTATCGAAGAACGTTCCCAACAATGTCCCAGTGCATTTTTACTTCATACAATTAAAGCGGTGTAATCAAAATTTATTCGTTCCGGATAACAGTTATTTTTAAATGTAACACATTTTTAAACTAATTTGGTTGTTGTGTTTAGAGCCGTTGTTGAAGTGAAACTTCTTTATAAACGTTGAGAGAAATTTTATAGCTGTAAAAATAAAGTCATGTTATTCAATTACGCGCTTTTTTTTTTTTTTTTTTAACGTGTGGAAATCCCCTCGGATGTCATGCCGGACTCGAACCGGCTAAAACCACACAGTCCCCGCCTAGCTGTCTATTGCCGGACGCCCCGGGTAACTCCTCGGAAAGATGTCCCAGAGCTCCCGGCAGACTTTGGCTACCACCGCGGCCTCACCTGGGGTTCGGGTGTTATCCCGCTTCTTTGGGGGGTTGGTTCGGGTACTATCCCGCTTCTTGGGGCATGAGGCGTGCGTGACATTTTCATGTCATGCCTACGTCTTGGGCCTGCTTCTGTAAGGACGACGAGCAGCCCACCCGCCGTCCTCAGGCCCCCGGTCATGGAGGCCGGTAGTCTTGGGCGAAGATAAGTCTGCGGCGTTGTCGCCGCAGACTGCGGAACTCGGGCGGGAGAGTCCTCTCCCGTACCGTCTCCGCCGCCTCTTTCGCGAGCATGACCTGCTCGCAGAAAGACGCAGCGGCGTCCCACTTGCTCCCGCCGGAGACCATGGCTTGCACCATAGTTTCCAGCGAGAGAATGTCTACGCCCAGACTCGCCACGAGGTCTTGGCGCTGCTGCGCCCACGCTGAGCACTCCACCAATGTGTGGAGCGCTGTGTCCTCGCTGCGTTCTACGCAGTGCTGGCACTCGGCTGTGGTCTCCCGGTGTATACGCCACAGATACTTACCGAAGCACCCGTGCCCGGTAAGTATCTGTGACAACCGGTAGGAGAGGTTGCCATGGCTCCTCTCCAACCACTCATCCATGACCGGTCTGACCGCCCCGATTGTGGCGTTTCCCCACCTTGGATGCTCAAGTCGCACCTTCCATGTCTCCATGAGTTCCTGTCGGAGCTGGGACCGCTGAGCCTCGATTTCTCGAGGCGTAGGCCCATGGCCCTGCTCCCGCGCCTCCTTGCGCCATTTAAACAATGACGCAAGGGCTCTCGCTTCCAGGTCCCATGGAGTGGTCCCGGCAAGGAGACATGCCGCCTCAACGGAGATCGTGCGGTACCCTCTTATCACCCTGACGGCAATCGCCTTTAGCGGGCTATGTAATATCGACGCATTGCGGGCCGCCAGGGTCTCCGCCCATATGGGGGCCCCGTATAGGGCCATACTCCGCACGATCCCGAGGTACAGTCTCCTGCAGGGAGCGTTAGGTCCCCTTATGTTGGGCAACAACCGCGATAATGCAGCTGTGGCCCCCCTCAGTTTTGGGACCAAACTTCGGAAATGATGTCCGAAGTTCCATCGGCTATCGAGTACGAGCCCCAGATATTTCATCGAGGGCTCGATGCCGATGCTAACGCCCCCCACTGTTATGCTGGATCCTGGAGGAGGCTGCTTCCTAGGCCCGTGAAAACACAGAGCCTCGGATTTGTGCAGGGCAACCTCCAGGCCCAGCTGCCGAATTCGACCCACGACTTGAGCAACACCTGCCGTGGCCTTTAGGGCTGCATGTCGGTGCGTTACTCCTCGCGCCGTAACGAGGGTATCGTCGGCGTAGCACGTCACGCCGACACCTTCGAGCAACGGACCACGCAGCACCCAATCGTAGCCAATATTCCACAGGAGCGGTCCTAGGACTGACCCCTGTGGAACACCGCACGACACATCTCGCCGACCTAGCCCTAGCCAACTCGGGTAAGCCACCGCCCTTTCGGATAGGTATGCCCCGACAATACGACAGAGTTCAATTACGCGCTATGTTATTTTGAAGTGAAACTTCATCATAAGTGCAACTTCTTTATCGACGTATGAGAGAAATTTTATAGCTGACAAATAATGTAAAGAAGTTTCACTTCTTACCTGTGTACAGATACATATTTTTCATATCGATTGGCTGAAAATCTTGTTTATTTCAAGTGTACGCAACCCCAAAATCCATAAACAAGTATGTATTTCACGGTAATCTCCGCCGAAGTTTGTAAATATGTAACCTTCAACGCACGACAATTTGATTTTATTCGATATTTTTTATGGTTTGTTTATAGCTGACACTGAGAATAGAACACATCACGCCATGAGGAAGATATTGCCAAAAATGGGTCAAGGATCTGAATATACGTAGTACATTATAGCGCTATGGTTGTACCTACATGTTTAAGTTCACTCGCTCTTTCACTGGCTGCTCACAGTCAGAAAAAGTGATAATACAAGTACATTATGCCTTGTACTTTTGGTTTGATCCAAAAAACAACCACTTTCTCATATTACTTTTCCAAACCTCATACGGAACTAATTAACTATCTCAAGCTATTTACCTGCCGGGTAAATCAAAGAGCACAGGTTGCCAGGCTTCCCGATCCTTGCATAGATACTTCTCTCTCTTCTTCCAGATTCAATAATAGTTTCATACGCACACGTCTAGGTAATATTATAATACTATCAATAAAAAAGCGCTCGTGGCCTCGCGGTCTCAGTGTTCTGTAAACGATCACTGAGTTACGCAACTTTCACTATGGCTGGTCCTCGGATGGGTGACCACTTTGTGGCATTTACATTTGCGAGCGTTTCCGTGCTTCGGAAGGCACGTTAAGCCGTTGGTCCCGGTTGCCAGTAAAATGGCAGTCGTTAAGCCTGGTTGAATGCCTAATGGTAGGCTTGAAATCGGGAATAAGGCGTGATGGATATTTATTTATTTATTTAATAAAATAATACCACTAAATAAGCCTATAATCAATAAAGTTTATACGCAATCCAACCAAACCCAAAAACAAACAAATGATTCTCATCAGCTTCACCAAGCCACATTCAGCATATTAAAATTTCCATCCAAAAACTACCCGCCATCTCGCCATAAATCAGCATTAAGTTTTGCCGCGCGGTGTGCACGAAGAATTATGGCTCACCAGTACCGCCAACAGGTGTACACTGCACCCCTTTAATATACCAGCTAGTGTTTTTTGATGTCCCCCATAGATTTCGTATTTCTCTCTACCTTTTCCTGGAGTGGCATATTCCACAATACAATACAAAATTGCCATTTCAAACCATTTATCTATCTACGAAGTGACATTTTTAATATTTCTCCACAGTATAATAGCAACATTGCAGAAAGTAATCTTATTAAAAGGAGCAATAAATGTAGATTTCTTCCCCCTGTAACATCGGTTAATAAACGTATTATATGCGCGCGCCCTCGCTGCGTGTTGATGATTTGTGACCGCGCTTGGGTAACTTCGGGAATTCAATAGTTCTACGAAATTTATTTAGTTTTTTTGTTCTGTGGGATGTAATATACAGGATTCAATTCTGGATGTTCATACTATCCCATTGTAAACTTTACAAATAATGCTTGGCGGTATCTTGCCTCGCTCCAGCACTTCGACCACCTTGGTATTGGTCCTTGTCCCAGCGCTTGTACATGTAGCACCTCCATAAATTGAACTATGTTTTTTGGAATGATGAGCCTGTATACTTTCCCCATTATACTCAACGGTCTTGCACCAAGGGCGACCTGCAGTTGAAAATTTTCAGGTTACCCATAAGGCCTTTAACATGGCTTAACTACCGCCATGTTACTGGCAACCGTGACCAACGGCTTAATGTGAATTTCAAAGTACGGTAACGCTCGGAAATTAAAATATGTACCACAAGTAACCCCCAAATAAAATAAAAATGTATACCTATAAGAAATACTCTACTACTGTGTTTTTAAAACTGATGGATTTCTTCACAACATACGAGTATAATAAAACAAAGTCGCTTTTCGCTGTCTGTCCCTATGTATGCTTAGATCTTTAAAACTACGCAACGGATTACAATACGGTTTTTTTTAATAGATAGAGTGATTCTCATAGAAGGTTTTTATTTATAATTTGTTAAGTTTTTGTATATATTGACTAAATTATAACGATATTTGTTGGGGATGTCGGAAAAATAAGCCGTCTGGGAGCTTTCAACAAAAACGCTGCCTAAACCCTTTGAGATATAACAAAATAAAGTATGGTGCAATTGTGTATCTAATAAAGGTCTACAAAAAAGTCCGCGACGACATATGTCTATCTCTCAAGAATAAAATACTATATCCATTTTAATACTTAAAAAAAACAGCAATTATAAAGCGGTAATTTGAAGACTATTTACACAAATATGCTATTAATCCTTATCATTTTTACTACGTTAGTTGGCTTCAGCATTTCATGAAGATTATTTTGTCCCTTTAAACCTTGCAAATTAAATGAATATCTTACGAATTATCGCAAATTCAAAATTAGGCGCAAAGAAATTAATTTAATTCGACCGGGCCGTGCGGGTAGGTAGGTACCTAAGTACTGGAGAGCGGAGAAGTAATCAATGAATTTGGAAAATGTTCATACATTATTGTGAATGTGAAATTATTAAACAACGGGATTAAATGGGTGCCACGGGGTTCGAAGTATGTCACGGGCGAAGCCGGGCGGGACAGCTAGTAAACAATAAATTCAATATAAATACCTATACTATCATTTAATTCCATTCTATTATATTTTATTTATAATCATCAAGCCGGTGCCGATATCGGCAATTCGGCCGTCATACTTTATTCATTCAGAGACATAAATGAAGTTTTGACATTCTAGCCATTGTGCAAAATTATTATATGCGTTTCAAAGACATTTTTGCCAAATTGTAGGTACTAGCCCAACAAATCAAGAGCCATTAAACACTTTTTATGAACGGAGGGCATAAACTTATAATTTCTCTTTTTACTTAGCTAAAGCTTTAAGTTGTCTCAAGTAAAAGCGATAAAAATGTCTGAAGTTAAATGAACCGCGGCCAGCGCACCTGTTGTCGTCTAACTTGAACTAATTCAAGTTTATGAACACTGAAGCTTGGTTTTGTTCAAGCTCTTTATAACTTTAAAAAAGTAATGTAGTTCGCCCAGTCTGAGATTTTCTTATAACGACACTGTCTTTCTTCTTTTTAGTACAGAGTGTTATCAAGATCTTTATCAAGTCAACCTGACCGGTAAGCTCATGTACTTTGATATCCTCCTGTATTTGACTGCCTCTGTGGCGCGGTGGGAGTGCATCCGACTGCTACGCAAGACGTCGTTGGTTCGATTCCGACCCAGGATAAAACTTTGTGTGATGTGCACGATGGTTTATTCTGTGTCTGGGTGTTATTTATCTATAATATGTATGTATTTAGAAATATATAAGTATGTTTATCAGATATTCTGGTTACCATAGTACAAGCTCTGCTTAATGTGGAATCAGATAGCGTTGTGTGAGTTGTCTCAACAATATTTATTTATTTATTATTATTTATATCCGATTAACGAAGTTTTGATTTGGTTCTGGCTTCTGACGGCTCCATTGGATAGATATTACTTGACAACATAGGGGAGGATAATTGACTCATGGTCTCACATCGTCAAAGACCAGTAAATTGGTTCAGTAGAAGAGTAGACCACGGCTCTAAGGCGACGCCTACATATGAAACCGGGAATAACGTATGATAATAATTCAGTGTGAGGGTTGATTAAAAAATTCATATACTGTGTTATAACACCGCCATATTTGATACAGGGATGACTCGCCCATTCTAAACTCCACCGCGACCTCCCATTGTGAATAATGTAAGACATTAATCAAAACTTTGACCCAGCGCTCATTTACACACGTTAATTAGTTCACACTTCTGTGTAGAGATTAATTATAAACTTTTTGACTGACTAAGGTGACGAGATAAGTTGTTTTAACAAGTTAATTCTTTAAAAGGCTGTATAAGACCGTCATAGTCGTTAAAATCTACGGAGTCCGAAATAATCACATTTGCGAGTTGATACGAGTACGGGAATAGGAGAAGTTCTGGCTCAGGCCGGTCAGGCCAGGGCCTCTTAGCCATAAAATAAGCCTTCAATCTATAAATTAAGTACCTAAGAAGCGCTCGTGGCCCCGCGGTCTCAGTGTTCTGTAAACGATCACTGAATTACGCAACATTCACTATGGCTGGTCCTCGGATGGGTGACCAATTTGTGGCATTTACATTTGCGAGCGTTTCCGTGCTTCGGAAGGCACGTTAAGCCGTTGGTCCCGGTTGCCAGTAAAATGGCAGTCGTTGAGCCTGGTTGAATGCCTTATGGACGGCATGAAAAATTTCAACAGCAGGTAGCCACAACCTGCGTCTGTCTATTTCAACACCGCAATGGGCTCACCACCTATTACGTGGGACAGGAATCCACACGGTGAAAAGAGGGCGTATAATATGCCTCTGCCACCCCTTCGGGGATAAGGCGTGATGGATATTTATTTTTTTAATTTTAAGTACCTAAATCACATGCAACATTCATCCAATAATGAAGAATACAAATAACCTAAAATCGTTCCATAAAAATAGCAGGCTCTAAGATTCTCGTAAAGCTGCATTCGGAAGTTCCCGAAAAGAAAATTTCGTATTTTTTAGTTTATTTGTAAATTAAATCTGATGGGATGTCGTCGATTGGTAATCTACTATTAAGATATGAATTACAATGTCCTGTAAATATTTTATGGAACTCTATATAGATGCTTACGACTATACAGAGATACCCCACAGCTAAGAATATGATCCAGAATAAAAACTAAACTATGGTTTATTCAGCTTCTTCCACAACAAAATGAAAAAGAAATACAAATCTTTGCAACCAATTTTCACCACTTAGAGTTAGAATATTCAAAAATCCTTTATAAGTGCACAGTGCACACCTACGTCACATAGGATTTCTTGGTTCTAGACCCAGCGGTTTCATCTGTGCGTTGATTGATCAGTCAACCAGTTTCTGCTTTTATATATTTAATCAATTATTCGATCAATTCTTTAGATGCGATCTCAGTATCGGCGAGGCTAATAACCATTTCTATAAATTCTTAATTATTGTGAAAAAAGACAAATTGTTTTAAAACGGGATTTGAACTGCCGCTTACGACTTTTTCCTGACAAGGGCAATGCCCGCTGACTTACAGATCTATACCGAATTGTTTTAATTGCTGAAATTCTTTACTATGTCATAAATACCTTGTAATAGCATTGCTATACTTATCATCGAATATATACAATTTTCAAGGCTTCCAACATATTTATATCCCGTTTACTCTTCGAAAAAATTTAATTAGAGCCAAATTCATTCAGTCCAGCAGTTTGAAATGTGTGTTAATGGATCAAACAGACACCGTTGCCTTGTATATTTATATATTGATGATGACTCCTGATTTATTAACACATAGCATGTCAGTATACTTATTATAAAGTAGGCATCCAATTAGTAGAATTCCCACAGAAAACTATAATCAGGAATGTGTATCATGCTCCGAATATTATCGAATATGATACCAAGTTAAGTGGTAACTGAGTCGAGTAGAAGTTTTGGTGAAGCCAAGTAATTTATCAGGCGACAGGTGTTGGCTAATTTATCGTTTAAACTTTACTACAAACTTACACTTTAAGTTGAAAACTTAGCGGTGCAAGCTTCGCAACTTAGTGCAATGCTGGTAACTAGAATGCAATGGAACACGTTTTTCTAGGTTATTGATTTCCTTTTGCCGTAATTGAAGAGGTAGACCTAAGAAGTCCAGGCCTGGCGTGGTGCAGGATATCATGCGTGTGCATGCTTTACCCTCTCGTTCTTAGTAATGCCAAATTATTGAAAGAAAAATAATAAAAGGAAAATAGGAAAACAGGCAGTAGAAACCGAGACGATTGATTTACAAATCTACCTACCGTATTGAGAAATTATGGAAAAAATATTAAAATTGATATTCCCAGAGTCTCGGTTGGTCAGTTTGTTAAATTAGTGATCCTATTAGGTATTCCTAATTACAAACGAATATGTGCTTAGAACAATATTTTTTTCCCGAAGGGGTGAAAGAGCCATTCTATATGCCCACATTTCACTGTCCCACGTAAAAAAAAAAAACTCTTTATTTTGCATTTTTGCGGCGCTTACAAAATGTCATACACTATTTAAAATATTTAAAGCAACCACCGGTTCGGAACGCGGCCCACTTGAGAAGAACCGGCAAGAAATTTAGGAAGGCTTTTTTTTGATGGCCAATAGGCAATGGCTAAATAGGCCATCAAAAAAAAGCCTTCCTAAATTTCTTGCCGGTTCTTCTCAAGTGGGCCGCGTTCCGAACCGGTGGTTGCTTTAATATTAATATTATTTCACTTTGCCAGCAGATCATTTTCAGGCGTCCCTGTCCTGCAAATAGTCTTTAACGGAGTAATAGCCTTTTTAAATTTATTTAATGGTAAATTTCTCAGGTCACAGGGAAGCTTGTTGTAAAAGCGTATACATTTACCCTGGAAAGTATTGCCAATCTTATGTAGTCGACTGTGGTGGAGTGAAAGATTATTTTTATTTCTAGTGTTTATATTATGTTTATCACAGAGTTTAGAAAATTGTGATAGATTTTTCTGGACATACATAAGATTGGCAAAAATGTATTGTGATGGTACGGTTAGAATATTAACTTCTTCGAATTTTTCTCGGAGAGAAACTCTGGGGCCCAAATTATAAATAGCGCGTACAGCCCGCTTTTGTAGAACAAAAATAATATTTAAATCTGCAGCACTCCCCCAAAGGAGAATACCGTAAGACATAATACTATAAAAATAGCTGAAGTAAACCATTCTAGCCGTATCCACATCTGTTAGAGTCCTGATCTTTTTAACAGCGTATGCAGCCGAACTTAACCTAGAGGCTGTCTTTTCTATGTGTGGGCCCCACTGCAAATTGGCATCAATAGTTATACCGAGGAACACAGTTGATTCTACAAACTCTAACACTTGTTCCTCCAGTTGAACATTGACCGCAACTTGTTTTACATTTGGTAGAGTAAATTTTATACATTTAGTTTTATTTTCATTAAGGCAAAGATTATTTGAGCTGAACCAATGAACTACTCTTGCAATTGCATTGTTTACATCGTCATAGTTATTTAATTGTCTTTTAATTTTAAAAATTAATGAGGTGTCATCTGCAAACAAAACAATCCTATTCCTGTGCCCTACATAAAATGGTAAATCATTAATATAAATGAGGAACAAGAATGGCCCAAGTATCGAGCCTTGCGGCACACCCATAGTAACCATGGATCCTACAGAACGTGTACCATTAATATCGACCCTCTGTATTCTATTGTTCAAATATGAAGACAGAAGGTCGTGAGCTTTGCCTCTTATTCCATAGTGGTGTAATTTTTTGCACACAGTTTCATGTTGAACGCAATCAAAAGCCTTTGATAGATCGCAAAATATACCTATAGCATCGTGCTTGTCTTCCCAGGCTTCATGAATACATTTTAATAACTCAACACCAGCATCGGAAGATGAGCGCCCTTTCGTAAACTCAAATTGATTCGCATGAAATATTTTATGACTATTAAAATGGGATAGCATTTGATACAAGATTATTTTTTCAAATACTTTGCTTAAAGTTGGCAGCACCGACACTGGTCGAAAATTAGACGGGTCTGTAGCGCTGCCAGCCTTGAACAAGGGAACGACTTTGCTGTGTTTCATTAAATCAGGAAATGTACCACTAGAAACACAGTCATTAAACACAGTTGCTAGATGGGGCGCAATGACCTCAATTATACATGATGCAGTTTTGACCGATAATCCCCAAAGGTCCGCGGTACCGCATTCAGAGTTAATGATGTTCCAAGTCATTTTTATTTTATTCACAGAATTAGAAATTTTATTTTTAATTAAGTTTGACTTAGCAAGATAACACGTTTGTTTAAATATCTTTGAATAATTTTTAACATATTCCTGAAAGGTTTGCCTAAAATTATATGATTTTTCTGAATATAATTCAAATAATTTATCTCTACTTTTAAAGATACCTGGTGTTGCCCAGTCACTGAAAACAGGACGACCAATCTGTAGTGTTAATGAGGTAAAAACTTTGCCAAACTCATCATTAATCAAATTAAATAAGTGTTTATATGACTGGTCTACACAAGTGAAGTTAGGTAGATATGGTAATCTCTTTAATACATTTCTTTTTTTAATTATTCATACGACTTTGTTTAATTGGTACATATTTAATTTGTTTTTTGCAGACTTTGTTACTACTTTTAGGAAACTTTATCCATTGGCCACGATGATCTGACTCTACAGGATCCACAATACCTTTATCTATAGGTTTAATATCAGTAAAAATATTATCAATACATTTTGCACTGGTGGCTGTAATACGAGTGGGTTCTAAGAATGTACTATGCAGATTAAAGCATTTAAATAAATTTTTCATTTTATTTCTCTCTGATGAAGTTAATGATGTATCTAATATTTCAACATTAAAATCTCCACGAACTACGAGTATTATGGATTTCTTAGAACATTAGCATTTGAACAGTGCTTCTTCAAGCTTTTCTTCAAATTTAATGTAAGAAGAATCAGGGGGACTGTATACGCTTAACAAGATGAAATGCTCAAACTCAATACTGGCAATCTCAATAACTCGCTCAATGGAGAGGGCTACCAAGTCTTTACGTTCTTTAAATTTTAAGATTTTATTAATTAATATTAAAGAGCCTCCACGTATAGAATGTTTTCTATTGAACGAGCTAGCAACCTGGTGATTTACGAAGTTCAACAATGTGATTTGATGATCTTTTAACCAGTGCTCTGTAGCACAAAAAATATTAATAGAATTTGCATTAATGTATAGCTCTAACTCTAAATCTTTACCATTTATTAAACCTCTAACATTATGGTGCACCAGGTTCATAAAAACAATATTTTTACTAAGATTATTCTCAGGGGCCAAAGTCAACTGGCCAGATTTATTATCTGTTGTCCTATAAACTAGTTTTTGGAGTTTCATTTTCTTCACTTCAAATGTGAAGTGTCAAAACTATCCTGCTAAATAAAAGCAGTTGTACTTGCCAATAATTTGGCATGAAAAACTAAAATATTAGATAGCAACAGAGCTACCATTCGTTGTATAAATTTTGATAGAAAATATCTATCTAATGTCAACAAACTATTATTATTGAAAATTATGTCCCAATCGAACAATTCAAATTATTTGGAATATGATACCATGGTATGTAGTATTTATATTTAATTTGTATTTAAGTGAATTTCCTTGTGGCTCATAGCAGTGCTGTATGGCAAGATGGACAAAATTACTTGCTTTACTTGCAGACTTGATAACTTATCAAAAATTTTTAAAAGTTTGTCACTATTAATATCGCCACTTCTACCAACCAGCACCACTATAGTAGAATGCATGCAGTGTGTACCAGTCAATATAAAATCTATAATTTTTGAGTATAATTTGAGAGTACTATAATTTGAGAGTATAAAGCTCCTGGATATGTATGATTTATTACAGAATGACTTAACTGTGATAAATAATGTCCAAAATTTTTACCAATTTCATCGCAATAGACTATGGTCTTTGCATCGCTTTTTATTTGCAACTTTTCTATTATAGATGCCTCGCAATACAGGTGATGAGCCCGTTGCCGTGTTGAAAATTGGTTATGGGGACCTGCTGTTGAAATAAAACCACCCATAACGCCTTAAACTTGGTTTAACGAATGCCAAAGCGCTCGTGGCCCCGCGGTTTCAGTGTTCTGTAAACGATCACTGAGTTACGCAACTTTCACTATATCTGGTCCTCGGATGGGTTATCACTTTGTGGCATTTACATTTGCGAGCGTTTCCGTTTCGAATAAAATAGCAAAAGTTGCTTAACGCAGTGATCGTTTACAGAACACTGAGTCAGCGGGGCCACGAGCGATTTGCTTTGCTTTTGATTTGATTTTAAGTGATATAAGTACCTACTCGGAGTGATCGAAGCCTAGTTTTGTCAGTACTCTGTGAAATCACTCCTTTGAGGTATTTCCATTTCCGAGTTTATGAATTTCCGAGGGAGGGAGGACCCATTACTTTCAAACAACTCAAACAACTCATTTCATTACTCATTTGATTAAAATTAATACATAATAATATTCAGTGACACCACACTAGGCAAGCCTGTCCTGTGGGTGTCAGCTACGAACAACATTTATAAGTTTAAAAATCCTTCCTTAACAATTCTTAGTAAAAAAAATACACAATATAAAGAATAAAATATCTATAAAAATTTAGTCAATACTTTAAAAGAAATAAATAATTTTAAAATTAAACTCATACTCATTAGCAAAAACATGTCGATACATCTATACTAATATTATAAAGCTGAAGAGTTTGTTTGTTTGTTTGGTTGAACGCGCTAATCTCTGGGACTACAGGTTCGATTTGCATAATTCTTTTTGTGTTGAATAGTCCATTTATCGAGGAAGGCTTTAGGCTATATAGCATCGCACTACGACCAATAGGTGCGGAACAGCAATGATAAATGTGGCAAAATCGTGGACAAAATATTCCTTTTGATAGCTTCCGTTGCGAACGCTGCGTAAACGATTAAAGTTACGCAAAAACTATGTATTACATAATTATTCCCCTTTAAAAGTTCTAAAATAAAGTCCGCGACAGCATATGCCTATCTTTTAAGGTTAACCTATTATAATCATTTTATTGTGAAAAAAATGGTCTTAAAATGACAAGTGAAAAGTATGGCCGATGATTTGCGATTTACGCATGCGCGACGTCGCGACTAGCAATAGCGAGCGAGCTCTGCGAGGTCCGCGCGTCTCCTTGGTAACTACTGCCTCTTTGGCGCGGTGGGAGTGCATCCGACTGCTACGCAAGAGGTCGTGGGTTCGATTCCCACCCAGGATAAGACTTTGTGTGATGAGCACGATGGTTTATTCTGTGTCTCGGTGTTATTTATCTATGATATGTATGTATTTAGAAATATATAAGTATGTTTATCAGTTATCCTGGTTACCATAGTACAAGCTTCGCTTAGTGTCGAATCAGATGGCGTTGTGTGAGTTGTCCCAACAATATTAAAAAAATAAAAAATAAAATACTCATAATAAAAACTATACTATTATGTGTTGGATAGTGCATTTATCGTGGCATTTACCCTGAAGAGCAGGGCTGTAATCAACAAATCGGGCAAATATTCATACAAAATTGTAAAAGTAGATAATAAACGACGGGATTAAATGGGAGCGACGGGAATAAAGGCGTGACTGATAAATTAACGGGAGTTCGAAGTTTGTCACGGGCGAAGCCGCGCGGGTCAGCGAGTAATTATATAAAAACTAATCCTTATGTCAAAGAAAATTAAGTTACATAATTAACACATCCATACTAGTATACATCATAAAATTAAGATACTATCTATTAATATCGTAGTCATTTAGCCACATTGGAGGCCTTATGGTAATTTTTTTTTTTACAGCATAATGCCACAACCTGATTCAAACCATTTTAACAAGGCAATGGGCTCACCACTACCTTACGGGATATACAAATAGAACTGGCAAAGTGGGGTCGTATGTTGTAACTCTCTATACTTCTTCATGAGACTCACACACGTCCCCTAGTTCCATAAAGCCGAGGAGTTTGCAAAACGCATTGCTTCGATATGAGTTGGAGGTGTTTATTGCTACCAGATTTATAGAACACAGTGGTTAATAACCAAGACTAATGCTATTACAGATGTCTAATAACCTAGATGCTGTAATAGGCCATAAAATGTAACAAATTTTACATTTCTCGATCTCGATTTATGACTTTATGCGTCTGGCCTGTAATTATTTTACAATCTTGTATGAAAGTGTAGTGCGTAGTTAAGATATTTATGGTTGCAATGCAAACAAACCCTCTGTCTGTTGAAAACATAATAATTTGAGACATATTGTTCAAAATGGTTCTATTAATTGTTAAGTTTCCAAAAATAACAATTTTATTAAAAAACATTTAAATCTTTCTATCTAAATAACATTCTTCCTCTGGAATCCATTTTACCAAGAGCCAATGCGGAACTATAAATTGCGATCTGTGCGGGTCTCTGACTTCATTGCAATTTGTAACCATTACCTTTATCTTTTTCAATAAATGAATAAATGATTAATGAATGAATGATCAGTATATTCTGCTCAAATAGTTACTAAACATACCTATGACTTTTAACAAGCCGTTTTTGAAGCCCATGGGCGGCCCTAAACGTGTAAGAAATAAAGTAGAAACAAACACACGCCTAACTGCGCTTGATAATATCAAACAAACTCTCTCTTCCAGTGTACTCCCCCTTTCCAAGAAACAACAAAAATAAACGCCGCATTTTATTTAGTTGGCCTAATTAATAATATCGATAGATGGAATTGTATTTGCTTCATATAATATCTCCACTTGATTGGCATGTCTGATATTGCCTCCTTAACTGATTGAAGATTACTTCGGGTGGTTCACTGGTGAATAGAGAATTAACTGTACATAAGGATTTGAGACTTATAAGGATGGCCAAATTGTACTTATAATTAAAATTATAAAAACCAGGGTTTGCAATGAAGTCCTGCCAAGACCTTCAGCAGCCAGCCTCACCTGCAATTTGTACACCTACACCTAACGAAAAAGTCATGGACAAAGGAAGATAATTCGGAAATAATACCATGTACCAACCCGTATGGCCAGACCAGGACAGTTGGGCCAAACAGGCAATGCATACGTCCAGAAGACAGCAATAGACTAATTTCATGGAGATTTGTCTAACGACATTGACATATTTATTGACATATTTTATTGACATATTTAAAGAGCAGGGCAGTATAATGGGTATGAGGAGAGAAGATTGAGAATTAAAAAAATAGTTGATGACGCACTTACATAATACTCGTATATAACGATGATGTAATTATACCTAATAATGATTCCAATACAAAATATTGGATTGGAATCATTATTAGTTATAGTTGATACAGTACAAAACTAGTATACCAGTAATGGAGATCAGTGAGCCGTACCGCACAGGCCGGAGGTACACATAGCGCAACTGAAAATGAAAAAATATAGATTCTTGCTTAAAAATTAGTTTAATTTTAAAATTTAAAATTTTTAATTTAAATTATAAAACAATTTACACATAACATTGGGTAAACTACAACTGGTTAAATGTGAGCGTATTATAGTATGCCTAAGTAATTATAGTCATGTTTATTTCCTTCGGTAAAATGCGTGAATATAATATTATGTATGTTTCTTTTTATTCCAACATCATTGTCTTCAGTAAAGTCTTGTTTATTTTACTTACCATTTTATGCTCAGATGATTATGCTATGTTTACGATGGAGCTGTAGAGAACATAAATACAAATCCCACCTTTTAGGCAGAGGCTTACTATATGTCGATAAGGGCTTTAACTTGAGGACAAAAACAAATAAACACAATTATTTAGTATAATGGTCAAAAACGTACATTCAAATAACAAAATCTATACTGAATTACTAAAATCGAAACGGGACTTGGAATTTTATGTCGCACACTGCGCCACTAAGGCAATTTAAAAAAAAATGCCTGTGGTGAATTATTCCCCACAATCAGACAATAACTAAAAGCCTTTCTCTCTTTTCTATATTCTAATTCCTCTATTATTTTACTATTTCTGTCCGATTACAGATATATTTGTTCTTAATAGGTGTTTTTTTCACATATTACAAGGGTTACGACTTCTTAAGTCCCGCCTGATGTCAATAATAAACACTTCGTATTCATTTTGCACTCGTAGCATCACCAGCTTTATGTATGTATCGAGTTGGCGACACAAACAGTTTAAAGTGTCGAACACACGCGGCCGCGCCGCTGGCAGCTAATATTGCACATACAGTCTACAGGCTGTATGACCACACGACCTGTGCCGTACAGTTGAATGGAATTGCTTTGATATAAGCTTAGATTAATATCACTAGTCACGAGCGATTTAAAAATATTGATTTTAACTTTTTAGACAAGGAAATGTCGACTACCTTTTTTTATTTTTTTAGATGTTAGGTGTGTGGTTCTAGTACATTTTAGCAATTCGCTCTCTGCTACATTTGCGTGACATATTTAGGTTGAAATATTATATAACGTACTAATGCAATAAATTATAAATATTTTACTATAACATAATTAACTTCACGCTGTATCCCTGACGAGGCAGGTAGTCAGGATGACAGATCACCAGACTTCGCGATCAATACATACTTCTTTCGCTTCCTGCAGATTCATTAGTCGCTTCATACATGCATGTCTGCATGCCTGGGTAACCGAGTACTTTTGACCTTTCCGATTATGAGCAATCTGCTCACGTGCTTCTCATATTATGTAAGTCTCGGTCTACCGTGACTCTATATACCCTCTACTTTTTACTATAATTAATTTTACTATTACTATAATTTCGCGCTCGTGGCCCCGCGGTCTCAGTGTTCTGTAAACGATCACTGAGTTACGCAACTTTCACTATGGCTGGTCCTCGGATGGGTGACCACTATGTGGCATTTACATTTGCGAGCGTTTCCGTGCTTCGGAAGGCACGTTAAGCCGTTGGTCCCGGTTGCCAGAAAATGGCAGTCGTTAAGCCTGGTTGAAGGCCTTATGGGCGGCTTAAAAATTTCAACAGCAGGTAGCCACAACCTGCGTCTGTCTATTTCAACAAGGCAATGGGCTCACCACCTATTACGTGGGACAGGAATGCACACGGTGAAAAGTGGGCATATAATATGCCTCTGCCACCCCTTCGGGGATAAGGCGTGATGGATATTTATTTATTAATTATTTACTATAATTTATTTGTTACCTTAATTCAGACTACAACTTTATCCACTTACGCTACATTTACTTACTTACTTACGGAATCATTTACTTACCTATCAATAACGATAATAGAATCAGCGAATAATCATAACTCAAGAACAAGCCCATACCAAAGTGACTGTGTGATTAGTTTAACATAATGACATCACATTTATTAGCTATCGGTGCATTACATTAAGACTGTGTACTTTATATAAGACGTGATGTTGCTAGTAACTTGTGGAGCCTCTAAAACAGCGAAATGAACATAGATTCAGAAGTCACCCCACAGACGTCTCAAGTAGACTTTCATAATTAAACTTTGTAGCTACAATCAATGGGTACTGCAATTCAGAATACAACTTGTAATACTCGTCTACAACTGTCACTATAATAGCTATTTCTGGGACATAATAGCTCTTTATCAAGTCCAAACATATAAATAATAAATAAATTAACAAGTTAATCTTTGCCACTGTATAAAATGCCAAGTTGCTTTCAATAAGGCTAACTCCGTGTTCTGTAATCGATCACTGCGTTAAGCAACTTTTGCTTTGGCTGGTCCTTGAATGAGTGACCACTTTTTGACATTAAGCCATTGATCCCGGTTGCCAGTAAAATGGCAGTCGTTAAGCCCCGTTGAAGGCCTTATGGGTGACTTGAAAATTTTCAACGGCAGGTCGCCTCACAGCTTGCACCTGTCCATTTTAACTCGGCAATAGGCTCACCACCTGTCACGTGGGATAAAAATACATACGGTGAAATGTCGGCATATAGTATGCCTCTGCCTTTCCCTTTGGGATAAAGGCTTGACAATATGAAATGTCATGTTGCTACCATTAAAGTCTATAGTTAGCTAAAACAATGACCTTGAGATCCATCCAAATGAGATTTACCAGTAACGAGATACAACGAGTGGCCTGGTAATATCCAAAATATTGAGAGCTAAAATGAATACATAAAACTACATTCAACAATTAAGGCTATAACTTTTAATCTAACCAGTAATAACGTCAAGCATGCAATCGAAACGGCTGGTTTCATGGCCCCACATACAGGTAAATTAGTAGCGAGCTCATATTAATCGCGTCAGTACAGACCCCGCGCCGAGAGCTGAGTGGGTACGGAGTACTGAACCGTGAACTAACTCATACTTGTTCTTGATTACTTTTTTCTTGAGCACAGAGGGGTGGAGTGGGGTATATAAGTGAGCTGCTTGTTTATATGTATTGTGCTTTTTACTTTCGTTTTGATATGATTTACTGTAGGATAAGGAAGTAGACATAGTTATTCATACACAAATGGAGGTCACGGCGAAGAGACAACTGATAAACATACTTAGATTCATAAATTATTAGGGCTTATCAGGCTATGTTCGGAGTTTAGCGGCTGCTGGTTGAGGTTTTGTATAAATGCATATTGCTGGGCCGTCAACCTGAGAGCCTGATGAGGCTGATGATAGCATCTCTCCATCACAGGTGGTGTCTGTTTGCATAAAGCGGCGCCATTAAAAAATTATAAAAAAGTACATGTAAATACACGAAACAAACACTAAACTTGGGCATCACACAAATACTTGTGACTTGACCCGGGATGCAAATCTGAAAACTCAGGAACAGTAGTTGCAAATTCTAATCTGAATGGAACTTATAGAACAAGTTGAAAAACTGCGGTAAGTAGAGGCGTGACCGGACACGCCTTTATCCACGAAGGGGTAGGCAGAGGCATACTATACGCCCACATTTCACCGTATGCATTTTTGTGCCACGTAACAGATGATGAGCCCATTGCCGTGTTGAACAGAATAATGTGTTTGTTAAAGTGTAATAAGTTATTAAGTTTAATTCTGGTACAGGTGACCATTTGTGACTTTTCTATTTGCGAGCATTTCCGTACTTCGAAAGCCACGTTACGCCGTTGGTCCCGGTTGCCAGTAAAATTGTAGTCGTTAAGTTAAATAGAAGGTATTGGCGGTGGGAAAAACTTCAACAGGTACAGCGGGCTGCAGGTCATTTGAACACGCTAATAGGGTAGATAAGCGCAACCGTAAAGCCTATTTTTTTATCGCAGGAAAAAATGTCCCTTCCGTACGGCGCACTGCCCCAGGAACAGGGACTCCCGGAGTGTGTTGGGCTCGCACCCATAAGCTAACCACGTTCAATCAATGTATGTGTGATTGAGGCTTTATTTCGCGTACGCTTAGCTTTTGGAATGAGCTCCCTGATGAGAATGAGCCTGGGTTTTCCCGAACGTCTACAGTATGGGGTTTTTCAAAAAAAAGAAGATTAGAAGGTTTTTAAAGGGTCGGCAGCGCGACTGCTGCATCTCTTGTATAGCAAACGTCCATAGGCTACGGTGACCACTTTCCATCAGGTGGGCCGTATGCTTGAATGCCACCTCATTGGTATAAAAAACAGATTGTATTCTATCTCATTCTCTCGCAGTCTAAATCCTTTTATGAATACATTAGTTTATACTTGCATTCTATCTCATTCTCTCACAAGCTAAATGCTATTTATATATAATGTTAAACGATCTTAAATACAACATCACTAACTTTACATTATTTCCTATAAATTGAACTTAAAGAATCCCTGATTAACGATACGAGTATCTCGCACCATCTTCATACATCACTAGTCCCGTGAGACTGGTCCGGGAATTTAACATTGTTTTCCGGGATTTCCCTCAGTCGCTGTAATACCGAACATTAGTTTGGATCTCAAATGGACTTTAGGACTTTCTTTGTAATTCCTACTATTAGTATTAATGTTTGTAGCTTATATCCTCTGAGAATTTAAGCATTGCCAAGAAATCCAATACTCCAATACTCGATAATACCTACTGATTTTGTTAACAAATGTATTAATATTAAGACAGGCAATGTACAGGACATTGAAAATTCAAAATTGATTATTTTCTGCATTTTGGCTGAAAATTTAAAAAAAATGTGGGACCCTTTTTACATAACGCTTTCTAGCCCAAGCGATATATACAACTGATATACATACTTATATATTTCTAAATACATACACCCAAACTCCGAAACAAACATTTGCGGATCATACAAATAATTATTCCGACCCGGGAATCGAACTCGGACCTCAGCGCGACAGTCAAAATTGTGTCTTAGGCGTGCTACCTTATGAGCACACTTACTCATGTGGTGCTTTCCTAGTGGCTGTAATTATTCTGTTAGATCTTATCAGATTTAATTTGTCACTTTTAGTACTCGGTAAAAAACAAATCATCCAGAATAAATTCATGTTCAACTTTCTCGCTATTAATCATTTGTGGTACAAAATTTAAGAATGGAGAACACAGAGATTTACATACTTTTATATTTAATGGCTATTGTTACTGGTTGTATAGAGCTAGGCACAAACCGCGAAAATTATCAAAGGATCAAATATGGCGGGCGGGGGCGCGTGACGTTGCATTACAAAATTAAATCAATTAATCTTCCGTTAATAGCTGCTTCAATACAATATTTTGTACAGCATTAGCAAATAATCAGGTAATAACAAAGTAAAGGCGGATACACAATCAATGGCAGCAGATTAAAAAGCCAATTATTTTTTACTGGCCATTCCAACGGACAATTCAGTTGCCATTATAGGATTCTAACAAAATTATAAAGGGCTATCATAAGGTATGGTGGATAACATAGGAAGTCATTAAAGTTGTCACCTAAGATATAACTATTACCATTATTTTGTCTTAGGTTTTCACAATGAAAAAAAAATGGAATTTGATGTCTATCAGAACAACGGATGTCAAATTGAATTTTATAAATATCTCCGTTTCACCGTTTGAGCTAATATTGAACAGGTTAGGAACGTCACAAGAACTAAACAAAGGCAAATAACCCGGGTAATTTGTCCTATAATAAATAAGGAGTAAGTAAATATACCAAGATCAGTAAGTAAGTAAGTACTTACCTACTTACTGATCGTGGTAGCAGGTACCTACCTCGAAAAAACGGGAATTTCCACGTTAGACGATTAGTCATGTTTTCCATCAATAAGATTAAATAAAAAAATACCTATTAAGGCTTGGTATTGTATACTTGGTATTGCTTTTGAGTTTTTTAAAACAATGCGAATCGTAGAAGAAAGGGTTTTTGATACTGAAAAAGAGATATATGTTAGTTAAGGATTTAAGCTAGTCAAAATGGCTTTCTGTTACATAATCTAATAAACTTCACTTGATAGAAAAACATCCCAAAGTTGCCCCCTTTCGAAATGTTTTTTCAATGCCAAATCTAAACTACAGATAATTTTAATGAAATTTTTATACACAACTATAGCTACTAAATATTTATAGACATAATGGCTTACTTGGACTATATACAGTGATTTTTATAAAACAAATGTTTAAATAATATCAGATTCGCGACGCTGAGGCCTGATCAGTCGCGCGCTGGCGCTTACTGGGGTAGGACCTGTGTTAGGTTTTTCGTTGCGCTCCCCTTGCAATTTTTTTTCAATGGCACAATATATTTATGAGAGCAGTAAGCATTCCATCATCATCCGAGCGTCTGTCCCAGTAGCATCTCGCGACGCCCGAAGTGAACTATCTTCACGCTGTATCCCTGACGGGGTAGTCAGAGAGGACAGATCGCCAGGCATCGCGATCCATGCATACTTCTTTCGCTTCCTGTAGATTCATTACATCATGTGGTCTTCATAAGTAAGTTAGCTTTATATAATGTATAGGTATATATATGAGAGTTATATACGACAATGGACTCACCACCCATTACGTGGGACAGGAATACACATGGTGAAAAGTGGGCATATATAATAATATGCCTCTGCCACCCTTTCGGGGATAAGGCGTGATAGATAAATAAAATATATGAGAGTTTTAATATAAAATACCTACATTTCACAGAAGCGTTAGAATTATCCCTGTAAGTAGTATAAAATCGAACCCGGTACCCACAGGTTAGAAGACAGTTATATAACCAACTAAGCCAGTGGGCCGGTCAATGTATGTTTACCTATAAACAAATTTGATCAATAGATTCTGAAGCTTAAACATACCGACTGCCACTGGCTGAAGTAATGAGTGCTGTTGTTATATTGAAGCTTCGCTTCGGGATAGAGGCATATTGTGGTGAGCCCAATGCCTGTGTTTAAATGGAAAGGCTCAGATTGTAGCGACTCGCTGTTGTAATTTTTAAGTCGCTCCAAAGATATTCACTTGACTTAACGAGTGTCGATTGCAACGTTGACGTGTCCTTCGAAGCACGAAAACGCTGGTAAATGAAAATGCTACAAAGCGGTCATCCATCCAAAATCCGAGAGAGTTTCTTAAATCAGTGATCTTTTACAGAAACCGAGTTAGTAGGGCTACGAGCGGTTTTTATTTATGTTTTTACTTTATGTTAGTAGCCTTAAACAATGTATGACATTTCATGTAACTAATAATTAATTAATTAATAATAATATAGCAATTATTACAAATAATATAATTTAAATTTAAGGCAAACTAAGTTTAGTCAACTGTTCTCACATAAATCCAAAGGAACAATGTAAGTGTAATTTTAATGTTGTAAGCCATACCTACATTTTAAAAGAGCATCCATTGACTTACTTGCTAGATTCTTTTTCTTAAAGTGTAGGCTGCAATTTTGATATGATTTTAAACACAACTTTAATTTTGTTTTTTGGCTTTGTATATATTCATTACTATATAATTGGTCAAACATCATGTTACTCAAACTAATGTAATTACTGGCGGTTAGAAAAGAGTGGCCATGAGTTTTATTGCCAGGTTCTTCCTCAGCCTCTACCTATTGCTTTGCGAATCTGGCAGTAAATGTAAATGTAGAAGCAATAATCTTGACGTTCATAAGTGTTACATTGTGACCTACAAGAATAAAGATTTTTCATTCAATCATTCAAGATTTTTTGCGCTTTAGTGGATCTGGAGAAAGCATTTAATAAAGTTGTGAGAGAAACTCTGTGGTACTCGTCCGCGTAGCCTGGCTGGCCGTCTACACCATATCCGGGCAGAATATGGTGTGGACGGCCAGCTGCTGCTGGCGATACAGTCTCTTTATACGGACTGTAAAGCTTGCCTGCGACCAAGGGGGAGGTTCACCTGGCGCCTCTTTTTGACTTCTGTTCGGGCGTCAAACGCGCCGTCGACGGTCCGCCTGGCTTTTCATAGTGTATCTGGATAGTTGTGCAAAAGTGTGGCTGCAAAAGTTAAAAGATTATGATGTGTTGTAAAATTGGAAATTTTACAGTACATTGTCTGTTGTACGCTGATGATGCGGTAGTGATGGTCTCATCAGAAGCCGACCTTCAGGCATTAGTCATTAATGTAAAAGTAAAGGTCTTCGCTGCATTTTAAACTAGAACCGGTATTTGAAAAAAGAAAAAGTAAGAACTAAAAGCAAGATTTGGGTAAACCGTAAACGTTTAGAGCAATTGAATGAAATTGTGTACTTAAGGAGAATCTTTAGCGCGGACGGAAGATATGTTCTGAAGAACAACGGTGACTAGCTGCCGAAGACAGGAACATAACATTATGATTTTTTGCTTTTAATATTATTCAAAAAAAAGGGTATAATGAGTACGGGTCATTTTATTTGGTACTTGTACATAAAGCCTAAATTTGTTATTAAATATATCATCATAAACTCCTACTAATATTATAAACGCGAAAGTTTGTAAGTATGGATGTTTGTTACTTGCACGTAAAACTACTGAAACTAAAAAACTAACTATTTTCACGCTGTATCCCTGACGGGGTAGTCAGAGAGGACAGATCGCCAGGCTTCGCGATCCATGCATACTTCTTTCGCTTCTTCGAGATTCATCAATCGCTTCATACACGCACGTCTGGGTATCCGAGTACTTTTGACCTTTCCGTTTTTGAGCAATCTGCTCACGTGGTCTTCATATGTAGGTCTCGGCCTACCCTGACTCCTTCTACCCTCTACTTTTGAACAATATATATTCTTCGTCAATCATTCCTCACTCATTCGTTGGACGTGTCCAAACCAACGGAGCACGCCCTTTTCCAGCTTAACGCTGACACTTTCATTCAAACCTGCCAAATTGCGTATCACTTCGTTACGTATTCGGCCAGCCAAGGTAACGCCGCACAACTTTCGAAGTGATCGCATCTCCACAGCATTCAATTTACTTTCATGCATCTGCTGACATACCCAGGTTTCACTACCGTAAAGCAAAGTTGGCACTAGCACTGCGTTATGAATCGCCAGTCGTGCTTCTTTTACGATGCTTTGTCGCTTTACTAACTGGGACAAAGCACCGTTAACTTTGTTTCCGGCAGCTACTCGCCGTTCCACATCCGAATCACATCTTCCATCCGCGCTAAACATACTTCCTAAATACACAATTTCATTCACTTGCTCTAGACGTTCCTGGTTTACCCTAATCTCGCATTTAGTTCTTACGTCACGTCTTTCAAATACTAGAACCTTAGTTTTACTTGCATTCAAGCGGAGACCCTTACTTTCACACCCCTCTTTCATATTAGTGACTAATGCCTGAAGGTCGGCTTCTGATGAGGCCATGAGCACCGCATCATCAGCGTACAGCAGACAGTTTACTGTAAAGTCACCCAAATTCACACCCATATTAAAATCTTTCAACTTCTGCAGGCAACTGTCCAGATACACTATGAACAGCCAGGCGGACATGACACATCCCTGTTTGACGCCTGTACAGACATCAAAAAGAGGTGACACATCCCCCCCTACTCGCACGCAAGCCTTACAGTCCCTATAAAGCGACTGTATTGCCCGCAGTAGCGAGCCGTCCACACCATATCCTGGCAGCAAATCCCACAGCGTTTCTCTCACAACGTTATCAAATGCTTTCTCTAGATCCACAAAAGCGCAGAAAACCTTCTGGCTAAGAGCCAGAAACTTTTCCGCGATCATGCGGAGAGAAAACACTTGATCCATGCAACCTCTTCCACGTCGGAATCCGCATTGAGCCTCCCATAAATACCTTTCAGACTTTTCTTGCATTCGTGCCGTTATAACCTTTGCATACACCTTACTAGCTAAGCTGACCAAGCTGATCGCCCTGTAGCTGGAGCAGTTTAGGCGCGAGCCTTTCCCTTTGTAAATAGGTACTACAACTGCTACTCGCCAGTCATCTGGGACCTCACCCGTCCGCCAGCACAAGTTGCATAACAGACATAGTGTGTCCCAGACACGCGACCCACCGTACTTGATCATCTCAGCAGTGACTCTGTCTTTTCCCGCAGCCTTACCACATTTCATACTTCTTATCGCTTGTTCTATTTCTTTCATACTAATGACTTCAATGACATCGGGATCCGGAGCATCGAAGTGAGCTCCCCTTCCCGATGTGGCATCTCTGTCTTTTCTTGCATACATCTTTCCATAATATTCATTCCATCTCTGCAGGACGTCACTTTGGTCTGTTAGGACGTCATTGTTAACACTAAGCACTTTATTCATACTGCAGATTGCCGAACAACTCCGGGTCTTGCCTACCTCTTTCCAGAAGAGCTTGGCATTATCCCGGAAATTGGACGACAACCTTTCATCCGCTTTCATTCTGCACCTTTCACGAGCTTCTTCTATAAGTGCCTTCGTGTTAACTTTCTGCAGCTTGTATCTCTCTTTCATATTAAAATCATTCCGCGAGGCTAAGTAGTCTAGCCATGCTTTCTTCTTCATTCGAACTGCTTCTTTCACTTAAAAAAATAAAAAAAAAATAAAAATATCTTTATTTTGCATAGACCATTTTAACGGCGCTTACAAAATGTCATACACTATTTAAAATATTTAAAGCGACCACCGGTTCGGAACGCGGCCCACCTGAGAAGAACCGGCAAGAAACTTAGGAAGGCTTTTTTTTTGATGGCCTATTTACAATTTAATATTATTTCATTTTGCCAGCAGATCATTTCCAGGCGTCCCTGTCCTGCAAATAGTCTGTAACGGAGTAAAAACCTTTTTCACAAAGCTTGTTTTTAATAAACTTTTTAAATTTATTTAAAGGTAAATTTCTCAGGTCACAGGGAAGCTTGTTGTAAAAGCGTATACAGTTACCCTGGAAAGAATCGCCAATCTTATGTAGTCGACTGTGGTGGACTGAAAGATTATTTTTATTTCTAGTGTTTATATTATGTTTATCACAGAGTTTAGAAAACTGTGATAGATTTTTCTGGACATACATAAGATTGGCAAAAATGTATTGTGATGGTACGGTTAGAATATTCACTTCTTTGAATTTTTCTCGGAGAGAAACTCTGGGGCCCAAATTATAAATAGCGCGTACAGCCCGCTTTTGTAGAACAAAAATAATATTTAAATCTGCAGCACTCCCCCAAAGGAGAATACCGTAAGACATAATACTATGAAAATAGCTGAAGTAAACCATTCTAGCCGTATCCACATCTGTTAGAGTCCTGATCTTTTTTACAGCGTATGCAGCCGAACTTAATCTAGAGGCTGTCTTTTCTATGTGTGGGCCCCACTGCAAATTGGCATCAATAGTTATACCTAGGAACACAGTTGATTCTACAAACTCTAACACTTGTCCATTCAGTTGAACATTGGCCGCAACTTGTTTTACATTTGGTAGAGTAAATTTTATACATTTAGTTTTATTTTCATTAAGGCAAAGATTATTTGAGCTGAACCAATGAACTACTCTTGCAATTGCATTGTTTACATCGTCATAGTTATCTAATTGTCTTTTAATTTTAAAAATTAATGAGGTGTCATCTGCAAACAAAACAATCCTATTCCTGTCCCCTACATAAAATGGTAAATCATTAATATAAATGAGGAACAAGAATGGCCCAAGTATCGAGCCTTGCGGCACACCCATTGTAACCATGGATCCTACAGAACGTGTACCATTAATATCGACCCTCTGTATTCTATTGTTCAAATATGAAGACAGAAGGTCGAGAGCTTTGCCTCTTATTCCATAGTGGTGTAATTTTTTGCACAGCGTTTCATGTTGAACGCAATCAAAAGCCTTTGATAGATCGCAAAATATACCTAATGCATCGTGCTTGTCTTCCCATGCTTCATGAATACATTTTAATAACTCAACACCAGCATCGGAAGTTGAGCGCCCTTTCGTAAACCCAAATTGATTCGCATGGAGTATTTTATGACTATTAAAATGGGATAGCATTTGATTCAAGATTATTTTTTCAAATACTTTGCTCAAAGTTGGCAGCACTGACACTGGTCGGAAATTAGACGGCTCTGTAGCGCTGCCAGCCTTGAACAAGGGAACGACTTTGCTGTGTTTCATTAAATCAGGAAATGTACCACTAGAAACACAGTCATTAAACACAGTTGCTAGATGGGGCGCAATTACCTCAATTATACATGATGCAGTTTTGACCGATAACCCCCAAATGTCCGCGGTTTTCTTAATTTCGATACATTTAAATGTTTTTACAATGTCCTGAGCACAAATATCTGTGAATACAAATGCATCCCTGCAACAAAGAACAGATTCTTCTAATAAAAGTTCAGCGGAACTGGAAGATGCTTGGAGAGATTTTGTTGTCAAAATAGGTATATTTTTGAAAAAGTGTTCAAACTCCGTAGCCACTTCCAGGTCCCCTGTAACATGGCAACCATTTACTTTTAAGTGGAAATCCCTTTCAGTCACTAAAGATCTACCGCATTCAGAGTTAATGATGTTCCAAGTCATTTTTATTTTATTTACAGAATTAGAAATTTTATTTTTAATGAAGTTTGACTTAGCAAGATGACACGTTTGTTTAAATATCTTTGAATAATTTTTAACATATTCCTGAAAGGTTTGCCTAAAATTATATGATTTTTCTGAATATAATTCAAATAATTTATTTCTACTTTTAAAGATACCTGGTGTTGCCCAGTCACTGAAAACAGGACGACCACCAATCTGTAGAGTTTTTGAGGTAAAAACTTTGCCAAACTCATCATTAATCAAATTAAATAAGTGTTTATATGACTGGTCTACACAAGTGAAGTTAGGTAGATATGGTAATCTCTTTAATACATTTTCTTTAAAATTATTCAAACGACTTTGGTTAATTGGTACATATTTAATTTGTGTTTTGCTGACTTTGTTACTACTTTTAGGAAATTTTATCCATTGGCCACGATGATCTGACTCCACAGGATCCACAATACCTTTATCTATAGGTTTAATATCAGTAAAAATATTATCAATACATTTTGCACTGGTGGCTGTAATACGAGTGGGTTCTAAGAATGTACTATGCAGATTAAAGGATTTAAATAAATTTTTCATTTTATTTCTCTCTGATGGAGTTAATGATGTATCTAATATATCAACATTAAAATCTCCACAAACTATTATAGATTTCTTAGAACATTGGCATTTGAACAGTGCTTCTTCAAGCTTTTCTTCAAATTTAATGTAAGAAGCATCAGGGGGACTGTATACGCTTAACAAGATGAAATGCTCAAACTCAATACTGGCAATCTCAATAACTCGCTCAATGGAGAGGGCTACTAAATCCTTACGTTCTTTAAATTTTAAGTTTTTATTAATTAATATTAAAGAGCCTCCACGTTTAGAATGTTTTCTATTGAACGAGCTAGCAACCTGGTGATTTACGAAGTTCAACAATGTGATTTGATGATCTTTTAACCAGTGCTCTGTAGCACAAAAAATATTAATAGAATTTGCATTAATGTATAGCTCTAACTCTAAATCTTTACCATTTATTAAACCTCTAACATTATGGTGCACCAGGTTCATAAAAACAATATTTTTACTAAGATTATTCTCAGGGGCCAAAGTCAACTGGCCAGATTTATTATTTGTTGTCCTATAAACTAGTTTTTTGGAATTTCATTTTCCAAATGTGAAGTATCAAAACTATCCTGCTCAATAAAAGCAGTTGTACTTGCCAATAATTTGTCTTGAAAAATTAAAAAATTAGATAGCAACAGAGCTACCTTTCGTTGTAAAAATTTTGATAGAAAACATCTATCTAATGTCAACAAACTATTATTATTGAAGATTATGTTCCAATCGAACAATTCATTCCTCATTCCTCATTCCACCATGCATCACGCTTATTACTACTGCCTCTTTTCGTTTCTCCACACACTTCCACAGCGGCATTTATCATACTATCCCTAAGGTTCTGCCATACACTTTCCACATTCTCACTGCTTACATTGACATCGCCAAGCTTTTCGGCTACCCTTTCATTATATTTATCCCTAATGGATGCATCCTGCAGCTTCCAGCTTTTGATGCTATAAGTCGGCTCAGGTTCAGGACACTCGGTACGATGACGCCAACCCGCGAACAGACCCCTAATCCTAGTTATGACTAGGTAGTGGTCTGATCCCAGCTCAGCGCCTCGATAAACCCTTGTGTCCATCACCTGTTTACGGAGCCGACTATCCATTAGGAATAGATCTATCATGCTTCTCTTTGACTTACATCTCCTCGTATACATATGAATTTGTTTGTGGTTGAACATTGTGTTCGCCACAAACAAATCCTTTTCCTTACAAAATGCCAGTATTAGCTTGCCAGCGTCGTTCACCCTTTTATCCCCATACTTCCCGAGTACCGACTCAAAACCATCGCGAGCGGTACCCACCCATCCCTTCAAGTCTCCACATACTATAAGTCTTTCATTTCCTTCTATCACATTTAGAGCTTCTCTCATACTCTCCCAGAAGTCCTCTAGCTCACTCGCGTTCGACGAAGATACTGGCGCGTAAGCAGCTACCAGGAAAATCTTCGTCAAACCAAGTTTTACACGGATCCAGAGGATTCTAGGACCTATCAGTTTGTACTCATACATACCGGAGGCCAATCGCGAGGACAGCAAAATTCCAACCTACTGAATAAACCAATGAAACCAAAACTACTGAATGGAATTTAAATAAACTTTATTTTTTTTTCAGTGTTCTGTTATCTGCAATCAGTTCTACTATAAGCAGATTGTGTGAGGGTAATAAGGTGAGTGAGTGTGCTCTCCCGTGGGCACATCTCCTCGTTTATTTCCAATGGGCTCAGTCGTCACTGATTATGTCTTTCCTTTTTATTCTTTTGCTATAACCTCGATGCGTTAGTTGTGAGGCCAGGGGATTGGGGTGATGTCGCAGTCGCCGGCGATAGCCTAGCAAACTGTTTTTAATTTCGTCCTTTACCATAACTTTATATTATATATAATAGCTTATCTATCAGAATAACACATAGGCTACTTTTTATCCCGGGAACAAGTTCCTTTTGATAACGGGAACGTAAAATCTTCATCACACGGGCGGAGCCGCGGGCGTCAACTAGTATATCATAAACCTAAAATAAAATCCAAAACAATAACAGAGATGTTCCATTTCAATTGCTACTGCCAACCATTTTTACTGTGGCGTGCCAGCAGAAAATACATCGTCGATCTATCTTGGCGGGGGCTGAGGAAGCGTTGTGATGCCTACGCGACTTGGCCTACCGGCCCTTAATTTAAACAGAATAATCTGTGCTTATTCAAATGAATGAATGAATGAATTTCGATGAAAGTTTACAATAATATAGCTTACACATCAGAATAACACATAGGCTACTTTTTATCCCGGGAACAAGTTCCTGTGGGAAACGGGAACGGGAAAACTTCAACGTCGTCAACTAGTCACTACATATTATAAAACAAAGTCGCTATTCGCTGTCTGTCCCTATGTATGCTTAGATCTATAAAACTACGAAACGAATTACGATGCTGTTTTTTTTAATACCTATAGTTAGTGTGATTCTTACAGAAAGTTTTTATGTATAATTTGTTAAGTTTTTGTATACATTGACCAAACTATAACGATATTTCTTGGGTATGTCGGAAAAAATAAGCCGTCTGGGAGCTTTCAACAAAAACGCTGCCTAAACCCTTTGAGATATAACAAAATAATGTATGGTGCAGTTGTGTATCTAATGTAGGTCTACAAAAAAGTCCGCGACGATATATATCTATATAATAAGAATAACATACTATATCCATTTTAAGACTTTAAAAAAACATCAATTATAAAGCGGTAATTTGAAGGCTATTTACACAAATATGCTATTAATCCTTATCATTTTTACTACGCTAGTTGGCTTCAGCATTTCATGAAGATTATTTTATCCCTGTACACCTTGCAAATTAAATGAATATCTTACGAGTTATCGCAGATTCAAAATAAAGCGCAAAGAAATTAATTTCGTGTAACCATAATTCGACCGGCCCGTGCGGGCGTGTAGGTACCTAGGTACTGGAGAGCGGTGAAGTAATCAATGAATTTGGAAAATGTTCATACATTATTGTGAATGTGAAATTAATAAATAACGGGATTAAATGGGTGCCACGGGGTTCGATGTATGTCACGGGCGGAGCCGGGCGGAACCGGGCGGGACAGCTAGTATTATATAACTCTTAACCCTGTCCTAAATCAATTTTACGCCAAAATATGTCCCTAAATTGGTATTAAGTAGATTAAAATTTTAATAATCTCGGTGTACCGCAGGTATTTATAGCAGGTATGATATTTCGCACCAAACGTGACTAGGCATGAATCTCCCGAATCTGAACAGATACGCCCTTTGTTTGAACTACCCTCGGCTAAAACGTTGATATAATAAATGATGTGAAGAGAGCTTAAGGAGTAATGGATAGGAGTAAGTAAATATATTCAGGCTTCTTCATGAATGAGGATGCTGCCAATATCGTTTTTTCTATAGTCTCCAATTTCAAATGGACATATTTTCTTTTATGTAGGTATATTTTGAATATTCAACTATTTTGTTATATCTCAAAGGGTTTAGGCAGTGAAAGCTCCCAGACTGCTTATTATTTTCCGACACTAACAGCAAATATCGTTATAATTTAGTCAAAGTATACAAAAATTTACGGATATCTGATGATAATCTATGTATTAACAAAAACCGCATCGATAATCGTTGCGTAGTTTTAAATATCTAAGCCATATATCTAAGCATACCAAGCATACATAGGGACAGACAGCGGCAAGGGATTTTGTTTTATAATATGTAGTGATATAGATTAGGCGTTATAAAATTATTATGATACTGTACCAATAATAATCTCAATCGTAAACAGTACCTACAGACATACGTAAGTAATAAAGGTGGATGGTATACAAATACAGACATTAAGTCTATTTACAATAGTAGATAATTAGCATTACCTCCTGATATGCAATGATAACTAACATTTTTAAGTACATAATGTTAATCCGTGTTCTAGAATTGTATTTTGCTTTATATTTGACTAGCTGATGCCCGCAGCTTCGCCCGCATGGTAAAGATTTCCCGTACGCGTTTCACCAGTGTTAAAGTAAGCTAGTATATTATATAATAAGAGTTAGTCATATTTAAGCCACCGCGAACTTTTCTGTAGACCTATAAAAGATACACAATTGCTCCATACATTATTTTGTTAATTCTCAAAAGGTTTAGGTAGCGTTTTTGGTGGATCGGATTACATAAATATTTATTCCGACCCTGGAATTGAACCTGGGACCTCAGCGCGGCAGTAGCACACTACCAGGGGCGGAGTCTACTATTGACAAGCCGATTTCTATTTTATTCTGACCTGATTGAATTAGTAGACTTGTCCCCCGGTTACGCCACTAGACAATCAATCGAGAGAGTTTAAGAGAATAATAAAGTATTTATATATTATTAAACTACAGGATCAATTTAGTATAGACTGCGAGTGCTGCACCTCTGGTGTTGCAAACATCTAAAGGCTACGGCGACCACTTTCGATCAGGTATGCTGGTCTGCCACCTCAGTGGTATAAAAAAACACCCCTCGACTCTAGCGTTAAAAAAAGTCAACTAATATCAGTTTTTGTTGTTACATAGGCACATTTAGGCTGAACTTGAAATTTATAGTAATCGCATGATCGGCCTTCATACTAATGTAGTTTTTATATATGCCTACCACTAATTACAGGAAATTATTACACGGTTCATTATCCAATTTTTTTTTGATATTTTAGATAATAACTCATTATTTTCGATTATGATTGAAATACTGGCGCAACAAACGTTGATAGCGTTGATAGCCTACGGTGGCCACTTTCGATAATTGTATGGATATGCTCATTTGCTACCGTGCTCAAAAAGGGGCTACACAAATACTTTAATTAAATAAAAAATACGGGTTGCACTCCGCGAGTGCCGACAGAAGTGAAAACTAAATTTATTAATAATTTATTTATCTAGACGCGTTCGCGATAAACTGCTATATGTACATACATATATGCACACACTATAACTTCGTCTCGTAACAGTGTCGCGAGTCCAGAGATTATATCTCATCCAAAAATTATGCGTACTGCGCTAAAAGAAGTTTTCACTTAAAAAAATGCTAACCTGCAATGTGTTTTCGTTATTTTTTCAACTCCCTCAAATCATACTTTGATTAATTTTGTTGCGGGTTCCAAGACATGCTAACTTCTCCTGGGACTTCACCGAGATTGAGCTCGGTGTAACTTTTGTGGTCTTGGTCATTGCTGTAGATCCTGGTTTACAGGAGTTACAATAAAAGGAATGCGGGTGGGATTAGTCTTAATATAAAGTCTGTAATGTCTAAGTTACTGGTTCATAAATACATGTGAAAGTATACATGGTATTGACACCAAAAAAGCGAATTAAACGTTTAAATTAATTTTAATTTATCGTTCTAATGAACTGTCCTCGGAAGTAGGTTGTCAACAGGGTGATCCCCTTGGGCCTGCAATTTTTAGTTTGGCCATAAATCCGATAATCAAAAATTTAATTCTAAATTCAACGTTTGGTATCTGGATGACGGAACCCTAGGAGGTGATGTGGATACTGTTATTTCGGATCTTTTTTTAATCAAAAATAAATTTGAAGGCAATCAAAAATAAATTTGGAGCTTAATTTTAGCAATTTTTATAAATAACTGTGACTTAAATATTAATGACGTTGAACAAAAATTTAATATTTTGGCTCCAAATATTAAAATTCCCTTTACCTTTTAGGCTCTCCAATTTTTGATGGATCTATTTCTGAATATATTAATTATTCAATAACTAAATTTCAAAATACTGCTGACCGTCTCCTTGAAATTAGTCCACATTATGCACTCTGCATCTTAAAATTCTGTCTTTTCGTCTCAAAATTTACATATATTATGTGCTCCGTTGCTGCTCTTTTTGGAATCACACAGATCTTTTGACACAAGTAGACGACATAATCAAAATTAGCTTAGAATCGATTCTCAATATGCAGTTAAACGAGCATTCTTGGACCCAAGCATCCCTTTCATCCGTTATGGTGGTTTAGGGATTCGCAAAATTTCCAGTGTCGCTTTACCAGCCTTCGTATCTTCTGTCCATAGTTCAGCAAATCTCATAAGTAAAATTTTAAGGGCATCCCCTTTAAACTTTGAGATTGCTGGCTTGGAAGAAGCTAGAAACGCTTTCTTAATTGCATGCCCAGGTCAAAATTTTCCAGATTCTCCAAATTTACAGAGGAGCTGGGACGACATACATTGCAAATTGATTTATAACAATCTTTTGAGCTGTAGTATAGGTTCGGCGCGTGCTAGGCTTTTGGCTGTGGGTACGCATGAGGCTGGCTACTGGCTTCACGCGTACCCTTCGTCAAATACAGGAACATTTCTTGAGCCTGACACGCTTCGAATCGCAACCTGTCTACGGCTTGGGGTTCCGGTCTGCGTTCCTCATAAATGTCCCTGTGGCAGTGATGTCGACAAGCTAGGACATTACGGACTGTCATGCCAAAAAAGTGCAGGCCGCTTCTCGAGACATGCTGCACTACTTGCCAAGTCTACTTGAGCCGACTGGTATTGCAAGAGACGATGGCAAGAGACCGGACGGTATGAGTTTGATTCCATGGAAGATGGGTCGGGTGTTGCTATGGGATGCAACCTGTTCAGACACACTGGCCCCTTCCCATCAACATGGAACCAACAACAGAGCTGGCGCGGCTTGTGAAGCGGCTGAAAAAGCTAAAGCATGCAGCTTTAGCTTTTTCAGCCGCTTTTTCTAGGCTCCGAATATGATTTTGTACCATTCGGTGTCGAGACACTTGGTCCGTAGGGTCCTAGGGCTACAAGGCTTTATAAAGAAATAGCAAAAAGGTTAGTCGACATCACAGGAGACCGAAAAGCTGGCAGCTACCTCGGACAAAGAATTAGTCTAGCTATTCAAAGGGGCAACGCTGCAAGTATCTTCGGAACCTTGCCTAAAGGGACTCCTTATATTAATATATTTTAAATTATCATATTTTTAAGGTTATTTAATAATTTGTATTATTTTAAAATAAAGTTGTGTTTAACATAGTACACTATCTGCTTGTTCTGAGTCATCTCCAGAACGGGTGGCACCGATTTTGACGGTACTTTCAGAGGTAGATAGCTCACGTTATATAACGTTACTAAAGCAATTTTTATTTTTGAAAATCAGGTTTCTGTCCAAAAACTATAATATATGTATGTAACTTAGTACCAAGCGACTTCGAAGACGACGTCAAACTTAGGGTCGCTATCTGAGACCTGACAGCTACGATAGCGGCTCACTATCACAGGTCTTCTTCGCTTTCCACCAGGCAGGCAGCGCCGTTTCGACGTGCCAAATAAAAAGAAAACTAAAATATAACGTCCATCATTCAGTGTCCAGATACCGGACAAAATCAGCAAATGCCGGAACGTGAAACTTTAATAACCGGACGGCGGGAGGCAGTTATTTCTGGCCGAACTATTTTTGACAAACGAGTTACTCATTGAAAATTGAATAGATTTATTTTGTTATGCACATGTTTGATTTGAACGTAAATTCAGGTATTTTATCTCTCGCTACTATAGTCTTTGGTATTTTTTATTCCACTAAGAAAGCTTTTATTTCATTGCTAGGCGCGAACTCTAGTACACTCAACACTTTACAAATTATGAGGTAGGAAAAAGTAAGGCATTGCACGCAATTACACAGCCGACCGAGTAAAACTTCGTTTGTAACCTAATTAACAAAGTTACAAATCCTTTTCAGTGACGTCTATATGCTCGTCTGCCTGGTGGCCGAGTCTACTATTGACAAGCTATAGATAAGAACCAAAATCGCTGTTTTTAGCTTTCAAAATATTAGTAGACTATCATTTGACTATATAGATATCTATTATTTGACTGCCTCTGTGGTGCGGTGGGAGTGTATCCGACTGCTACGCAAGAGGTCCCGGGTTTGGTTCCCGGGTCGGAACAAATATTTGTGTGATCCACAAATGTGTGTTTCGGGGTTTGGGTGTTTCCTATGTATAACATGTATGTATTTAGAAATATATAAGTATGTTTATCAGTTATCTAGATCCCATAACACAAGCTAATATTAGCTTACTTTGGGCTAGATGGCGCTGTGTGAAAAGTGTCCCACCATATTTATATTTATCAAAAATGCAACATGAACGCGACCACTGGCGCGGTACGTGTTAGTAGAATTCTACTAGAATTCGACCGATAGAAGTCTTTTGGAGGACGATTGTAATAGTAGACTACGAAAAGCTGTCAAAATTGTACCGGTGGCTTTCTGTTGAGCGACGATTTCGACACGATTGAAATAGCAGACTCAGCCCCCTGTTGTTCCGCCACTTACTTAAAAAGTTATGATTTTAACTTGTCATTCAATTGGTAACCTCTGATTCTGGATATAGCTCTCAGTATATTGCGCTTCTTGTAGCTTTGTATGTACGCATTTCTATCTTACTTATTACTTATCATTCACGCCTTAAGGGGTAATCCCCGAAGGAGAGGCAGAGGCATATTTCACCGTAAAAAAAATTCTCTCAAATAATCTATCTTCCGAGTATCCAATTCTTCTATCTTCGGGATCTAAACTCTTTTTGAAGAGGAGTTTCTGCTTCTTGTTTATCTCCTTCGGGAATATCTAGTTACACAACCAGTGCCACCATGCTATATGTTAGTGCAAGTCACTATTATTCCACAGCCTTTTTCATTTAATATGTTCAGGTGCTTTTAAATTCAACCTGGATTTTAGAACCGGGGTCAATTTTATTAGGTTGCTAGAAGCGGCTATCACTTATATTTATGATTATTTCGACCGGATTACACAAGCCGTGGTCACGGGTTGACGACTATCGCTTGTTTAATTTTCAGCATTGTTGGGAGCTACTGCCGTCTGATCACCCAACTCTGTAGAGGTGCTTGCGGAGTTGCCTCTTCCGTTAGTCAGCAGGTGTACCGCTAGAAGATCAGGTGGTTTGGCCCGCATAAGTCTTTTACATCCACAGTCATTCTACAGTCACTCTAGAAATAATGCTATTTTTTTAATGAAGTTAACCGATAAATCCTCAAAGAAAATGGTGATTTATGGCATTTCATAGGCTACGGTGACCACTTTCTTTCAGGTGGGCCGTATGCTTGTCTGCCACCTCAGCATAAAAAGAATTGCTCTCTAAAACATTGAATGATATTGTTATGAGAATTAATCGCTATTTTTCACGGAAATTCTCTATTTTTTAAGTGACAGAGGATTTATTAAGGCGGTTGTAACCTTGTCACAGTTGCACTCACTGTTTCGAGCCAAGAACCGATCGGGGGTGTCCTTTAAGTAGAGACATGTTTAATTCCCTTCCAGCAAATCTGTACGTTTTTGTTACTCTGATCATTCTGCAAGCCTGGTAAAAAATTCCATCTAATAACATTTACTCTCACTCAACATCATCCGATCGTTTGTATCAGAGTCTCACGGCACCCAGGGTCCGCTATCCTACTAACCTGTAATCTCACTGGACATACCTAAATATATTTGTCATAAAAGAATTTCTTGTCATCAGGTATGGTCGTCAACGGTTTCGTGAACGTGGTGATCACAACTATTGAGAAAAGGTTCGGCCTCAGATCCATGCAGACAGGAGTCATAGCTGGAGGGTAAGACAATGCTTTTTTTTAAATACTGATAATACTTTAAAGCTACACATGAAAAAGTTATCTGATGCTCAAGCCTACTTCACCTACTAAGTGGTGCTCCAGTTGCACTTAGTATTCAATCAAGATGGACGTCATGGTAAAATATTTTGGATGTAACTAAAATTAAACATCAATCCCAAATTCCAATCGAAGTCAAACCCCAGCTTTTCCCTTTCCTCCAAGCTCTGAGTCCCGTGATACAGTACTGCCAATTACTCTGGTTTGTTTTGACAGGTACGACATGGCCTCCTTCGCTTGCCTGGCGCCTGTGACCTACCTCGGCGGTCGTACAGGCTCATCAAAACCTCGATGGCTTGGGTGGGGAGTGCTGCTAATGGGCACAGGGTCTTTGCTGTTCGCGCTGCCCCACTTCCTCGTATCCAACTACAAGATCGCAGGAGACACAGTTGATGACGTGTGCACACTAAATAGCACGGTATGTGATTTTTTGTTATTTAGAATTTAGGTAATTATTCTTGAATCACTTTATTCAGTATTAATATATCCCCTCGAAGATATCAGGGCATAATAACAATATTAGCGCACCAATTGACTTGCAAACTAAACTCTGGCGCTTTTAGGACGGTTGGCAGGTTAATAAATTTTAGCCACTAAACGCAAAAAAATAAGCTTTATCTTTCACTGGCTTGACTCCATTGGAGCTAACGGTGAGGTGAGTATTCGAACTAGAACTGACTGAACTGCCAAGTGAGTTTTAGGAGACATACCTTTTCCATCGCCTATACGAAAACGACGCATATCCGGCTTTCAGCTAGGCCTATAGGCAATATCTATATGTGGTGTCCACAAACCGAAAGTAGCTAATTGACCTAAGCTGGGCCCAACAACAACACGTTGAATACGCTTATGAAGTACAACTTTTAGCTAAAGCTCGAATTGTCGTGAAGTATAATAGTACTAAAATACAAAAACTATCTTCACGCTGTATCCCTGACGGGGTAGTCAGAGAGGACAGATCGCCAGGCTTCGCGATCCATGCATACTTCTTTCGCTTCATCAAGATAATACTATAATATTATAGTACTATAATATCTGTGCCTATATCGTTGCCTCTAGCCCCTAGGCCATTTTGCAATACAAATTTCGTTCTGGGATCTTCAGTGCCTGTGCCAATACAAAATTATCATACAAACTCCTCATCACGATAATATATTTTTTAATACACTTACTCATAATATGACTCTAATCTCACCGTAAGTAGGCACATAATGATACCTATCAAACTGTGGCGTTTTGATTGTTATTATATCACGAGTGGAATAATAGTTTTTTTTTAATTATATTGGTTGAGTTGCAATCTACTTTAAAAAGATCGCGTTCAACCCATTGTTTGTTCATTTCATGCAACTTCGTATTTAAAAAAACAAAACTTTCACTCAAATATAACTTTTGTTTTCTCTGTTTAAAACTTTATACAAGAATTTTAACAAAAAAAAAAGAAATCTCATTCTTTACTCTGTGGTCAATGCGCGCGCATAAAAAACACAAATTTGTTTTATTTAGTAATTATCATATTATTCATAAGTGTATTGAAAAACGTTGTATGATACACTTGTGTATTGTTGATTACCGTCTTCGGCTCTCTTTAGCTCTCAATAGCGCCTCAGCGGTAATCACCAACTTTACACACTTGTACCATAATCTACTATTTTCTAGTCCACCTCAAATTGCGACGGCAACATGTCAGGGGAAGGCGGTGCGTGGGCAGTTGGCATTTTTGTGTTTGCGCAACTGTTGCACGGCGCGGGCGCTACGCCTCTTTTCACGCTTGGCGTAACCTACATCGACGAGAACGTCTCCAAGAAGATGTCTTCAGTTTATTTAGGTGAGTGAATGGCATCTGGAAGACATTTTTTTTTCACACACTTTCTTCTTCATAGTGTATCCCCATTGAAGTTGCTTCGAAATCCTACCAGAGGCCCGAGTCTACTATTGACAAACCGTAGAATAGAACCAGAATCTCTGTTTATAGCTGTCAACATGTTAGTAGACTATGAAAAATGCAACTGACTAGCGGCCACTGGCGCGGTACGTGTTAGTAAAATTCTATCGGCCGACCGATAGAAGTCTATTGAAGTACGATTGTAATAGTAGACTACGAAAAGCTGTCAAAATTGTGCCGGTGGCTTTCTATTGAGCGACGATTTAGATTTAATTTCGACACGATTGAAATAGCAGACTAGGCCCCCTGGATTCAAAACCTGGGCCACGTTTGGCTTTTAATATTTGACATTGTTAGAAGTGACGACCAGCCAGCCCCGTGTGAGCGCCTGCGTTGTTGTCTCGTCCGTTATTCGCCGGTGCACCACAGGCAGCTGAGGTTGCCCGGGCCCCGGTAATATCGGTGGAGCCTCTTACATCCTTACCTTTAATACAATAATAATATAATTAATTAATTAATTTATTTTTATTTGCAATAGTGATGATATTTTATTAGTACTAAGTACTCGGTTTCTACCGTAGTGTAAAAACTCTCTAATGTGGTCGACTATTCACATATTTCTACAAATAAAATGTAATAAAATTAATACGAAACCTTAAAAACCTAAAAATAGAAAAACTTAACCTATGTCCGTGTTTTAACCGTAATACTTTTCTTTACACATTTATTTAAAGTTACGAGGGCCCGCCTGCCCCAGGGCACTCGTTCCGCGCAGTAACACAAGAAAGCACTCGCAGTCTAAATGCGTTATGTGCTAAACGATATGGACCCCATTCTGTTCATGGCCTGTTAGATCATTTATTCAAACTACTCATGTGGGAATTGAATCAATAAGATAAAATATTAATAAAAAGCAATGGGCACTTACACTTAGGGTCAGGTATAATAATATTGTTGTATCCAGTAAATAGTGTAATTTTAGGTCTATGGCGGTAATCCAATAGGTACTTTTTGAAATGAAAACTTCTTTCAGCGCGGTACGCATATTTTTAGATGAGATAAAATCTTTGGACTCGCGACACCGTTACGAGACGCATATATGCATGTGCCAGACCGCGAACGCGTCTAGAATTTTTTTTTATAATTAATTTGTATATTCAATACCTTGCTACTAAATAATATAATCATCATCATCATCATCTAACGTCGATCTCGGTCATCTAAAGGTCTTATTAAAAAAATATTGTGTAATCAATTGAGACTCATTCAGTGTAGATTTTTTTTTCATCATCATCATCATTAACGTCGATTCCGGTCAAATTTTGAAGTGAAAACTTCTTTTAACGCATGTTTTTAGATGAGATAAAACCTCTGGACACGCGTAACTGTTACGAGACACAACTGTAGTGTGTGCATATATTATATGCATGTACATATGGCAGTCCGCGAGGGCGTTTAGATAAATAAATTATTAATAAATTTAGTTTTTACTTCTGTCGGCACTCCCCGTGCAACCAGTATTTTTTTGTTCTTGTGGAAATCAATACTTAATTGTGAACAGTTCGACAACATGTTTTGACAGTTAATGGTTTTTTTTTGTTTGGGCATTAAATACCCTAGTAAATAACCAATAACTTCTCACCAATGACTTTCTCGAGGTTACTTTCCGTAGGTTGCAAACTAGCAAATAGTTTTCCAATATGGTCCCCTCCAAAGACCTCGGCCATGTCAATAACATTTGTTAAGTGTTTTATCAATCACGCTTTTTCCCTGAAGGGGTGGCGCATTTCACCGTGTGCATTTCTGTCCCACATAATAAGTGGTGATCCCATTGCCGTTCTAAAATAGACAGACGCAGGTTGTGGCTACCTGCTGTTGAAACTTTTCAAGCCGCCTTAAAGACCTTCAATTTTGTTAAGTCAAATTTAAAAATGATATATTAATATAATTTTTCGATATTATATTAATATATACTAAGTCACAAAACGTGCAATAGTGAAGAATAGTTATTATAAAGTTAATACATGCGAGTTTTCTTCCACCACTTTACTGGTGCAATACTGACTTTGATTGAATTGCCTGGTCTACTACTATTTGATTAAGACCAAAACTTTGACTTCAAATGTTAAAAGTTCAAAAGAAATATTTACACAAATATTAGATTTTATTTAAAGATAGCCTAAGCATCTCAAAAAAAGTAGTGGTATCTTTCTTATGCCTTTTCTGCATATAATACTAGCTAAAGCCTGCAGCTTCGATCGCGTGGTGAAGTTTCCGTTAATTGTGCACTGAACCTTAACTTTTTGAAAATCTAATATAGTTCATGTTACTCACATAGAATGTAGCTTTCTAATGGTAAAAGAATTTTTTAAATCGTCTCAGTTGTTTCAGAGCCTATTCATTACAAACAAACTTACAAATCTTTCCTCTTTATAATATTAGTATGAATAAAAATAATCTCAAGCTAACATTGCATTTTAGGGACATGTAATAATAAAATAAAATAAATCAATAAATATCCATAACATGTAATTATATGGCGTGAATAACATTCATGGGGTGAGGTGTCGGAATAGGTAATGTGTTTGGTGGTCTCTAGTCGATTAATCGTACTAAATTCTCGAATACTGTTCGAATATTTGCGATGCACTTACGACTTGACGAGATTTTGATTCAACGTATATAAATATTGGTTTAAAGTGTTTGTATTACCATTTCGTTTTCCCATAGGAATAAGATACTTTTCCGGGATCACAAGTACTTACTTATTCCCTAGAGGTAGGCTAAGGTATACTATACGGCCACATGTTACCATATGCATTTTGGTCCCACGTAACAGGTAGTGATCCCATTGCCGTGTTGAACTTAACAGGTGCAGTTTATAGCGACCTGCTATTAGAAAACTTTTCCCATAAAACCTTCAACTTGGCTTAACGACTGCTTTACTGGCAACTGGGTCCAACGGCTTAACGTTCCTTCTGAAGTACGGAAACGCTCTTAAAATAGAAATGCCATAAAGCTGTCACTCATCTGAGGACCAGCCATAGCAAAAGATGCTGAAGGCAGTGATTGTTTCTTAAACATTGAGTTAACCTGGCTACCAGTGAAAAACATAGATTGAATAACAAACACAAACATGTTCAACCAAGATTTTTTTTTATCTATTTCGAACTAAGAGTTTGTACACACCTTTAAATAGGTATAAAAATAAATACTTCAAAAACCAATTTAAATTTTCATCTCTTAAAAAGGTAAACACAACTCGGTGATCGTTTCTCCCTCTACCGCGGTGAGTCCCAGAGGACTACGTATTCAGAAGGCCGTCGAATATCGTTGTGGTGTGATGGGTGCCACTACACTTAGTGGAGTTCGCCTTGTGTCCACATAAAGCTACGATTTTTTCATAGCATATTAACTCCCCATTAAATGGAAGGCAGAAATGTATATAAAATAACTTGTCCTGACTGATTTAATGATAAGTCATCAGTGTACCTAGTGCAAATTATTAAGAGCGCCTTTACAGCTTCACGGTGAGCCTGTAAACGTAAATTTGTATGGAATCAATACACCGCCATCTAGCTGCAAACGCGAGAACGGGTTTTCGATACTTTTTCTGCCGCCAGGCGGCGCTTCGTATGCGTCAGGTCCAAACAGCTGTCAGATAGCACAGAATCTTACCGAACGTATTATTATTTTAGTAAAATTTTATGTATTTGGAAGTGTTATTGATTTTATTATGGATTACGGCCAAAGAAAGGTTGCCGAACTGAAGATTGAGCTCAAAAAGAGAGGCCTCCTTTTTTATTTGCACACATAGGCACTGCACAACACTGTGGCATTTTGGAAAACAATATTCCGTTTGTAACGTTTTTAAGAATAAATAAACCAAAAAAATGATCGAAAAATATAAATCGTGTATGTGTTTTGACAGGTAGTTGGACCTGACGTTACAGCGCTGCCATCTCACGGGGAACATTTCAAAAAACCCTCATTTCAGTAGGAGCGATAGGCGCCCTCTTAAACTCACACTCAGCACTCAGGACACGACTGATATCTCTCAGAAAATTAGATTCTTTGGCATACACATAGTCAGTCTCCGTATTGCGAAACAAACGGCTCATTGTTTAAGTACCTACCTTATTAAAATATTTTCAAAGCTATCGATCGACCAATTTCGTATCTTAGCCTTAAGTCTCAAGTTTCTGTCAAAGCCTTCACTGTTATTTACATTTTTCGACCAGAAGAGGGGTAAAGAAGGGACTTAAAATTCTGTTTTATTTAAAAAATAAAGTACCTGCCTTTATTTCTTTAAAAAAACCAAATTTCAAACGCCTTCTTTTCTACAGCTGCATATATCAGAGCCTCATTTGTAGTCGAATATGTGCACACTATCTAGGCAGTTAGATGGACTTGAACTGAATTATGACTCAACTATAAAAATACAAAAAAAAATCTTAAGTATTTCGATTAGGTAAACCGTATATTGTATATTTCGTGTCATTGTAGTAGTAGGTATTAAAAACGACATCTTTGTTTACTAGTCAAAAATAATAGTTTATGATAGTTTTGCCTGAAGGTGACCACACACATAAACCACGCAGTATAATTTTTAAGTCTGCTGTACAAAGCTATATATCGCTTGAACTGTGACAAGACCTAAACACTTCTAAGTCACAGCTTTTAACTGTGAAAATAGGGTCGGTCTCTAAGAAACGTGATACTTATGCTTTTGCTGCGATTCGAGTAAGTACTCGTACTCATGAGTACACCTCATTGTTTGAACGTATAATGTGGTACACGCGCTGTGTAGGATTGATTTGGTTTGAGAGCGATCGAGTGCGTGAAAGGTTATATAAAACTTCAATGAAAAAATAACTGTGCTTGTTTGAAAATTTTATAGGATTGAAATAAATCATTTTTAATTTATTTTTCAACTAATAAAACTAACTAACTATCTTTCTCGCTGTATCCCTGACGGGGTAGTCAGAGAGGACAGATCGCTAGGCTTTGCGATCCATGCATACTTCTTTCTTTCGCTTCTTGTAGATTCATCAATCGCTTCATACACGCACGTCTGGGTATCCGAGTACTTTTGACTTTCAAATTTTTTTTTATCTACCTCAAATTATCTTCTGATTAATTTTGATGCCATTTCTTAGACTTCTCCAAGGAAACTTCTCCAACTTCTCTAAACTTCTCCAAGGACTTTAGTAATTTCGAGCTCAATGAAACTTTTCTGGTCTTAGTTATTGCTGTAGATCCTGGTTTATAGGAGTCACAGTAATGGGAATGTGGGTGGGATTAGTCCAATAAAAGTTTAACTATTGCGCCGTACAGCCGATATGTAGGTTGCCAGTTGCCAGTAACATGGTAGTCGTTCAGCTAAGTTAAATGACTTATAGGTGTCTTCAACAGTAAATAGCCATACCCCGTCTCTGTTCTTTTTATACCACCTTTGATCTGAAAGTAACAGAAACTGAAACTCAGGGACCACGTGCGACCAAATACATCACGCATGTCCAACCCCCGCGGCTTCACCAGTCACATACTTCGAACCCCCGTCGCACCCAATCCCGTTGTTTATTACATTTACAATAATATAGAAAAATTTGAGCGAAACGTCAAAATTTATGATTACTGCTCCGCTCTCCAGGTTAGTAGTGTGATTATATAAGCTTTCATTAATAAATGGGCAATTCAACACAAAAAGGTTTTTTTTAATTCGAACCAGTAGATACTGAGATTAGCGCGTACAACCATCCAAACAAACAAACTTCAGGTTTATATATTAATAAAGATTTACTCTACGAAAAAAGAGAATGACTATATTTATAAATGTATTAAGGTAACTTTCATTGAAATTCAAAACAAAAGGGTAACCATATCATCATCATCCTCTTGCCCTTGTCCCAATTTACTTGGGGTCGGCGCAGTATGTCTAAATTCTATACTGCAAAATGTTTTGGCTTGGTTTTTATGGTCAGCCGCCAGCCTGACACCAAAAAAGGGTAACCGTATCTTAGGGGCTAAATTGACCTCACTGGTTCAGTTGCTTGATGAATAGTAATAGTGACTGGATTGAATGAAATGCCTATTTTATACCATTAATCTCCTTACAGGAGTATATTACACGATGGCAGTGGTGGGACCAGCGATGGGCTACGTCATCGGAGGTCAGATGCTGACCATCTACACAGACTTCCTCAGCGTCGACTCTGAAACGTGAGTATTGCTGTCTTCTTTTAAGGTACTGCCTCACTTTATCGAGCAGTTTAATAACCAGCAATAATTGTACATACTTGTGTTTATAAAAATATATGAATTTATTTAGGGGCATTTAATAATAAGTTCCGTTTCTATGTTATGATGTCCGTGATTTCTAATTCCACGTCGCGTCCTGTTCATATTCTTAGGATTCCGTACCTCTAAAGGAAAACTTAGGTACTACCTTTAGAAAAACGAGGTGGGATGTAAATTAAAATGATGACAAATATACAAGTCACGGTAATCTTGGTCCTGTGAAAAATAAATTAAATAATTGCACTAAAACTCGCAAATACTTTTTGTTGATAAAATGAAATTTGGCAGCAAGGCATGGATAAGCACAAGTAAAAACAAAAACCTTAAAAATGAACTCACCGCGTAGTGCCTGTTTCTTTGGGAAAATGGGGATAAAATGTAGCTTAAGTTACTCTTTATAACATCAGCTATAAGTTCCGTTAAAATAGGTTCAGCTGTTTCAGAGATTAGCTACAACACACAAACCAACAAAAGAGAACAAAAAATGTTTAACATTTTCATATAAGTACCTACCACATATTCATTCAAATGCATTAGGTAAGAAACTGTTAATTTGGAATAACAAACAGACACTTTAATTTTATTTGTCACTATAGTTTCAGGAAACCATAATTGACTGATACGTGAACACGGAGTTCACACTGTACCGTAGACCGTAATTTGGCTCTTTGGCCTATAATTAAACCCGTATGATTTATTTATTTATAATTTTTATTCGAAAACTTAACAGTTATTTTACATTTTTCATGGGGAAAACACATGTATAGACACTTAGCCAATAAAAAAATTTCACGACGTGATGAATCTCTAAAATTCTATAAGTACAATAAGTAAAATAATTACAATGACATGACAAAATACCTTGCAATTTTTTGCAAAACTTTAAACATGTGTGCATGAAGTGACAATATACATACAGAAATACAGCAATACAGAAAATACTTGCAAACAGCAGCATTTAGGTACTCATTCATTTCTGTCCGCTGTCTGGCCAGACAATAAAATATAAAATAAAAAATTTTCACGCGGCCGCTGTCACTGGGCATAGCTATTCACAAATGTAGATATTTATTGAAAATTTTGTACAGAACCCTTGCGGCCTATGTGCGTAAGTTAGACTCGCACTTATCCGGCTTTTTAATATTTCAGCAAGCGACAGCGACACGGCTTCATTCAGCCAACTTGCCCTCTTGCTTTCATCTCATTGTAAACCTCATAGACTCTCACGCTAGCAACTTTTCAGCCAAATTAATTCCACCATTTTATATTTTCATGGCTTCTGAAACGAAATATGATTTTCAGCAGAGTTTGTTTTGAACAACCTCCTATAATGGTTTTATTTTTCATTTTGAGGGTTTTTGTGTGCTGATTAAAAAAGGCATAAGTAAGCCGTAGAACTCTGTTATATAAAATTTAATGTTTTTTATATATTGGAACACGATATTCGCGATGATAATTATAATGTAAGTTTTCATGTTAATGGATATTTTCATGTTCATGTTTCTGTCATGTTTCTGTAAACGATCACTGCGTTAAGCAACTTTCACTATGGCTGGTCCTCGGATGGGTGACCACTTTTTGTCATTTACATTTGCGAGCGTTTCCGTGCTTCAGGAGGCACGTTAAGCCGTTGGTCCCGGTTGCCGGTTACATGGCAGTCGTTAGGTCACCACAACCTGCGCCTGTCCATTTCAACCTGTTACGTGGGGCAAAAGTGCATACGGTGAAATGTGGGCGAATTTTGTGCCCCTACCTACCCCTTTGGGGATAAAGGCGTGACAATATGTCATGTCAATGTAATGAATATAGAAAATAAACGTATCTGGGTTAGTCACTTATTGTTTGTTGTTGTGGCGAACACAATGTTCAACCACAAACAAATTCATATGTATACGAGGAGATGTAAGTCAAAGAGAAGCATGATAGTAGATCTATCATGCTTCTCTTTGACTTCATCCTAATGGATAGTCGGCTCCGTAAACAGGTGATGGACACAAGGGTTTATCGAGGCGCTGAGCTGGGATCAGACCACTACCTAGTCATAACTGGGATTAGGGGTCTGTTCGCGGGTTGGCGTCAGCGTACCGAGTGTCCTGAACCTGAGCCGACTTATAGCATCAAAAGCTGGAAGTAAGGGTAGAAGAAGAAAGGGTAGCCGAAAAACTTGGCGAAGTCAATATTAGTAGTGAGAATGTGGAAAGTGTATGGCAGAACCTTAGGGATAGTATAAGTGTCCCGGCTGTGGTGGCGTATGTATCGGGTCGCCTTATTCCCTATAATACGGTTGAGTAGGGCGATGGCTGATATATACGTCATACCCGTGAACGGGTGCCGTCTGTTGGGACTGGTCAGCTAATAGCTGTTATTGCAATTGTTACAAATAAAATAATTAAAAGTTAAGGCAAACTAAGTTTAGTCGACCGTTCTCACATAAATCCAAAGGAACAATGTAAGTGTGATTTTAATGTTGTAAGCCATACCTACATTTTTGAAGAGAGCATCCATTGACTTTCTTGCTAGATTCTTCTTCTTAAAGTGTAGGCTGCCCTTAGAACTGGCAACTAGAATAGCTCTAATTTTGATATGATTTTAAACACAACATTGATTTTGTTTTTTTTGTTTTGTATAAATTCATTTTACACACACCATTGATTTTGTTTTATATAAATTCATTACTATATAATTGGTCAAACATCATGTAACTCAAACTAATGTAATTACTGGCGGTTAGAAAAGAGTGGCCATGAGTTTTATTGCCAGGTTCTTCCTCAGGCTCTACCTATTGCTTTGCGAATCTGGCAGTAAATGTAAATGTAGAAGCAATAATCTTGACGTTCATAAGTGTTACTATGTGACCTACATGAATAAAGATATTTCATTTCATTTTCATTTCATTTCTTTTCATATGGTAAATGCCGCAGTGGAATTGTGTGGAGAAACGGGAAGAGGCAGTAGTAATAAGCGTGACGCATGGTGAAATGAATAAGTGAAAGAAGCAGTTCGAATGAAGAAGAAAGCATGGTTAGACTACTTAGCCTCGCGGAATGATTTTAATATGAAAGAGAGATACAAGCTGCAAAAAGTTAACACGAAGGCACTGATAAAAGAAGCTCGTGAAAGGTTGTCGTCCAATTTCCGGGATAATGCCAGGCTCTTCTGGAAAGAGGTAGGCAAGACCCGGAGTTGTTCGGCAATCTGCAGTATGAATAAAGTGCTTAGTCCTAACAGACCAAACTGACGTCCTGCAGAGATGGAGTGAATATTATGGAAAGATGTATGCAAAAAAGAGAGAGATGCCACATCGGGAAGTGGAGCTCACTTCGATGCTCCGGATCCCGATGTCATTGAAGTCATTAGTATGAAAGAAATTGAACAAGCGATAAGAAGTATGAAATGTGGTAAGGCTGAGGGAAAAGACAGAGTTACTGCTGAGATGATCAAGTACGGTGGGTCCGTGCGTCTGGGACACTCTATGTCTGTTATGCAACTTGTGCTGGCGGACGGGTGAGGTCCCAGATGACTGGCGAATAGCAGTTGTAGTACCTATTTACAAAGGGAAAGGCTCGCGCCTAAACTGGTCCAGCTACAGGGCGATCAGCTTGGTCAGCTTAGCTAGTAAGGTGTATGCAAAGATTATAACGGCAAGAATGCAAGAAAAGTCTGAAAGGTATTTATGGGAGGCTCAATGCGGATTCCGACGTGGAAGAGGTTGCATGGATCAAGTGTTTTCTCTCCGCATGATCGCGGAGAAATTTCTGACTATTAGCCAGAAGGTTTTCTGCGCTTTTGTGGATCTGGAGAAAGCATTTGATAACGTTGTGAGGGAAACTCTGTGGGATTTGCTGCCCGGATATGGTGTGGACGGCTCGCTACTGCGGGGAATACAGTCGCTTTATAGGGACTGTAAGGCTTGCGTGCGAGTAGGGGGGGATGTATCACCTCTTTTTGATGTCTGTACAGGCGTCAAACAGGGTTGTGTCATGTCTTCCTGGCTGTTCATAGTGTATCTGGACAGTTGCCTGCAGAAGTTGAAAGATTGTGATATGTGTGTGAATTTGGGTGAATTTTCAGTAAACTGTCTGCTGTACGCTGATGATGCGGTGCTCATTGCCTCATCAGAAGCCGACCTTCAGGCATTAGTCACTAATATGAAAGAGGAGTGTGAAAGTAAGGGTCTTCGCTTGAATGCAAGTAAGACTAAGGTTCTATTATTTGAAAGAAATGACGTAAGAACTAAATGCGAGATTAGGGTAAACCAGGAACGTCTACAGCAAGTGAATGAAATTGTGTATTTAGGGAGTATGTTTAGCGCGGATGGAAGATGTGATTCGGATGTAGAACGGCGAGTAGCTGTCGGAATCAGAGTTAACGGTGCTTTGTTCCAATTAGTAAAGCGACAAAGCATTGTAAAAGAAGCACGACTGGCGATTCATAACGCAGTGCTAGTGCCAACTTTGCTTTACGGTAGCGAAACCTGGGTATGTCAGCAGATGCATGAAAGTAAATTGAATGCTGTGGAGATGCGATCACTTCGAAAATTGTGCGGCGTTACCTTGGCCGACCGAATACGTAACGAAGTGATACGCAATATGGCAGGTTTGAATGAAAGTCTCAGCGTTAAGCTGGAAAAGGGCGTGCTCCGTTGGTTTGGACACGTCCAACGAATGAGTAAGGAACGATTGACGAAGAATATATATTGTGCGAAAGCAGAGGGTAGAAGAAGTCAGGGTAGGCCGAGACTTACATATGAAGACCACGTGAGCAGATTGCTCAAAAATGGAAAGGTCAAAAGTACTCAGATACCCAGACGTGCGTGTATGAAGCGATTGATGAATCTTGAAGAAGCGAAAGAAGTATGCATGGATCGCGATGCCTGGCGATCTGTCATCTCTGACTACCCCGTCAGGGATACAGCGTGATGATGGTTAAGTTAAGTTTTTAAGGTTAGTCACTTATCATCATAACATATTGGGGCACCATTTTTCCGAAGTTACGTACGTTAAATACGAACACTTATTTAGTAATTAATTAATTTAATTTTTAATATATTCATACTACGCTAGACGCCCGCGTGGCGAAGTTATCCCATCCTTTTTTCTAGAACATATTCCCGGGAAGGTACCCGTTTCCCGGGAAAACTACGCTTCACTGTCATACGCTGCACTACTATACTGTACGTAATAAATTGCATGCAATAAATGCATACTGTTACGTTGCGACATGCTGCTACGTTCCGCTACGGTGCTACTACACTATACTACGCCAGTACAGCATACGAGTACTACATCACTATCACCTATCCTATCACTATTAATATTTTTATGAATTAAACACGAATATTGTACCAAAGAAAGGAAGTGTATTTTACGACGACAAGTCGGCTATTTCAAACAAAATGATTACACAATCTCATGACTCTTAGGTCCGTATTCCAGAACGTTTCTCAATACTCAATCAACGCTTGAGGCTAGATTTAGCCTTTTAAAATCTACTCTCAAGCGTCGATTGAGTATTGAGAAACGTTCTGGAATACGGACCTTAATGACTGAGGAAAGAATAAAATAAAAAATACTTTTATGGAAGTACCACATCAGTATGTGTGTTTTATGTTAGTAAATATTGTAGTTTCATCGGCATGTAGTAAAAAAATTGTTACTTGGGAATTAAAACCACACACTTCAATTTTATGTATCTGTAATATAGCTTTTCAGCTATATTACAGATTGCTGATCATAATCTAATCATCTAATAATTTCAAACAAAACGTTTGAAATTATTAGATTTTAGGCCTGTACACCCATATCCTTGCCTAATATAGACAAACATCTTTATAAACTCTTCGACACTAACTAACTAACTTCACGCTGTGTTTCTGACGAGGTAGTCAGAGAGAAAAGATCGCCAGGCTTCGAGATCCATGCATACTTTTTTCGCTTCCTGCAGATTCATATATACACGTCTGGGTATCCGAGTACTTTGACCGTTCCGTTTTTGAGCAATCTGCTCACTTGGTTTCCATGTACCTAAGTGTCGGCCTACACTGACTTCTACCCTCTACTTTCGCACAATATACAGGGTACTTTGTAAAACACCAGCAACCTGCTAGGACTAGGTAACATCATAAAAAAGGTTCTTTTTTTTTTATTTATGTAACAATTTATTAATATGTTTGAAAAATTTTGTTTTTCAAGTTTTTCTTTTATTTGATGTACTTATTGACTTACAGTACTACGCAACTCGTGAAAATCACAGGGGATAAGGGTGGGCCATCGATAGCTCCTTTGCCCTTGACCTTAGGCAACCGCAATTATGCGCGCACATCCATCGTTCATCGAGGCATGTGGTATGTGACGAAAAAGATATCCAGAAGTTCTCTTAAGCGAATCCAAGAGCGAAAATCTATGACGCAGCTTAAAGGTTCAATGTATTAAACTATGCGTTTTTTAACGAGTTGCCTGCAGTGGTAGCACAAACGTTGTTGGTTATGACCTTGGCTATCCACTCCTAGCAGGTTGCTGGTGTTTTACAAATGATTCCAGCAACTACTCGCCGTTCTACATCTAAATCACATCTTCCGTCCGCGTTAATCCAATAATAAAACTACCTAAATATACATTTTCATACACTTGCTCTAGACGTTCCTGGTTTACCCAAGTTAGGCTCTTCGACTAACGTTACAGAAAAAAAAATATGCCAAGGAAAGGGCGCAATACAACGTATACGTAAAAAAAAAGTTATTTGAATTGAATTCGAAATGGAAAACCAAACCGTTTCGAGTTACATACAGTACCTACTCTACTCGTAAGTTGTAGGTACTTGAAAACACTCGTTACTTCAAAGTACAGGGACGTATTAAGCACGCGAAAATACAGAAGAGAAGTTCAACTGCTATTTATAAAATTAAAAAGTTTTGATTTTAGATAGTAATGTAGTATATTACTGCAAAGTTAGTACGCAAGGGTAACGTTTTGATATCACCCTCTAGCTTTTAAAAGCAGGCCATGTTGATTAAACTAGTTAATATGTTCAATATTTGGCGTTCGGTAGGGACTATTTCAGGCGTTGTGGTAAAGGGAATCAAACTTTTGTCAGAGAATCATTAACAAAAATTGTTGAATAGTTACGTTTAGCCCTCACATCATGAGCTATCACGGGCTCACCCTCATCCCCTGTGATTTGCTGTGCTGTGATGCGTAGTACTGTAAGTCAATCAGTACATGAGATAAAAGCGATTTTGAAAAAAAAAATCAGAAGAAATTACAACAATTTTAACACTAATTCTATTATTTGTTTATTTTATTTTATAAGGAAAACAAACAGTAAAAATATCTAATAAAATATAGTACAAAGAAAAACTAAATTACAATTACATGTTTTTGCATATAAATACTTATTGTGCTTGTCTGTTTAAGGAATATAATACAATAAGAACATGTAAAGTTAAATAATAACAAAAAATTAAAATATAGAAATAGTTTAACAATTATTGAACCAGTCCAAACCAGAGCTCCGCAAGCATAATTTTCAAGTTAAGTGGCTTTGTATTAAACAAGTCAAACTCGGGCAAGTCATACTTACCTTTTTTATGATGTTAGCTACCTAGTCCTAGTAGGTTGCTGATGTTTTACAAATTACCTTGTATGACCGCTTATATTTACTTACTTTGTGCTAGATGTTGCTGTGTAAAAAAATGTTCTTTACGGCTTTTATGTATAATTTGTTAAGTTTTTGTGTACATTGACCAAAATATAACGATATTTGTTGGGGATGTCGGAAAAAATAAGCCGTCTGATAGCTTCCAACAAGAACGCTGCCTAAACCCTTTGAGATATAACAAAATAAAATACTGTGCAATTGTGTATCTAATGTAGGTCTACAAAAAAGTCCGCGACGATATATATCTATCTTATAAGAATAACATACTATATCCATTTTAATACTTTAAAAAACAATCAATTATAAAGTGGTTATTTGAAGGATATTTACACAAATATTTGTGTAAGAAAAAATGGTTATTTATCTTTATTAAAATTTTTGGTTAGGTACATATTGATATGAATTTCAGAATAGCGCCGTAGAAAATACGCGCTGTTCTGGAGTGGGTACACAAACGATGTAAGCTAGCCTTATATTATCACGATATTGGACTGTTTTCTTATGTTAATCAGAGGTTTGCTCTACAATGTACCATCTACATGCCGTCAGAGCGGCTATTGTGACACAGGACCGAATTTGAATGATTACTAAAACTTATGTACTTAAATTAAAATACTAATGTTTTCGTAATTTCCTGAGTCAAATTTTAACGAAGCGTAATTAAATACTTAAATCATAAAAAATATAAGCTTGGCTAATCCTCAAGGTATTATTTGCAATATTTTCTTAGCTGAGCCCAAAAATGTCCTTCATACATTTCAGTTTAAGATAACTATCTACTTGTACTTTTTGCTGTCCGAGTTCTAAATAGATTCCACAGAACACTACAAGAAAAGTCAAAGACTTATTCAACCGTAAAGGACATTTTTTTACACAGCAACATCTAGCACAAAGTAAGTAAATATAAGCGGTCATACAAGGTAATTTGTAAAACATCAGCAACCTACTAGGACTAGGTAGCTAACATCATAAAAAAGGTAAGAATGACTTGCCCGAGTTTGACTTGTTTAATACAAAGCCACTTAACTTGAAAAATATGCTTGCGGAGCTCTGGTTTGGACTGGTTCAATAATTGTTAAACTATTTCTATATTATATTATTTTATTATTTAACTTTACATGTTCTTATTGTATTATATTCCTTAAACAGACAAGCACAATAAGTATTTATATGCGAAAACATGTAATTGTAATTTAGTTTTTCTTTGTACTATATTTTATTAGATATTTTTACTGTTTGTTTTCCTTATAAAATAAAATAAATAAATAATAGAATTAGTGTTAAAATTTTTGTAATTTTTCTGATTTTTTTTTTCAAAATCGCTTTTTTTTCATGTACTGATTGACTTACAGTACTACGCATCACAGCACAGCAAATCACAGGGGATGAGGGTGAGCCAGTGATAGCTCATGATGTGAGGGCTAAACGTAACTATTCAACCATTTTTGTTAACGATTCTCTGACAAAAGTTTGATTCCCTTTACCACAACGCCTGAAATAGTCCCTACCGAACGCCAAATATTGCACATATTAACTAGTTTAATCAACATGGCCTGCATTTAAAAGCTAGAGGGTGATATCAAAACGTTACCCTTGCGTACTAACTTTGCAGTAATATACTACATTACTATCTAAAATCAAAACTTTTTAATTTTATAAATAGCAGTTGAACTTCTCTTGTGTATTTTCGCGTGCTTAATACGTCCCTGTACTTTGAAGTAACGAGTGTTTTCAAGTACCTACAACTTACGAGTAGAGTAGGTACTGTATGTAACTCGAAACGGTTTGGATTTCCATTTCGAAATTAATTCAAATAACTTTTTTTTTACGTATACGTTGTTTTGCGCCCTTTCCTTGGCATATTTTTTTTTCTGTAACGTTAGTCGAAGAGCCTAACTTGGGTAAACCAGGAACGTCTAGAGCAAGTGTATGAAAATGTATATTTAGGAAGTTTTATTATTGGATTAACGCGGATGGAAGATGTGATTTAGATGTAGAACGGCGAGTAGTTGCTGGAATCATTTGTAAAACACCAGCAACCTGCTAGGAGTGGATAGCCAAGGTCATAACCAACAACGTTTGTGCTACCACTGCAGGCAATTCGTTAAAAAACGCATAGTTTAATACATTGAACCTTTAAGCTGCGTCATAGGTTTTCGCTCTTGGATTCGCTTAGGAGAACTTCTGGATATCTTTTTCGTCACATACCACATGCCTCGATGAACGATGGATGTGCGCGCATAATTGCGGTTGCCTAAGGTCAAGGGCAAAGGAGCTATCGATGGCCCACCCTTATCCCCTGTGATTTTCACGAGTTCCGTAGTACTGTAAGTCAACAAGTACATCAAATCAAAGAAAACCTTGAAAAACAAAATTTTTCAAACATATTAATAAATTGTTAAATAAATAAAAAAAAAATGAACCTTTTTTATGATGTTAGCTACCTAGTCCTAGCAGGTTGCTGGTGTTTTACAAAGTACCCTGTATATTGTGCGAAAGTAGAGGGTAGGAGTCAGTGTAGGCCGACACTTAGGTACATGGAAACCAAGTGAGCAGATTGCTCAAAAACGGAACGGTCAAAGTACTCGGATACCCAGACGTGTATATATGAATCTGCAGGATTGCAACGCTGCCTAAACCCTTTGAGATATAACAAAATAAAATACTGTGCAATTGTGTATCTAATGTAGGTCTACAAAAAAGTCCGCGACGATATATATCTATCTTATAAGAATAACATACTATATCCATTTTAATACTTTAAAAAACAATCAATTTTAAAGTGGTTATTTGAAGGCTATTTACACAAATATTTGTGTAAATAGCCTTCAAATAACATAAGGACTAATAGCGTATGCTATTAGTCCTTATCTTTTTTACTATGTTAGTTGGCTTCAGCATTTCATGAAGATTATTTTGTCCCTGTACACCTTGCAAATTAAATGAATATCTGACGAGTTATCGCAGATTCAAAATAAAGCGCAAAGAAATTAATTTCGTGTAACCATAATTCGACCGGGCGGGCCGGGCCGGGCGTAGGTAGGTAGTTAGGTACTGGAGAGCCGAGAAGTAATCAATGAATTTGAAAAATATTTATACATTATTGTGAATGTGAAATTAATAAACAACGCGATTAAATGGGTGCCATTGGGCTAGAAGTATGTCACGGGCGAAGCCGGGCGGGACAGCTAATAATATTATAAATGCAAAAGTTTGTGTGGATGTTTGTTACTCTTTCACGTAAAAACTACTGAATGGATTTTAATGAAACTTTACAATAATATAGCTTATATATCAGAATAACACATAGGCTACTTTTACCCCGGGAACAAGTTCCTGTGGGAAACGGGAAGGAAAAAATCTCTAGGTGGGCGAAGACGCGGGCGTTAACTAGTACCTAATAGTATAAGAAAATAGGTACTTAGTAGGTAAAACCTAAGTACTTCACCCAATTCCGCAGAGGTCCCTTATTCATAAACATTCGTGAGTTTCCGATGTACATTGAACCAGTCACTATTCACGATCCTAATGGATTTGAAAATGCAATTTAAATGCCTGTATGACATGAATTTAAATTAATGAATATTTTGGGTATTTTCTCACATACTGCTTAGTCCATATTAAGCTAATTTAAACTTGTGCTATAGGGTCTAAACAACTGATAGACACACTTATACAGGGTCATTTGTTAAACACCAGCAACCTGCTAGGAGTAGATAGCCAAGGTCATAACCAACAACGTTTGTTTTACCACTTTTGGCGATTCGTTACACAGCGAGTACTATCGTACATTGAAACTTCGAGCTTCGTCATAGGTTTTCGCTCTTGGATTCGCTTAAAAGAACTCCTGGGTTCTTTTTCGTCACGTACTGCATACCTCGATAAACGATGGATGTGCGCGCATCAATGCGGTTGAAAAAGGTCAAGGTCAAAGGAGTTATGACCGGTCCATCCCCATTCCCCGTGATTTTCACGTGTTGTGTATTACTGTAATTCATTCAGTACATTTAATTATAGATAAATTTGAAAAAGCAAATTGAAAAATTTTAAAAATTATTTTCATAATCGACAAAAAATTGTAGAACATATTTTTATGATGTTAGCTACCTAGTCCTAGCAGGGTGCTGGTGTTTTTCAAATGCCTTATATAGAAAATAGCTAAACTCTGTCCTCAGCACGGCAGTCGAACCCAAACCGCCGCCGCGGCAGTCAATATTTGTGTTCGTCAAAATGAAGAGACCAAGTCATGTATCCCTGTCTTATATATATTTAACTAACTAACTAACTAAACTAACTATCTTCACGCTGTATCCCTGACGGGGTAGTCAGAGAGGACAGATCGCCAGGCTTCGCGATCCATGCATACTTCTTTCGCTTCTTCGAGATTCATCAATCGCTTCATACACGGATACCCAGACGTGCGTCTGGGTATCCGAGTACTTTTGACCTTTCCGTTTTTGAGCAATCTGCTCACGTGGTCTTCATATGTAAGTCTCGGCCTTCCCTGACTCCTTCTACCCTCTACTTTTGAACAATATATATTCTTCGTCAATCGTTCCTCACTCATTCGTTGGACGTGTCCAAACCAACGGAGCACGCCCTTTTCCAGCTTAACGCTGACACTTTCATTCAAACCTGCCATATTGCGTATCACTTCGTTACGTATTCGGTCGGCCAAGGTAACGCCGCACAATTTTCGAAGTGATCGCATCTCCACAGCATTCAATTTACTTTCATGCATCTGCTGACATACCCAGGTTTCACTACCGTAAAGCAAAGTTGGCACTAGCACTGCGTTATGAATCGCCATTCGTGATTCTTTTACGATGCTTTGTCGCTTTACTAACTGGGACAAAGCACCGTTAACTTTGTTTCCGGCAGCTACTCGCCGATCTACATCCGAATCACATCTTCCATCCGCGCTAAACATACTTCCTAAATACACAATTTCATTCACTTGCTCTAGACGTTCCTGGTTTACCCTAATCTCGCATTTAGTTCTTACGTCACCTCTTTCAAATACTAGAACCTTAGTTTTACTTGCATTCAAGCGGAGACCCTTACTTTCACACCCCTCTTTCATATTAGTGACTAAGGCCTGTAGGTCGGCTTCTGATGAGGCCATGAGCACCGCATCATCAGCGTACAGCAGACAGTTTACTGTAAAGTCACCCAAATTCACACCCATATTAAAATCTTTCAACTTCTGCAGGCAACTGTCCAGATACACTATGAACAGCCAGGCGGACATGACACATCCCTGTTTGACGCCTGTACAGACATCAAAAAGAGGTGACACATCCCCCCCCCTACTCGCACGCAAGCCTTACAGTCCCTATAAAGCGACTGTATTGCCCGCAGTAGCGAGCCGTCCACACCATATCCTGGCAGCAAGTCCCACAGCGTTTCTCTCACAACGTTATCAAATGCTTTCTCTAGATCCACAAAAGCGCAGAAAACCTTCTGGCTAAGAGCCAGAAACTTTTCCGCGATCATGAGGAGAGAAAACACTTGATCCATGCAACCTCTTCCACGTCGGAATCCGCATTGAGCCTCCCATAAATACCTTTCAGACTTTTCTTGCATTCGTGCCGTTATAACCTTTGCATACACCTTACTAGCTAAGCTGACCAAGCTGATCGCCCTGTAGCTGGAGCAGATTAGGCGCGAGCCTTTCCCTTTGTAAATAGGTACTACAACTGCTACTCGCCAGTCATCTGGGACCTCACCCGTCCGCCAGCACAAGTTGCATAACAGACATAGTGTGTCCCAGACACGCGACCCACCGTACTTGATCATCTCAGTAGTAACTCTGTCTTTTCCCGCAGCCTTACCACATTTCATACTTCTTATCGCTTGTTCTATTTCTTTCATACTAATGACTTCAATGACATCGGGATCCGGAGCATCGAAGTGAGCTCCACTTCCCGATGTGGCATCTCTGTCTTTTCTTGCATACATCTTTCCATAATATTCACTCCATCTCTGCAGGACGTCACTTTGGTCTGTTAGGACGTCATTGTTAACACTAAGCACTTTATTCATACTGCAGATTGCCGAACAACTCCGGGTCTTGCCTACCTCTTTCCAGAAGAGCTTGGCATTATCCCGGAAATTGGACGACAACCTTTCATCCGCTTTCATTCTGCACCTTTCACGAGTTTCTTCTATCAGTGCCTTCGTGTTAACTTTCTGCAGCTTGTATCTCTCTTTCATATTAAAATCATTCCGCGAGGCTAAGTAGTCTAGCCATGCTTTCTTCTTCATTCGAACTGCTTCTTTCACTTCCTCATTCCACCATGCATCACGTTTATTACTACTGCCTCTTTTCGTTTCTCCACACACTTCCACAGCGGCATTTATCATACTGTCCCTAAGGTTCTGCCATACACTTTCCACATTCTCACTGCTTACATTGACGTCGCCAAGCTTTTCGGCTACCCTTTCATTATATTTATCCCTAATGGATGCATCCTGCAGCTTCCAGCTTTTGATGCTATAAGTCGGCTCAGGTTCAGGACACTCGGTACGATGACGCCAATCTGCGAACAGACCCCTAATCCTAGTTATGACTAGGTAGTGGCCTGATCCCAGCTCAGCGCCTCGATAAACCCTTGTGTCCATCACCTGTTTACGGAGCCGACTATCCATTAGGAATAGATCTATCATGCTTCTCTTTGACTTACATCTCCTCGTATACATATGAATTTGTTTGTGGTTGAACATTGTGTTCGCCACAAACAAATCCTTTTCCTTACAAAATGCCAGTATTAGCTTGCCAGCGTTGTTCACCCTTTTATCCCCATACTTCCCGAGTACCGACTCAAAACTATCGCGAGCGGTACCCACCCATCCATTCAAGTCTCCACATACTATAAGTCTTTCATTTCCTTCTATCACATTTAGAGCTTCTCTCATACTCTCCCAGAAGTCCTCTAGCTCACTCGCGTTCGACGAAGATACTGGCGCGTAAGCAGCTACCAGGAAAATCTTCGTCAAACCAAGTTTTACACGGATCCAGAGGATTCTAGGACCTACCAGTTTGTACTCATACATACCGGAGGCCAATCGCGAGGACAGCAAAATTCCAACCCCCCGACTGCCATGCTCGCTCTCTGGTACTCCAGACCAAAGCGCGAGCATCCCACCCGGGAGCTCCAAGACTTCGCTGCTCTTGCGCTTGGTCTCTGTCAAGCACACTGCATCTAACTTTCTCTCATTCATAACATCCATCAACTCATTCATCTTATCTGCCATTCCTCCCAGTAGAATTGCAGCCGTAGCTGGCAGGGATGGCGACGTGCAGGCTTCTACTCTTCATCATATATTTAACAGCTTTTAAATACTTTTAAATACAGGCATACTAGATGACCCGGCTTCGCCCGTGGCATAGTTCGAACTCCCGACGCACCTATTTAATCCCGTCGCTTATAAATTTTACAAATTGGCCCGATTTGTCGACATTTATGACTACTGATCCGCTCTCCAGGGTAGTAGCGTGATGATATATTTCAAGTTGGATTAAACTGCACACGTTGTGCAAATTTGATTAAAATCGGTTAATTAGTTTAGGAGTCCATCGCGGACAAACAACGTGACACGTAATTTATATACTCGTATATTAAGATGACAGACATACAAGACGTCCCTTCATTTTAAGAAATACCAATATTTTACCTATATAAGCTTTAGTGAACCACCCTCTCGAATCCAATAGATGCTCGATTGAGTAGTTGAAAGCTTTGTCGGAAACTTTACGAATGGTTGTGAATAGTGGCAGAGGAACACCGTGCTTTTTTAGTCGGTTTGATTCCGATATTCGGCCCCATATATAAATATTCTTAATACATTATTGGATTGGATTCAGTTTATTCTTTCATAATTTTATTCACCACGAGTATTTTTTCCTCCAGGTTAGGTATAACTCCAGTGAGTTCGGTGTGGATCGGCGCTTGGTGGGTGGGCTTCATCTTATCGGCGTTGCTGTGCCTCATAGTCGCCATACCACTGATGGCGTTCCCCCATGAGCTACCAGGTAAAGAATTCATGAAAATGAATGTCAGGTAGGCCGAATAGTAACGAATTTAATATGGTTATCAGTTGTTATGCTATAATTTCCATTAAGTAAATTTATTTACATATTTCTACGTCTCCCTTGCTGGGTGTGCTGCTTAACCAAAGACAATATGCTTAACCAACTAAGCTACTGAGGACACTCGTAACGAAACCAACGTATTTTTTCACCTCTTACATCTTTTCCACCTCTTACGTCTTACGGTAGACGCCTTTTACTAGTAAAAAATGGAAATGGTGGTGACGACAAATTAGAAATCGCAGATTGGAGTCCCCATCGAGGGTGAACATTTTTCTACATTACATTTAATTTTGACATTTAGTCGCCAACTTATTTCCAACCTATTGCCATCCCATTGCACGCGGATCATAATTATGTCCTTTCGGCTGGACTTACAAAATTTCCATATAAAGTATCTCTTTACGATGGACCAAATTTATTTCGTATTTATTTGTGGATTTTCACTATAGGTGCGGAAGAAATACGAGCTTCTAAAGTATCCGAGGCGCACGAGTCCGCTACCAAATCAGCTGCGTTCAGTGCACTGCATGAACTGCCCCGAGCCGCAGCTGCCTTGCTGAGGAACCCCACCTTCCTGTTCCTGAACCTGGCGGGCGCCAGCGAAGGCCTACTCATATCTGGGTTCGCGGCCTTCCTGCCCAAGTTGATCGAGAATCAGTTCGCCGTCAATGCCTCAGATGCGGCTTTGTTGCTGGGTATGTGGTCATAGAATAGGAACTAACTACTACGTGGGTAATACTGAAAATGTTTAGAAAATAAAAAACTGCTTAATGTAAATAAATAAATAAATATCCATCACGCCTTATCCCCGAAGGGGTGGCAGAGGCATATTATATGCCCACTATTCACCGTGTGGATTCCTGTCCCACGTAATAGGTGGTGAGTGGTGATTGTCGTGGTGAAGAAGGATTAAAGTCTTAAAGGCTTAAAGTCCAGAAAACCATAAAAAGCATTTCTCTGTAGAAGAGTGTGCCTGCAACCGCTGGCGTGGGGAGCGGCTTTAAGGATCACCGCAGACTAGCTACTTTTAGAATCCGCAGCCGGCGATTTTGTATCTTTTCTGAAACTAAATTACATCGATACAGTCTCAAAATTGCCAGTTGCGGATGCTAGAAGTAGCTAGTCTGCGGTGGCCCTAAACATTTTCTGCACACGAAGTATTGCGCCGCCTCTAGGAGACGTTTTGTCGGCTCTACTCGGAAGCCTACAATAGTTAGTGCCACCGCACGCTGGCTTCTTTTAGTATCCGCAACCGGCGATATTGAGACTGTGTCGATGCTGCGATCGCGTCTAGACGACTCTCTGGCATGCTCGATTTAAAAAGTGATTCCGTCGCCTCTACTGGCTTTATAAGTTTGCGGGGGAGTGCTTGGTCGCATTTGGCTTTTAAACAAGTAACTCGAGCTTCACTAACACACGCACACAGAAGCGGGCTGTACGCGCTACATATAATTTGGGCCCCAGAGTCTCCCTCCGAGAAAAATTCAAAGAAGTAAATATTCTAACCGTAGCATCACAATACATTTTTGCCAATCTTATGTATGTCCAGAAAAATCTATCACAGTTTACTAAACTCTGTGATATACATAATGTAAACACTAGACATAAAAATAATCTTTCAGTTCACCACAATCGCCTGCATAAGATTGGCTATACTTTCCAGGGTAACAGTATACGCTTTTACAACAAGCTTCCCTGTGACCTGAGAAATTTACCATTAAATAAATTTAAAAAGTATATTAAAAGAAAGCTTTGTGAAAAAGGTTATTACTCTATTCAAGACTATTTACATAACAGGGATGCCTGGAAATGATCTGCTGGCAAATAAAATATTATAGTCATAAAATATTAAATTGTAAATAGGCCATCATAAAAAAAGCCTTCTTAAGTTTCTTGCCGCTTCTTCTCAGGTGGGCCGCGTTCCGAACCGGTGGTCACTTTAAATATACAATTTTTTTCTTTAGTTTTAGTATATGACATTTTGTAAGCGCCGTTGAAATGGTCTATGCAAAATAAAGACATTTTATTTTTTTTTACTATCGTAAGAGTCACACGATCGTTTGTCTGTATCTTTTATGGTTCCTAGGAAATCGATGGGTAGCCTGGTGGATCATGGAGTCGTTTTCTACGACTCTTCTAAACTTTAGAGTTTGGAAATCTAAAAGCTACTAAGTCGCCTGATGCGGATACTAAAAGAAGCTAGTCTGCGATAGCCCTTATAGCCGCTCGTCACCGCTGTCAGCGGCTACAGGTAGACATTTCTACTGAACAAACTTTAGGCGCACCGCACACAGATTTTTTCGTAGGTAGTAAGTTAGGCTTGCATTTGCATGGGATCTTGGTAAATGGCGGCCGCTTGCTGTATATTATTTTCCAAAACTAGTGCATTAATCTTGTTTTATGTGTAAAATTGGTAGTTTCCTAGGCATAAAGGTTGTGTAATCGTGCTATAGTGAAAGACAGTGATATATTGCAGTGAAAAGCTATTTTACAACATGTCGTGCAAATTTCACTGAAAGCCCCAATAACGTTCTAACACGTTAATGGGGCAAGGACACGGGACCTAGGACTGGACTTGACATCGACAAAGGACTAAATTATAAAATAAGATTGAACGACTACGATATGAAAAATATGATTTGGCTAAAAGGATTCGTAACCAGGCCATAGAATGATTATAAAAAAAAAGATGTGTGTGTGTGTGGTCGCAGGCGTGATCACGGTGCCGGCGGGCGGCGGTGGCACGTTCCTGGGCGGCTGGCTGGTGAAGCGCTGGCGGCTGGCGTGCGGCGGCATCCTGCGCCTGTGCGTGGGCGCCACGCTGCTGGCGGCCGCCTTCACGCTGTGCTTCGTGCTCTCCTGCGACGACTACGCCTTCGCCGGCGTCACGGCGCCCTACCGCGGCGCCGCACAGCCCGGGTCAGTGCCACCTCTACTAAACAATAGTACTACGGGGTACGGCACTGTTACGTGCGAAAAAAATTGCATAGTAACGGTGAAAAGTGGACGCATAGTATGCCTATTGCTACCTCTTCGGGGATAAAGGCGTGACAATATGTATGTATGTATACGTACATAAGTAGGGTTGTGTCCATTAACGCATTTCTTATCGTCTCTATTAAGGGAAAGTCACTTTGTTACTACGGAGTTTACGCGGGAAACTCGACAAGTGCGGACGCTTGCTGTATATTATTTTCTAAAACTAGTGCATTTATCTTGTTTTATGTGCGGGAGTGCTGGTTTCTTAGACATAAAAGTTGTCTTAACGTGCTATAGTGATAGACAATGATATATATGCAGTGAAATGCTATAAAGTCCGAGACTACCAGGACTTTAATTGGTCGTGCTAATTAGTGTCTAGCACATAAGACTTTTTAGCCTTTTTGTTACCACCTCACTAAAAAGGCAACGGGTTCAAAATTTCTTCTAAATTTAACAACTAAAATAGACACATTTTATTAAAATTATTCGGCCCTTTAGACCTACCCCAGTTCCGTACTTCGAAAGGCACGTTAAGCTGTTGGTCCCGGTTGCCAATAAAATGGTAGTCGTTAAGCCAAGTTAAGGCCTTATGGACGGCTTAAAAAATTTCAACAGCGGGTCGATGCAGCCTGCGCCTGTCCATTTCAACACGGCAATGGGCTCACCACCTGTTACGTGGGACAGAAATGCATACGGTGAAACGTGGGCGTTAAATATGCCCCTGCCTACCCCTTCGGGGATAAAGGCGTGACAATATGTATGTATGTATGTATAAAATGCTATTTTCTATTTTGCCGCGTAAATCCACTGAGAACCTCACCTCATAACAACCACCATTATACTGGGGTGAGACTGACCTTGACTTAAGACTAAATTTGACTAAGATGTAAAGGACTAGGACATTTTAGTTAGTAAGAAAGAAGATTGAAGAAATATAAAATAAGATATGGCTAAAAGGTCTTAGTAACCAGGCCATAAAAGATAAGCCAGGCTAGAATTTTATGACCGAGTTGCGAAGTTCGCGCGGGTTTGTCACTTGAGGAGTTTTGTACCTAGTTGATTTATTTAGAGCGCTCGTGTCGTACGAGCCGAGCGGCAGCGGCAGCCCACTGCCATTAGACGCTCCGAGCGGTGCGCTGCCCGAATATACCTAAACTGCGGAGTGACACCCCTCTACCCCTACTTCGTCTTTAAGTTTGGTGTTGCAGAACTATCATCTTCACAAAATATATAATTGCATTACTAGATTGCTCCAGGATCATAGAATGTATTACGCCAAGTAAAGACTATAAAGTTTCGCGAGTGATGGAGGCCAAAACGCTGCCATTTTGGGGTTATTTTGCTGCGTATCAAGATTTCTATTTAGTATAACTTTTGACTCGAAGAAGCTACGATGTTCGTTCAAGTTTTAAAGCTATTACCCATTTGCGCACCACATGCGGCCGTGTCCATGACAGCAACATCCCATTTATTTTACCACTGAAGTGGCAGACAAAGATACGACCCAACTCATCGAAAATGGTCATCGTAAATGGTCGTTGCAGCCCGTATTTAGTTGTGACCCTGAAGCCCAGGGCCTGTTTGTCGCTATTATAAAATGCTGGGGCCTTCTGGGTTTCAGTTTACTTACGCTAGAACCCCGTCTGCTGGTCAATAGGAGGAGTAACATGCCTTATGAGGCTGACGCTTTAAAGATTTTTCTTGTCTCTTTCATAAGAAGTCCAGGTAGAAAAATATACACTTCGGATGCGAAATCCGCGCTGACCTAATACAACGGTGAATTGACTATTGTTCTGCACTATTACACCTACTATAGAATCATTATTCATCACATCAAGTCTGCGAATCCATAGGTTACTGGTTCAATCCGACTCGAAGGACCAAATTGGGTTGTAAGCTCCAACAATGAGTATGCAGAAATATTAAGTCCCTGCAGTGTTTGGTTATGATCTTCTTATTCCCTAGATTCACTGCATTTAGTCACTTCTCACCTTTTTTAAATAATTATTTTAGGGTCTGGTTACAAAATTTTTTTATCCAAATCTTATTTATTTTATACTAGTTCACGCCCACAAACATCCATACAAACTTTCGCATTTATGATATTATTAAGATTAAGATTAAGATTTCTTATTAGTCTTCTTATTAAGTACCTTAGTTCTACATCCTTGTCAAGTATTGTCTTAAGTAAAAGTCAGCCTTGTCCCTGTAAAGCGGTACACAGCAATGAAAGTTAACTAGAGCAAGCGTCCGAAATCCACCAAATTCCCGCGCAAACTCTCTATAGGTTATATTACTCCACTCTTAGAGCGGACCGGATGACAGCCGCGTGCAACGTGGAGTGTTCGTGCGGTAACGCGCCTTACGCGCCGGTGTGCGGAGCGGACGGCTTGGTGTACTACTCGGCGTGCCACGCGGGCTGCAGCGAGCGGACACTGGCCGGGGCCGCACAACTCTTCCATCACTGCTCATGTGTTCTGCCCGCGGAGAATACCACCTTGCCTGTCTATGAAATTGGAGGGGGTAAGTTGACACTGACAGCATTATGCTGAGAGATGAGATAAGCGATTATTGCTAAGGATGGGCACAAAAGCACATACAATTTTATTATAAATGCGCATGTCGTTTATGTTTTTATTTTTATGCTTTTTTTTATTTTTTTGTTATTTAGGCAAAATATTCGTACAAATCGTTATTTTAATATTTATCTTTATTGTGTCGTCTTGGGCAAAATAAAACATTTTTTTCTTTTTTTCTTAAGTTGTAGTGTAATAAAAACCATAGAAATCGTAGACACAAGAAAAATGGCATGAGTCGTAGAAACAGGAAAAATAGCATGTGAAAGTCAGTGTGCCGCAAGATGCTCAACAATATTAACGTATCATAGATATTATCCATGGATTGCGAAGGTTCTAAATTCAGTTTTCACATTAAAACCCTGTATTTTAAGCAAACTTCGCTATAGAGATTTAAAGAACACTCTTTGTCTGACGCGCCGTTTGCGAATAATCTTGAGCACGTTGGACATGTCGCCGCGACATCAGCATTCCCGCATGCCATTTCTCGTGTTTCTGCAAATTCTATAAGTACGGAAAACTATGCATTGTACTAATGACTGTGCCTCTGACCAATTTTGGCGTTCAGTTCACTTATAATTCTATACATTCAGCTATTCCTCTTTTACACAAATCACCTCCTTATCCACACGCGCTGCGGACCGTGGTCCTGTGAAACTTCCAAAAAAATAAAAGTCATAATCATTGCCATGATGTCATATAAGCGTACATGTTCACTGAGGAAAGTTCGAAACAAAATTTGTACCATGAGTTCAGTCGTATCATGATTCTTCATTGAACTTCACTAGTCGCTAGTAAAATAATTCTTATGATTAATTATTGATTATTAACTAGATAATACCGAGGCACCAGGAATACGACATAAGGAACAACTAGTTGCTTCTCAGGCTTCTGAAGTAATTATGTAGGTACTCGTAGAAGAAAATGTAGCTAGCTATGTTGCCTTCCGCAGCGGCCAACTCGTCGCTGCGCTACGAGGCCATCAACAGCATCTGCGCGTCGGAGTGCCCGCACCTGTGGCTGTTCGTGGCGCTGGCCTTCGGCCTCATGCTCTTCACCTTCCTCGCCACCATGCCCGCACTCTCCGCCACGCTAAGGTGCGTAACTATTCTGCCCACAGCTTACACTATCTAATAATGATGAACCGATTTATCTATCATATCAGCAGCAATGGACCGTTGGACCGCAGGTCTACTGACTTTCTGGTGATGTACCATAAAAGTCTTGGATGCTATTCATCAAGTGGCACACTTATAGCCCAGGTGTGCATAGGTCTAGCTACAAAAATCAGTCCTTTTTTTGGCAGGGCGTGAACTGCGAAGATAACTTAATTCTATTTGTAATAACTTTGCTGTTGCGTTACGGCGTAACCAATCGTGACGCGTTCTCTCTGAAGTTATTATTATTATTAATATCTGAAATTAGTAGCGGCAGTTAGAACGCAGTATCACACTTTTTTCCATCGTCTCTCGTTTCTAATATTGGAATCGGTTTTGCATAGCACCCCATAGCGTCTCTCGTAACTCCCGCCGCTGAAGTACACTTGTGTGTGCAGGTGCGTGCGCGAGGACCAGCGCTCGTTCGCGCTGGGCATCCAGTGGATCAAGGTGCGGCTGCTGGGCACCATCCCCGCGCCGCTGCTGTTCGGCTTCCTCATCGACCTGGCGTGCGCGCTGTGGGGCCGCGCCTGCCACTCGGGCGCCTGTCTGCAGTACGACAACTACAGCATGAGCAGGTACCTCTCTTTTGTCATTATTTAATGGCCTGGTTACTAACACCGATTGACTAAGTTTAGTCGACTGTTCTCACATAAATACAAAGAAACTATGTAAGTGTAATTTTAAAGAACACAACATAAATTTTGTTTTTTTTTTGTATAAATTCATTTCTGTATAATTGGTCAAATATCATGTAAGTCAAACTAGGGTAATTACTGGCGGTTAGAAAAGAGTGGCCATGAGTTTTATTGTCAGGTTCTTCCTCTGGCTATTGCTTTGCGAATCTGGCAGTAAATGTAAATTTAGAAGCAGTAATCTTGACATTCATATGTGTCACTTTGTGACCTACATAATTAAGAATTTTCATTTAATTTCTTTACCTTTTAACTAAATCTTATTTGTGTCATATATAATCAATCTTAGGTGTTTTTAAATTATGTCCAATCCAGTCTTTTGTCGATGTCAATTCCAGTCTTAGGTCCTGTGTCTTTGCCCCCATTAACGTGGTAGAAGCGTTATTGAGGCTTTCAGTGGAATCTGCGCGGCAAGATGCGAAATAGCATTTCACTGCAATATATTACTGTCTTTCACTATAACACGTTGTTTTATGTCTAAAAACTACAATTTTTACACATAAAACAAGGTTAATGCACTAGTTTTGGAAAATAATATACAGCAAGCGTCTGCCATTCGAGAAGTTCCCGCGAAAATTCTGAGCAGGTACACGCTCGCACCTAGGGTTGCCAACTTTTTAATTTGCAACTAAAGTACATTGGTTATAATACACAAGAAAAAAAAATACACTGTATCAAAATAAAGTACACTTACTTTCTTTTATTGTTTTTTGCAGTTTGTGTTAAATTTGTATCTCGACTAAACAATTGCAGAGCATCTTTACTATCAATATTATTAAAATTAAAGTAAATAGAGACAATTTACCTGAAAATAAAATATGTATTAGGGAAACAGACTTACCTTATTCGAAACCTAATACTTGAAGCCCTAAAGTCACTGTATCGTTATTCGAAACCTAATTATATATGATCTTCCAATATCTTTGGCTGTATCGAATGAAATATCGCACGGCACTATATTACAACAAAAGGTTTGGATACCTTTTCTTTCTCGACGTTTCGACAGGGTTGCACCTGTCGTGGTCCCGAGGTGACACATGCATTCACATATTTTGGAAGTTACAGTTAGCAAGAAAATTAAAATAACTATTTTTATATGCCGATCCATCTTATTTCATGTAATACTTTTATTTGGTTGTATTAAAGTCCGGTCGAGATCCTCGGACTTAAGGCTGTGCTTGCATTCTCTTTGAGGAAAAGAGTTTGAAATTAAGTTACCCGTCAAAGAACAAAAGTAGTCTTCATAGCTTATAAGCAATTCAAAGCAGCAATAGACTGGCCATTAAAAACTTGACCGATTGAGCACGACGAGTTCTGGAGTAGACTCTGCGAACATTAGAACGAAGCTGGATGGTCTGATGATATCACTACATATTATAAAACAAAGTCGTTTTTCGCTGTCTGTCCACATGTATGCTTAGATCTTTAAAACTACGCAACGAATTACGATGCAGTTTTTTAAATAGATAGAGTGATTATTATAGAAGGTTTTGATGTATATTTTGTTAAGTTTTTGCATACATTAACTTAATTACATTTTATTACTGTAACATTCGAAAACACTTGAGGTATTCCAAAGTAACGCAGTACCGCCATAAGGCCTGCCTCGCAGTAGTCCAGCTGCCGTATCCACAGCTGAAGTCCCTGTATAGCTGAATCTACTGTCTATACTGCTTTGAAACGTCAACTCTTCCGGGAGCAGCCACGTGTCTCTGGAAGTGCTATCAACGCACATTCATCACATAAACGTCGAATATCGCTTATGGCGCTCTTTACGTTCTTACAGTTATAACTAGCAAAGTTATAGATGTTATTATCCATCGGTGGAAGGCACTGGACCGATTATAGCATACCCTTCCTACACCTTTCGATATCCATAATGCTGAAAGCGCCTAAAGATAATACCCTCGGGCCATATTTTCTTGTCTAAAAACATTGGTAGTTTCGATTCGGACACAAAGAATTTGTACCAACACCGTTCTCGTGTTGATTTTTTCGAGAATAACCCCTGAGTTTAGCCCAATTTTTAAATAATCAGCGATATCAGCTTCAAGCGTATCTACATGGACTTTCGTTATAAAAATGGGTATTTTCTTCCTTACAGCTTTAAAAGTTGACACTGTCATTACAGCGTTTCCTCTTTCACCCAAATATCTATAATTTGGTTTTCTTTTGCGATAACTCACTGTTTGCCAACGACTCAGATCCGAAGATAACGCTGTAGTAGGCCCCTCGACGATGACGTCATTACAGCTGACCGTCCGAGCCTCCGGCGGCGTCGTCAACGTCACAGTGATCGGCGTAGTCAGTGAATCATCTGTCTTTTTTTATGCTGCGGTGGATGTGTGGGGTCACGCGGATGGACCGCGTGAGAAACTCTCGCATCCGCGGCAGCCTTCACATCTGTGACATTGCAGACAAGTTGCAAGAGTGTCGCCTTCGTTGGTATGGTCACGTCTTGCGGCAACCGCCGGGCTACGTAGGTAACAAATGTCTGGCCATGTCAGCCCCGCCGGGTCCCGGTAAGAGGGGAAGACCCAAGAAGTGCTGGCTTGACGTCGTAAGGGATGACATGCGTGCCAATGGTCTCACTACAGGGGATGCCGAAGACCGTGCGAAGTGGAGGAGAAAATGTAGGAAAGTGGACCCCGGGCGTCGCGAGACGCAACTGGGACAGACGCTCGGATGATGATGAGTGAATCATCTTTTAACAATGTACCCGACACATTTTCAGCTTGACAATTTTTATCACAATCTTTTACAGACTTGGGACTAATTTTTGCCTGCGCCTTTTTTGGAGAATGATTTAGTGTGTCTTGTTCATTAGGGGTACAGATGCTAATTATTGTCATTCCTAGCGGACCACTATCCAATTTCCATTCACCCCGTCGCATATTAATATACCCTGCCGGCTTATAGGTGGTGGAGGTAAGGATGCATATTTCAAATCATGTATATTTGCCCTCAAATCCACGAGCTGCACTATAGTAGCATAGGTATTTTTAATTTGTTCAATTTCTGTGTTCAGTTTTGTAATATATTTAAGCAATTTCGTGCAATCGAGGTGATCGAACAAAAATGGGGGTAATTTTTCGAGCACTCTTGCCACATACACGGGTATTAAACTCAGGGTCTGTACTTTTAAACAGTCCAACGATATCATCTAAGTCTCTTCCTTTCTTCCCTTTCCTTTTCCTGATAATTTTAAGTTGACCAGCTGGCAGGGATTCATTTTGAATTACTTATTTCAATACTCGTGAACAGATAGGCAGATCCTTTTCAACGTATCTTCGTCAATCACCGATATTTTATTCTGCACATACGCTAACAACTCATCTATTACAATATTACACACGTTACATTTTAATATTTGCGACATTCCTAAAAGGTGCGAGCAATAACGCACTTAACGCTTCACATTAACGAAACACAACCACACTTAGCTGCGGCGCGCGGGTGACTGACTGTCTGACTGTCTATGCACAACACCTTTTTGTTTATTTTTTGTCTACTTTTCTAACATTTTACAATAATTCTATGTAATATTTTCAATTCGACACATACATCTTACACGTTATTACAAGTTTGTAGCTTATTTGTATAGTTGTAGTAGAAAAATTGGCTACGCGCTGTTCGCTGTCAAAGTGTGAGTTAGATATAGCTACACAGGAATAACAAAGGTGGCTTAATACAACAAATGCGAGTGAAAAGGTGGAAGTATCGCATCATAAGCAAAGAAATATGTTTGGTCTGCTTACACTTATACGCCTGTGGGAGGAACCTATGTCCAGATCGATTGGTACATCTTACTTTTCATGTTTCAGGTACATGCTCGGCATAGCGCTGGTTGGTAAGCTATGTTCTCTTCTCTTCTTTTTCCTAGCGTGGTGGTTCTACAAGCCTCCTGGTGGAAAGAGCGGAAATGCGGTAGTTCCTTCCGTGGATCTCGTGTTGAGTGGCGAGAAGATCAATGGGAATGGCAATAATATAGGCAATGGAAATTTAGAAAGACCAGCCAACGGTTATTGCAATGCAGCACTTGAATGTAGTGATCATTTGTAAAATTGTTATTATTAAATTAAAAGGATAAAGCTATAGAGGCTCTTGACGTTATAAAATAATGTAGGTAGTTGTTACTTTGAGGGAATAGATTTTCAATGTTTCGACAACCAATGCCATCTAGTGTGCAGATACTAGAAATAACTCTATGTCAACCTCAATCAATCAAATCAGCCTATAGCAGTCCACTGTCAACTTAGCGTCTTTTAAATAGTAAATCAACATAATAAGATAGTTTAGTTTCCTACAAGTTCTATATGTATCTATATGTTGCGTAACTAGCAACCATAATAGCACGTAGAATACAAAGCTAAACAGGAATGGAAATGAAAAATCCAGACTGGACTGGGCTAAAGAAACTAGTAAGGGTTCACCACAGAGTGTTTTGACATTTCGTAAGAAAAAGCTGATTTGACTTAATAGGAAACTAGCGGAGTCTCCGTTCTATGGCGAATTCGGTAATGACATTGTATACAAATAATAAAATAAATAAATGCAGGTCATAAATTAATTATCTAAGATTATAATATATTATCAAATAGTAAAAATCAACCATTAGGTAGGTACTTAGGCATAATAAGTAATCACTGTATATAAAAGGTTAGGTAAATATTGTGTTGTTAGAGTAATTTATCTTATAAGTACATTCCAAAATAATAATTAAGAATACTAATTTCTGTTGTAAAATATCTGTGATGTAATAGTTTGTAAATAACTGTAAGGCACATCTATAGGTATCTACTAATATATAAAGCTGAAGAGTGTTGTATACTTAGTCTGGCCATAAATACTGTTACAATTAAAAAAAACATAATGCTACACTTTAAATTTGTATTTGGAATCCGTTATTCTTATTTTCCCATTTCCGCGCCAATCCTTGAAACAATATTTATGGGACTTTTGGCGGGAGAGTGACAAGTGCGGATGCTTGCTGTATATTATTTTCTAAAACTAGTGCATTTATCTTGTTTTATGTGTGGGAGTGGTGGTTTCTTGGACATAAAAGTTGTATTAACGTGCTATATTGATAGACAATGATATATATGCAGTGAAATGCTATTTTCTCTCTTGACGCGAAAAGTCCACTGAAAACCTCAGTATAAGAATCGCCATTATACTGAGGGTAAGGACAAGAACCTAGGACTGAGGACTCGACATCGACAAAGACTGGACAGGACTAAATACTTAGAAAATATAAATACCGAAGACTAGGCTGTTTGGACAAAGTTTCCTTTGCCTGCCCAATATGGGCGAAGACAACAAAAAAAAACAATATTTATGGCAATACTAGATATTTGTTTGTTTGTAAATTTGTTTGGTTGAATGTCTTAATCTCTGGAACAACTGGCTTGACTAAATACTTAGAAAAAATATAAATACCGAAGACTAGGCTGTATGGACAAAGTTTCCTTTGCCTGCCCAATATGGGCGAAGACAACAAAAAAGAAACAATATTTATGGCAATACTAGATATTTGTTTGTTTGTAAATTTGTTTGGTTGAATGTCTTAATCTCTGGAACAACTGGCTTGAATAGATTTTTTTTGTGTTAGATAGCCCATTCATCGAGGAAGGCTACATATCATTACGCACTAGCGTAATGATATGTAGGCAGGCTCTCCGCAGGAGAGCGGAGTAGGTAGTATCATAAATGTCAATGTCATTAATAAACTACTGGATTAAATGGGTGCCACGGGGGATTATATAACGTTACGGACAAGGCCTCTGGTCAGCTAGTAATATGTAGGCATGGGTAACTCAACCAAAATAAATGAGCTGCAGATCAGCTCGCTACTCAAGTATTTGAACCGGAGTCGTGAACCGGTTCACAGTTCAGCTCAATGTTCATTTCTTGGTTCTAGATTTATTCAGCTAATTATGTATCACGGCTGGTTTGACTCAGACGAGTGAGTCATAAGACTCCTAAGCGAAATGGACGGAACACAAACGTGAACTGACTGAGCCGCTCGATCGACAGGTTTCTTTTACTGAATCATCATAGAATTTAAACAAAACAAATTAAAATTATTTGGTGGTTCCTTATTGTCTTTTTTTTTATACCTGCAAGATTTAGGTAAAAATTTGCGATTTTCTTTTCTTTTTTGCCGTGTAAAATCCACTTTAAACCTCAGTATATACCACTATTATACTGGGGTGAGACTGACCTTGACTTAGGACTTGACTTGACTAAGACGGGGACATTTTAGAAATTAAGAAAGAAGAATGAAGAAATATGAATTCAGAATTGGCTAAAAGGTCTTAGTAACCAGGTCATAAAATACAAAAAAGAACAGTGAGCTGTGAACCGTTACTTAACGTTTGAGCTGCAGCTTAGCAGCTCTACACGCTACGATCTGATTCTTTGAACCGGTTCAGAGCTGAGTTACACATCTCTAGTAATATGTAACTTAAAAGTGTCATCTGTAGAGTTTGGTAGATAATTTTCATGTAGTTCAATTTGGAAGGCATACTATTAAACATACTCTTTTATAACTGTTTATTTTATATTTAAGATGATATTTTGTAAATATTTTCCAACTTTTGAGATTTGAAAATCAAATATTATTAATGTATTGTGTATTTTGGTTCAAGACTGATTGTATAATATGTTTAGATGTGTATAAAGGTGGATATAGGTATTTATTAGTATCTAAAGTATTGTAATTTTTACTTATGATTGTTTATTTTGGTACATACACACCCATAGTCGCTACATATTTCTGATTTTTTTAAGAAACCTTACGTACCTAGATGAAAATATGCAACTTATTTTATGAGCTCGGAATCGGAACAAATATTTCGAAAATGTTTTTTTTTTTCGGTGCATATTGTGAAGTACTAAAAAACATTTAAAAAAAGCAATTGGTACATTGCAGTGACTGTATTATTTTGTATTTATTTTTGCCAAACTAATAGCAAAAAAGCGATACTTTTTCTTCTTATCAATAGACTTACGAGGCCTAAAAAGGCAACATTGTATGTTTCCTATTTTGATCATCAAATGTTTCATTTCACCTTTTGTAAAATGACAAGTTATTTGATGAATCACAAAATGAAGGTCAAATGTTTCATATTTTTAAATCAACGTATTTGACAGTTTTGTATGGAAATGCGTAAAATGGTTCATTTAAATGAATCATCATTAATGTCAAATTGGTGAAATTTAAGGTGACGAACATTTTACGTTCATATTTAGCAATTTCACTGTTGTTATTGAATTTTAAGAGCTAACACTGTTAAATTTATACATTTTTGGGACAATGGCAGACTTGAGACAGTAACGAAACTTTTTAAAGCATGCTCGTCTTGAAGAAGCCTATATGTATAGAAAACGTATTGTAGGGCTAAGGAACTTAGAGTTGGCTTTTAAGATGCCTGACGCTGAGTTTATTTTAAGTAATCGTTTGACTCAAATCTTTATAGAATTTGAACCTTATTTAGGTTGTAGTTCGACGCGCACCAGTTCGTCCCCGCTGGTGCGAAAAGTGTGAGCCAGAGCGGCGTAGGGGACCGCCACCCTACACGCGCGGCCCGACACGGCGGGAAGTGGAGGATGGAGTGCAGGGTAGCTGCGTGGAATGTTAGGGGAGGAATGGCAGATAAGATGAATGAGTTGATGGATGTTATGAATGAGAGAAAGTTAAATGCAGTGTGCTTGACAGAGACCAAGCGCAAGGGCAGCGAAGTCTTGGAGCTCCCGGGTGGGATGCTCGCACTTTGGTCTGGAGTACCAGAGAGCGAGCATGGCAGTCGGGGGGTTGGAATTTTGCTGGCGAACACAATGTTCAACCACAAACAAATTCATATATATACAAGGAGATGTAAGTCAAAGAGAAGCATGATAGATCTATTCCTAATGGATAGTCGGCTCCGTAAACAGGTGATGGACACAAGGGTATATCGAGGCGCTGAGCTGGGATCAGACCACTACCTAGTCATAACTAGGATTAGAGGTCTGTTCGAGGGTTGGCGTCATCGTACCGAGTGCCCTGAGCTTGAGCCGACTTATAGCATCTTAAGTTGGAAGCTGCAGGATGCATACATTAGGGATAAATATAATGAAAGGGTAGCCGAAAAGCTTGGCGACGTCAATGTAAGCAGTGAGAATGTGGAAAGTGTATGGCAGAACCTTAGGGATAGTATGATAAATGCCGCTGTGGAAGTGTGTGGAGAAACGAAAAGAGGCAGTAGTAATAAGCGTGATGCATGGTGGAATGAGGAAGTGAAAGAAGTCGAATGAAGAAGAAAGCATGGCTAGACTACTTAGCATCGCGAAATGATTTTAATATGGAAGAGAGATACAAGCTGCAGAAAGTTAACACGAAGGCACTGATAGAAGAAGCTCGTGAAAGGTGCAGAATGAAAGCGGATGAAAGGTTGTTGTCCAATTTCCGGGATAATGCCAAGCTCTTCTGGAAAGAGGTAGGCAAGACCCGGAGTTGTTTGGCAATCTGCAGTATGAATAAAGTGCTTAGTGTTAACAATGACGTCCTAACAGACCAAACTGACGTCCTGCAGAGATGGAGTGAATATTATGGAAAGATGTATGCAGGAAAAGACAGAGATGCCACATCGGGAAGTGGAGCTCACTTCGATGCTCCGGATCCCGATGTCATTGAAGTCATTAGTATGAAAGAAATAGAACAAGCGATAAGTAGTATGAAATGTGGTAAGGCTGCGGGAAAAGACAGAGTTACTACTGAGATGATCAAGTACGGTGGGTCGCGTGTCCGGGACACACTATGTCTGTTATGCAACTTGTGCTGGCGGACGGGTGAGGTCCCGGATGACTGGCGAGTAGCAGTTGTAGTACCTATTTACAAAGGGAAAGGCTCGCGCCTAAACTGCTCCAGCTACAGGGCGATCAGCTTGGTCAGCTTAGCTAGTAAGGTGTATGCAAAGGTTATAACGGCACGAATACAAGAAAAGTCTGAAAGGTATTTATGGGAGGCTCAATGCGGATTCCGACGTGGAAGAGTCTGCATGGATCAAGTGTTTTCTCTCCGCATGATCGCGGAAAAGTTTCTGGCTGTTAGCCAGAAGGTTTTCTGCGCTTTTGTGGATCTAGAGAAAGCATTTGATAACGTTGTAAGAGAAACGCTGTGGGACTTGCTGCCAGGATATGGTGTGGACGGCTCGCTACTGCGGGCGATACAGTCGCTTTATAGGGACTGTAAGGCTTGCGTGCGAGTAGGGGGGGATGTGTCACCTCTTTTTGATGTCTGTACAGGCGTCAAACAGGAATGTGTCATGTCCTCCTGTGAATGAATGTGTGATGTTCATAGTGTATCTGGACAGTTGCCTGCAGAAGTTGAAAGATTTTAATATGGGTGTGAATTTGGGTGACCTTATAGTAAACTGTCTGCTGTACGCTGATGATGCGGTGCTCATGGCCTCATCAGAAGCCGACCTTCAGGCATTAGTCACTAATATGAAAGAGGAGTGTGAAAGTAAGGGTCTTCGCTTGAATGCAAGTAAAACTAAGGTTCTAGTATTTGAAAGAGGTGACGTAAGAACTAAATGCGAGATTAGGGTAAACCAGGAACGTCTATAGCAAGTGAATGAAATTGTGTATTTAGGAAGTATGTTTAGCGCGGATGGAAGATGTGATTCGGATGTAGAACGGCGAGTAGCTGCCGGAAACAAAGTTAACGGTGCTTTGTCCCAGTTAGTTAAGCGACAAAGCATCGTAAAAGAAGCACGCATGGCGATTCATAACGCAGTGCTAGTGCCAACTTTGCTTTACGGTAGTGAAACCTGGGTATGTCAGCAGATGAAGGCGGCCAACCGTCCCGCATTCTGCGGGACTGTCCCGTAATGACAGTTTTAATCCCGCATTGCAATATTTAATAAAATAGTCCCGCAAATCGTTTAAAACGTCACTCATGTCCCGCATTCTTCGTTTCCAATCTTCTCGCTGGCATGAAAGTATTACACACAAAAAATACCATCTAACTAATCTTACGAACGACGACGACGAGCCGCCCCGCTGCAGCGTATCATTAAGCGTGTGTGTGTACGGCTGCGCTCGCATGTCGTCCATGTGTTCGGGCCGCGTGTGGAAATACACTTATGTAAGTGTGAGTCTGATTGCTGTTTTGTTTTGCACGACAAGTGCAATAGAGACAGAGATAAAAAAGTCTCAAATTCAAAAAGAGGGTCAGTGTGCGTAGTGAAGTGTTTGTTTTTATTACGAATTAAGTAGTTAAGTTAGTGAGTGCACGCCGCCCGTGACACGTACCTAATTGAAAACTCATAATATTGTTTAGTTTCGCTACAAAAAATAAATTATTTGTATAATTACCTAGTCAGGTCATAAGTATTGTCACACAGTAAAAACTTTTCTTTTAGAATGCTGGCCACAAAAAAGTTTATTGAATTCTAATTTCGAATTGTTCATGAAAATAAAATGTATACTTGTTAGAATTTTACTCATTTTTAAATATGGTTTGGACGCTTAAAGAAGACAGTGTTGCAGTTATTGCGTTGCATCGTTGCGGTTACGCGCCAATTCAAATTTTTGACATACTGATAAATTTGAATATAACCAAAAGATTCGTTTATCGTACCATCAAACGATACAATGAAGAGTCTAGTCTAGATGACAGGTCAAAAAGTGGTCGCCCTCGGTCTGTTAGGACTCCAGCAGTGATAAAAGCTGTGAAGGCGCGAATTCAAAGAAATCCCAAACGTAAGCAGAAACTGTTGGCCCTTCAGATGGGGTTAAGCGGAACCACGGTGAAAGGGTATTAAATGAAGACTTAGGGCTTCGGTCATATCGAAGAAAAACAGGACATCGTTTAAATGCTCGTCTAATGGACCTGAGACTGAAGAGATGCCGCGCTTTGTTGAAGCGGTACGCGGGAAAAAAATATCGGGAAATTCTTCTTTCACAATTTCATTTCACAAACAATTTTTACCGTAGAAGAGAGCTACAACAAACAAAATGATAAGGTGTACGCACACAGTAGTGAAGAAGCAAGCAACCGTATTCCGCGTGTCCAACGAGGTCATTTTCCACCCTCGCTCATGGTATGGTTGGGAGTTTCTTATTGGGGCTTAACAGAGGTACATTTTTGTGAGAAAGGTATAAAAACGAATGCAGTTGTGTATCAAAATACAGTCCTGACGAACCTTGTGGAACCTGTTTCTCATACCATGTTCAATAACAGGCACTGGGTATTCCAACAAGATTCGGCGCCAGCTCATAGAGCGAAGAGCACACACGACTGGCTGGCGGTGCGTGTAATCGACTTCATCCGGCACGAAGACTGGCCCTCCTCCAGATCATTTTGAATAAACTTTATTGTCATAAGAATCTGTTTTGTTAAGTTCATTTTGGTATATAAATGGTTACATAATGAATAAACTTGTTTCAATTATTTTATATTAAACATGTGACAGAATTTATGACCTGACTAGGTATATTTAATTTAGTTATAATAATTAATAATTGTTGTTCTAATGCCGCCGACTACTGCGAAAAAGCGAAATTGTAAGTTCGCGGAGGACTTGCAAAAAGAATTTCCTTTCTTGCAAAAGTGTTTTAACACCTTCAGAAGTGCGTTGCAATAAATGTAACGGAACATTTTCTGTTGCTCACGGCGGCAAACATGATATACAAAGGCATTTAACATCGGACAAATATAAAAAAGCACTAACCGCCGCAAGTACGTCGTCGTCACTGACTTCTTACTTCCGTCGAGAAACATACGGTGACAAGGAAGCAGAGCTGGCAAAAGCCGAGGGCTTGTAGGCTTTCCATACGGTATGTCATAATCAAAGTTTTCGATCGATGGATTGCACTTCCGAATTAATTCAAAAACTTTTTGAGAAGAAGTTTTGCTGCGGGAAAACTAATTGCGAAGCTATTGCAAAAAATGTGATTGCGCCGTTTTCTTCAGATATTATGAAGACAGAACTTAACGATGTTCGTTTTATCTGTATCTTTACAGATGCTTCGAACCATAAAGAGATCAAAATATTACCAACGCTGATACGGTACTTTCTCTCTACAACAGGCATTAATGTCAAAATATTAGATTTAGTAAATTTACCTGGCGAAACTGCAGACATTATTTACGATTCCTTAATGGAAATTTTGGAAAAACACAACCTTAAAGAGAAAGTGGTGGGATATTGTGCGGATAACGCCGATACAAATTTTGATGGGGTTCAGCGAGAAGGTCAATTTAATGTTTTTAGAAAACTGCAAGAGGGCTTGGAAAGACAAATAGTTGGTGTGGGCTGCGCTGCACATTTCGCACACAACGCCATTTATACAGCAGCAGATTTGTTACCAGTTGATGTAGAACATATAGTTACGAAGATTTATTCGTACTTTAATATATATACTGTGCGTGTAGAAAATCTTAAAGATTTTTGTGAAGAAGCAGAAATGCAATACAAAAGAATGTTGGGATACAGCAAAACGAGATGGCTTGCACTTTTACCTGCAGTTGAGAGAATTCTACAAATGTATTCGCCATTGAAATCATATTTTTTATCGCAAGATAAATGCCCTGCTGTTCTTCACCATTTTTTGTTGACTCCTTTTAACAGAATCGTTAAATACTGTTGTATTTAACGATTCTGTTAAAAGGAGACAAAACAAGTTTTACAGAAGTGTCACATCTGTTTGTGGATTTAAAAAACAAATACATGAACCGCTTAGAAAATGAATATATTCCTCTAACAATAAGAAATGAGTTAACAAAACTTGTGGAAAATGGTCAAATCAACAGAGAATATTTTATGGGACATGTTTTACCACAACTGCTTCCAGTACCTGGAAAAGTATATACATCAATACAACGAATTCAAAACTTTTAATTGGATTCAATTAAAATAAATCAACAGTTATTGGTGCAGATGCCTACAGCTACAGCTGCTATAAAGAAGATAATTTGTTCGACGAAGTAAGTTATGTAGCAAATTATGTGAATAACGATGTCCTAAAGAGATGGGAGGAGATGAAGAGCAGTACAGAACAACGATGGATAGAGGTGTTTAAAAATTTCAAAGACAGCGGAATACCATTCCAGAATTGCCTTGTCATCGTACAGTACCTTCTTTGTTTGCCAGGAACAAACGCTCCTACAGAACGAGTATTTTCCTTAATGAATAGTTTATGGACTTCCGAAAAATCATCGCTAAAAGTAGAAACATTACGTGCAATGCTAATTGTAAAATTTAATATGGGCAGCTGTGAAAACTTTTTGGACATTCTTAACCAAAACCCAGAATTAGTAAAAAAATGCCACTCATGTGAAAAATATGACTTTAAAAATCAATGATAATTCAGTACGTAGTAGTGTTCATTGTTTTCATTTTAAGTAGGTACACCACCAACTCCAATAAATCCTTAGCATTGCTGTTGGGGGTCCCACATTGACTTATTATAAAGTTGGCCGCCTTACATGAAAGTAAATTGAATGCTGTGGAGATGCGATCACTTCGAAAATTGTGCGGCGTTACTTTGGCCGACCGAATACGTAACGAAGTGATACGCAATATGGCAGGTTTGAATGAAAGTGTCAGCTTTAAGCTGGAAAAGGGCGTGCTCCGTTGGTTTGGACACGTCCAACGAATGAGTGAGGAACGATTGACGAAGAATATATATTGTTCAAAAGTAGAGGGTAGAAGGAGTCAGGGTAGGCCGAGACTTACATATGAAGACCACGTGAGCAGATTGCTCAAAAACGGAAAGGTCAAAAGTACTTGGATACCCAGACGTGCGTGTATGAAGCGATTGATGAATCTCGAAGATGCGAAAGAAGTATGTATGGATCGCGAAGCCTGGCGATCTGTCCTCTCTGACTACCCCGTCAGGGATACAGCGTGAAGATAGTTAGTTATTTAGGTTGTATTCATGGGACACATTGCCACTGTCAGGCCATTTTAGTATAAGGAAAGGTATTGCTGCTAGGACCAGCTTAAGTTTGGCTTTCATTCAATAATTGTATTAATTATTTTATAATTTATACAATTATAGAATTTATATATAGTAATAAATACAAAAAAGCCATATATTAGAAGCACTTGTGGCCTCGCGGACACAGTGTGCTGTAAACGATCACTGATTTACGCAACTTTCACTATGCTATGCCCCAGTGTCCTCGGATGGGTGACCACTTTGTGACATTTACTTTTGCGAGCGTTTCCGTACTTCGGAAGGCACGTTAAGCCGTTGGTCCCGGTTGCCAGTACCATGGCAGTTGTTAAGTCATGTTGAAGGCCTTATGGGCGGCTTGAAATACACATGGTGAAAAGTGGGCATATAATATGCTTCGGCCACCCCTTCGGGGATAAGGCGTGATAGATAAATAAATAAATATAAATTACCAGTAGAATTATAATATCAAAGCAAGTGACTTACTAACGCTAGTAGCATTCCGACACAAAAGGCCCACCAACATTTAAAGCCCAAGTCAATCCCATCTGCCAGCTGGTGTATCTGCCAATCAACAGCGGATGCCTGCTCTCTTTGATTGAGACAGCAGAGATCAGTCGCTCCCGTAGTGGTACTGGTATGTTAGAGCTAATGTGAAAAGCTTCACATGCAACCGTGGTCAATACTCAGATGATGATAATGGTAAAGGTGAAATAGACATGTAAAGAGATAAAAAAAAAATTAGAAACTAGTATAGAGCTCTTGCATCATTTATTTATAGCAAAAGTAACATGTTCCAGTTAGTTAACTGCTATGGATCTTTTTATGGTCACTACTCCACTTCCCACAATCAGTATGAGTACCCTATAACCGTTCGTGATTAAATGTAGAAAGATCCATAGATTAGTGTATTCAAACAAATAGTCTTCAGACTTAGAAGAACAAAGAAGCAATATTTTATTAGTATTTTCACATTGCTGAGACCATTTCACTTAAAGATTTGTCGTGATTCAGATTTAAATATTATAAGTTTTAATGCAAGCCACAAAGGAACTAATCATTCTTCTTATGTGTAAATTGTCTTGAATCTGAAAATAAAACAATTTGGTTATTAGAAGCGCATTTATATATAGTAAGGAGAAAATTCTTGTTTATCAAACTTCTAAAACATTTTATGTAAAATTCCATTGATTCGGGCTGACCCCGACACTCAAGTTTAATGACTCCAATACTGCGCACTGAACCTGATACCACTACATTTTGTAATTAAAAATTGATACATAAGATTTATTTACCTTTTATTGATTCCAATTTCGATACACGTTTCTCTTTTGGCTAGCCATTCCAAATTTTGGCCTATCTCTTACATAGTAGCTACAAGCTATACTATATAAGAGGTCCAACTTTGTTCTACATCTGCTGCAACTCTTTGATTTTCTTCTTCAGAGAAAATTCTCCATCTTATTGTCATTATATTCTTCATTATAGCCAGGGGAAACAAAAGATTTCATAACTAAACTTATAAAACCGGGCCACTTGAAACCACCTATTAATAAATCTTGAGTACTTCACAGTGTAAGTTAATATAATCAGACAGACATAATATAATTATGTCATAATATGCAAGTTCCTAAATTCAACTCGATCCTTTCTAAATGTTTAAATTGTTCTGTAGAAACACAAAGCTACAATGTTTACACAAAATAATAAATAAATTCACTTGACACTCGACTGACATGTACGCATCAAGGTCATGCATCAATAATTACTAACTATCTTCACGCTGTATCCCTGACGGGGTAGTCAGAGAGGACAGATCGCCAGGCTTCGCGATCCATGCATACTTCTTTCGCTTCTTCGAGATTCATCAATCGCTTCATACACGCACGTCTGGGTATCCGAGTACTTTTGACCTTTCCGTTTTTGAGCAATCTGCTCACGTGGTCTTCATATGTAATGATAATTAATAATTACAAGCAGCAACACTAAAAATAAAATACATATTTATAGATTTTTGTTTCGCTTTTTATTTATTTTAAATTTATTAGGAATAACGAACTATTGTAAAATGGAACTTAATAACTACCATTTCACATTTTTTTTTAATAATTATTTAATGGCCTGGTTTCTAAGACCTTTTAGCCAAATCTTATTTTTTTATATGTTATTTCTTCAATCTTATATTCTAATTAGTCCTGTCCAGTCGATGTCGTGTCCTCATTGTCCGTCCTGGTCCCGGCCCTCAGTATAATGGTGATTCTTATACTAATGTTGTCAATGGACGTTTCGCGGCAAGAGAGAAAATAGCATTTCACTGCATATATATCATTGTCTTTCACTATAGCACGTTAACACAACTTTTATGTCCAAGAAACTACGACTCCCGCACATAAAACAAGATAAATGCACTAGTTTTAGAAAATAATATAAAGCAAGCGTCCGCACTTGTCACTCTGCCCGCCAAATGTCTTCACCATTTCACATTGTGGCATACTTTGCCACAATGTTACTTTTTTAATTTTTTTAATTAATTGTTTTCGCCCATATTGGGCAGGCAAAGGAAACTTTGTCCATACAGCCTAGTCTTCGGTATTTATATTTTCAGATTTAGTCCTGTCCAGTTTTTGTCGATGTCGAGTCCTCAGTCCTAGGTCCTTGTCCTTGCCCTCAGTATAATGGTGATTCTTATACTGAGGTTTTCAGTGGACTTTTCGCGTCAAGAGAGAAAATAGCATTTCACTGCATATATATCATTGTCTATCACTATAGCACGTTAACACAACTTTTATGTCCAAGAAACCACCACTCCCACACAAAACAAGATAAATGCACTAGTTTTAGAAAATAATATACAGCAAGCGTCGGCACTTGTCACTCTCCCGCCAAAAAGTCCAATACTTTTTTATACATTAACCGTATAATTACGATTCGGTGTGACTCTTTAACTTTTTCAGTGTAGCAACATCAATATTGATTCATTTTTTTAAGTCACAATTTTAAGGTCTTAGAGCATTTCTTCTACAAATCTGCAAATAAATCAGATTACAGATGAAACATACAATGTTGCCTTTTTAGGCCCGATGAAAATAGCAATATGTAGTTTTTTTATAAAACCGATTTGTAAATTTTTACATGTATTTTGTAATGCAATTTGTAAAATATAATTTAGTACCTACGAGTAGGTAGTTATAGGTAAGGTGAGCAATTTTGTAATTGTACAATTTTACACATATTGGATTAAAATGATAACAGTAAATATTACATTTATTTTTTTTGAAATATAAAAGTAAGTACTATTTGATGCCCACGGCTCCGCGCGAGTGGTAAAGTTTTACCACGCGCTATTTCCCACAGGAACTTGTTCCTGGGATAAAAAGTAGCCTATGTGTTATTCTGATGTGTAAACTATATTATTGTGAAGCTCCATTAAAATTCATTCAGTAGATTTTGCATGAAAGAGTAACAAACATTCACCCATACTTACACACTATAATATTATTTATAACTATTTGACGCCCGCGGCTTCGCCCGCGTAGAGAAGTTTTCCCGTTCCTGTTTCCCACAGGAACTTGTTCCCGGGATAAAAAGTAGCTTATGTGTTATTCTGATGTGTAAGCTATATTATTGTAAAGGTCCATCAAAATCCAACCTGTAGATTTTGCGTGAAAGAGTAACAAACATCCACCCATACTTACAAACTTTCGCATTTATAATATTAGTATTTTAAATCTATTTTTTAGAAGTAAATAAGTATGTCTATCGCCCATACCACTTTATTTTATTAATTTGGGCTAGATGGGGCTGTAAAAAACAATATCTTTATTTTGCATAGACCATTTTAACGGCGCTTACAAAATGTCATACACTATTTAAAATATTTAAAGTGACCACCGGTTCGGTTCGGTTTCTTTTTTGATGGCCTATTTACAATTTAATATTATTTCACTTTGCCAGCAGATAATTTTTTCAATCTTTTCTCAAACATGCATGGAAATACTGTCATTATTTCAACTGTGAGAACCAGGCACCCTACTTGCAAAAATCAATTTTTTTCGTATTCTTGAAAAGCTTGGTATGTAGTTGATTGTAGTAAACAAATTTTTGTTTGTAGTTGAACCGAAAAAATATGGATAAACCAAAAATAGCTAACCCCCGGATTCTAAAAATTCAATTCTAACGGTTGATTTGTATGATGAATCGTTAGTAGTTGATTGTATTGAACGAATTTTCGTTGGTAGTTATATATTTAAAAAAAATAAAATTCGATAATTGACAATAATAAATATCCATCACCCCTTATCCCCGAAGGGGTGGCAGAGGCATATTCTATGCCCACTTTTCACCGTGTGGATTCCTGTCCCACGTAATAGGTGGTGAGCCCATTGCCGTGTTGAAATAGACAGACGCAGGTTGTGGCTACCTGCTGTTGAAAATTTTTTAAGCCGCCTATAAGGCCTTCAACCAGGCTTAACGACCGCCATTTTACTGGCAACCGGGACCAACGGCTTAACGTGCCTTCCGAAGCACGGAAACGCTCGCAAATGTAAATGCCACAAAGTGGTCACCCATCCGACGACCAGCCATAGTGAAAGTTGCGTACCTCAGTGATCGTTTACCGAACACTGAGACCGCGGGGCCACGAGCGCTTCTACAATAGTTACTTGTTATTAAACCTTTTGCCTGATTTAAGGATTGAGGATTTTACTCAACTTGATCGATTTCAATCAATTTTCGTTCTACTACAATCAAAAATTCTTCCACTACTAACCTCTACGAGCATGTTTGAGTAATTTTTGACGTTTATAGTAGGCGTCTAAACTTCACAACCGGAGTAATTCAGTGAAAATCGCTCCATAACGAGTTTTACTCAACTTGATCGATCTCAATCAATTCTCGTTCTACTACAATCGAAAATTCTTCCACTACTAACCTCTACGAGCATCTTTGAGTCATTTTTGACGTTTATAGTAGGGGTGTCCTTTCGATAGCATACTTTTTTTAGCATAATGTAGTTTGACATAACAGTTTCAGCATAAAATTTTCTCGCATAAATTATGATAAGCAGAGTGTTATAAACGCATAATAGTTTTATTGGCATAACATTAACTTACTCTAATTTTCTTATCATAAGTTTAATCAGCATAAATGTAAAGGGTATAATTGTTATACGCCTAAAGATAATTTATGATAAAATACAAAACGCATAACGGAGTTATGGATAATTGTTTAAATCATAAATGAATAATAATTTGACTAAGAATATTTAAGAAACGATAAGACAACTAATTGAATCAGGCGTTACATGACGGAAATCCATTTTAAAAAATGTTTTCCAGCCATTATGAAGACTGTTTGGCAGCCAAACAGTCTTGATAATGCCTCGTGTGTAGGCGAAACACGTGTCGACATCGTACAACATTCTAAAAAAGCGGAATATTGCAAAAATAACATTTAAAAACAAAATAATTATAGTTTTTTAAAATGATAAGACACCATTGTAAATAATCATCTCACTCATAACCAAGTTTTTAAGCTGTAACATATAAAACGATATTTTTAGTGTAATTTTTTAAGACTAGTCTTGAGCAAAGTCGTAAATAGGTACGAGACGACCAGCGAAGCGAGGAGGAGTGTTAGGTCATTTGTGACCACTTGTGCGCCAGAATAGAATCGCTCGTTTTAATCTACCTACTTTCTTTTTGTATTTTATTTATATATTCTATATATAAGTGTTGAAATTTCAAACTTCAGTATGGTGACTATCGACATTTTTAATCAGTGGGCATTTCAATCTTAGGCAGTTCAAACTTAGATATAAAAATAAAATTATGTACTCGTTAACATTATGGTATTCTATATGTATGGCTTGTAATTTTTATGCGAGAGTGAGTGATATGCAAATCAATGTTATGATTAGTAATCGTTACAGTAAAAAAATATGCGTAAACATTTTATGCGGGTATATCATTATTATAAAAAAGTTATGGGAAAATAAAGTATGCCTAATGATTTATTCTGTTTGAACGTTATGCGAAACGAAGAGTATGCCAAAAAACGTTATGCAGTTTTAAGTTATGCCTCTAAAATTTATGCAACCCAATACGGACCCTTATAGCAGTCGTCCAATCTTCACAACCGGAGTAATTCAGTCCTGATTCCGAGAAAACAAGTTTTACTCAACTTGATCGATCTCAATCAATTTTCGTCCTACTACAATCGAAAATTCCTCCACTACAAACCTCTACGAGCATGTTTGAATCATTTTTGACGTTTATAGTAGTCTTCCAATCTTCGCAACAGGAGTAATTCAGTCCTGATTCCGAGAAAACGAGTTTTACTCAACTTGATCGATTTCAATCAATTTTCGTCCCACTACAATCGAAAATTCTTCCACTACAAACCTCTACGAGCATGTTTGAGTCATTTTTGACGTTTGTAGTAGTCGTCCAATCTTAACAACCGTAGTAATTCAGTCGATATCGCTTCAAAACGAGTTTCAATCCACTTGATCGATCTCAATCAATTTTCGTTCTACTACAATCGAAAATTCTTCCACTTCTAACCTCTACGAGCATGTTTGAGTCATTTTTAACGTTTATAGTAGTCGTCTAATCTTCACAATCGGATTAATTCAGTGAAAATCGCTCCAAAACGAGTTTTACTCAACTTGATCGATCGCAATCAATTTTCGTTCTACTACATTCGAAAACTCCTCCACTACAAACCTCTACGAGCATGTTTGAGTCATTTTTGACATTTGTAGTAGTCGTATAATCTTCACAACCGGAGTAATTCAGTGAAAAGGGATGAAGAGTAGAAGCGTGCACGTCGCCATCCCTGACAGCTACGGCTGCAATTCTACTCCAACACGAGTGACAGATAAGATGAATAAGTTGATGGATGTTATGAATGAGAGAAAGTTAGATGTAGTGTGCTTGACAGAGAACAAGCGCAAGGGCAGCGAAGTCTTGGAGCTCCCGGGTGGGGCGCTCGCGCTTTGGTCTGGAGTACCAGAGAGCGAGCATGGCAGTCGGGGGGTTAGAATTTTGCTGTCCTCGCGAATGGCCTCCGGTATGTATGAGTACAAACTGGTAGGTCCTAGAATCCTCTGGAGCCGTGTATAACTTGGTTTGACGAAGATTTTCCTGGTAGCTGCTTACGCGCCAGTATCTTCGTCGAACGCGAGTGAGCTAGAGGACTTCTGGGAGAGTATGAGAGAAGCTCTAAATGTGATAGAAGGAAATGAAAGACTTATAGTATGTGGAGACTTGAATGGATGGGTGGGTACTGCTCGCGATGGTTTTGAGTCGGTACTTGGGAAGTATGGGGATAAAAGGGTAAACGACGCTGGCAAGCTGGCACTGGCATTTTGTAAGGAAAAGGATTTGTTTGTGGCGAACACAATGTTCAACCACAAACAAATTCATATGTATACGAGGAGATGTAAGTCAAAGAGAAGCATGATAGATCTATTTCTAATGGATAGTCGGCTCCGTAAACAGGTGATGGACACAAGGGTTTATCGAGGCGCTGAGCTGCGATCAGACCACTACCTAGTAATAACTAGGATTAGGGGTCAGTTCGCGGGTTGGCGTCATCGTACCGAGTGTCCTGAACCTGAGCCGACTTATAGCATCAAAAGCTGGAAGCTGCAGGATGCATACATTAGGGATAAATATAAAGAAAGGGTAGCCGAAAAGCTTGGCGACGTCAATGTTAGCAGTCAGAATGTGAAAAGTGTAAGGCAGAACCTAAAGGGTAGTATGGTAAATGCCGCTGTGGAAGTGTGTGGAGAAACGAAAAGAGGCAGTAGTAATAAGTGTGATTATAAACAACTTAAATGGATGCTTCCTCAAAAATCTAAATATTCTTTTTTACATTACAGATTCATAATATCTTCTGAATCTGACTGATCATCTCACAACTCCCCTAGAGGAGTTGGGGGGAGACTGGTTAAGGCATTGGCCTCTTGCAGTGATATTCTGCGCCGCCTGAATGAGAGTTCAAACAGAATACAGGCGGGTCGTTGGAGTGGCTAGTAATAGCCGATTGAGTCATGTCCGGGCGTCATGTCCGGTGGTGGAGCGTGCCGCTAGCAAGCCCTGACCCCGTCGGATAGTTCCGATGGGCGGTCTTCTAGCCAGCGGCAGCTGAGGTCGTCATCTGGGGATCACCCTGGAGGCGTCGGCGAGGTCGAGCCTGGCGGAAAGGGTTCCCGACAGGCACCCATCAGCCGGCCTCAGGGTGACGTTGTCTGGTCCGGTCGGGCTGCAGCAGGGATCAAGTCCCGCGGCAGTGGTCTGTCCGGGGGGCGCCGGTGATACGGAGCGATCTCCCGCAGGTGGCGGAAGTCCGACTCCCCGGCGCGTGCTAACATGTTGGCGCTCAAACGACCGATGTAGTCGTCGAGGCTCTCCATGTGTAGGTCTCGGGCGATCGTCTCGTTCCTCAGGAAGCGAGGGGCGCCTACGGCGTGTCGCAGCGACAGCGACTGCTGCGCACGCAGCCGTGCACGGTACGTTTCTGCGGCCAAAGCGTACCATGCAGGCCTTGTAGACGCCCAGTTTCGCGCGGAGCGGGAGGCACGATGAGATCACTGGACGCAGGAGAGCTCGAGCGGCGCGAGCTTGTCCAACGATGTTATGCACGTGGTGTCGCATGGTGAGACGACGGTCAATGGTCACTCCAAGGTACTTCACCGTCGGGGACCAGTCGACGGCTTTTCCGAGCAGGGTAAGGGGCGCGGGTTGCCACGCACACCCCACAACAAGCGATTTAAGATCTCAAAACCCGGATTTTAAATAAAAAAATATTTATTTAACTGACAGAGTTACAACGTAGTAATACAAAACAGTAATTAATTAATTTTGACAAATTATTGATCTTATATACTAACTTATTGCTAACTCGGCACTTCATCGGAAGTGACGCATGTCCTAGAAAAACTGCTGATGTGCATCGAACGTTCTAGAACGATATTAGCTGGTGAAACAAATGTTGGGGGATTGGGGTTCCTTAACTCCTCCCTCCTTAAGAGTGAAATTATCCGAAGGCATCGTAGATGATTTCGGGGAATTTCGACTAAAAATGTAGAAAAACTTTAATCTCCAGAATATTATAAAAGCTATCACTATTACAACCATATATAAAAGTATAGTCCAGACACTTATTCCTATTGTGACAATTTGGGTTGTACTTGTGTCACTATATTTCACATTTTTCAGAATTTCTTTAACATCACTAAAGTCGACGTCCCTGAGGTCCACCTCTTGAGTTCTCGTGTGAATTTCGTGTTGAAGTTCTGGCATCTGGATCAATAGAAGCTGAGGAATGGAAACTGCTTGATTCGTAGTAGGAGCAACGAATACTTTTCCAATTTGGGTTTCGCAATGTTGATTTGGCGTCACCATATAGGTTCCAAGGATGTTGTATTTTCTGATTTCAGTGTTGCAGTTTTCGGTGATTACTAAATTATCTTCAGAATATACCAACCACTGGTTATCGGTTATCTTCTGCACCTTGGTATTCTCGATCCTGATATGATTCTGTAAGCATCTGCTGTAATTGTTCTTCATCAACATGATTTGTTCGATACATGTCTCTGTTGGATCCTAGGTCAGGTTATCTTCGGCGCAAAGGAAGTTGTTGTTTTCAATTTCTGCACACGGGTTTGCTACGGGCATGTATTTCAATCTATTCACCATTAGGTAGGGATATTTTGGAATAATTGTAAAGGTGTTTGGAGACTGGAAAATAGGGATAGGTATAACCTTGTAATAATTATATGTTTCGTCTTCTATCAAGGGGATTTCTAAAATAAAAACTAACCTATCGTTATTAATATATGATTTTATTACAATATTACGCTCTAGTTTAAGTAGATTATGTTTACTAACGGGATAAATAGTTTTAGAATGTTTGTTAATAATTATTAGTGTATTATAGAGTTCTGTATTATTTATGATAGACTGATGTAGTATATTTAATTTGCTAAAGGCGATTGCTGTTTCTATTTCCTGTATATCTTCGTAGCAAGAACGAAAGTTACTTAAAACTTGGTACATAGCATTGAGCATGTGTAGTAAGTTATTAAACCTATTTTCATTTTGGGCAAGTTTCTCTATTTCACTTGTCTGTAACCCCAAGTTTTTAATATTAGAATTAATTATTTCCGAGTCGTTTACCAATTTATCGAAAGCTTTTCGCATTGATGAAACTTTAAGTTCAACGTCATGTTCTTTGTTTTCTAAGGAGTGTATTTCCCTATCATATTTAATCGCGTCATTCTCGTCTAGGTTACCTGAAATAACTTTGATTAATGTACCTAACGGACTGAACACTGCTCTTTTAGTTCTAAAGTTAAATGGGTAAATTTGAGATAATCTATCTTTAGTTACGGTAATTAAATACTCTATTTGGTTTTCGATTCCTACTGTTTCATTCGCTAAACTAATTTTCCTTATTCTAATTTTAAGATATTCAAAGTCCCGAATATTATTATCTACCTGTAATCCTATGGATTCTAAGTCTAAGGTTTTAAATATAGTCCAATAGTTAATCTTCTTCACTGCCACTCCCATCTCCAATGACGCTATCCCCGGGTTCATACCGAGGTTTTGAAGGTCCAGCGCGAACGCTGTCATCGCTAGAAGTACTAGGCACGATCTGTGGAGGACGTTTTACATTTTTTATTGTCACTTTTGTAGCACGTTTATTTAGCTCTACCGGTACGATATTACGTCGGACTTTTCCCGTTACGATTGCCTTTTCGTACCGTGGTTTTTCCTTAGCTTTCCTAGTTCTAGTTGTTTTCATAAAAAAATTATCGCCTGTTTTAAGTGTCGGGATTTTCTCGCCACTTTTCTTGTCTCTAACTTTAATTTTGTCTGATCCTAATTTTTCGGTAACAATTTCATAAAGCACCTTTAGGCGTTTCCTATGGTCTAACAATAACTTTTGAGTTAACTGTTTTTCCCTATCGATGTCAAACACGTTTCCAATATCGGTGTGCCCGAATACTAATTCGAAGGGCGTGAAACCTGTTGCTGAATGTATACTGTTATTGTATCCCATAACGGCGTACGTCATTACTGATGCTGCATCTAAATCAGTTTTGTCATACTTGGCTAATCGGTACATCTCGATAATTGTAGAGTGGAATCTCTCTACTATTGCCATCGAGTTTGGATTGTTTGGGGTCCCTATGTGAAGTTCTATCTTATACATCCCTAACATTTCCTTAATTAACGTATTATTAAACTCTGTGCCTGAGTCGCAACTAATTTTTCTAGGTAACCCGTACATACTAAAATATTTAATAAGAGCCTTAACTATCGTTGGAGTACTCCTATTGGATACCTCAATTGCCTGTGCTAATTTGCTAAAAGCATTTACTATTGTTAAATAATGTTTTCCTTCAATATATAACAAATCCATAAAAACTTCCTGAAAAGGGCTATCCTGAGTCTGAGTTAATTGTAAATGAGGTTTGATAGGTTTCCTATCATACTTCATCTTTCTACATGCTTCACAACTATTAATGATGGCTGTAACAGTTTCATTCATATTTACCCACCAATAATGTCGTTTAAGCTTAGCTATAGTTTCATTAATACCCCTATGACAAGTCTTTCCTTCGTGGTATTTAATGACGATATCCTTTTGATCTGTTTCCGAATCTGTTAGGTTTATTACTCTTTCTGTACATTCTGTTAACCTTACAGAGTCCTTTTTAAATAGTTTAATAACCATATTTGAGAAGGATTGTCTAAAAGATGGATGTTCAAAATAAATGAAATATTTTTGATTAGGGTCTATATATTCCTTTAAAAAGTCTTTTACAAAAATATCTTTATTTGCTGGTAAATGAACTTCAAGGATTTTTTGTTTATTATTAGAAATATCCTTGACAATTAATTTGTCCTTAAACCAAGAGTGAACTAAGATCTGTCTAGCTTTAGTGTCTATAGCCTCATTTAGAATTGGAATCCCTACATGTTCCCTATTTGAAACTGAGTTAGCTGTGACCTCGTCATCAGAATCTGGAAGTTCTATCGTTTCTATAGGGGGTTCACTAGTCGAAAGATCATTTTCTAGTTCCTCAACAATTTTTTGTACACGATCTCGTCTATTTCCTACATTTACAAATATAGAATCTAAATCGTCATCGATTGCGTTAATTTTAATTCTAGAGAGGGCGTCTGCGTTTGTATTTTGTGGCCCTTTCTTATATTTTACCTCATAATTGTATTCTTCTAATCTTAAGCGCCAACGAGTGAGCTTACTGTTAGGTTCCTTTAGAGAATACAACCATGCAAGTGGCCTATGATCTGTAAAGATAGTAAATTTATTACCGTACAGATATGGCCTAAAGTGTTTAACTGCCCAAATAATAGCTAAAAGTTCTTTCTCTACTGTGCTATATTTGGACTCAGTATCACTTAACGTCCTACTTGCGTATGCTACTGGCTTATCAGCTCCAATAGGCCCTTGTGACAATACAGCTCCGATCGCATAATTGGATGCATCAGTAGTCAGTATGAAACTTTTACTGAAATCGGGAAACTGTAGTAAAGGTGCATTAGTAAGTAGTTGTTTGCACGTTTCAAAACATTCTTTATATTCGTCGTTAATAATTATCTTACGACCTTTCTTTAAACATGCTGTTAGAGGTCTAGTTATTTTCGCGAAGTCCCTAATGAACTTCCTATAATAACCAAAAAGTCCCAAAAAGCTTTTGATCTGTGTAACTGTTTCTGGAATGGGATAACGTAACACAGCGTCGATTTTGTCGCTATTTGGTTTTAAACCCTCATTCGTAATGGTATGTCCAAGATAGAGGACTTCCTTTCGGAGAAAATGGGATTTATCTAATTGAACTTTTAAGTTGGTTTTACGAAACCTATCAAAGACTGCTCTTAGTTTCTCTACGTGTTCTGGTAAACTTTTGGAGAAGATTATAACATCATCTAGGTATACCAAGCAATGTATACCTTGAAGACCTCTCAAAACATTATCCATAGCCCTTTGAAAGGTGGCTGGAGCCGTCATTAATCCAAATGGCATACGATTAAAGGAATAGTGTCCTGAAGGAGTACTAAATGCGGTTTTATCTCTATCTTCCTCCTCAACCTCTATTTGATGATATCCACTAGCTAGATCTAAAGTAGTAAAATACGTACTTTTTCCTAGCATATCAAACAAATCATTGATATTGGGCAATGGGTATTTGTCGTCGATAGTGATTTCATTAAGACGTCTATAATCAACTACCATTCTCCACTTTTGCTGACCCGAAGAATCTATCTTTTTTGGTACTAAGTGTACGGGAGCACTCCAGGGAGAGTGTGATTCCTGGATAATGTTATCCCTTAACATCTTATCTACCTGCTTCCTAATCTCCATAGACTGAACAGGGGGTAGCCTATACGCTTTAATGTTTATAGGGTCCTCGTTTTTCGTCCTAATTCTGTGCTTAACCTGGTTTGTGAAGGTTAGTGGAATATTTTCACAATAGAACACATCTTTATACTCCCTACAGATGCCTTCAATAACTCTACGTTCCTCCGTGTTCATGTGGTCTAGTTGTAATTTTTTTAAATTTTCATTAAGCAACATATCAATTTGTACATTATTTTCAGTAAAATTTACGCTAACAGACGGGTTCTGTAAAAAAGGTTCCACTCTGAAAGGTCCTGTAACTACTAAACTTCTAGTTTCGTTGCTATAATTCTGAATAACCGTCGTCGCGTAACCCTTAACACAACTAACCAGCGCGGTGGGCATTCTAATCCCTTCCGTAAACTGTTTAAAATCTAGAATAGCCTCTCCATCTAATAAATTGACTGGTAATCTTACCCTAAGTTCACTACGAGAGGGTAAATGGTATACCTCTCTCATGGGTGGTGTATAGATAATAGGAATGTCAGTATTTCTTAAGTGTAAGACCTGACTTTCCATATTAATTTTAGCATGTAATTGCTTTAACTAATTACTGCCTATTAATCCGTCATACCTATCGTCTACGCTATAAACGTAGAATTTGTGGAATTCGTTACTTCTGAAAGTAATCGGTAACGGTATGGAAGCCGTTTGACTATGAGTGCTCGAAGCGTGAGTACTAACAACTTCGAACGGTTCATGTATCAAATAATTTTTAAAATATTTATTTGCTAAATACGGGCTAATAAATGACCTAACACTGCCGGTATCTATCATAAATACCGCCTTTAATTCGGGTAACACTATATGGGGTAAATTTAATCTTTTGTTAAAATTTAATTTTATTCGCTCCCTATAGAGGAGGCCGTTATACAAAAATTTTCCGCCCTATGTTCGTTAGTTTCCGCCCTATGCTCGTTAGTTTCCGCCCTAGAATCGTCGAGTGTAAATTGCTGGAAATCGTTATTTAAACTACTCGTATGAGGCTCATTATTGTTTATATAATTAACACGTCGCGAACTTGCAGTACGCATGGTGACATCGGTGTTTGAACCCGGCGTTTGTGCTTGCGTTGCAAAAGGTGACGAACGTGTCGTATGGTTCTGTTGAGCAATCGGATGCGATGACCTACTAAATTGTTGTGGCGCATTATTGTTATAAGAATTAAAATTATTTTGATAATTATTATTGTGCCTAAAATTTCTCCATTGGTTAGAAGAATTAGGTGTAAATGAGCTATTCCTACTATTATTCGGGGGTGGATTGGTTCTAGGTGTGTTATGCGAACCATTCCTTTGATTTTCCGAAGTAGGAAAACCTGGTTTATTCTGTTTATTGAAACCACGGCGGTCGTTTGACTTGGAGTCATAAACAGTTTGAAAATTTTGTTCTTCCAAAACTATTTTTAACGCGTCTTCTAAAGTAGAGACGTGGCGCAAACGAACTAGCCTAACTAAATATTGTGGTAAACTGTATAAAAAGATATGCATTGACCTATTATTGTAAATGGTTTGTTTTGCTCTACGTAAATTTTCATTGTGAATTGTTTCCGTTAATTTGGCAAACAAAACGCTTCTCATGTGCTGAATCCTAAGACAAAAATCTAAATAACTTTCGCCTTTATTTATTTTGCAGGACTCTAGTTCTAATGCTAAGCAATCCTCGGTGCGTGGATCACCGAAGTGCTGACTTAAAAGTTCTTTTAAGTCATGCCATGTGTCTATGGAGTCTCTTTCTCCTATTAGACTGGCTGCATCACCTGATAGCCTACTAGTAATAACATGAAATAGATACATATTTTGCTCTACGCCACCTGAACCGAACGTATTCAATATGTATTCGCATTTTTTAATAAACAATGGCAAAGTTCTCGCGTCGCCACTAAATACAGGTATGATTTTGACCATTTCCTGTGGGACACGGGTTATTCCTTCCATTTTAAATTAAAAATATTAACAAAACGAATATCACAAAAATAATATGAATATTTGAACACAAAATCTATGAAAGTATCACAAGGCGTTGTCCAATCCCTAATAATACACACAAACATAGATTTAAAACAAGGTTAGGGTACAAAAGGAAGAGCTGAAAGGAAGGTGAAAAGATTTACTCACAATTCCGCAGCTATCTCCATAACCCTTGAATTGCTGTTCTGCCGTCTGCAACTCTGCTTGTCCGGAGGGTGAGGTTCTCAAAGAATTTGTTTGTTCGAGTTTCTCTGTCTAACCGTAGATACCGACGTCGGCTGTTTTCGTAGATTTGTATACGCGACAACTGACTACAGAGATCCTACCACGGCTGCGCCATTTAAGATCTCAAAACCCGGATTTTAAATAAAAAAATATTTATTTAACTGACAGAGTTACAACGTAGTAATACAAAACAGTAATGAATTAATTTTGACAAATTATTGATCTTATATACTAACTTATTGCTAACTCGGCACTTCATCGGAAGTGACGCATGTCCTAGAAAAACTGCAGATGTGCATCGAACGTTCTAGATCGATTTAAGCTGGTGAAGCAAATGTTGGGGGATTGGGGTTCCTTAACTAGCGCTTGGGTCTTTGCCAGGTTGACCGTCAGTCTTCATTCATCCAGCCAAGGCGGGAGCGTATCCAGTACACGCTGCATCTTGACCGCCGCGTGCGGGGCGGTCAGAGAAGTACAGATGAAGGCGGCATCGTCGGCGTATAGCGCCAACATCGCGCCATCCGGCGCTGGGATATCGTCGGTGTACTTCGCGTAGCACACCGGTGATAGGCAGCTACCCTGGGGCACGCCGGCCCTGATGATCCGTTCTCCGGACAGGACGCCGTTCACGATGACCTGGAAGCGTCTGTCCTGGAGGAAGGTGGCCACAGTCTTGACTATTCGTCGCGGAGTAGTAGACGTGGCCAGCTTGTAGATCAGGCCGTCATGCCAGACGCGGTCAAATGCCTTCTCCATGACGAGGAGTACTGCAACACCGTGCTCTCTCTTGTTGAGGGCGACGGTGAGATGATGCAGTACCCTCGCGAGCTGCAGCGTGGTGGAGTGTTCGGCTCACTCGGTTCTGTCACCGGCCATGAGGGGTCTAATCGGAGTCGGTTTCCCGGAGAGTTGGCGGCACAGGAATATCTTCTGAAATCCGACTGGTCATCTCACAACACCCCTAGAGGAGTTGGGGGGAGACTGGTCGAGGCATTGGCCTCTTTCAGTGATATTCAGCGCCGCCTGTCGACACAGGCGGGTCGTTGGAGTGGCTAGTAATAGCCGATTGAGTCATGTCCGGTGGTGGAGCGTGCCGCTAGCAAGCCCTGACCCCGTCGGATAGTTCCGATGGGCGGTCTTCTAGCCAGCGGCAGCTGTGGTCGTCATCTGGGGGTCACCCTGGAGGCGTCGGCGAGGTCGAGCCTGGCGAAAAGGGTTCCCGACAGGCGCCCATTAGCCGGCCTCAGGGTGACGTTGTCTGGTCCGGCGGGCTGCAGCGGGGATCAAGTCTCGCGGCAGAGGTCTGTCCGGGGAGCGCCGGTGGTACGGAGCGATCTCCCGCAGGTGGCGGAAGTTCGACTCCCCGGCGCGTGCATTCATGTTGGCGCTCAAACGACCAATGTAGTCGTCGAGGCTCTCCATGCGTAGGTCTCGGGCGATCGTCTCGTTCCTCACGAAGCGAGGGGCGCCTACGGCGTGTCGCAGCGACAGCGACTGTTGCGCACGCAGCCGTGCACGGTACGTTTCTGCGGCCAGAGCGTACCATTCAGGGGCGGCATAGGTGAGGCGGCTGCGGATGTAGGCCTTGTAGACGCCCAGCTTCGCGCAGAGCGGGAGGCACGATGAGATCACCGGACGCAGGAGAGCTCGAGCGGCGCGAGCTTGTCCAACGATGTTATGCATGTGGTGTCGCATGGTGAGACGACGGTCAATGGTCACTCCAAGGTACTTCACCGTCGGGGACCAGTCGACGGCTTTTCCGAGCAGAGTAAGGGGCGCAGGTTGCCACGCACCCCCCCACAACAAGCGCTTGGGTCTTTGCCACGTTGATCGTCAGTCTTCATTCATCCAGCCAAGGCGGGAGCGTATCCAGTACACGCTGCATCTTGACCGCCGCGTGCGTGGCGGTCAGAGAAGTACAAATGAAGGAGGCGTCGTCGGCGTATAGCGCCAACATCGCGCCATCTGGCGCTGGGATATCGTCGGTGTACTTCGCGTAGCACACCGGCGATAGGCAGCTACCCTGGGGCACGCCGGCCCTGATGATCCGTTCTCCGGACAGGACGCCGTCCACGATGACCTGGAAGCGTCTGTCCTGAAGGAAGGTGGCCACAGTCTTGACTATTCGTCGCGGAGTAGTAGACGTGGCCAGCTTGTAGATCAGGCCGTCGTGCCAGACGCGGTCAAATGCCTTCTCCATGTCGAGGAGTACTTCAACACCATGCTCTCTCTTGTTGAGAGCGACGGTGAGATGGTGCAGTACCCTCGCGAGCTGCAGCGTGGTGGAGTGTTCGGCTCGAAAGCCGAATTGCTCGTCGCGTGGCTGGATGTGTGATGTCAGATGCAGGAGTAGAAGCTTCTGGAAGACTTTCGAGAGTGTCGACAGCAGCGTAATGGGCCGATAACTTTCGGGCTACAGTACGTTTTTCCCGGGCTTCGGCAGCATAATGACTTGGCCGATTCTCCATGCTGCGGGAAAGTGGCTGGTGCGGAGGATGGAGGATCCGGTCGGGGCCTGGGACTTTCCGCAGTTGGGTGCGGCGAATCATACGCTGCACTTGGCCGGGGGAAAACACGACTGGGTCTTCCGTGGGGGTTATCGGCGCCTCGAAGTAAAACTTCAGATGCTGCTGGATAGCTTCTACTCGAACTGCGTCGGAAGCTGGATTCGGCTGGAACTGTTTCTTGCGTTGAGCTGGCACTTCAGGGTCGGGCATCGGTTGCGCTGCCACAGTCTTCTCAGCTTCCGCTTCTTCTCGATCATCGCCAAGATGAAGGTCGGCAGTTGAGGAGGTTTCCGGGTCGACGGGGCTTCTAACCTGGAGTCTCGTAGCGCTGTGTTAATAACAGCGCCGAGATCTTCGGCGAGCGCGTCGACGTCTGACTCGGACTCAATGCAGCGTGGCGGCGAGTGCTTCGCCTTAAGATCGGCAAATGCTTGCCAATCCTGGCGAAAGCGAGGCGATGGTGGCGATGACCGAGTAAGGTTGCTCGTCAGGGTCAGGAAGACTGGCTGGTGGTCCGAGAGGAGGTGGTCATCCAGGACGTCAATCGATGGCGCAGCTGGTAGGTCGCGCACCAGCGACAGGTCGATGACGTCCGGCAGGAACGCTGCCTGGTATGGATAATGAGTCGAGACCTCTGGCCCCAGCACCTCATATCCATGCTGTTCCGCGATGCTGAAGAGTCGGCGCCCGTTGGGACAGATGCGCGTGGAGTTCCAGACCGTGTGCTTAGCGTTGAAGTCACCCGCGACAATGACCGGGTCCGGTCGCGCGTCCGGCGGCTTGTAGAACGCAAACACACGGATGGGGCGGCGATCGACGCAGACTTCCACGCCCAGGGCGTACAACGTCTGCAGCAAGACAGTTGGCTGCGGTTTGTGGACGACATTTCTCTTCACCAGGACTGCCAATCCCCTGAAAGCAGTCCCGGTCTGGGAGATTTGCTCCTCTCGGTACACATGGTACCCTGATGCTCAGAGTGCTGAGCTCTTCCTGAGGTGCGTTTCGCAGATGAATAGAATAGAATAAACTTTATTGCACACAATTATAAAACAGTCACATAAAGAGATTACAGTTTCATAAATGTACAAAGGGCGGCCTTATCGCTAAAGAACAATCTCTTACAGGCAACCTTTGGATGGAGAAGTTGTCAAGGACCTTAAGAGAAATGGGTAGCAATTGGTGTTTTAATAAAGAAAGACGATTAACAAATAATTATAATGTAGTTTACCTGAAAACTTACTAAGAACTTACAGCATATACATACACAAAAATAAATATACATACATAAATACATACACATACATAAATACATACACATACATAAATACATACACATACATAAATACATACACAAACATAAATAAATTCACATCCACACAAATATTATGCGTACATACACAGATACTACGACGCCAAGTAGTGCTCTTTTATTAGTTTCTTAAAAATAGTCAACGACTGCGCTCGCCTTAAGTTTAAAGGTAGCCCATTCCACAACCGTACAGCCTGTACAGTGAAGGATTTGTCGTAAAACGATGTGGAATGTCTAGGAACCTCTAATTCCAGTGACTCTGATGACCTTAAGGATCTTAAATGTGTGTCTTAAGAAACATAAATCGTTCTTTTAAATAAATGGGAGTAGTGGGATTGAAAAGAGTGCTGTAAAGCAAAGAGAGAATATGAGCGTTCCGTCGAAGGCGAATCGGGAGCCACTTGAGCAATTTGCGAAATTGTGATACGTGATCATATTTGCGTAACCCAAATATAAATCTAATGCAAAAATTTTGAAGTCGCTCATGCCTGTCTAGCTGCTCCTCGGTGACATCAAGATAGCTGACATCTGCATAATCGAGTATAGGAAGGAGAAGGGATTCTGCAAGCGCCCTTTTAGTGGCTGTTGGAAGGAAATTTCGCAATCTACGCAAAGAGCCTGCAGAAGCAAATAGCTTACGGCTGACTTCCCTCATTTGTGGTCGCGAAGATAGTGTGATGTCGATTATGATACCCAAATCCTTTACTTCACTGTTAATTTGCAGGACAACTCCATCAAATTTGATATCTGGAAGGGTTGTACATTGAACTTGACTTAGCATTCGAGAGCTGCCCACCACAATGACTTTAGTCTTAGAGGGATTGACCTCCAAGCCATATTGCTTGCTCCATTAACAGATATCCGCCAGGTCTGTATTTATTATTGTAAAAGCTGTCGACAACTCAGATAATGGAGCTTGATTGTAAATTTGAAGATCATCTGCATAAAGGTGGTAAGAAGAAAATAAATACTTAGAGATAGAATTAATAAAAATTGTAAAGAGCATGGGAGAAAGCACGCCACCCTGTAGAACACCGACAGAAGTACTACACCATGTGGAAAAGGAATCCTCTACTCGAACACGCTGTCGGCGTCCAAAAAGGCAACTACGAAACCAATCAATCATTAGTGGAGATATGTTAATTGAGCGTAATATGTCTAGCAGGATGCGAAAATCCACAGTGTTAAAAGCATTGCTGAAATCCAGCAATGTAAGCACCGTGATATTCCCACTTTCCATGCCTAGACGAATATCGTCAGTGACCTTTATCAATGCGCTGGTCGTACTGTGACCCGGCCGAAAGCCTGATTGTAAAGGGTTTAAGAGGTTATTTTTATTGAGATATGTGTATAGTTGGGAGTGAACAAGCCTTTCTAGGACTTTGGATAGGAACGGTAAAATGGAAATGGGACAATATTCGGATAAGGATGTTGGGTTTGACTTTTTAGGTAAAGGAATTATTTCTGCATCTTTCCAGGCTTTTGGAAACTCGGCACAGATAAGGGAGTAGTTTAAAATGTGACAAATAATGGGGAGGATTTCGTCAATGACGGGCTCCACCATCCCACGGCTAATGTTGTCACAGCCAATCGCCTTGGATCCTATCGACATCATACTCTTCTTAACATCACACGTAGATAATTGATCAAAATTGAACGGGGAATGCTCAGGAATTGGAAGCGATGAAAGAAACTGCAAAGTATTATCTTTGTTAAACTGATCTAATTTGGACGAAGATGTAAAATGATGGTTAAGTGAATCAATATTAAGTGAGTTAGACATCAAATTTTGCCGATGCTTTCCAACGCCCAATGTTCTAAGAAATTTCCAGATTTTGGCAGGGTCTCCGTTCTCGACCGCTTTATGAATATATTGACGTTGTGCTTTTCTACACACCTTACTGCAGAGATTTCGTAATGTGATGTATCTTTCCTTGTTACTAGTTGTGGGTCGAATTTTGTATCTGCATTTGGCAGCAGCCTTTCTGGAAAGTAATTTTTTAATATCGGCAGTAAGCCAAGGAGACGGTAAATGTTTAACTTTGATGGCCCGAACCGGCGCATGACGGTCATAGAGCTCAATAATTGTATTATTAGAAAAGGTTATTTTGGCATCAATCGTCTGTGCTGCCAGCAAGGGTTCCCAGTTGATTTTACTCGCATCCTCACGCAGTCTACGTACATCCATGCCACCAAAATTGCGCTGCATAAGGAGTTTCGGCTTAGGTTTGGGAGAGCGAACATTGTATGAGAGAAATATTAGGTCATGAAAGGAAAAACCGTCAATCGTCAAACGGCGGCCGTCCTTGGAGCGGCGAAGGTGGTGCTCGGTGAGTCTAAGGGTGGACGCAAATATGACAAGGAAACTTGGTGGTGGAACGACGCAGTCCAGAGGGAGACTAGGGAGAAGAAAGCCCTCTTTAAAAAGTGGCAAGCGACCGGATCTCCTGAAGACCGCGACGTGTACAGGGCTGCCAAGCGCGCCACAAAGAGAGCTGTAGCCAGAGCCAGACGTGACCACTTACAACCTCTGTATGATAAGCTGGAATCGTCTGAGGGGCAGAAGCTCATCTATAAGCTGGCGCGCTCCAGGGTCAAAGCGGCCCAGGATATATCCAAGTGTCGCTGTGTAAAAGACCCTGAGGGCAACCTGTTAAGCGAAGACCTCGCGGTAAAGGAGAGATGGCGCTCGTACTTCCACGAGCTGCTTAATAAACAGCACAAAGAGGTGCAGCCTCCGGACCTCCCTCCGAATCAGGGACTAGTGCCACCGGTAACGCCTGGAGAAGTCCTGACTGCGCTTCGCCGCATGAAGAATCGGAAAGCTGTCGGACCCGATGGAGTCCCCATCGAAGCCTGGAAGGCGATGGGTCCTCGCGGTGTGGGCATCTTAGTAAACCTTTTTAACCGAATACTCCTCAGCGGGCAGATCCCAAACCAATGGAGACTGAGTATTATTACTCCAGTCTTCAAAGGTAAGGGGTCAGTGCAGGAGTGCGGGAGCTACCGCGGTATAAAGGTGATGTCCCACACCATGAAGATCTTCGAGAGGATTATAGACTCTCGGATCCGGCAGGAGTGTACTCTCTCGGAGTGTCAATATGGGTTTCGCCCTGGTCATGGGACCACGGACCCTGTTTTTGCCCTGAGGGTTGTCGCAGAGAAATACAGGTCGAAGAACACGCCTCTGCACTGTTTGTTTCTAGACATGCAGAAGGCCTTCGTCTGTGTTACTCGTGCGATGATCTGGTGGACACTGCGGTCCAAAGGGGTTCCAGAGGTCTATATTGACACTATCCGGGACATGTACTGTGACTCCGATTCAATGGTTCGGACTGCTGTTGGCGACACGAAACCCTTCCCCATCACCGTCGGGGTACACCAGGGTCTGTCCTTAGTCCGCTTCTGTTCAGTGTAATATTAGACGAATTGTCGGACAGCATCAGAAACCCACATGAGCAGCCTCCATGGTTGCTCATGTATGCTGACGATATTGCGCTGGCAGACGCGGACAGGGGCAGATTGGTGCGACGTGTAAAGGCGTGGAAGGAGACGCTTGAGAACGGCGGTCTGAAACTAAATGTGGCGAAGACCGAGTACTTGGCACTAAACTCGACAGATCCCACATCCGTCCGCATAGACGGTGATTTGGTCGAGCGCACGGACCAGGTTAAATACCTGGGATCTGTTTTTCACACGTCCAGTGACATCGATTGCGATGTCAAGTCACGCATTGCTGCCGCGTGGGCCAAATGGCGGGAGATGACCGGTGTCATTTGTGATCCTAAAATGCCGATCCGGTTGAAGGGACAGGTCTACAAAACCATTATTAGACCTGTCCTTTTACATGGCAGTGAGACGTGGCCGATATTGGAGCGACACAAGCAGGAGCTGCGTGTCACGGAAATGAAGATGCTGCGGTGGATGTGTGGAGTCACGCGGATGGACCGCGTGAGGAACTCTCGCATCCGCGGCAGCCTTCACGTCTGTGATATTGCAGACAAGTTATGTTTTTAGGTTATCTGAGGATCGTTATGATGGGTATGGCGGTGTTGCCATACTCATTAAACGTAATTTATCATTTTCACATGTACCAATTGCTTTTCACTCTAATGATTTTTCTGTGATTGCTGCCGTTTTAAATAATATTTGTTTCGTCTCAATTTATATACCTCATCCTTCTTCTTCGATACTCAGTGAAGTAAGTAACATTTTTTCTAATCTTCCTAAACCTTTTATAATACTTGGGGATTTTAATTGCCATCATCCGTCTTGGGGTAGTTCTAGAAACCGCTTTGGAAATGTAGTCACAGATTTACTAAATACTCACAATCTTTGTTTACTCAATACAGGTTCTTGTACACGTCGCAATACCCTAATACAGGAGAAAGTGCTCCTGATTTATCTATATCTTCATCTAATTTGGCTTCCAGGATTACATGGACCTGTCTCACCTCTACCCATGGTAGTGATCATTTTCCAATAATTCTACATTTCCCTATTTTTAAGACTATATATCCCTCATCTTAAGTATAGATATCACGCCTTCCAGTAATAACACAAGATAATACATCTGAATGTGCCGATGTTCTTTCTCAATCATTCATAAAAACAGCAAATGAGGTGTTTCCCATAAAAACTGGAGCTAAAGGTTTTATTCCCTCTCCTCCATGGTGGGATAAAGAATGCTCCCAAATGATTAAGAAAAGGAAAAAAGCAGAATTAGTTTACTCCCAATTCTCCTCAACTCAAAACTTTGAAGCATTAACAAGTGTTATTACTGAAACACGCAAACTATTTAAAAAGAAAAAGTTCGAAAGTTGGCAATCATTTTGCTCAACTATCTCTCCTGATACCAAACCTCATATGGTTTGGCAAAACATTAGAAGATTCAGATCAGCTTTCAAGGAAATTACTCCAACATCAATGCCTATCTCATTACAAAATGAATTTTTACAAAAACTGACCCCTCCAACAGTCCCAGACAAACTTTTACTTCCTTACCTTACTGAAATTTGTAATAATCTTTCTGATCTCAATGCTCCTTTCTCACTTTCCGAACTCAAAGGCGTACTAACTAATTTAAAAGATTCTGCTCCTGGCTTGGACGGTATTCCATACTCATTTATAACACATGCTCCTGAAGAATATCTTTCGTTTTACCTCAATATTGTAAATTCTATCATGATAACAGGTGAGATTCCTCCCTTATGGAAATCAAAGTTAGTGTTACCAATCCTCAAACCTGGCAAAAGTTCATCCTCAGCTTCATCATATCGCCCTATAGCTCTTTCTTCAGTTTTGATGAAAGTCATTGAACACCTAGTCAAAATTCGTCTGGAATGGTTTATTGAAAGCAATAACCTATTAAGTAATAGTCAATTCGGCTTTAGACGGGGCAGGAGCACATTAGATAATATCAGTATACTTATAACGGATATTCGCTTGGCATTTTCTACCAATGAACATGTGGTCGCTGCTTTTCTAGATATTGCAGCGGCATATGACAACGTTATTTTGCCTATATTGTATACGAAATTGATTGCTCTAAATGTTCCTATCCTTCTTACAAATTTTATTATGAGATCATTAACAGAAAGACATATTCATCTAGAAGGATCTTCGACCGGTCCGCGGGTGGCTCAGAAGGGTCTTCCCCAAGGATCGGTTTTAAGTCCTATTTTGTATAATATTTATGCCCATGATTTGGAACCCTCTCTAGATTCAAACGTTAAAGTCCTTCAATATGCAGATAATTTGCTTTTTTTATATTATCCACACCATTCTATCAGTCAAGCCTGCATTTGTCTATCCAATTCCCTTAAACTTCTTAAGGGTTGGATGGATTCTAATGGTCTGGAAATTTGCTCTACAATGCTATCATTCGAAGTCAACTCGACTATGGCTCATTTTTGCTAGAACCTAGCAATGCTACTGCTTTAAAACGTCTTGATCGTGTTCAATCGAAAGCATTAAAGATAATAGCGGGGGCAATGAGGTCCTCGCCAAACAACGCATTACAGGTTGAATTATGTGAACCCCCATTGCACTTACGTCGTCAATATTTGTCAGATAAATTTTTATCGCGTTGTCTTCAGTTCTCAAATCACCCTTTACGTTATAAACTCCGCTTACTCCAGAATCTGGTTGAAACTTCTAATTATTGGACTCATAAAAATCACCCATGTCTTATTAAAAGCTTCCAAAAATATACTTCAATTGAAGCTCAATCTCATCATTTACCCCTTTATCCCCTTTATTCTGCTCCTTTTGAATCCTTACTTATTCCGCTTGACATTAGACTTGATTTAGGTATCCTTAAATCTGATCCTTTATTACCATACTCCTTCACTAATGCCATAAAATATAATTGGAATAATTGGAACCATATTGTAACGTTGTAAAACGCCACATTGAAGTTTCATTGTTAGTCTTTTTTTTTTTTTTAATAATTACATGGTTATTAACAAATTAAAATTTAACATATTTACAGAAAACGATACAAAAAGAAGGGGGCGGGTGGTGGGAATTATTACAAGACTGACAATGATGCCCCGACTAGGTGTCGAAGAATTCCTCCCCATCAAAATCAACCGGTAAGGTTCCCATAAGGCTGGCCGCATTGCCACGTTGTATGGCAATGCTTATTCTCTGAGCGAGAAAGAGGCCAGCCCTATGGTCACGAGAAGAATCGACCAGTCGCTTTGCGATATCATTATACAGTGAACGAGCACTTGGGCCCCACGAGCCCAGTGTCTCGACCCCAAACGGCTCAAAAATATAATTACCTATTAAATTATTATATTTGCGCCGCTTGAGAGTCTCGGCGGATGCAGCAGCAGCACAAGCGCAACTCGCCGTGCTATGAAGATGAGAAGGAGCCAGGGTGTCAACACAAGTTGCATCCCAAACTAAAGGCTTTCCCATCTTCCATGGCACCAATGACATACCGTCTGGCCTCTTGCCATCGTCACGCGCCAAACCATTAGGTTCTAGAACGGCTGGAACACCGGCGGTGACAAGAGCCCGACGGATAATGTCATTAAGGTATGCATGACGTGACCTGCGACCTGCACTCCTGCTGCATGAGAGACCGTGTTGCCCAAGGCTGTCGACTACTTCACCACATTGACAGCAATGCGGAGAAACGCAGGGAGCACCTAAACGAAGACAGACAGCAATTCTGAATGTAGTGTCGTCCAACATAGTACCTATGTTGGGCGATGGAAGAGCCTGAAGCCAAACACCTGACTCCCATTCTCCCACAGCCAATAGGCGAGCACGTTCTGCAACATTCGAACACGTGTTCAATAATTTTTTTCTAACCTCGTTGCAGAGCGGCCTATCCCACTGCCTCTGGGAGCACGGGTTGGTCGGTAAAACAGTATCTGGGCACTTAAGTTTCCAAACATTTATGGCTTCAATCTTGCCTGGTACTTCAGAATTGACCAGTGTAGGAATTAAAATTTTCCTGGTCAATTCATCAGTGCCGTGTACTGAAGACAAAAATGCAGGTAAACTTATATCAGAGATGTTACGAACACCGAGGCCGCCCCAGCGTATTGGTAAAGACGCTTGGAGCCACGCTCGGTCGTCCAAATCTGCATTCAAAATTTTGGAAAGCGTGGTATGAATAATTTTGTCCATATTTTCCAAAAGGGTCGGATGTTTAAAAAATTGAGATGAGCGAAGGGCATGAGTTAATTTTGGGACGAAAAGACAATACCGAATAATTGTAAAGGCCGATTGTATATTTATTTGAAGGAGTCGATCCGAAACTTCACAAAAATTTTTGATCTTTTCCTCAATGAAAGATTCATAGGCATCTTCTAGAACGGGAGACCCAAGGAGGCGTAGAGAACAATTCTGAAGGATTTTCAAATTTGGAGCCAAAACATTGAATTTTGAAATAGTAGAAACACTATCAATATTGTCATTTAGAAAAATTTCACACTTTGAAGGATTCAGATCCAAACCAATTAATTTAAATTTATCTTTTATCAATGCCAAATCTCTGAAAACTGTGTCTACATCTCCTCCTAGAGTGCCGTCATCTAAATACCAGACGTTAAATTTTGAATTTAGCTGGCTAATTATTGGGTGTATTGATAAGCTGAAAATGAGTGGCCCGAGAGGGTCACCTTGTTGACAACCCACTGCAGAATCTAAAATATTTTCCTTATACATTAATTTTGATGGGTTTCTGTAGCACTGCCAAAGAAAATTAAAAATTTTGGGTGTTTCCAATTTGGCTTGTGTCAACAAAGTGTCCCTGTTTACTGAATTAAAGGCATTCTTCAAGTCAACTTTAAGAATGACCTCTCCTTTCCCGCAGCCAAGGTAAGTAGACAGGGCATGTATGGCAGCTTCACAACCCCCTTTTGATCCAAAACCGAGCTGTATGGGTTGGAATTTGCCAGACAGTTCTTCCTTGTAAAACTGACAGCAAATTTTGGCTACCATACGCCTGAAAGTACATCCCACGGCAATGGGACGAATTCCACCCTCCTTCTTGCGAAGAGCACACAGATTGGCACCATAAAGGATGTCGATGATGCCTTCGTCCACATTGCCGGACAACATAAGGTTAGCCAAACCTGTTAGCTCCTTCAAGAGTGCCTCGCCGGCCTCCCCAGCGGCCGGACCCAATAGGTCCTTTAAATGTTGTGGAGTCAAACCATCAAGGCCACCAGCAGAACCACTACGGAAGGAGTTAACAGCTGTCAGAACTTCCTTGGCTGAAACAATCCAAAGTCAGATTCAGAATTTGGAGGATCGGGAAAGGACAAGTCATCTATTGGCGCAGGATGCTTGCTCCTCAGATCAGCAAGAGTATCTGGAGAGCAAGGCGCCACCACGTCGCTACTAAATAATAACCTGGATGCTCCTCTTATGTCACCTTCTCTTAATTTAGATTCTACATAATGATAAATGGAATTCTTATGGAAGGTTGTGAATTTGGGGTCAAATAAACGCGACGAATTACAGTTTTCTTTAATTTGGCTAGTCAAAGATTTATTGGTTGTCTGATTTTTAGAAATATGTAGAATCCTATAAGAAAAGGTAAGTAGTTGCTCCCAAGCAAAAGTAGAATTCTCCCGTACTACAAGGCCAATACAGTGGGCTAGGTTTTGTGCCACTGCAGGTCTTGCAGCACGAGGAATCCTTTTTAAAACCGGAACAGAATTTTTATATTTAGAAATAGTTTGCCAAAAAGAAATTTTTATCTGCTGGGCCTCAAACGTTGATATGTTCGAAAGTACATTTTGGGATTTATGTACCTTCCCAAAATGTACTTTCAAACCTCGCTGACCCTTAAAAAAACGAGCTTGGGAACAAATAGGACAGCGAACCAAGCAATTTAGAGACGAGGTCGGTTGACTACTTACATTCAAAATGCCACCATCACCGCAGTCTTGCAACATATATGGATAAACTTAAAACTTACACGTATAAATCAATAAAAAAATACAATAATAAAAAATACACCACAAATACACTTATTGTTTGTAACGCCACGTGTAGTTGTTACCGTGGGATACGGATAATGCAGCCTCTTACAAACTGTTGCCGCTGATAAACTCTCCAAGAACAGACGGCGCTTTCCGCATCAGTTTGTCAGTGATGTGTTCAAGAGTGGTGGGATATATTGCGCTAAACATTTTCATGGCCTCGTGGAAATGACTGTACTCTATGCTCTCAGGCTGGAACTGCGAAACATATACTCCTCCTGTCCGGTGCTGCTGTGTAACTTTGCGTTTTTCAAAAATTTTACAACACCATCAATGTTGTTATTTCCTAAAGCAGCTTTTCTTTAGCAGGGTAAAGATAGTTTCCATTCTTTTTGTAACCATTGATATAAAATAATGATTTTATATTTACTAAATATAATAATAATAATATTGTTAGTCTTGAGATTTAGAGAGAGAGGAGAGTAGATTGTTGACCCTTTCTCGCTACTTGTCATCGAATTTATATAATTTACGTTTGGGTAGGCAGAATGTTTCGAATGTCTCAGCCTGTTCTTGGAATGAACGAATTAAAAAAGGTTCTGTCAATTGGTCTATGTCTTTTGACAGTGGTGACGGAACGACATTCGCCTTTCTACATCTACGAAGAAATTATGTCGTCGTAAATATATTTTTTAAACTTCACTAAAAGGAAGTAATCTTTTAGAAATTGTATATGGAAGTTCACGCCTGTGACTTCTTATGAAGGGTTGTATCAGGATGTCTATGTATTTCGGTAAGATCTTTGGATTCTTGGAAACACGTTCATAACCTTTTTTTGACAAAGTAGAATTTTGACGAAAAATTATGCGTTGTTTACAGCTGATTACGAAGTTTGCGAGGCTTGAAGAGGCGTTAAAGGAATATTTGCCTGCTCTTCAAGATTAATTAGTATTCCCCATAAAAAGTGGTAAGTTCTCTTTTTGTGTTCGAGTCACGAACAAATCTCAAATTGTTTTTCCAAATCTAATGGAACTAATTTCTTTTCTTTGCAGCTGAAAAGGCACTTTTTTTTTATATATTAACTTCATTCTTGGATGAAGTTTGCCGTAAATGCTGACCATGTGGTTGCGGGCTCGCCATTCTGGTGGAGACGACACCTGTCGCGGTCTGCAGAAGTGATTCCGAATCCCGTGGTTAAGTAACCGCCTTCAGGTATTTAGTTTGAATTGTTCTTGTGTAGATTAATCTAATAATGATGCACGATTCAATGAACAGGCCCAAAGACTCAATGAACAGGCCCAAAGACTCATGATTAGGCCCAAGTAACGACTTAATGATTTGGCTCATGTTTTGAATCATGTTACGATATATATATTTTGACTTATAAGCTGGCATTATGCTGGGAACTCTAAATTTCACGCCTCAACCCTGTGAACTTAGCTTACTAAATCACTTGAAAATACGCTTCAAACACTGAAGATTACCCAAAGTGGATCTGCACCAAACTTAACTAATCTCACAAGTGAAAATCTTACAAAACGAAAGCGCAAACACGACGATGACCAGGAGCATTTTATGAGTGAGATGCAAAAATTATTTAATGCTCCCTCTGAACGCTGTGAAGCACGTAGTACCAAGACTGAGAGTACACTCGCCTTGCTGCAAAATATGATGAGTGAAATTCTACAACAAAACACAGAAATTAAGGAATCTATCAACTTCATATCGAACCAGTACGAGGATATGAGGAACAGATTGGACCTTCTAGAAACTGAGAAAAAAGAAAATCACAGGCATATACAGCAACTAGAGGAGAGAATTGATGGACTGGAGCGTATGTTTTACTCCAGAAAACTCGTCATTAAAAACATTCCGTTGACTTTAAAAGAAAGTGAAGAAGACCTCACTGCCATTGTACTAAAAACGGCACAAGCTGTCGGTGCTCCCCTTATTCCACCGAATATAAGGGAAGTTTCTTGTATAGCTAATAAGAGTGGACCATCAAAGATCGTCGTGGAGCTTGCTAGTTCCACTTTTAAGGAAACTATATTAAAACGTACTCGACAATTCAACTCAACAAATAGGCAGAACAAGCTCAACTCTTCTCATTTAAACATGGACGTCCCCAGGACTCCAGTATATGTCTCCGAGTTTTTACCTCCTTTAAGTCAACAAAATTTCTACAATGCTAGAAAATTCGCAAAAGAATATAAGTATGGCTTCTGTTGGACCTCTTCTTGCAGAGTGTTTTTACGTAAAAGTGAGTCTGATAAACCTATAATAATTAAATGCGAAGCCGACCTATTAAAACTAGTCCAATAAATATGACTGGTAATAAGCTTGTTTTGTATTAGTTCGATAACTTTATTTGATTGTATACTTGACTTCATAATCTTGTCGTTCAGTCAGTTTACCATTTTTTGTTATGCATGTGGTCCTGGTCCTTTTCAAATAATTCTACATTTACCTAACAATATTTATAACAATATATCTTTACAGAATGAATTCACACACACATACAGTATTGTTGAGATCATTTTATACACCGTACACTTAGTTAATGTTAATATGTATTTATTGATCTATTCTTACAAAAATAATATTATAATATATAACTCTATGCAAAAAAAATTAATCGCTAGCAAAATTATACATATGCATGTTCACGTACTTACATTACTATGTGTCTCAATTGCTCTGCACTTATTTAACGATACATTACGAAAGTACTCGTATACTGTCAGAAGGCTTTATGGCATCGGTAGTTATACAGTTAAAAAAGATTACAGTAATTCCTCCCTTGACTCTATACCACAAATCCATACAACTACTCATTTGTGAGTCTTAAATTTGGTGACTTGAATAATTTGCAGAGCATTGAGAATTTTAATTTGACAAATTTGTATAAATGCGAACCAGAGATGTGCAAATCTATTATCACAAAACCAAATCAATATTTAAAAATTTTACATCAGAATATTAGGAGTATCAATAAAAATCTGAATAGTTTGCACGTTATGCTCGGCAGAGTGGATTTTGCGTGTGATATTTTAATTCTCTCGGAATGTTGGCTCAGTGTTGTTAAAAATTTACCTCTTTTGTCGGGATATTCGAGTTTCTCAACCACTCAGAACTATAACCAGAATGATGGCGTGGTAGTTTTTGTAAATAACAATCTTAAATTTACATTTGAAGAACCTCACATTGTGGATGCCAGTTGTATACTCATCAAGATAAAAACAGATACAGCCATAATTGCACTTTACAGACCCCCAGAGTGTTTTGATGAAATACAAAACTTTTTACAAACTCTGCAAGATCTGTTACACTCTCTCTCAGGTTTTCAAAATATAATCTTGATGGGTGATATTAACATTAATATTAGGCAAATGGGTGAGAACGCATCCAGTTACCTTGATATGCTTTCTTGCGTTGGCATGGTCCCTGCACACTACGAGGAGACTAGAGGTAAAAGTTGCCTGGACCACGTGATTCTAAGGACTGGTGCATTTTCAAATACATTTATTCTTCAGACTTTAATTACTGGTCATGAGCCTACGCTGTTCTGCTTGTATTCGGGTGGTCAAGAGAATTTTAATAAGAAGAAGGTTATAACCAAAATTAACTATCAAAATCTCTGTAATGATAGTAAACATATGGATCTTAGCTATATATACAATAAAAATAATAGCCCCGAAAACTCTATGATGGATTTAATACACAACTTACAAAGAATAATTATGAAAAACAGTGTTGTCATCAAAGTTCCTAGAAATAAAATTGCAATAAAGCCTTGGATAACACCCGGACTTTTAAGATGTATTAGGACGAGAGATAGAATGCATTATAAACTAAAAAATAACCCTGACAATAATGTTTTGAAATTAACCTACAACAGGTACCGGAATTTTTGCAATGACATACTGAAAAAGTGTAAAAGAGAATATGAATCTAATATACTAAAATCGGCTGGAAATAATAATAAAAAAATTTGGTCTGCTATTAAATCAATAAATAATCTAAAAGCACCAAATACCTTATCGACTGAATTATTAAATATCAAAAGTGCACACATTGAGTCGGTTAATACAGTTAATACATATTTTGCCAATATTGGCTTGGAATTGGCAAATAAAATTCCACAAAACCTTCCCCCACTACCTGCTCACGTTATTAGGACTACATCCAGTGGTAATTCATTTGCACTATTTGACACATCTTAGGAAGAGATTGAAAATATTATTATAAACCTACGCTCGGACTGTGGTGTGGGATGGGATAATATTTCACCAACAATTCTTAAAACACTAAAAGACACTATAGTCCCTTCCCTCGCTCATATCTTCAACAGATGTCTGGAGGAAGGAATTTTCCCGAAACCACTTAAGAAGTCAGTAGTTATTCCTATTCACAAAACTGGCAGCAAGGTCAATGTAGAAAACTATCGTCCTATATCTTTGCTATCTACCATATCTAAAGTACTGGAAAGATTTGTGAATAATAGGTTAATGGGGTTTTTGGAAGATAAACAGCTTTTGGCAAACAACCAGTACGGCTTCAGAAAAGATATCCTTGCCTTAATAGCTTTTCCAGCTTAACGCTGACACTTTCATACAAACCTGCCATATTGCGTATCACTTCGTTACGTATTCGGTCGGCCAAAGTTACGCCGCACAATTTTCGAAGTGATCGCATCTCCACAGCATTCAATTTACTTTCATGCATCTGCTGACATACCCAGGTTTCACTACCGTAAAGCAAAGTTGGCACTAGCACTGCGTTATGAATCGCCATTCGTGCTTCTTTTACGATGCTTTGTCGCTTTACTAACTAGGACAAAGCACCGTTAACTTTGTTTCCGGCAGCTACTCGCCGTTCTACATCCAAATCACATCTTCCATCCGCGCTAAACATACTTCCTAAATACACAATTTCATTCACTTGCTCTAGACGTTCCTGGTTTACCCTAATCTCGCATTTAGTTCTTGCGTCACCTCTTTCAAATACTAGAACCTTAGTTTTACTTGCATTCAAGCGAAGACCCTTACTTTCAGACTCCTCTTTCATATTAGTGACTAATGCCTGAAGGTCGGCTTCTGATGAGGCCATGAGCACCGCATCATCAGCGTACAGCATACAGTTTACTGTAAAGTCACCCAAATTCACACCCATATTAAAATCTTTCAACTTCTGCAGGCAACTGTCCAGATACACTATGAACAGCCAGGCGGACATGACACATCCCTGTTTGACGCCTGTACAGACATCAAAAAGACGTGACACCCCCCGTCCCCCCCTACTCGCACGCAAGCCTTACAGTCCCGAAAAAGTGACTGTATTGCCCGCAGTATCGAGCCGTCCACACCATATCCGAGCAGCAAGCCGTTTTCTCTCACAACGTTATCAAATGCTTTCTCCAGATCCACAAAAGCGCAGTAAACCTTCTGGCTAACAGCCAGAAACTTTTCAGCGATCATGCGGAGAGAAAACACTTGATCCATGCAACCTCTTCCACGTCGGAATCCGCTTTGAGCCTCCCATAAATAACTTTCAGACTTTTTTTGCATTCGTGCCGTTATAACCTTTGCATACACCTTACTAGCTAAGCTGACCAAGCTGATCGCCCTGTAGCTGGAGCAGTTTAGGCGCTAGCCTTTCCCTTTTTAAATAGGTACTACAACTGCCACTCGCCAGTCATCTGGGACCTCACCCGTCCGCCAGCACAATTTGCATAACAGACACAGTGTGTCCCAGACGCGCGACCCACCGTACTTGATCATCTCAGCAGTAACTCTGTCTTTTCCCGCAGCCTTACCACATTTCATACTTCTTATCGCTTGTCCTATTTCTTTCATACTAATGACTTCAATGTAATCGGGATCCGGAGCATCGAAGAAAGCTCCATTTCCCGATGTGGCATCTCTATCTTTTCTTGCATACATCTTTCCATAATGTTCACTCCATCTCTGCAGGACGTCAGTATGGTCTGTTAGGACGTCATTGTTAACACTTAGCACTTTAATCATACTGCAGATTGCCGAACAACTCCGGGTCATGCCTACCTCTTTCCAGAAGAGCTTGGCATTATCCCGGAAATTGGACGACAACCTTTCATCCGCTTTCATTCTGCACCTTTCACAAGCTTCTTCTATCAGTGTCTTCGTGTTAACTTTCTGCAGCTTGTATCTCTCTTTCATATTAAAATCATTCGCGCATTTATCGTAGAAATCTATAGGCTATATCATCTCGCTATTACCCTGAAGAGCGAAGCAATAATCAACAAATCGGGCCAATATTTATACATTACTATCTGACCCGCCCGGCTTCGTCCGTGACATACTTCGAACCCCGTGGCACCCTAAATGGGTGAATTCGCCGTTTATTAATTTCACTATAATGTTTGAACATTTTCCAAATTACTTGATTACTTCTCCGCTCTCAAGTACTACGCCCGCGCCCGGTCGAATTTTTGCTAAGCCTGCAATACATGTCGGCCAAGCGTCGCTGAGTGAACGCTATTACCAAAGTATAGACAGTATATTTTCATTGTCTTGCCATCGATCGGTGTCGCTCGCCTAGTTAGCCGAGTAAACGTGTGTAGAACTCATTTGGAAAGAAAAAAACCAAAGAAAAGTAGAAAATTTAAACAATTCGGGTAGATTAAAAAAATGATTTTTCTCTATCATTTCCGAAGGCCATGTTTTCTAGAAAGTAAAGATACTGGCGAAGAATTAAACACAACCCACACTCGTGTAGATACTTTAGGGTGGTACTCTAGTATAATATACTAGAGTGGTATTATACTAAGAGTATGACCAGAGGTGGAGAATTTCAACTTGATTCGATACGGTTCGGGTAGTTCAGGTGTCTAGAACATTGCCCTGGTTAGGTAAAGGGTGACCTTTAGACGGAGATGGAACCCGTGAGGGTTCAATCCCCGTCTCGAGTGGAATTGTCTTTTTCCACTTTATTAAAAAATTATAGGAAAATTAGCAAAATAATTGCATTAAAACTTAATCCATAGACTTATATTAAACATTGATGCAATGGACTCCATCCATTGCATCAACGTTTAAAAATGGTTGTACTCGTAACACTGTTCATTCATTGGTATCAAGTTGTTCATTAGCTCGATAGATGGCTCTGGAAATGTTTGTCCAGTATCAAAGAAATTTCACCAAATTTATTAGTAACGCCTTTATTTGACCACGGCCAAGTGCGAGTCATATGCGCACGTAGGGTTCCGTACCATTATCGATAAAGTAAGGACTCCAAACTTATAAAGCATAGGTACTCAAATTTCAAGCGTCTAGTTGTTGCTGTTAACAATTTTATTATTTATATATCTATCACGCCTTAACCCCGAATATCCCCCGGCAGAGGCATATTATATGCCCACTTTTCACCGTGTGCATTCCTGTCCCACGTAATAGGTGGAGAGCCCATTGCATTTTTTTAAGCTATTGCATAGTTTTTATCGCGGGCTTTGAGTGGGCTTTAATCAAAAAATTCCGTAAGGAAAAAAAACCTAAGATCCAAGTTCACACGAAGTTCACCGAGCACGGCCGAGCGTTGGCTTAATGTGTATGTACATATATTATATGGTACGATTGTACGAAGCTCGCATGGATCGAGACGTGATGATAGTGAGTGTGAGGGTGAGGATAAGGGTGACTGTGAGAGTGGGGTGAGAGTGAGAGTGAAGGGCGAGGGTATATATAAATAGCAATAGCTTTACCGCGGCAGTCTCCGAGTGCCACACGCCTTTTTTATTTGGGACTAATCCCTAATCCCACCCACATTCCCATTACTGTGACTCCTGTAAACCAGGATCTACAGCAATGACCAAAACACCAGAAAAGTTACACCGAGCTCGATCTCGGTGATGTCCCAGGAGAAGTTAGCATGTCTTGGAACCCGCAACGAAATTAATCAGAAGATAATGTGAGGAAGTAAGAAAAGAATGTAATGCCTCTTCCATCCTTTGCAAAGCGGGAGATCTGGAAAGCAACTAGGTGTAAATCCTATAGAAATAGGGAAGCATCACGTATGTTTGATTCCAGTAATATGTATAGCAGGAACGTTAAAAAGCACGTAATTTCACCCTCGATGCCACGAGATCCGCATACTATCGCGTCATTTTTGACGTTTGTAGTAGTCGTCTAATCTTCACAACCGGAGTAATTCATTGAAAATCGCTCCAAAACGACATTTACTCAACTTGATCGATCTCAATCAACTTTCGTTCTACTACAATCGAAAATTCTTCCACAACTAACCTCTTCGAGCATCTTTCAGTCATTTTTGACGTTTATAGTAGTCGTCCAATCTTCGCAACCGGAGTAATTCAGTCGAGATTCCGAGAAAACGAGTTTTACTCAATTTGATCGAGGTCAATCAATTTTCTTTCTACTACAATCAAAAATTCTTCCACTACTAACCTCTACGAGCATCTTCGAGTCATTTTTGACGTTTGTAGTAGTCGTCCAATCTTCACAACTGGAGTAATTCAGCGAGATCGCTCAAAAACGAGTTTTACTCAATTTGATCAATATCAATCAATTTTCGTTCTACTACAATCAAAAATTCTTCAACTAATAACCTCTACGAGCATCTTCGAGTCATTTTTGACGTTTGTAGTAATCGTCCAATCTTCACAACTGGAGTAATTCAAACGAGATCGCTCAAAAACGAGTTTTACTCAATTTGATCGAGGTCAATCAATTTTCTTTCTAATACAATCAAAAATTCTTCCACTACTAACCTCTACGAGCATCTTCGAGTCATTTTTGACGTTTGTAGTAGTCGTCCAATCTTCGCAACCGGAGTAATTCAGTCGAGATTCCGAGAAAACGAGTTTTACTCAATTTGATCGAGGTCAATCAATTTTCTTTCTACTACAATCAAAAATTCTTCCACTACTAACCTCTACGAGCATCTTCGAGTCATTTTTGACGTTTGTAGTAGTCGTCTAATCTTCAAAACTGGAGTAATTCAGTCGAGATCGCTCAAAAACGAGTTTTACTCAATTTGATCGATATCAATCAATTTTCGTTCTACAACAATCAAAAATTCTTCCACTACTAACCTCTACGAGCATCTTTGAGTCATTTTTGACGTTTGTAGTAGTCGTCCAATCTTCACAACTGGAGTAATTCGGTCGAGATCGATCTAAAAAGAAAAAATTTTTTTTTACTACGAGTATAATCAACTACATACCAAGATTTTCGGGAATACGCAAAAAAAAAATCGATTTTCGCAAGCAGGGTGCCAGGTTCACACAGGTGCTTATGAGGCGTGCAAAATACTCCAGCAATGAATTTCATTTTCTCTGTCCGTAAATGCGGTACTTCGTGTATTCTTTTTTCGAAATAATGACAGTATTTCCATGCATGTTTGAGAAATAATATTTGACAGACTTCATTGTAATGACAAAAGTGATCGGACAAACATCAAATGAAACATTTGGAACTGTTTGTACCTAGGACCAATTATGATACTTGGTCTTGGGTTTGTACCTATTGGAAAACATGAATATTATGTAAAAGAATATTCTTTTAATTATTATTCATATTATAACTTTCTAAAACATTTCAAGATCAAAACTGCACTGTCTGGTTATGCCGCCCCTGCATGGTACGCTCTAGTCGCAGAAACGTACCGTGCACGGCTGCGTGCGCAGCAGTCGCTATCGCTACGACACGCCGTAGGCGCCCCTCGCTTCGTGAGGAACGAGGCGATCGCCCGAGACCTATGCATGGAGAGCCTCGACGACTACATTGGTCGTTTGAGTGCCAACATGTTTGCAAGCGCCGGGGAGTCGAACTTCCGCCACCTGCGGGAGATCGCTCCGTACCCGCCCCCCGGACAGACCTCTGCCGCGGGACTTGATCCCCGCTGCAGCCCGACTGGACCAGACAACGTCACCCTGAGGCCGGCTGATGGGCGCCTGTCGGGAACCCTTTCCGCCAGGCTCGACCTCGCCGACGCCTCCAGGGTGACCCTCAGATGACGACCACCGCTGCCGCTGGCTAGAAGACCGCCCATCGGAACTATCCGACGGGGTCAGGGCTCGCTAGCGGCACGCTCCACCACCGGACATGACGCCCGGACATGACTCAATCGGCTATTACTAGCCACTCCAACGACCCGCCTGTATCGACAGGCGGCGCTGAATATCACTGAAAGAGGCCAATGTCTCCCCCCAACTCCTCTAGAGGAGTTGTGAGATGACCAGTCGGATCAGAATATACAATTATTCTAAACTATTTTAAAAATATAAATTAATTTTTGAGGAAGCATCTATTTAAGATGTTTATTATGTATTTGTGTAACTGGATGACCAGGTGACGACCGCGGCTTCGTCCGTCACATTCTTCGACATACTTCTGTTTAACAGTTTATCTAGGGATGTGAGATAATGGAAAATAATCGATTTAATAAAAATCTATTTCATTTTATTAAATATTAATCGATTTGTCAATAATCGATTTTAATGAAAATAAATAATAGATTTTTTTGAAAAAATCGATTTTTTTTCTATTATTTAAAATATGGAAATGGAATATGAAAAGCATGGAGGCTTTTCATATTCCAATAATAAACCTAAGAGATTCATTTTAACAATTAATCAGATTAAAAATGAAATAAAATAATATGAATAAAAAATAAACAATTCAAAACTAAAAATCATAGCAATTAATGTTCTTTTAAACTTTCAAGGCAAGGAATAATAAAACCAAAAATCATTATTGATACAAATTCTCATTATCATTAAACGTTTTATTATAATATAAATTAAATGAGCACCTCAACAAAATGATAACTTTATTATCGCAAAAACTAAAATATAAATCAAATAAAAAAAATGTCACAAATGTCCAGTCCTATTTTACCTGTGACTTGCATTAAAATAAAATACTTACTTATAATGACACTAAAAAAACTAAACTACGTTATGGTCTTCAAAATAAAAATATTAACCAACACTATTGTTAATTTTTAAAAATTAACAATAACAAAATTAAAAATAATTATTGTCACAAATGTCCCGCCCTATTGTTCATTTGACTAGTACCTATTAAACTAAAATACTGAAAATGACAATTAAAAACTAAACGACGCAGTTATGGTCTCAAAAACTAAAATTTAAAACAATTCTTTCATTAATCTTTAAGTTTAAACAATCAAAAGACGATAAATAAATAATTATGGCACAAATTTTCACTCTCGTTTTATGTAAGAGTAGTATTTTAACCTTAAGGTTAACTTACTATAATGTATTGCTTTCGATAAGAATAAAAGGTCATCATCTAAATGAATTTTTTTAAATCTAGGATCCAAAAACGTTGCAACTGAAAAAAGGTGCACTTTTTGGATGTTTTCGAATCTTTTGTTAAATTCTGATTGTAAGGACTGTTTCAGTTGTTTTGCCAAATCACTTGTTGGTGTAACTGTATCTAACGCAGCTCTCAAACATTTGCTAATCGGTATAGCTTTGCTGGATGGAAGTCACGTATTTTTCCGCACTCATTTGTTCAGTGACGCTATGAAAAGGCTTTAAATTTTATTCAATTTCTTTGAGCACCATAATTTCATTTGCTTGAAGCATTGGGGGCGCATTTGGGTGATTTATCAAAACAGATCCTATATTGCTGCTCAATAAAATGAAACGTTCAATGATGTATAGTTGCGAGTTCCACCTTTTGAGACGTCCCCTACGAGATGTTTTAATTTTCCCTCGGAAACATTTTGAATGGTTTGCGATTGTCTCAATTCCTCAGCACCAACACCGCTTTGGTGGAACCAAATTACTATTTTTCGGACCCTATCCAAGAAAATTTTAAATTCTGGTATATTTACTGAATTGTCTACCACAAAATTAAGGGTATGAGCTAAACACCGAACATGCTTAGCTCGACCAAAAGTAATCTCAACGGCTTTAACGATGTTACTGCCATTGTCAGTAGTAATACTTATAATTTTATCGTAGGACAAACTCCAGACATCACAAATCTTAATAATCATCTCTGACAAATACTCTCCTGTATGATTATCGTGAAGTGGTTCACATGCAATGTTAATTGACTTCATTTCAAAATTTTCTATGAAGTGTACTGTTACACCCAAAAAACTCCTTAATTGCAAATCTTTCCATTCATCAATTGTAAGGGAAACGTTTTTAACTAATCGTAATTTTTGTATGACAAGGGTTTTTTTTCTTCATATTTAGTATCTATGAGATCTGTGATAGTTTTACGGCACGGAACCTTGTTCAATGGAGCTACGGTCTTCATTAGTTTCTTGAAACCTGATCCTTCTACTATACTGAAGGGTAGACTGTCCCGGCATATCATATCCGCTATGTTTTGAGTTATTTTCTTTTTTTTTTTCATCTGAGCCATATTCCAAAATTTTCGCAAAAGAAGATCCAATACTTGTTCTGGTACGCTTTGGAGTTGAAGGTCCACCTTCCATTTCTGTTTCTGGAGATTGCATCGGTGCATCTTTATTCCCAGATATGCTGATATCTTGAATATTATCTTCACATAAGTTCTACGACAATAAAAAAAACAGGTAATTTCACAAAAATTTAAATTGATTTCCGCAAACCTATTTTGTATTTCTGGATTTTCTGGCAACACTAAAACAAACGTCAACAAGACGTCAACAACTCAAAACACCGGTCAATTTCAATACTCAGTTTTTTTTTTTGTTCTTGTGGCGACAATACTCAGTTCGTGTCTCTTTAATCACTTGACATTGGCAGAGTTAGCGCCACGCTACAAGCCATAACAAAAAAACTTATAAATAATATAAACTATGGCTGTATAAGCTTAGATTCTTTTGCTCGTCTCAATTGGAGAAAATAAAAAAAATATCTATTGCTAAAATGTCAACTTAGATAATAATTGTGTTTACATTTCAGTTTGAGTGTTATTTCTATGGTGTTTTATATATAAATTCGTGTTTAAAAGCGATTAATACTAACTATTATGAAGGATTTAGTATGATTAAGTGTTCATCGGCGGGGAAAACGTAAATTCTTTAATCATAACAGCTCTAACCACACAACAACCTGCTAAAGATTTGTGTTACATAGTTATCAAACAATCCATAAAAAGCACTTATAGGTCTGTAAACAAAACTTGATATTTGTTCTTTTTCAAACAATAATAATAGTCGATGTTGTAATAATCATTATAAAATATAGTAATTCATGTTACCTGTAAGACAGTGGGTTGTTTTCGTTCTATGTGCTGTTTTAAGTTTGTAGTATTACTACAAGTTTTTAATTCTTTCGAACAGTACATGCATATTGCTGTGGTAGCATCTTTCTTCGTTATAAAATACTTTCGCCAGCCGCTTTTAGGTATTTTACGGTTAGAAGACATCTTTATTGTTTATTGTTGGTTACCAACAACTATAATAACTCAGAAAATCTCACTCACTAAACTGAAACTACTTAACTCGCCGGCATAACTACAGAGGGCACCGTTTTTATTTACTAACTTGCAAATAATAATGCTTCCGGTTTTTTCATTCGGCGCATAGATGGTGCTATTTATGAAAATCGATTTAATCGCGTAATTTATTAATCGATTTATTAATTTTTTTTTTATTTTTTTTTTATTTATTTACTTCATAACAATTACAATATCTTTACAGCTTAAAAACCAATACGATACTACAAATACACAATCGATTAATATGGCTTTGAAAATCTATTATAAAAATTGATTATACGAAAATAATAATCGATTAAAAGAAAAATCAAAAAAAGAAAAAAAAATTAACATCCTTAAGATTATCCCCGTCGTGCCCTTTTAATTCTGTCGCTCATTACTTTTATACAATTATTTATGAATACGGCTAGGCTCAGCTCTCCAGGGTAGCGTAATACTATATAGCCTTCCACGATAAAAGACTATTCAATACAAAAATATTTTTTCAAATGGAACCAGTACAGTAGTTCCTGAGGTTAGTGCATTCAACTAAACAAACAATCAACCTCTCCATCTCCAGATTTATAGTCTTAAACTATAAGCTGAAGAGATTGTTTGGTTGAAAGCGCTAATCTCAGGAACTACAGGTTCGATTTACAATTTTTTTTTTGTGTTGAATAGTACATTTATCGAGGAAGGCTATAGGCTATATAGCATCACGCTACGATCAATAGGTGCGGAACAGCAATAATAAATGTGGCAAAATCGGGGACAAAATATTCCTTTGATAGCTTCCGTTCCGAACGCTGCGTAAACGATTAAAGTTACGCAAAAACAATGTATTACATAATTATTTCCCTATAAAAGTTCTAAAATAAAGTCCGCGGCAGCATATGTCTATCTTTTAAGGTTAACTTGTAACACTTCTGAGTGTCGGTTACATATTCATGGGATTTGATTTACTAACCTTATTTTTATATACATCCCTTTTGTGGTAACAAACTCAATTTTCACAATACTTTAGTTATAACTCTAAAGTCATTTGTCTAATTATTTAAAAGTTTATAATATTTCACATTGTCTGTTTTTGTTCTGAACGACATGAGTTTGACGTTGTCAAAACTGTCACCGTCGTTTCGACTCTTTTGGCGCGTTCTAAAATTAACGCGTGCGTCTATGGTGTCTTTCAGTTTGGTGCTGGACATTGAACTTAGATAGATTGGCTGTCCTGACTCACATCCACCCATAATGTATTGCGTGAGGTGTGACAAACAGGAATAGTAAGGTTTTCATGTTGGTTTTGTTTATTTATTTTTTTGATTATTTGTCAAGGTTGTATAGGCCTTATGACTTTAGCCTGCCGTAATCGAGCGGGAGAAAAGAAAAGAAAGCCCTTTTTGCGACAACATGGCGTCATGAGAATATGCCTGTCATGGTGATTTAATTCGGATTAATATCCGAAGTCTTTTTAGCAAATATGTAGACATAATAATTGTTGCTGAGGTGAGAATATTTGTTTATTTGTTTCTTCGTAATCGGTAAGATTACTTGGCCTTTGCGAATGATTTGTTCTTACGATGGTTGTACTTTGTATTTCAGTCTGCTTTTCAAGAGACTTAGCAAATAATATGAAAAAGGATGATGATTGAAGGATCTAGTTAAGACCCCACTGAAATAAGTGGTAAGTTAAAACTATATAATCTCTTAGACTGCATTCCTTAACAGAATGTTGAGGGTGAAAGTGATTTTTATTACAAATTACTAATGTCTGTAACTTTTCTGTTGTTACAGGGGTTTATGTTTATGTTTTAGGTTTTTTGTTTAATGTTCTTTATTTTATATCTACATAATAATTGAGTTTAACGTGTTTCACGTTCTCTGCATTCTACATTTTTTTACTCCTTGTGAATGTCTGTAAGAAGACTTAAAGTAAGCTGAGACAATATGCAAAGAGGATATTTTTCTCTACTCTGGTTACCTACTACCTGGACTTCTAGAATAGGAAGAGATGGGAAGGATTTATATCCAGAGAAGTAGTAATCTTTAATTAGTTTCTATGTATAATAACCTGGTAAAGGCCGACTGATGTGATAGTTTAAAAGGAATAACTTTTAACTTTAAATATTCATTTTTCTATTACATATGTAGCTTTCAACTACTTTAATATACTGGACTACCGATGTGACGTTCCAGTTACACATATTTTATAATCTTTTTATCATCACAAAGGAATATTAATGTGAAACTTTATTTTTACTCTGTTATGTTGTAGTGTATGATGATGATGATGATAGGAAGCGAGGTTAGTGTGTTAACAAAAATCAGAGATAGTTTAAATGTATGTCTGTATATAATTTAGATATTTTTGGGGCATCTGACAACCGCTTTAATATTGGTCATTTTAGGCCACGCCCCTTTCCATACTTTGGTTTAAATTTATATTTGTACTAAATATGAACTTATTTGTGTATAGTGACCATATATGTATTGATCCCACTATGCATGACTAAGCCATTTCTTTGTACTTATATATATTTATATTCATGTCTACATATGGATATAGTTTAAATAAATATAATTAATAAGTTGATAACATGAGTTTTTTAATTGCATCATTCGTTTGATGGAGAGATACCTGGCGCCCTCTTTTTCATAAATTCTGGTATTTCTCTGCTCCAGGTTGGTCCATACTCACTCCCTATACACATGCTCTGCTAGCTGGTGCACCGGTGATTCTTTGAGATAGTGTTACTTACACATCAACTAGGTGTAAATCCTATAGAAATAGGCAAGCACCACGATAATAGTATATTACGGGTCCTATGTGAGCTATGTTTGATTCCAGTAATATGTATGGCAGAAACGTTTAAAAGCACGAAAATTCACCCTCGATTCCACGAGATCCGCATATTATCGCGTAATTTTTGACGTTTGTAGTAGTCGTCTAATCTTCACAACCGGAGTAATTCAGTGAAGATCGCTCCAATACGACTTTTACTCACCTTGATCGATCTCAATCAACTTTCGTTTTACTACAATCGAAAATTCTTCCACTACTAACCTCTTCGAGCATATTTCAGCCATTTTTGACGTTTATAGTAGTCGTCCAATCTTCGCAACCGGAGTAATTCAGTCGAGATTCCGAGAAAACGAGTTTTACTCAATTTGATCGATCTCAATCAATTTTCGTCCTACTACAATCAAAAAGTCTTCCTCTACTAACCTCTACGAGCATCTTCGAGTCATTTTTGACATTTGTAGTAGTCGTCCAATCTTCACAACTGGAGTAATTCAGTCGAGATCGCTCGAAAACGAGTTTTACTCAATTTGATCGATCTCAATCAATTTTCGTTCTACTACAATCAAAAATTCTTCCACTACTAACCTCTACGAGCATCTTCGAGTCATTTTTGACGTTTTTAGTAGTCGTCCAATCTTCACAACTGGAGTAATTCGGTCGAGATCGCTCTAACACGAAAAAAACTTTTTTACTATAATCAACTACATACCAAGATTTTCAAGAATACGCAAAAAAAATCGATTTTTGCAAGTAGGGTGCCAGGTTCACACAGGTGCTTATGAGGCGTGCAAAATACTCTGGTCTGGCAACACTAACGCCGTAACGTAAACAGTGTCTCTGTATATTTTTATTAAGGAAATTTATAAATATTAAGTTATACTGCAATAAAAAAGTGTTAAAAGTGCAAATTAACACACAGAAAAATACCGTAAATACTATTATGTACAAGCACAAGGCTACGAAAAAGTTATTTGTGAATCAGTGATCAACCGTAAATTTTTTCAAAATTTTTTTTTACCGATGTAAAGAAATTGAGTGGACGAATAGTCTAAGAAAAAATAGTGATTCTAAAATCGTAATAAAAACAAACAAATATTGTGACATGTAATGAACTTAAACAGAAGAATAGCATACTTATTACTAATCTGTACAAAATTCGAACATAAAAATTGAGAGTAGGGTACATGATATCAATTCAAATACCTACCGGAAAAACATATCACATCACCTATTGGGATATTAATATAAAAATTGTACCTAATAAATAAAATAAATATAAAATATAATACTAAATAGTTCAAATAAATACAATACTAAATAGTTCAAATATATTAGGTTTGTTGTAAACATAGATATACTTACACTTATTTTTTTTTATATAATCTTGTCATTAGTGTGTTGAGAATTATTATAGATTTCTTGTTGATAATTATTAGGAATAAAATAATAAAATAAAAATGATGACCCGTAGTGCACTATCCCGTGACTTGCAACAAAAGTTCAACCTCACTATAAAGGAACTGGAGATGTGCAAAAATCTCAACAAACAGTTGCTAGAGGAACGGGATGATAGTGAAAAAGAAATATTAAATGTAATTGACAAAAACACCCAACTCAAACAAGAGTTGGCTGAGCTACATACGCAGGTCATGGAGCTCACCGTTCAGCGAGATCACCTTCAGTCAACGATGAAGGGTCTAGAAGAGTGCAGTAACACCCATGAAAATGCTCTAAAACGTATTAGCATTCTAGTGTGAGCTGAGTGATGCTCATAACTCCATCACTCTTAGGGAAAATCTTAAATCGGTAGATCAGGCTGCCCTTTCCAACAGTCTGTATAATGAGCTAATGTGTGGGATGTCGGAGCCAGATCTTATTTGTCTTGATGAGCCCATCACCTCACACCTGATGGTTAACTCATTGAGTATTCCTATTGCAGCAATAGACAAAACTGGTCACCACTTGTTATCGACTAACACCAACACATCAATAAGATTAGTTAGTAGTAGCAGGAATAAATTAAAAAAATACATAAAACACATTAAAAAGCTTAGATTAGGAATGAACAATTATCTTAGGACTTGTAAATCAAATGTACAGTTAAAACAACTAATAGAAACAAGTAAAAAACATATATACACCCAAACAGAGCAATATGAGATGGATATACATCAATTACAGACTGAAATTATGTGTTTAAATGATTCCTTGGAGTCAATAACTTTAAAATACAAAACATCACAGAAAGAAATTGGGGAGTACATTAAGGCATTGAATAGCTTGGTGGAGTCTTGTCACAGCAATGAACAAAGGTTCTTATCACTTGAAAAATTATATAATCAAACACCTGACTGTGATAAATCCCTTCCATGTTCTTCATTATCAATAACATCGCAGTCGGAGTCAACTTCTCCAATGGTTGGCAACCATTAAATGTTGGAAAGACTGTAGTTTATTGTGATGAAATTGGCAAAAGTTTAGGTTATCACTTAATTCAACATCTGGGTAACTCAGTTATAACACTTTCATTTCCTGGGGCATCCTACTCTCAAATAATAAATAAGGTATTAACCAGTACACATTGCCCACAAACAACAATAGTGATACTTATTGGCAGAAGAGATAATGTGAAAATTAAAACTATCATAATTTTTTATGAACAGTTGTCAAACATGCAAGTTAAACAGGTTATACTGTCTACACTGCCATATCGTCGCTGATACTGCAATACCGCGTAACTAGCAACAGACAATACCGCGGAAGTTAGGTGAGGCAAATTTTACAGGAGAGCGAAAAAACTGAATAACTTCTGCTGTGCTTATCAAATACGTTACCGAACTTACAGTTATATAAAAATGTGTACCAGTTAACGTATACCTTACTATATAATTAAAACCAATCAATATTTGGCTAGAAAATACACTTACGCGGATTTTTATTTTTTGTGACGTTTGTTATTTGCGCTTTTTTGAGACTTACGCGGAATTTGAGGGATAATAAAACAGAGTAAAGCTATAATAAAGAACTTATATCTACTCAAGTAATCACAGTCTCATCATTTCCACTTTGGTAGTAACTAGCTTATATAGTCTCATAATTAAAAGTCATCATAACAACTTGTTATTTACTTATTAGCATGATTATAATTAGCATTTTTCTATACTTAAACCTTATGTTTAGAGTATACAAAGAGTTTCAAAATCAAAAATAACTATAAGCTAAGTATAATCAGTCAAAATATAAATGAAACTAAATAATAATCTAAGGCATTTTGTCTAAGACAAGTATCAGTCTTTATAACTTTATAATAAAAAGAATATTATTTTTTTCTTAAAAGGTAAGTTTTCATAAATCTGATGGCAATCAGGAGGAATGACGTTTTTAAGTTGCTGTAAGTTCAGATATTTGCTTTCTAATATTGGTAATCTAGATGAAAACAACAATGGAAGACTATCTGTCAACATCCTCTTGCCCTTGTCTCAATTTACTTGGGGTCAGCGCAGTATGTTTTCTTCTTCCATTCATCCTTGTTATTCGTCATCTGATCATTCACTCCTTTCATATTCATATCACTCCTTACACAGTCCATCCATTTTTTCTTTGGCCTTCCTCTAGCTCTTCATCCATCAACTTTCATATTCATAGTTCTTTTAGTGGCATGACTTTTGTTCTTGTGGCGATACTACATCTTATCATTATTATGTAATAATATAATTGACATTGCCTCATGATTTATATTTCCTTGACATTTAAATTTATTATTATTTGATTAATCTGATTATTTTATTATTTGTATCTGATTGTTTGATTCTTAATTTATTGTAATTGTTTAGACGTTAGACCATGACGAATTTGATATGAATAAAAGCTGCATGCAATTTTTATTATTTTAAAATTTTGCACACTGTCCAAGTACGGTGAAACATGTTTGACCTACCAAATTGTAATTTACCATCTTCTTTACCATGTTTCTAGCAAATAAATGATTCTGATTCTAATTCTGATTCTTGTTATCTACGTATCTACATGATACACACTATTTTTCACATGTGGGTAATTCACAATTGTTGTGTATATTATTAGTGTTCTAAACTGTCGCATTAAACCTTTGACAATGATGTGAATCAAAGCCGGTCAAAATAAGAAAAGAAAAAAGAGCCAAGTAGGCTGTCTATTCAATTACGTATAACAAATTCCACCAAGTAGGGGCTAGTAGTGTTTTCTAAATACAATTACTAGCACGTAAAGTAAAACATGAAAAATCAAAATCGCGGAACTATCGTTACTACAATTAATGGACATTTTACATGTAAAATAAGCGAATTTCTAGATTCTAAGAAGTTTCCGAATTCATTAATAAATACACATTAAAAAACTTTCAAAATCTTACCAATTAGCTTCTTATTACCATAAAAAAACTTTTATTTGCCGTAGCGCCACACAGAAGCAATACGTCTTCTTGTTATAATCGCGAGAATACGCGGTATTGGAAAATATTTTTGACAGAATCGCTCGCGCGGTTTTAGCTAATTGTGATTTGTTGCCGATTGAATGAACGAAACGTGAATCTATGAATGTGGTACGTAGCCAATCGACATCTTTTGCCCAATGCCGCGAAATCTCAAATTTGCTACTTTTGTATTTCCGCGGTATGTTAGTTACGCAATATTGCAGTATCAGCGACGATATAGCAAATCTTTTACACAAATTGAAAATAATATTAGATACAATATAAATAGAAAGTTACATACCTTGACCACATATTGTAGGAATATAGAATTATTTGACTGTAATCCTTTATTACAGAATTATTATTTTTTGACATTAGATAGTTGTTTACTATCAAATTTTTTACGACGTCAGATAGCTGTATTGTTATCCAATTTTTTATTGAATCAAGCCAAATTATTGGCTTATAAACCAGCTCCTTTTGAGCGTATTAGGAATGACTTACTAACTTGGGAAATTATCTCAAAAAACTAGTTTGTAAGACAACAGGTAAAAAATCTGGCCATGGTAATAGGTCTTTTGAGCCCATTGAGTCAATTTTTTTTAAAGACACTGTAAATAATATTTGTTGTAATAATTCTGAGTATATCAACAATACTTCTAGTAGTCTAAACTTAGTTCACCAAAATATTGAAGGCATATCTGAAAAACTACTACAAATAGAACTTTATATAAAGGAACACAATGTTCACATTTTTTGTATTACAGAACATTGGTTAAAAAGTCATGAACTATTGTTCAACAATGAATTCTATTCACTTAGCAGTGCGTTCTCTAGAAAAAAAGCTATTCGTGGTGGCTCTCTTATATTTGTATCTAATAATTTAAAATGTAAAGAACGTAAAGATATTGTGGCCCTTTCTATTGAGCGTACTGCAGAATTGTCCTGTGTTGAGCTTGAGCAACTCATTGTCCTCTGTGTCTACAGTCCTCCAGATAGGGATTATAAATTATTAGAAACTGGAATGGAAAACGTATTGAAGCGTTTGTTCACTGGTAGAAAACATGTTGTGGTGTGTGGGGATTTTAATGTTGATTTACTTGTGCAGTCTTCGAAATGTATTAGATTTAAAAATTTGTTTAAGTCTTTTGGCTTACAAAATTTATTTTGTGAGCCAACTAGAATCACCTCACATTCTAGAAAATGTATAGATAATATATTCTGCAACTGTGTATCAACAACAAGGGAGATACTAAGTAACTTTCCATCAGATCATCTTGGTCAGAAAGCAGCATTTCCTATTGATGTCACTTCTAAAAAGAATAAAATTGTATGTATACCAATGAGTGCACATCGACTTAAACAATTTAATGTAAATGTTTCAGCAAAAGTCACTCATATTGACTTTAATCAGGAAGATCCAAACAGCTTATATGACTCCTTATTTAATACAATTAAAGCTGAGTACAACAACATATTTAAATCAAAAACATTTTATAAAAACAAAAACTTGCAATTTTGTGAGTGGGCAACTGCAGGAATTTACAAAAGTAGGGCTAAGTTGTACGAACTATATGGTATGAAGCAATTTAAATTTGATCCTGCCTTTATTCAATATTTTAAAATTTATTCTAAGACCTTTAAAAAGGCCTGTGCTGCTGCCAAGTCGTTACATATAAGTAATAAAATTAAAGAGACAAGACAAAAAACAAGGCAAAAATGACTTGGAATGTAATCAATACTGAAACCGGTCGATTACTACCCCGTGATAATAACATTGAGTTAATTATAAATAACGAAGTGTGTATTAATAAATTAGATATAGCACAAACTTTTAACAACTATTTTATAGACATACCCGCGAAAACAACTAGCTCCTTAAATTCTTGTCCAATAAAAGCTCAACGCATGCTTGGGGGCAGCGTGGATCAGTGTAGTGTCTTATTTGGCTTCAAATATGTAAACCCAAATGATATCATTAAAGTATTCAAGTCACTTAACTCAAAAAAGACAGCTGACTTGTGGGGTATTTCTGTAAAATTGATTGAGTCTATCATTGTTAATATATCACCACATCTAGCTGAAATATTTAATAAACGTGTTGATAAAGGAGTGTTTCCAGATTTAATGAAACACAGTAAAGTAATACCTCTATTTAAATCTGGATCCAAAACCGACCGTGGTAATTTCAGACCAATTTCAATATTACCAGCCACTAGAAAAATTTTTGAAAAAATTATATTGCAACAATTACAAGCTCATTTTAATTTAAATATGCTATTACATAAAGAGCAGTATGGGTTCAGAAGGGGTCGTTCTACCATTAATGCAGGTGTGACACTTCTGAATCATATATATGACGCCTGGGAGAATAGACAAGATGCTATTGGTGTATTCTGCGATCTCTCCAAAGCATTTGATTGCGTTGACCATAAAACACTATTGGGAAAACTCTTTTATTATGGTATCAAAGACTCTGCACTGAACCTTGTTGCCTCCTACCTAAATGATCGAATACAACATGTTGATGTCAATGGAATTCGCTCCCCTGGAGCATCTGTTGCTATGGGCGTACCGCAGAGATCAATTCTGGGTCCGTTTCTATTTTTAATTTATATTAACGATCTGCCATTCTATATACAGAACTTGTGCGACATTGTTCTATTTGCTGATGATACGTCACTTATTTTTAAAGTTGATCGCACGCTTAGTAATTTTAACGGCGTAAATAGTTCACTTGCCCAAGTTGTAGATTGGTTTACGACCAATAATTTGCTACTAAACGCTAAGAAGACAAAATGTATCAGATTCAGCATGCCTAATGTCAGGAATTGCGGTACAAATATAACATTGAACAGTGATACCCTTAATCTTGTAGAATCAACTGTATTTTTGGGGATCACTTTAGATAGCAAACTGCAGTGGAATGCCCAAATAACGTGTCTTGCAGGTAAACTCAGCTCGGCAGCCGTTGCCGTTAGTAAAGTCAGGCAGCTTACTGATGTGGCAACTGCCAGGCTGGTATACTTTAGTTATTTTCATAGTGTCATGTCTTACGGCATTTTGCTGTGGGGCAAAGCAGCTGATCTACAAGTAATTTTTGTACTCCAGAAAAGAGCTATACGTGCAATATATAAATTGAGTGCTAGAGTGTCTCTTAGAGAAAAATTTAAAGAAATTTGCATTTTAACGGTTTCATCACAGTATATATTTGCAAATATTATGTTAGTTAAACAGAACATACATTTATACAATAGACACAGTGACATACATTTGATAAATACTAGAAATAAGCATAAATTAATTGGAACGCATCATCGTTTACAAAAGGTTCACGACTCTTTTGCAGGAATTGGCGTACGACTATATAATAAAATTCCTTTAAACATTATGAACCTGTCGTTACATAAATTTAAGGCGGAAATTAAGAGGCACCTCTTGAAAAGGGCCTATTACACAACTAATGATTATTTGAACTATAAAAATAAATGGTAATGAGTTGCTTGCTCTTCGCTTGAGCTATTTAGGATTCGAATGAATCTTGTGATATGCCTTGAATCTGCATATATATGTTGTATTTTTACATCTCTACATTATTAATAATTTGAAACATCTGACAACTAAAGGTGTCTAAATTGGCTGCGTTTAGTCCCGGTATACAATGTAATTTGAGTTTGTTATTGTGTGAGCACCATGTAGACTTATTTATTTCTTTGAAATTGACATGATAGTTGCTGTGCAGTTTTTGAGTATGTCATGCTCGCCTAAGTGTCCTGGCAGTGGTGGCGTATGTATCGGGTCGCCTTATTCCCTATAATATGGTTGAGTAGGGCGATGGCTGATATAATGCGTCATACCCGTGAACGGGTGCCGTCTGTTGGGACTGGTCAGCTCATAGCTGTTATAGCAATTATTAAAAATAATCTTATTTATATTTAAGGTAAACTTAAGTTTAGTCGACTGTTCTCACATAAATCCAAAGGAACAATGTAAGTGTAATTTTAATGTTGTAAGCCATTCCTACATTTTTAAATGGCATCCATTGACTTTCTTGCCAGATTCTTCTTCTTCAAGGGTAGGCTGCCCTTAGAACCGGCAACTATAATCGTTTTAATTTTGATATGATTTAAACACAACATTGATTTTGTTTTTTTTTGTTTGTATAAATTCATTACTATATAATTGGTCAAATATCATGTTAATCAAACTAATGTAATTACTGGCGTTTAGAAAAGAGTGGCCATGAGTTTTATTGCCAGGTTCTTCCTCAGGCTCTACCTATTGCTTTGCGAATCTGGCAGTAAATGTAAATGTAGAAGCAATATTCTTGACGTTCATAAGTGTTACTTTGTGACCTAAATGAATAAAGATTTATTATTATTATTCTCTTTATTTAGACAACTAACATATTATTTACATTTTTAAATATACATATTATTAAAAAAAAAATACATTTAAAAATATAAAAATAGTGTCCCACCGGCATCGGGTACAGGGACCAAGCTACCGGTGGTTAGGGCTCCAAAGATAAGAACCTTCGCACAATGCGAGCCGTGTCAAGTAGTACTGCTTTTTGCATCACGCCCTTGATCCAGCTGCCCAACGCTAGCCTCTTTAGGTATTGGTCGAGGCTCTTAGCTATAAGACCATTAACGGAGATGACTATAGGAATAATGATTGCCGAATTAATTTCCCACATGTCGACAATCTCGCGTGCTAAGTCCAGATATTTTATTTTTTTATCATTCTCAGCTTTCACGAGATTCTCGTCATGAGGGATTGTGATATCAATAATCATTGCTCGTCGCTCAGATCGATCTATGACCACAATATCAGGTTTGTTGGCTACAACAGTCCTGTCTGTAATAATAGATCGATCCCAGTACAATGTGATATGACCATTTTCAAGAACTGACTCAGCTACATACCTGTAATAAGGGACCTCAGTATCCACCAGGCGGTATTTCAGAGCAAGTTGCTGATGTATGATCCTGGCTACTAGATTGTGTCTGTGCAAGTACTCGCCGTTAGCAAGACGAGAACAACCAGAGATTATATGCCTAAGGGACTCGCCTGGCAGATAACACGCTCGACATACATCAACCGTGCCGTCCCTCAGTATATATTTCCGGTAGTTGTTCGTCATGATAACTTCATCTGCAATTGCACAGACAAAACCCTCGGTCTCTCCAAAGAGATTACCGAATCGTAGCCAGGCCACAGAGGCTATAAGGTCCACATCAGGTCCATGAAGAACCTTATAAAACCTACCATGAAGCTCCTTGCTCCTCCATATCTCCTGCCGGTCACCAACACTAAGTATAGCTGGTTTGCGCCAGTTCTCTTTAGCCAAGGATAGCGGGGTGAGCCCAGTATCCACTTTGACAACATCCCGATGCATATCCACATTCATGTGTAAAAAGTAATCTCTAAGGGTGCACACTTCTCGGTTATGTAGGGTTTTAGCATTCAAGAAGCCTCGACCACCACATTTCCGCGGGATGTACATCCTCATAACCGAAGAACGTGGATGATGCATTCGATATGATGTCAACAATGTACGGACTCTCCTATCTAAGGCATCGAGCTCAGTTTGAGTCCACTTGAGTATGCCAAAGGAGTACATCAAAAGTGGCATGACCCAGCCATTATAAGCACGCACCTTATTGCCTCCTGACAAAAGACTATTTAAGACTTTTCTAAAGCGACCAAGGAAACGCTCTCGTAACGACTGTTTCATGTCAGCTTCATCAATGCCTAACGCCTGTGACATACCCAGGTACTTATAGGTGTCAGATACGAGAAGTGATGTCAGATGAATGGAATCAGAAAGTTGAATACCTTCTGATTCCACTATCCGTCCTCGCTTAACATGCATTACTGCACATTTTTCCACACCGAATTCCATCTTGATTGAATTACTAAAGTTTTCAGTTACCTTTAGTAAATCAACCAGATGAGAACTATTTGTGGCAAAGAGCTTTAAGTCATCCATGTAAAGCAAATGAGATATAACCTGACCTCCTCTTCGTAATCTATAACCCAGCCCTGAACTCTCTAGTAGTGTACTAAGAGGGTTCAGTGCTAAGCAAAACCAAAGGGGACTCAAACTGTCACCTTGAAAGATACCCCGCTGGATCCTAGCCGGTTCGCCGTTACCACAGGCATCCCTACATCCTGGATAGGTAAGAAGGGTCCTCCATTGCCTCATACATGACTTTAAAAAGGTGCATAGAGTTGTATCAACTTTGTACAACTCCAGCACCCTCAAGAGCCACGTGTGAGGTACAGAGTCAAACGCCTTCTTATAATCTATCCAACATGTTGAGATATCCTTATGGTTACGACGAACTTGTTGGCTAATGGCCATATCAATGAGGAGAAGCTCCTTAGTACCTCGAGCCCCACTTCTACATCCATTCTGATAGGTACTCATAATTTTGTTTTCATTAATATGTTTATTTTATTTATGTCTCAGAATGGATGTAAGTATTTTATAAATCGACGGCAAACACGTGATTGGTCTATAATTACTGGGGTTTGAAGTACTTCCTGATTTATGGAGCAGATGGGTCACACCAGTTGTCATAAAAATTGGTAATACCCAGATTCAAGAGCAGATTGAAAATGTGATGCCAGTCGAGCATGTGAACTACGTAACCATTTAAGCCAAAAAGTGTGCAGTCCGTCCGGTCCTGGAGATTTCCAATTAGATAACGGACGCACTGCACTAGCTATATCAGAACTGTCAATTGTGACTTTTTCCATTTCCGTTATATCTTCACATGCTCGCTTGACATCACTCATCCAATCACCCTCGGTGTGACTGACGGGCACCGACCAGATGCTTTGCCAAAATGTGTTTGTGTCATCAAAATCCGGTAGGGGCCCGGCACTCACACCTTTATCTAATCGTTCCCAATTTCTATAAACCCATCTCTGATCGCTTTCGAATCTGCGATTAATGGTATACCGGTCTACGCGTTTTTTATATCTACGTATTCGATGTGCCCATGCATAGACTTTTTGCTTCAGGAAGTCAATGCGCTCTGTGACCCGACTCACATATTCATTGGAGCTGATACCCGTTCCTGAAAATGCTCGGTTCACAAAGCGCATCACCCTCGGTCGAGTATTACCCGATCTGAAGCAGGATAACTTGCTGATGAGTACTCTTGTCTCAGCAATACGTCGTTCAATCCTACACTGCCACTCTGGGACAACTGGTCTATGTCGCGTATTATCGTTTTCCATCATAAATGAAACCCCCGCTAGACGACATGTTGCCACAGCAGCACAGTATAGGATTGAATGAATACCATCAAGAGTTTCAGTATTGTCTAAATACATAGGCAACAGTGTATCAATAGTACTCACCAGTGAAAAGTTTTTCTTATGCATGGGTAACCGAGGTAGACGTGGCCTAAAATCATTGGGCATAGACCGATATTCCTCAATCGCACGCTCCAAAGCTACCTTTATCTCCTCATTGTACTCAGTGTCTACAGATACAACCATGTCATCTACTTCCGTATTTTCATGAAACTCTAGATTAATAGGAATACTTACTTGGTCTTGGGACCTTAACGGTTGGTCGTAGATAACATCGTTATTCTGTTGACATTCTAAGCGTAGTCTCTCAAGTACGCTGCTATCCAACATCTGATTACGCTGGATAGCACGCACTTGGTCCGATAATCTTTGAGCTGAAACGTTGACAGATGGTTCAAGTTCGCGAAACAAGTGCAGCATACGTTCACGATACGCAGTGCGGATAGTTCCTCCCTTTGTAGCCGTATAATATGCCCGCATGACAGTCTCATTCATTGAATTAGTCCATCGCATGCGGTGCACATCACCACCGGAAGCGGGGGCCCTGTTTGTGGCCGGTGGGCCTCTGGGTCCCAAGCTAGACTAAATTATTATTATTCTCTTTATTTAGACAACTTACATATTATTTACATTTTTAAATATACATATTATTAAAAAATTAAACATTTAAAAATATAAAAATAGTGTCCCACCGGCATCGGGTACAGGGACCAAGCTACCGGTAGTTAGGGTTCCAAAGATAAGAACCTCCGCACAATGCGAGCCGTGTCAAGTAGTACTGCTTTTTGCATCACGCCCTTGATCCAGCTGCCCAACGCTAGCCTCTTTAGGTATTGGTCGAGGCTCTTAGCTATAAGACCATTAACGGAGATGACTATAGGAATAATGATTGCCGAATCAATTTCCCACATGTCGACAATCTCGCGTGCTAAGTCCAGATATTTTATTTTTTTATCATTCTCAGCTTTCACGAGATTCTCGTCATGAGGGATTGTGATATCAATAATCATTGCTCGCCGCTCAGATCGATCTATGACCACAATATCAGGTTTGTTGGCTACAACAGTCCTGTCTGTAATAATAAATCGATCCCAGTACAATGTGATATGACCATTTTCAAGAACTGACTCAGCTACATACCTGTAATAAAGGACCTCAGTATCCACCAGGCGGTATTTCAGAGCAAGTTGCTGATGTATTAAATTAAAATTGTATTAAATTATTATTATTTGACTAAATTATTATTATTATTATTACTATTATTATTACTCCAGCAATGAATTTCATTTTCTCTGTCCGTAAATGCGGTACTTCGTGTATTCTTTTTTCGAAATAATGACAGTATTTCCATGCATGGTTGAGAAAAAATATTTGACAGCCAAATGACTTTATTGTAAAGACAAAAGTGATCGGACGAACATCAAATGAAACATTTGGAACTGTTTGTACCTAGGACCAATTATGATACTTGGTCTTGGGTTTGTACCTATTGGAAAACATGAATATTATGTAAAAGAAAATTCTTTTAATTATTATTCATATTATAACTTTCTAAAACATTTCAAGATCAAAATAAGCTATATCGGTCTGTTTTGGTTCCGAAAAAATGAAAATGATCAGACAGACAGAAAAGTTTTAACCATAGTTAAAACTTTATAAAAAAAATCAAGTTTAAAGTTACCATTATTATCCATAGATGGCAGTAAAGCAATTTCCTGAATCACGCTATGGTTTCGTTACATGTGGATTAAATTATTTAACTATTTGTAAATTCAGAAGATAACAAATATTTTATATATAAATAGTAATTTTTGAAGAAACATCTATTTAAGATGTTTATTATGTATATGTGTTACTGGATGACCAGGTGACGACCGGGGCTTCGTCCGTCACATTCTTCGACATACTTCAGTTTAACAGTTTATCCCCATCGTGCCCTTTTAATTCAGTCGCTCATTACTTTTATACAATTATATATGAATAAGGCTAGGCTCAGCTCTCCAGGGTAGAGTAATACTATATAGCCTTCCACGATAAAAGATTATTCAATACAAAAATATTTTTTCAAATGGAACCAGTACATTAGTTCCTGAGGTTAGTGCATTCAATTAAACACACAATCAAACTCTCCATCTCCAGATTTATAATCTTAAACTATACTAATATTATAAAGCTGAAGAGTTTGTTTGGTTGAAAGCGCTAATCTCAGGAACTACAGGTTCGATTTGCAAAATTCTTTTTGTGTTGAATAGTACATTTATCGAGGAAGGCTATAGGCTATATAGCATCACGCTACGACCAATAGGTGCGGAACAGCAGGAATAAATGTGGCAAAATCGGGGACAAAATATTCCTTTTGATAGCTTCCGTTCCGAACGCTGCGTAAACGATTAAAGTTACGCAAAAACAATGTATTACATAATTATTTCCCTATAAAAGTTCTAAAATAAAGTCCGCGACAGCATATGTTTATCTTTTAAGGTTAACTTACTATAATCATTTAATTGTGAAAAAAATTGTGCTTAAAATGACAAGTGAAAAGTATGGCCGATGATTTGCGATTTACGCATGCGCAACGTCGCGATTAGCCAATAGCGAGCGAGCTCTGCGAAGTCCTGGCGTCTCAACTCAAACAAACACGTGCTCGAGTCGACTATGTAAGGATGTGTCCTGCTCCTTGGTAACTAGGTATACCAATATTAATATAAAGTTAACTATACTAATATGTGTTGGGTAGCGCATTTATCGTAGAAATCTATAGGCTATATCATCACGCTACTACCCTGAAGAGCGAAGCAATAATCAACAAATCGGGCCAATATTTATACATTACTATCTGACCCGCCCGGCTTCGTCCGTGACATACTTCGAACCCCGTGGCACCCTAAATGGGTGTATTCGCCGTTTATTAATTTCACTATAATGTATGAACATTTTCCAAATTACTTGATTACTTCTCCGCTCTCAAGTACTACGCCCGCGCCCGGTCGAATTTTTGCTAAGCCTGCAATACATGTCGGCCAAGCGTCGCTGAGTGAACGCCAATACCAACGTATAGACAGTATATTTGCATTGTCTTGCCATCGATCGGTGTCGCTCGCCTAGTTAGACAAGTAAACTCAAGCGCCAGCGTGTGTAGAACTCATTTGGAAAGCGTCCAAAGAAAAGGGGAAAATTTTAATTTAATTTTTTTTATTTTCTCCAATTGAGACGAGCAAAAGAATCTAAGCTTATACAGCCATAGTTTATATTATTTATAAGTTTTTTTTTGTTATGGCTTGTAGCGTGGCGCTAACTCTGCCAATGTCAAGTGATTAAAGAGACACGAACTGAGTATTGAAATTGACCGGTGTTTTGAGTTGTTGACGTCTTGTTGACGTTTGCAATGCAATGCAATGGACTCCATCCATTGCATCAACGTTTAAAAATGGTTGTACTCGTAACACTGTTCATTGGTATCAAGTTGTTCATTAGCTCGATAGATGGCTCTGGTCATACTCTCGAAATGTTTGTCCAGTATCAAAGAAATTTCACCAAATGTATTAGTAACGCCTATATTTGACCACGGCCAAATGCGAGTCATATGCGCACGTAGGGTTCCGTACCATTATCGATAAAGTAAGGACTCCAAACTTAGAAAGCATAGGTACTCAAATGTCAAGCGTCTAGTTGTTGCTGTTAACAATTTTATTATTTATCTATCACGCCTTATCCTCGAATATCCTCCGGCAGAGGCATATTATTTGCCCACTTTTCACCGTGTGCATTCCTGTCCCACGTAATAGGTGGAGAGCCCATTGCATTTTTTTTAAGCTATTGCATAGTTTTTATCGCGGGCTTTGAGTGGGCTTTAATCAAGAAATTCCGTAAGGAAAAAAACCTAAGATTCGAGGTCACACGAAGTTCACCGAGCACGGCCGAGCGTTGGCTTAACGTGTGTGTACATATATTATATGGTACGATTGTACGAAGCTCGCACGAATCGAGACGTGATGATAGTGAGTGTGAGTGTGAGGATGAGGGTGAGGATGAGGCCGACTGTAAGAGTGAGAGTGGGGTGAGGGTGGGGGTGAGGGTTTTTTTGGGGGGGTTTTGTATTTTCTTTGTTTTTTTTTTAGTGTAACTTAAATTAATATCAAAGAAAAACAAAGGTATGCTATACTGCGGCAGTCTCCGAGTGCCACATGTCTTTTTTTTGGGACTATAATAATAATAATAATTTTATTTGCATAGAATGTAGGTAATTACAATAAGGTGGTCTAACAATAATTTACTTTCCGGATACATTCTGCCCGTTTGGCATACAAATATTTAGTTAGGTGTTTACAGTTTACTTTAATATGTCCATGCAGTTAGTACAAACAAACTATTGCATTTGGTTAAATATTTCAACTATTGGTACACACATAATCTCAAAATAGGTATAAGACCTGCACGTATTAAATATCAGCTGGAACAATGGAGCTGGTTCTATAGCTTATCATCCAAAAACTCTGTTACTGAGTATTAACATTTTTTTAAAAGCAGCAAAATGAGTGTATTTTTAAATATTACAACAGACTGTGCCTTAATACTGGTAGGAATTTTATTATAAATTACAGATGCCATGCCAAAAACGCTTTTCTCGAGTAGAGCAGTATGAAATCCTCCAGTGCTTAGTAAACCTTGGTATTGAGATCTCATAGCCACAGTTCTGACACGGGTTTCCTGAAGCGATTTAAAGAGATCTAGATTACTCTTGACAAAGAGAGCAATTTCCGGAATGTAAAGACAGGGGAAAGTCAGCAAATTCTGTGTCTTAAAAATAGGTACACAACTGTCAGTACTCTTTAAATTAAACATAGACCTTATGCAGCGCTTTTGAGATTTGAAAATATTCTCTCTATCACTACAGTTGCCCTAGATATACACTATACAGATATAATTCCAAACCTTAACGTGGAAATAACAAGACCATGATATGCAATTAACACTGTTTTAGTGTTAACTTTATTTTTTAGGTTAAAAAGCACATAAGCAAGATGTCGTCAGCTTGGGCCTTCCACGTCAATTGTGAGTCTATTAAAATGCCCAAAAATGTTGACACTAACCATTTCTACTACTTCATTGTTATAAGATATTTTCAATTGCATTGGTCTTAATCTCTGATAAAAATGCATTATTTTAGTTTTATTAATATTAATGATTAGATTATTCCTAGTCAACCAGTTTGTCATAATTTTAAGTGTATAGTTAATGTCTTTTTCATAGTTATCTCTATTCAAGCATTTTATTAAAGCTGTGTTGTCATCGGCGAATAACACCATAGGATGATCAATTTGTCGTGGAAAGTCATTTATAAAGAGCAAAAACAGTAAAGGTCCAAGCACACTTCCCTGGGGGACTCCGTATCGAATAATCCTAGAGGAAGATGTGTATTTCTGTTCACGTTTGGTAATTCTGCAAATGTGAGTAATTTCCGTGACTTGTTTTCTACCTCGCAAATAGGATTTTATTAAATTTAGTGCATTTCCTCTTATGCCATACGCATCTAATTTATCAAAAAGTAAGTCATGTTTTACATAGTCAAAAGCACTAGTCATATCTGTGTATATGGCACATATGGGGACTTTGGTATCCATATTTGACATTACTGTATTTAATAGGTTAAAAACGGCCATATTAATATTATTATGTTTTCTGAACCCATATTGTTCGTCACAAAGTAGATTAAATTTTGTTATAAATGAATAAATGGAGTTATAAATATGTCTCTCTATTATTTTAGAAAAAATTGAAATTAAGGCAATTGGGCGATAGTTACACATTTCATCTTTGCTGTTCTTTTTATGTACAGGTTTAATAACTACTGTTTTTAGGCTATCGGGAAATATGCCGGCTGATAAGCTTATGTTGATAATATGAGTTAGTGGACCAGAAATACTATCACTACAAGTTTTGATGACCTTTGTGGAAATGCCATCATAACCAACACTTTTTTTATTTTTTAAAGCTTTCATTATAGTCACTATGTCTTGTGGGATAACTGGAGCCATGAACAGTGAATGAGTGCCGTATCCAATGCTTTCTGAATTTCCAATCAGTAAGTTCTAGATATATCTGTAATTTAGTCAATGAAGTAATTATTGAATAATTCAGCAATTTCTTTAGGATCACGTGCTGTGATATTAGATGTTTTTATAAATTTTATAGGTTCCGGGGTAGTCTTACATCTATTAATTATTTGCCATGACGTTTTGCACTTTTTTTTGGAATTTCGAATAAGGTAGTTATTTTGTGACTTCTGTGTAAGATTAATAATTTTCCTAAATCGTTGAGAATATTTTATGAAGTTATTTTTATTTTCAGGACTAGGTTTTAACCGTTTTTCCAAAGTAAATAACGTTGTCTTTTACTGCAGTAGCGTAAACCACGGGATACCCATTTGATAGTTTTTTCAGCTCTTACTGTGATGGTTTTGAACGGGAAGCACAGGTTATATATAAGGTTAAATAGCTCTATGAAGGCATCATAAGCAATGTTTGGATCTTCAGTATCATATACCTCTGAAAAGCTTAAACACTTAAGATAACCGTTAAATCTATTTATATTTTCAATAGACACATCTCTAATAATTTTGCGCCACGATTTCGACGATTAATCCCCTAATCCCACCCACATTCCCATTACTGTGGCTCCTGTAAACCAGGATCTACAGCAATGACCAAAACACCAGAAAAGTTACACCGAGCTCGATCTCGGTGATGTCCCAGGAGAAGTTAGCATGTCTTGGAACCCGTAACAAAATTAATCAGAAGATGTGAGGAAGTAAGAAAAGAACGTAATGCCTCTTCCCTCCTTTGCAAAGCGGGAGATCTGGAAAGAAAATAGGTGTAAATCCTATAGAAATAGGGAAGCACCACGTATGTTTGATTACAGTAATATGTATGGCAGAAACGTTTAAAAGCACGAAAATTCACCCTCGATGCCACGAGATCCGCATACTATCGCGTCATTTTTGACGTTTGTAGTAGTCGTCTAATCTTCACAACCGGAGTAATTCAGTGAAAATCGCTCCAAAACGACTTTTACTCAACTTGATCGATCTCAATCAACTTTCGATCTACTACAATCGAAAATTCTTCCACTACAACTTCTACGAGCATCTTAGAGTAATTTTTGACGTTTGTAGTAGTCGTCCAATCTTCACAACTGGAGTAATTCGGTCGAGATCGCTCTAAAACGAGTTTTACTCAGCTTTTTCTATTTCCATTTCATCTTCTCAACCGAAGTTGTTCAGTCGAGATCCTTCTCAAACGAGTTTTATTCAACTTCATCGATTCTAATAAATTTCTCTTCTAACAGACTCAAAAGTTCTTCCACTACAAATCCCAAATCAGGCAAAAGGTTTAATAACAAGAACTATTGTCAAAAAAAAAATAAACAAAATTATTTTTTTTTATTTTAATTAAATAACTACAAACGAAAATTCGTTCACAACAATCAACTACTAACGATTCTTCATACAAATCAACCATTAGAATTGAATTTTTATAATAAAATAAATAAAATATAAAATAAAAATATCTTTATTTTGCATAGACCATTTTAACGGCGCTTACAAAATGTCATACACTATTTAAAATATTTAAAGCGACCACCGGTTCGGAACGCGGCCCACCTGAGAAGAACCGGCAAGAAACTTAGGAAGGCTTTTTTTTTGATGGCCTATTTAAAATTTAATATTATTTCACTTTGCCATATCCAGGCGTCCCTGTCCTGCAAATAGTCTGTAACGGAGTAAAAACCTTTTTCACAAAGCTTGTTTTTAATAAACTTTTTAAATTTATTTAAAGGTAAATTTCTCAGGTCACAGGGAAGCTTGTTGTAAAAGCGTATATAGTTACCCTGGAAAGAATCGCCAATCTTATGTAGTCGACTGTGGTGGACTGAAAGATTATTTTTATTTCTAGTGTTTATATTATGTTTATCACAGAGTTTAGAAAACTGTGATAGATTTTTCTGGACATACATAAGATTGGCAAAAATGTATTGTGATGGTACGGTTAGAATATTTACTTCTTTGAATTTTTCTCGGAGAGAAACTCTGGGGCCCAAATTATGAATAGCGCGTACAGCCCGCTTTTGTAGAACAAAAATAATATTTAAATCTGCAGCACTCCCCCAAAGGAGAATACCGTAAGACATAATACTATGAAAATAGCTGAAGTAAACCATTCTAGCCGTATCCACATCTGTTAAGAGTCCTGATCTTTTTTACAGCGTATGCAGCCGAACTTAATCTAGAGGCTGTCTTTTCTATGTGTGGGCCCCACTGCAAATTGGCATCAATAGTTATACCTAGGAACACAGTTGATTCTACAAACTCTAACACTTGTCCATTCAGTTGAACATTGGCCGCAACTTGTTTTACATTTGGTAGAGTAAATTTTATACATTTAGTTTTATTTTCATTAAGGCAAAGATTATTTGAGCTGAACCAATGAACTACTCTTGCAATTGCATTGTTTACATCGTCATAGTTATCTAATTGTCTTTTAATTTTAAAAATTAATGAGGTGTCATCTGCAAACAAAACAATCCTATTCCTGTCCCCTACATAAAATGGTAAATCATTAATATAAATGAAGAACAAGAATGGCCCAAGTATCGAGCCTTGCGGCACACCCATTGTAACCATGGATCCTACATGGATCCCTCTGAATTCTATTGTTCAAATATGAAGACAGAAGGTCGAGAGCTTTGCCTCTTATTCCATAGTGGTGTAATTTTTTGCACAGCGTTTCATGTTGAACGCAATCAAAAGCCTTTGATAGATCGCAAAATATACCTAATGCATCGTGCTTGTCTTCCCAAGCTTCATGAATACATTTTAATAACTCAACACCAGCATCGGAAGTTGAGCGCCCTTTCGTAAACTCAAATTGATTCGCATGGAGTATTTTATGACTATTAAAATGGGATAGCATTTGATTCAAGATAATTTTTTCAAATACTTTGCTCAAAGTTGGCAGCACTGACACTGGTCGGAAATTAGACGGCTCTGTAGCGCTGCCAGCCTTGAACAAGGGAACGACTTTGCTGTGTTTCATTAAATCAGGAAATGTACCACTAGAAACAGTCATTTAACACAGTTGCTAGATGGGGCGCAATTACCTCAATTATACATGATGCAGTTTTGACCGATAATCCCCAAATGTCCGCGGTTTTCTTAATTTCAATACATTTAAATGTTTTTACAATGTCCTGAGCACAAATATCTGTGAATACAAATGCATTCCTGCAACAAAGAACAGATTCTTCTAATAAAAGTTCAGCGGAACTGGAAGATGCTTGGAGAGATTTTGTTGTCAATATAGGTACATTTTTGAAAAAATGTTCAAACTCCGTAGCCACTTCCAGGTCCCCTGTAACATGGCAACCATTTACTTTTAAGTGGAAATCCCTTTCAGTCACTAAAGATCTACCGCATTCAGAGTTAATGATGTTCCAAGACATTTTTATTTTATTTACAGAATTAGAAATTTTATTTTTAATGAAGTTTGACTTAGCAAGATGACACGTTTGTTTAAATATCTTTGAATAATTTTTAACATATTCCTGAAAGGTTTGCCTAAAATTATATGATTTATCTGAATATAATTCAAATAATTTATTTCTACTTTTAAAGATACCTGGTGTTGCCCAGTCACTGAAAACAGGACGACCACCAATCTGTAGAGTTTTTGAGGTAAAAGCTTTGCCAAACTCATCATTAATCAAATTAAATAAGTGTTTATATGACTGGTCTACACAAGTGAAGTTAGGTAGATATGGTAATCTCTTTAATACATTTTCTTTAAAATTATTCAAACTACTTTGGTTAATTGGTACATTGACTTTGTTACTACTTTTAGGAAATTTTATCCATTGGCCACGATGATCTGACTCCACAGGATCCACAATACCTTTATCTATAGGTTTAATATCAGTAAAAAAATTATCAATACATTTTGCACTAGTGGCTGTACGAGTGGGTTCTAAGAATGTACTATGCAGATTAAAGGATTTAAATAAATTTTTCATTTTATTTCTCTCTGATGGAGTTAATGATGTATCTAATATATCAACATTAAAATCTCCACAATCTATTATAGATTTCTTAGAACATTGGCATTTGAACATTGCTTCTTCAAGCTTTTCTTCAAATTTAATGTAAGAAGCATCAGGGGGACTGTATACGCTTATAAATCCGGGGGTTGGCTATTTTTGGTTTATCCATAATATTTTTTCGGTTCAACTCCAAACAAAATTTTTTTTACTACAATCAACTACATACCAAGCTTTTCAAGAATACGCAAAAAAAATCGATTTTTGCAAGTAGGGTGCCAGGTTCACACAGGTCATTATTTCGAAAAAAGAATACGCGAAGTACCGCATTTACGGACAGAAAAATTGAAATTAACTGCTAGACCGTTTTTTAAATTTGGAACATTACAACGCTCCAGCAATGTGGACTTTTGGCGGGAGAGTGACAAGTGCGGACGCTTGCTTTATATTACTTTCTAAAATTAGTGCATTTATCTTGTTTTATGTCTGGGAGTGGTGGTTTCTTGGACATAAAAGTTGTGTTAACGTGCTATAGTGATAGACAATGATATATATGCAGTGAAATGCTATTTTCTATCTTGACGCGAAAACCCTCAGTATAAGAATCACCATTATACTGAGGGCAAGGACAAGGACCTAGGACTTAGGACTCGACATCGACAAAGACTGGACAGGACTAATTACTAAGAAAATATAAATACCGAAGACTAGGCTGTATGGACAAAGTTTCCTTTGCCTGCCGCGTATTGAATGCCTCTGTGGCGCGGTGGGAGTGCATCCGACTGCTACGCAAGAGGTCGTGGGTTCGATTCCCACCCAGGATAAAACTTTGTGTGATGAGCACGATGGTTTATTCAGTGTCTGGGTGTTATTTATCTATAATATGTATGTATTTAGAAATATATAAGTATGTTTATCAGTTATCTAGATCCCATAACACAAGCTAATATTAGCTTACTTTGGGCTAGATGGCGGTGTGTGAAAAGTGTCCCACAATATTTATATTTATGGGCGAAGACAACAAAAAAAAAAGCTCGAGCAATGTTGTATGAAACGACTGAGGTTATTAGATACTCTTTGATTGGATTTCTTTTATCATTCTTCTTCAGTGGACGCTTACTGTAAGTACATTATTTTCGAAAATAAGTGCATTTATCTTGTTTTATGTGTGGGAGTGGTGAATTCTGGGACATAAAAGTTGTGTCAACGTGCTTGACTAATTTTGAAAACATGTTTTAAATTGCTCGGAAATATTTATTATAAATATGGGCAAACATATTTGTCCTGAAATTAAAGGTTTATTAGGAAAAAAGTGTTTGTTTAGTGTGTAAATTTTGAATTCCCTCAAAAACGATGCTCAGTGTCAAAGTCATTGGTTGTGACGTCATTGTCCAGTAGTTTACAAGTAAACACTAGGCACTCTTTTCGTAATTGCGTTTTATGTAATATTAAATATGAGAAAGTCTATAAGTGGTGTACAGTGCCGTAATGTAATAACACATCAAAAAACCCCAAATAAGATGTGTCGTGAAAGAAAACAACAATACAATACAAGTGTCTTAAACTTGCCACGCGCGATACAACAGCGGTATTGTCTAGTACAGGGTAGGCGAACCAATGGCACGCGTGCCATTGATGGCACGCGACACAATATTTTGGGCACGTCGCCGATCATAAAACATGTGTAAAAAATGTGTTTAGTATTTTATGACAATCGAACGCGAGTGATTCTACGCTACGGAGTGTTCGGTGCGCGGGGTGTGGGCGGCGCGGTGGCAGGCAGGAAGCGCTGCGCGGCGCTCGTTTGTTTTTATAGGTCGTGGGTTTCAATTGCGAATGACGCATTGTTTGCTTACGCATGAAGTAATAGTGAGTTTTGTTGACATAATTGTATTTTAAAATTTATACGAGTGATTTTTATGATTTGAAAACTAATATTTAATATGGCCAGTTCAGCAAAAAAACAAAAAGTGCAAGATAGTAAGTGTATCAGAGAATTTCAAACTTGGTGGACTGAGAAATACGGCATGATTAGTAAAGGTGACAAAGCGGCGTGTGTTTTATGTTCTGGAACAGTGGTATGTAGTACATCGTCTGTTAAACGACATTTTGAAACAAATCACAAATCTGTTAGTCAAAAAAGCGAAGCAGAGCAAAAAGAATTAATTGCAAGTGCATTGAATGACAGAAATAAACAGTCAACATCTATGATTAAATTTGTTGGCAAAAATTGTCATACGAGCGCGGCAAGTTACGCAGCTACAAATGTCATTGCTCGGCATAGTAAACCTTTTCAAGAGGGAGAGTTTTTGAAGGAAGCCTGGTTAGCATGCGCGCCCTCCCTTTTTGATGATTTCGATAATAAAGATAAGATAATTCAGCGCATCAAAGAGACTCCTCTATCGAGAAACACAATAAAAGAAAGAATCTTAAAACTGGCCGAAAATATAACAGATCAACAAAAAATTGACATTAACGATGCTTCTTTTATATCGCTATGTCTTGACGAAAGCACTGACGTCACTAAATCTGCACGTTTAGCTGTTTTTGCTCGGTATTGCGTAGGAAACGTCATTAAGGAAGAATTAATTGCGATAAAATCTTTGCTAACAACTACAAAGGGAACAGATATTAGTACGGCAGTTAAAAATTCGCTTGCTGAAAAAGAAATTGATATAAAAAAAATTGTTTCTGTAACAACTGATGGTGCTCCAAGTATGGTGGGTAAAAAAAATGGTTTCATAAGTTTATTTCAAACAGACGTAGGACATTCAATTCTTGAATTCCACTGCATCATTCACCAACAAGCTTTGTGTGCTAAGAGTGGTTTAATATCCCTTGATAATATAATGGCGGTAGTTACAAAAATAGTCAACCTCATCTCGTCACAGGCTTTAAACAAGCGAAAGTTCGATGCTTTGTTGGATGAAGTCAACTCGGTGTATAATGGCTTACTGATGTATAATAATGTTTGCTGGTTGAGTCGCGGGAATGTACTTGAAAGATTTGTTGATTGCTTGGAAGAAATCAGACTATTTTTGCGAAATGAGGGAAAAATTGAACAATACCCACAGTTGTTGGACGTTATGTGGCTTTCAAAATTGATGTTTTTTACAGACATATGCCAACATTTAAATACACTAAACGTAAAGCTTCAAGGGACAAACAAAACAATTATTGTCATGATAGATCTCATTCGCGCTCTTGAGGCTAAACTGCAAGTTTTCAAGAACGATATTATCACAAGAAACTACAAGTATTTTCCAAACTTGAAAAAATATATCAATGATTTTGATATTCACGAGACAGCAGACAGAGAATAATTTACTGAAGAATTTATTTCTGCGATTGATTCTTTAATCAAGGAATTTTCAGAGAGATTTTCTCAGTTCAAAGAATTGTCGGAAATACTCAAGTTTATTATGTACCCAGATGTGACGTCATTTCATAAACTGAACTTTTCTCAATTCGATTGGTTGGAAATTGAAGAATTTGAAATGCAGCTAATTGATGTTGGAAATTGAAGAATTTGAAATGCAGCTAATTGATTTCCAATCTAGTTCAAAATGGATTCAAAAATTTATTGAAACAAGGAAAGAGTTGGAATTAATTGAAACTGAAAGATTGACGAGTAATTTAAGTAAAAATGCTAATAACAAAATTCTGGAAACATGGAATGCGTTACCCGACACATTTAACTGTTTGAAGAAGCTGGCTCATGCTATTTTAACAATGTTTTCATCTACCTATGCCTGCGAGTCATTATTTTCAGAGATGAATAACATTAAAAACTCGGTTAGAAACCGTTTGACAGATGAATCCAGTTTTAGGTTTAGGTTTTATGGGGGATATAAAAGCTAACCTCAAAAAATGCTAATAATTCTATTATTTGCATTTTTTTAGTATTTCATTTTCATTATTATATCTTTAATAATTATGTTTATATAAATTTCACTTGCCAAATGGTATGTATGTAGTGTATAGGTTCTATTTTGTTTTAGAGGATCTGAATTTATTGTAATAATCTCCATAATGTTTAAATTGTTTAATATAAATACTTACAAAGTGTTAACGTTTCTAAATTCTACAGAACAAAGGTTTTTATTTCATGACATAACCCTTAGATTATATAAATATCTAATCTAAGCCATAACCTCTCTGAGCATCAACAAGTCAATTCTTGACAAATTAGCGCTGTTCCTTGTTCCATGACAAACGTTATTTAAATTTCGTATTATTAACACTACAAAACTCAAACAAAATAAAATAGTAAAATAATCACAGGATTTAGAATGCCGATATAATAAAGAATGTAACAAAAACAAGTTTGCAAGTAGCTTGTTTACTAGATAGTAACGTCATTCGCTCTGATTGGTGTTCATCAAATCATGGCGGCTGTATTTTATAGTTTTAATTTATCAAAAGAATAATTATTTTTAAATGTAATATAAAAATAAATGCGTGTTTTGATTCCACTACTTAAGATTGCTTAAATTAATACATGACATTCGTATTTTTTTAATTAGTGTCATCAAGCCTATTGTCGCGACGTAAAACATTCTATTGTACAAAAAGGATATTGACAGACCCACGGGTCCCTCTAATATGCCCAGCAATTTTTTCTATATGTTACCCGTCTTGTGTGTCATGTCCTATGTCTTTTCAATATGTCCTGTGCCTTATAATTTAATGTTTATTCAACTGGAATACATGCATAAGGCGGATAAAATTTAGTAACGTCAGTTGTCTACAACTGCCTGCCAGCTAATTAATAATAACATGGTTATGTGGATTCGAATTCTTCATAGAATATGTGATGGTAAACATATATACAGTCAGCGAAGATTTTTGATTAATTTACTTGTTCCAATTTAGTGTATACTTTCAGAAGAACTTAACGCCTTGGCTGTCATCAAATTCCATTAGTTCACATTTGCCTTTCAGTTGTAAAGTGTTCAAAGCCTTTACAAGCACATTCATGTCTAGCCCATGGAACTCTGGAACAAGAAGGATTCACTTAATATTATTTAAAAGTGAAATGAGCAGGATAGAAGGACTGCAGAAGACTGCCTCGGTAGTCGGTGGCGCAGTGGTAGTGTGTGCGACTGCCGCGACTTAAGTCCTGGGTTCGATTTAGGTTCGGAAAAAATATTTGTGTGATCCACAAATGTTTGTTTCGTAGTTTGGGTGTTTCCTATGTATAATATGTATGTATTTAGAAATATCTAGGTATTTTTATCAGTCGTCTAGTCCCCATAACATAAGCTTATATTAGCTTACTTTGGTCTAGACAGACAGTGACATGTAAAATAAATGTCCCACAATATTTATTCAAAAAAAACTTATAAGTTAGTCCCACTAAGAACTTTAGAGCCCAAGCAACCTAACCTGCAAGTGTACCTGCAGACTAACAGACAAGGCAATGCAGACGACGTTACGTAGTTGGGAGGGCAAACGCTTCTAACAATGCCAAGAACTAGATGGAAAAAAGGTGGGTTCCAGGTTTCAGGGTCCACAAAGCACATAAAAGCGCCATCTAGAGAAACTGACTGGGACTAGCTGCAAGGTGAATGGACAAGTCAAATATTAGACCTGTGTGAACCTGACACCCTACTTGCAAAAATTGAATTTTTTTTTGCGTAATCTTGAAAAGATTGGTGTGTAGTTGATTGTAGTAAAAAAAATTTTGTTTGTAGTTGAACCGAAAAAATATTATGGATAAACCAACCCCCGGATTTATAAAAATTCAATTCTAACAGTTGATTGGTATGAAGAATCGTTAGTAGTTGATTGTAGTGAACGAATTTTCGTTTGAAGTTATTTATTTAAAAAAAAAATTTTTTTTGGACTTATATTTACTAGTTATTAAACCTTTTGCCTGATTTGAGGTTTGTAGTGGAAGAACTTTTAAGTCTGTTAGAAGAGAAATTCATTAGAATCGATGAAGTTGAGTAAAACTCGTTTCTTCTAAAACGAGTTTTACTCAACTTCATCGATTCTAATGTAATGTTAAACGTCAACAATGACTCAACATGCTCGTAGAGGTTTGCAGTGGAGGAATTTTCGATTGTAGTAGGACGAAAATTGATTGAGATCGATCAAGTTGAGTAAAACTCGTTTTCTCGGTATCTGGACTGAATTACTCCAGTTGTGAAGATTGGACGACTACTACAAACGTCAAAAATGACTCAAACATGCTCGTAGAGCTTTGCAGTGGAGGAATTTTCGATTGTAGTAGGACGAAAATTGATTGAGATCGATCAAGATGAGTAAAACTCGTATTCTCGGAATCTGGTCTGAATTACTCCGGTTGCGAAGATTGGACGACTACTACAAATGTCAAAAATGACTCAACCATGCTCTTAGAGGTTTGTAGTGGAGGAATTTTCGATTGTAGTACAACGAAAATTGAGATCGCGAGATCGCTCGAAAACGAGTTTTACTCAATTTGATCGATCTCAATTAATTTTTAATAAATAAATAAATATCCATCACGCCTTATCCCCGAAGGGGTGGCAGAGGCATATTATATGCCCACTTTTCACCGTGTGGATTCCTGTCCCACGTAATAGGTGGTGAGCCCATTGCCGTGTTGAAATAGACAGATGCAGGCTGTGGCTACCTGCTGTTGAAATTTTTTAAGCCGCTTATAAGGCCTTCAACCAGGCTTAACGACTGCCATTTTACTGGCAACCGGGACCAACGGCTTAACGTGCCTTCCGAAGCACGGAAACGCTCGCAAATGTAAATGCCACAAAGTGGTCACCCATCCGACGACCAGCCATAGTGAAAGTTGCGTACCTCAGTGATCGTTTACCGAACACTGATACCGCGAGGCCACGAGTGCTTCAATTAATTTTCGTTCTATTAATCGAAAATTCTTCCACTAGTAACCTCTACGAGCATCTTCGAGTCATTTTTGACGTTTGTAGTAGTCGTCCAATCTTCACAACTGGAGTAATTCAGTCGAGATCTCTCGAAAACGAGTTTTACTCAGCTTTTTCCATTTCCATTTTATCTTCTCAACCGAAGTTGTTCAGTCGAGATCCTTCTAAAACGAGATTTACTCAACTTCATCGATTCTAATGAATTTCTCTTCTAACAGACTTAAAAGTTCTTCCACTACAGACCTCAAATCAGGCAAAAGGTTTAATAACTAGTAACTATAGTCCAAAAAAAAAATCGAAATTATTTTTCTTTTTTAAATAAGTAACTACAAACGAAAATTCGTTCACTACAATCAACTACTAACGATTCTTCATACAAATCAACCGTTAGAATTGAATTCTTATAAATCCGGGGGTTGGCTATTTTTGGTTTATCCATAATAATTTTTCGGTTCAACTACAAACAAAAATTTTTTACTACAATCAACTACATTCCAAGCTTTTCAAGATGACGCAAAAAAAAAAACGATTTTTGCAAGTAGGGTGCCAGTTTCACACAGGTAAATATTAGATACTTATCGCAAATGATTATTGGGTACACATGGTCCTACACAGAGGGTGTGGTACCATATGTATTGAAAAATATCAACAGCAGGTAGCCACAACCTGCGTCTGTCTATTTCAACACGGGCTCATCACATATTATGTGGGACAGGAACACACATGGTGAAAAGTGGGCATACAATATTTATGCCTCTGCCACCCCTTCCGGGTATAAGGTGTGATAGATAAATAAACAAATACTTTTAAAATTGAGACTGTCGTAACCCTTCTAAACAGGACCAACCACTCTAATATGAGGACAGGTTCAGAAATAATTCAACTGGGATAAGACTCAGTGATTATTTTGTAACAATAGCATACCTTCATCAGCCGTGTTATCACCTTCCCTCAGTTCAAAGAGAGTACACACAGAATTATTCATCCCATTATTGCATGCCCAACTATAGATCATATTGCCCCATTCGTCCAATGAATGCCAGTATATTTCCCATACATTTTTACTCTTATCCACGGGGGCTGCTCTACCAGTTTTCGCCATATCTTCTAGTACAGTAAGTACAGCTTCTTGAGATAATTTCCTATTTATTTCCGTATTATTGAATAATGGACTGTTTTGTGATTCTCTTATGTCTATTGTTGATTGTTTTGTTGCTTTCAGATAGTCTATGATCAGTGTTTCCCATGCTTCCAGTTGCTTAGATCTAGTTTCATCATTTGGTTGAATTCTGAAACAAATGAAAATAAATATTAAATAAATAATTATTGTTGGGACAACTCACACAAGGCCATCTGATTCCACATTAAGCAAAGCTTGTACCATGGTAATCAGATAACTGATAAACATACTTATATATTTCTAAAGACATACATATTATACACAGAATAAACCAGAAAAAACCCATGCTCATCACACAAAGTTTTGGGTGGGAACCCACAACCTCTTGCGTAGCAGTCGGATGCACTCCCACAGCGCCACAAAGACAGTCATCTCGCCACACAGACAGTCATATTATTGATAATATAATGAAAAATTTCATAAAGTCTCAATGTAGAATTGTCTAAAACAGCCCATTGAACCATGTACTGAAAGTATATTGCAAGGAACTTGTACTATGACCTCTAGAGGGGCTTTAAAACAAGAACAGACATCACTAGCATAGTAATATAAATTTTACTATCATTTCTTTCTTTGTCCACAATAACATCAATACCATTATGATAATGTATATGTCATTGATACTTATTATATCTGAGCCTCAAATCCCCTACTTTATGTTATAATAAGCGATTGTAATTCCACTGTCATTCTAAAATATGCCATTTTGAAAAATACCAATCATTTCTTTATTTTGAGCATTACTTGGTATTTTACAAAGTAATTTTTAGAATGACTATAGAATATTGTTTTAATGTAAATGCTTATTATTTTAGAGTGACAGTGGCTTGCATTAACATAAAGTAGCAGAATTATAGCAGGTCTGCTAAATACAGTGTAAACAAAAATGCCTTAGCTTTAATTATCACTTGAGCATATTTGATTGCGGTCTGAGATATATCAAAATTAATTTCCATGTATTACAAATACTTACACTCAAGTTTTTGTTCAAAGACGGAAAACACTTCTCACATGTTCCAATAATTTGTTTCTCAGTAATCTTCCGTTTTAACAAAGTTCTAAATGGTTTTGGTTCTAAATCTGTTATAGCCATTTTGAAATATACTTTAGTACGCTCATTATTGCTGTCCTGTACTTGAATATATGGTACATCTAGAACATATTCTGTTGAAAAGCTTATCATTATAGAGCAGTCTTTAGCTATAGCCGATATTAAAGACAAGTGTGCCAAATTTGCAGTTTTCAAAAAGTTCTCCTTGTCTTTATAGATACTCAAATCCAGATTCATTTTTTCTATCTGCTCATTTATCATTGATACATAAGCATAATCTTGATCATTTAAGTCTGTATTGTCTAATGATGCCATATCTGATAATTTTTGGAGATAAAGTATGTTGTAGAGAAGGCATCCAGGTTTCAATTCATTAGATTCATCACAAGATATTACGCTGTCTTTTGTTACTGCCTCAGCGATCATTGCTGATACCCCAACATTTATTTCCGAGGGTTCACTTTTATCGTGAAGTAAAACTTCAATGAGAAAATTGGCTAACAAGTCTCTACTATTAAATGGTGTGTGTGATTTAACAATATGATCAACTTTATCGTGAATCTTGTTGTCATACACCAAAATACCATTTTCAAACATTTTAAAATTATTCTGTGGGTTTATCATTAAGCTATCTATAGATCTCTTCATTCTATTTCTGTTTCCCGAAAATAAATCTAAGGGACAATATGCGCTTATCTGTTTAATATCATTATTTTGTATTTTTAAATACTGTTTTAAGCAATAATAACACTTAGAGTATTGTCTCAAACTAGATGACATAAAACCTTCTTTCGGTTTAATTTCCACACAGTATGCTGGAGAATTGCATTTAGAACTGATAGTAGTCAAATTCAGAGTTTTAATGGCAAATGGGCTCAGCATTACCTTATTTAATCTCTTTTTTGGACGAAATGGTTGTAGATCTTTGCATAATTCTTCTAGACTACTGTGAGGAATTTCTACCAACTCACCGACACCATAATGGTAGTTCTCTAACAGTGGCACCATTATTGAGTTCACAAATCGCAAGTAATTTTCTAAGTGTTCTCTTTGAACCGGATTTTCGTCTTCCTTGATGAGGCGTAAAACATAATTCGTATCTTCTAATTGTATGACAATATGAACATTGCCCTCGCTAATGTATTTCCAGGAACTTTTCAATAGATTCATACTTTCCCGTTAAAGAAACAAATATTAGCTTAAAAATATTAACAATTTACTTACGTAAAAAAGGGAGGAAAGTTATACTGCCAAGGCCACGAGATTTCTGCCATATTATTAACACAAAAAGCTAAATTAAATCTAAATCCAATAATAATAACTATCAGAAATAAACTTCAATTGTTGTTGTTGTTAGTTGTCTTCGCCCATCTGGGCAGGCAAAGGAAACTTAGTCCATACAGCGTAGTCTTCAGTACCTATTTTGTATCCATCATGCCTTGCCTACCTATTTTTTATGCCTGTCCCGAAGGAGTGGCAGAGGCATATAATGTGCCCACTTTTTACCATTTGTGTTGCTGTCCTACGGGATTTGTATTCCATCCCCAATAGGTGGTGGCCCGTTGCCGTGTTGAAATACACGCAGGTTGTGGCAACCAGGCTTAACGACTGCCACCAACTGGTCAACCATCCAAAGACTAGCTACAGTGAAAGTTGCTTAACGCAGAGATTATTTACAGAACACTTATTCAGCGGGGTCGCGAGCGCTCCCATATATTTACAGTCATGAACAAAACATTAGGACATTTGCCTGAATTCATTCCCCCTTCTAAAGAGTTATTTTCTAATCGTTTCTAAGTCAGCAGTGCAGTTTTCCGTGCAACAAACACTCAGTACATACACACATACTCACGCTTATATCCCTGAAGGTGTAGACAGATGACTCACACTTTGCAAGCATGTTGTCGTTACCGTACACTACAAAATTAATAACCACAGTAAACCAAACCAATATGCTAATAGCCAGGACATTTAACTACATAATATATCAATAATTAAATTTTCTGTAGTCCGAGCGTACAAACAATACAAAGTACCAAATATTATGTATTCTATAAGGTAACTTCATAGTAAATATCATTTAGAGGGTAAAATCTTTAGACATCTGGTCACACCATGCACGCTATGTCGGTTTTTGTCGGGTATACGCTGATGTCACATCAATGTTATTCTGAAAACCTTATACTAATAATAAGTATGTATAATGTCTTTGGTTATTCTTCATTTCTTTATTAAGCCCATTCACTATCCTGCATGGCAGTCCGCCTTGCAGGACTTAGCTCACACACTGCCCTGCTTGGCCGTCCACTAGCAGTACTTTTTCTTTCCTCTATGGTGTCGGTGGTAAAGTACGAGTCACACGCGTGCGCCAAGTGTTCCGTACCTACTCATTTCACCGCTATAATAAAATTAGTACTTTATTCGAGGCAATTGCCAATTAAGCTGGAGCTTTTTTTTTTCCGTGTGTAAATCCTCATGGATGCTATGCCGGACTCTTACCGACTAAAACCACACGTATGCCTTCCATCTGTCTATAGCCGGGAGTCCCGGGTGAGCCCTCGGAAGGATAGCCCCAGGGCTCCCGACAGACTTTATCCGCTTCCACGGCCTTGTTCAGGGGGGGGGGGTCCGAGTGTTATCTCGCTTCTTTGGGGCGATCAGGTTTTATACCACTTCCTTGAGAGAGTGAAGGGCGTGCGTGCAGCTCTCACACCACGTCACCGACCGGGGCCTGCTTCTGTAGAAGACGGCGAAGACAAGTCTGCGGCGTCCTTGCCGCAGACTGCGGAACTCGGGAGGGAGAGTTCTCTCCCGCTCCCTCACCGCCGCCTCCTTTGCAAGCATGACATGCTCGCAAAAAGATGAAGCGGCGTCCCACTTGCTACCGCTGGAGACCATAGCTTTCAACATGGTGTCCAGCGTGAGAATGCCCACGCCCAGACCCACAACGAGGTCGCGGCGTTGCAGGTCCCACGCTGGGCACTCCACCAGTGTATGCAGTGCCGTATCCTCGCTGCAGTTCGCACAGTGCTGGCACTCTGGTGTTACCTCTCGGTTTATACGCCACAGAAACTTACCGAAGCATCCGTGCCCGGCAAGTATCTGTGACATCCGGTAGGTGAAATTAAGCTGGAGCTGCAAATTGGATGAGCATCCATTCAATTAATAGAGATTTATCTTAATTGATGTTTCTATGTATTTATTGTAACATCTCTTAATTGTCAACTTTCTGTATTTTTGGCACTTTTCCTTTATTTGTGCTGTAAGACCAGGCTTTTGGCCAAATTTCATGATTCTAGTTTAACGGGAACCACCACATGGGTGTCCGTTGGGTCAAAAACCTATGTGGTGGTGCCTATAGGGTACTTCCGGTTGACCTAGAATTGTCAATTTTAGTAAGAAAGGTCTTATAGCACAAGTAAAGACAAAATTACAAAACATAAAAAAGTTGAATCTGAAATAAATTCTAGTACTTACAAGTTTTCGCGATATAAGCAGTTTAAAAAACACGTGTTAGTAGTGGAACACGTGGAAGTAAGTCACGGGTGAAGCCGGGGGCACCGCTAATATATTTAGAAATTCCTCTTATCTTGTATTTTTCATTGTAAGAAAATGGCGGTCTGCAGGCTTGCGTTCTAATTCACGATCCTGCTTGCTATGCTTCAGTCCACCGCGCAGGACGCCGAGTCACTGACAATACTGCGGGGCGGCCTGCAAGCGGTGGGCGAAGCTTGCAGGAGTTGAGTCACATCCTGCACGGTGTTACAGGCCGCCATGCAGGCTGCAACAACATTCACAATCAACTGTGGCAACTGTGGCATTCACGGCAGACGCCAAAGCGAAAAAATAAAATAAAATAAATATCCATCACGCCTTATCCCCGAAGGGGTGGCAGAGGCATATTATATGCCCACTTTTCACCGTGTGGATTCCTGTCCCACGTAATAGGTGGTGAGCCCATTGCCGTGTTGAAATAGACAGACGCAGGCTGTGGCTACCTGCTGTTGAAATTTTTTAAGCCGCCTATAAGGCCTTCAACTAGGCTTAACGACTGCCATTTTACTGGCAACCGGGACCAACGGCTTAACGTGCCTTCCGAAGCACGGAAAGCGACCTGCCGTGAATGCCTGATTGGGCCCAAAATTTGTAACATACTCTTCATAAGACCCTCTTGGAATTGAACTCTTCATAACATCCTGCTTAGTTAGCCACTTGCAAGTTTTTCCCAGTCGGTTTCTTTGAATAGTGCCTAGGGAATATATACCTTGCTTAGCAAGTATACACATCAATGGCAAAGATGTGTAGTAATGAAATTTGGCTAAAAGCTAGGTTTTACAGCACAAATAAAGGAAAAGTTCCAAAAACACAAAAAGTTGACAATTAAGGTGTCCCAAAATTCATAGAAATATAAACTAAGATAGACCATTTAGTTGATTTACGGCCAGTCTCAATAACCCTTAGATGAAGTCTATAATAGCTGTGACGAGAGCGTATACCCGACAGAGACCGATATAGCGTACGAGGTGTGACCAGATGTCTAATGATTTTACCCTCGAAATAATATTTAATACGGAGTACTGTAACTATCGAGTTACTGTAAATAATATTTGACATTGTAATGTGGATCAAAGTAATAAATCGCAAAATTTGTAAGTCGGACTGTATGGCTATGTGATCGAGAACATTTTAAACCTAGTCCGTATTATGAAGAAAACAAGTATACTACGTTATTTTCCACAATGATATTTTTGAAGTTAATATATATTTATTCAGGTGTTAAATTGGAAAGAAAGGATTTTTTTAATCACGATTTTTTTACCCACTGTGTCGTCCTACGCACTAAACCTGTCGCAGGAAGACCTGAGGGTTATTGACAACGACCCGGCTCAGGGAATGTCTCAGTATGAGGCTCTCCTCAGAGGGCTAAATGTGCTGCGCCTCACGATCTCCCGGAGGGGATATTAGCCTATCCCCGCTTTGGGCCATACTCGAACGTCCCTCTGGGCACAGACGAAGTGAGGATAGAACAAACCGGGTTGAGAGTGATCGAGCGGGCACTAGAAGGCACATCGGAACACGAAGGGTGCTCGTCGCCAGAGCCTTTGTGATCGGGGCTGAAAACAAGATCATGCAAGAGTTCCACTTCCGTCCAGTGTCACCCTCGAGCTTACCGGCAGAGACGGGACAAGAAAGAAAGGTATCTTTGTCTCGATTTTCTCAATATGGTGGATGTTCAACTCAGTGTTCTGTACACGATTACTTTGTTAAGCATCTTTCGCTATGGCTAGTCAGGGATGGGTGACCACGTTGTGTCATATACATTTACGAGCGGTCTCGTACTTCGAAAGGCACGTTAAACCGTTGATATCGGTTGCCTGTAACATGGCAGTCGTTAAGTCAAGTTCAAGCAAAGCAAACATGGGCATTATTGAAAAATTTCAACAGCAGGTCGCCACAACCTGCGCTTGTCCAATTCAACATAACAATGGGCTTACCAACTATTACGTGGTACAAAAATGCACACGGTGAAATGTTAGAGTATAGTATACCTCTGCCACCCTTTCGGGGAAAAAAGTCTGATTGATACATACATACATAGTACGAAGCGATTAATGAATCTGCAAGAAGCGACAAAAGTATGCATGGATCGCGAAGCTTGGCGATCTTTCCTCTCTGTCTACCCCGTCAGGGATACAGCGTTACTTCATTAAGGGAAGGAATCATTAAATAAAACTTTTTAACATACTTTTTTATTTATTAATGTTGTAATAATAATATAACATTTAAATAATTTAAAATTTAAAAACCTACGCCAAGAAGTTCTTGTAGTTTAAGGAACAACCTTTAAAAAGTACTATTGAATCCAAATAAGTTATGTTTGCTGCGAATTTTCGACGAGTCGGGTTCTCTGGAGACCATTCTGCAGCATCAGGTCGAAGTTATACATTAATTATCATTAAACGATTATACTGGCAAGCGTTAAGCAACTTATCAAGTAATCATACGCCAATAATGCCTTACTTGATCGAGTTGATACTCTTACACTACCGGACCGATATTAATCAAACATAGCTTAGAACCACCGACAGGAAACTGACTTTCAAATGATAAACAACCGCTTGGATATCGGTTCATTCGTTTGAGAGCCACGATGCCATAGACGTCAAACTTATAATACTCCACGTTTTGCGTCAACAAAATCTTCAATGCAAAACAAACGTCGAATTTAATTATTTTTAGAGCCTTTGTGCTCTTAGCACCAACTTGCCAGCAGAGAACGCGATTGGCAGACTTGTCATTAATGAGATGTTGACACCGCTTACCATAAAAGAAAATAAAATTGAGTACAAAACGTTTCTGTTACCTTTCACAACTGAACTTCAAATTATTAAATTTACTTTCATCCATGATATTGGCGGAATCATCATTAAACGACTGGACCATTAAATCAAGATAAGGAGAAGAATTGAATAGATTATAGCGCCATATGTGATTTGCTTTCCTCACCACTCGTTAATTTTTATTGACCTTTAAATAAAATTAATTTAGTATAGAGATTTCTTACATTATCCTCTTTATTAACCATTGATTTAGTCGCATAGTGTAGACGTACATTTAAATATTTTTTACAAATAGCTTTAATCAGTAATGGATGATGATTAAATGAGTCTGAAATATCATGTGATACATCTGCAAATAAATTAAGGCCTATATATTTTTTCATACACATCTGCAGGAGTTGATGCATCCCGTATTTTTTGTTTTACAATTTTTCTGTAAACCTCTTCCGCCTCATTACATATTTTTATTAAACCTGGGGAAGGATAACGAAGGCCGCCTTTATCTTTTTTGTATTAGAGACTAGTTTCAATTTTAAATGGACTATATATAGTTTTCAGACAATGTTCACATTTAATTTGATTTTCCATAGCTTTTATTATAAAACCAGCAATATAAATAATAACCTGTCTCGAAAATTCTGTTAGCCTAGTCGGGTCAGCTAGGTAGTCATGGTCTTTCGGCACAACAACTTCAGTATCAATATTTTCTTCAACAATTTCATCTGATAATCTGCAACGACCAGTTGTCTTATTGATAGCTACCTCTGGTTGATTATAAGTCAATATATGTATATCACTTAGAGATATAATAATAATAATAAATCTTTATTCATTTAGGTCACAAAGTAACACTTATGAACGTCAAGAATATTGCTTCTACATTTACATTTACTGCCAGATTCGCAAAGCAGTAGGTAGAGCCTGAGGTAGAACCTGGCAATAAAACTCATGGCCACTCTTTTCTAAACGCCAGTAATTACATTAGTTTGATTAACATGATATTTGACCAATTATATAGTAATGAATTTATACAAACAAAAAAAAAACAAAATCAATGTTGTGTTTAAATCATATCAAAATTAGAGCGATTATAGTTGCCGGTTCTAAGGGCAGCCTACCCTTGAAGAAGAAGAATCTGGCAAGAAAGTCAATGGATGCCATTTTAAAATGTAGGAATGGCTTACAACATTAAAATTACACTTACATTGTTCCTTTGGATTTATGTGAGAACATTCGACTAAACTTAAGTTTACCTTAAATATAAATAAGATTATTTTTAATAATTGCTATAACAGCTATGAGCTGACCAGTTCCAACAGACGGCACCCGTTCACGGGTATGACGCATTATATCAGCCATCGCCCTACTCAACCGTATTATAGGGAATAAGGCGACCCGATACATACGCCACCACTGCCAGGACACTTAGGCGAGCATGACATACTCAAAAACTGCACAGCAACTATCATGTCAATTTCAAAGAAATAAATAAGTCTACATGGTGCTCACACAATAACAAACTCAAATTACATTGTATACCGGGACTAAACGCAGCCAATTTAGAAACCTTTAGTTGTCAGATGTTTCAAATTATTAATAATGTAGAGATGTAAAAATACAACATATATATGCAGATTCAAGGCATACAATTACCGGTAGTTACATGTATAAGCATTATTTTATATGCGGATTTAAATTGAGTTGCTGTGGGGTTATTATTGAAACCACCTTTAGCTCGGATGGCACTAAAGAATATTTGGTGGTCCTGACTGAGCTTGTATGATGACAAATAATCTAAGGATTTAGTCACGACTAGTCTTTCGTATAAAAATTGTAGAGCTTATATACTTAACATAAACCCTAAAAAGCCGCTTTTCCTATTTGAGTCTAAAATGTTTATTGTACCAATATTAAAATTTTTTGTGTTCTAACATTTCCTTCATAAACAAGTTTATGTTTTCAAAATTAGACAACATTAGAGGTTTTTGTAAGCATATGCATTTAAATTGCGCGTGTTCATAATGTCAAATAATGTATTACATTTTCTTATAAAATCTACCGTCGCAGAGCAATTATTGAATTGTTTTAACTTTAATTCTTTATGACAAAACTCTATTGAATCAGCTACTGATTCACTGAATAACTGTGGCGCTAGTTTGACTTTCATAATTTGTTTTTTGTAATTAATATGAAGGCTTATTACTTTGTTCGCTAAATGAAAGCCTTCATTTTCCTGTAGTTCTACCAGTAATTTAATGAAATTCCAAGATATAATTTCACCCTCAGCATTTGTTAAAAACAACTTATCACCTAATGTATTTCGCACTAATTTAAGCATGTGCGATGGATCGGGATATATAACGACATTTTTATTATTATGCTTAAAAACTGGATTCAAATCATCATTTAAGTTACATCCCAATAACTTTGCCATAGCAAAATTTGCTGCGCATCCATCAAACGTTACCGGTACTACATCAAGTCTGCATGCACTGATTATGTCAATGCATGTTTTGACTAGAGAAGCTTTTTGTTCCGCAGTGATTCCATTTATAAGAAAATAACCTACTGGAAGTTTCCAACTTCCATTTAGACATATGAGCATAAACACTAAAACATCTGTGGCCACAGGTAAATCGTCATTTTCAACTTGGTGCCCATAGTTAACAAAACCTACACATTGTTCTCCATTCCAATGTATGGCTCTACGAATAGCCATTTCGTCAAAACTAAGTCCACAAATCCATTTTTTGGTAATTTGCTTTTAACTAAAAGCTTAAGTGCTTCTAGTGATTCGTTTGAAAATCCAGGCTCTCCATCAATAGTTTGATACCACCGGGTTAGTGTTCGAGTATGCGGAAGGCACGTATTAAAATGTATTTCTTACAAAATCGTAAGCACGTGGGCTGATAAAATGAAGATTTAAAGCAAAATTACGCACTTCCGTTGAAAATGTACCCTTGTTTGATTTTAAAAACCTTTTATCACCTGCACTTATAGACGTGAGTAAATCAGCTGTTACTTGATTAATAAAAAATTTTGATTGCAATTTTTCTATTATATTTGACAGTTTTACATTTTTATTCTGTAGGCGCTGATTGCGTGACCTCATCGCAGCTAATTTCTTCTTTCGTTTTTCGGATAAAAGAGTATGTACTTTCAACTTTCTTGTGAGTTTCCGTGGAGTTCACAATATTTCATTTATATTCTGAAATCAACTGAAGAGTTTAATACTGGTTAGAGCGATAAACAAATTGTTATGTTTTTAAAAATCGATGAAATTAAGGCAGTATGCTTCTCAACTCTTGCGGCTATAAACTTGTGACTGCCTCTATTAGCTAATAAAAATGAAGCCTTAGCCGACGGACACAGAGAACTGATGTAGGACGCCGACGGGGTGGAGACACGTGACTCTTCCACGTATGTATCATTTATAAAAAAAATTATAATATTATGGAAAATACAAAATAAAAAATTATGAAATATTTTTTTTTTAAACATTAATAGATTTCAGTTTTACACTTTGCCACATTATATATAAGAGTACGCTTACAACACTATCACACCACAACGTTCATTCGTTACTGCACTTGCACGATGATACATTCGCGACTAGCTGCGTACCTACATACTGAATAGGTGCCGATACGAAGCATAGGTATAACTCACGTTTTTATGTAGACATTACTATATAAATAGCAGCACTCGTGGCCTCGCGAGTGTTCTGTAAACGATGACTGAGTTACGCAACTTTCACTATGGCTGGTCCTCGGATAGGTAACCACTTTGTGGCATTAACATTTGCGAGCGTTTCCGTGCTTCGGAAGGCACGTTAAGCCGTTGGTCCTGGTTGCCAGTAACATAGCAGTCGTTAAGTCAAGTTGAAGGCATTATGGGCGGCTTGAAAAATTTCAACAGCAGGTAGTCACAACCCGCGTTTGTCTATTTCAACGCGGCAATGGGCTCACCACCTATTACGTGGGACAGGAATACACATGGTGAAAAGTGGGCATATAATATGCCTCTGCCAACCCTCGGGTAAAAGGTATGATACGTTCGTGCCCCCGTCTTTTCTATATGTTTTAACAAATCACGTAAATGGTGTTTCGCAACACCATTAAGTCCATAAGCTACGGTGACCACTTTCCATCAGGTGGGCCGTATACTTGTCTGCCACCTCAGTGGTATAAAAAATAAAAATAAGCTGTAAGCGTAATAAAAAAAATTTAATGCATAAAATAAAACCCAGAGAAAAAAAACTATCTAATCGACGTGACCATGCACCCAAAAGTTTGTCTATGACAGGAATCGAACCCATGAACTCCTCTCACATTCATTATGGATATTATACTTCATAGTGACCTTAATAATCTATATTAATATTATAAATGTGAATGTAAGTTGTGTGTTACGCTTTCACACAAAAGCTACTAAACCGATCATCGTGAAACTTTGTACATATATACTTGGAGGTATTAGAAATAATAGATTACGCCACATAAGAGATTTTTTAAGTATTTAGGTATATACTTAAAAAATCTCTTATGTGGCGCTAACGACGTTGCGCGTCAAATAGTATTTGCAAACTTAACAATATAACAGTAATAACATTAAAATGTGAAAAAAAAGGCCAAGCGCAAGTCAGAGTCAGTGAAACACGTTTGTTGTAGGAGGTCCCGATAAATATTTTTTTTGATTAATTTATTTTCATAGTAAATATATAACTAAATATATCATTTGTGAAATTTTCAACTGCCTATAAACCCAGAGTAATAATACATCCTAGTAATAAATGGACAGACAGATGGACAGCGGAGCCTTAGTTATAGAGACCTGTTTTACCCTTTAGGTACGGAACCCCATAACCTTAACGATTTGCTAGCAGCCAGATGGACCCGAGAGGTTCTTGTGGTACAGGATATATTTATATTCTATGTACATTATATGTATTAAAATAAAAAAAAGAATATTGTTAATAAAAGAAATAGAATATGGTTACAGAAACTTACAGAATTTGTAGCACAGTCCATTTCTCTATTACGCGCAAAATTTTTAATATCTCTTAAAATTGCACTTGTACTGGCAATGGAAATTTCTTGTTGATCGTTGGTATAATCATCCCTTAGAGTTGGAGTCTGAAATCAACTTGATACTTAGCTATAATTATTAATAACTAGTGGCCCTGGCGACTTGCGCCGCCTTAAAACTTAGTTCCATAGAAAATGGGTGATTCTTATTTTTTTCATCACATTTTCTGTTTTGTTACACATTCTGCTATTTGGGGTAGCGACAAATCTAATAAAGCTAGTATCGTAAAAATAGTCTGACCCATTCTTGAGTAATTACTGTTAGAACAAATCAGACATAGTTATATAAATTAAGATTTTTTGGCGATTCATAACGCAGTGCTAGTGCCAACTTTGCTTTACGGTAGCGAAACCTGGGTATGTCAGCAGATGCATGAAAATAATTGAATGCTGTGGAGATGCGATCACTTCGAAAATTGTGCGGCGTTACCTTGGCCGACCGAATACGTAACGAAGTGATACGCAATATGGAAGGTTTGAATGAAAGTGTCAGCGTTAAGCTGGAAAAGGGCGTGCTCCGTTGTTTTGGACACGTCCAACGAATGAGTGAGGAACAATTGACGAAGAAAATATATTGTGCGAAAGCAGAGGGTAGAAGAAGTCAGGGTAGGCCGAGACTTAAATATGAAGACCACGTGAGCAGATTGCTCAAAAACGGAAAGGTCAAAAGTACCCGGATACCCAGACGTGCGTGTATGAAGCGATTGATGAATCTTGAAGAAGCGAAAGAAGTATGCATGGATTGCGATGCCTGGCGATCTGTCCTCTCTGACTACCCCGTCAGGGATACAGCGTGAAGATAGTTAAGTTAAATTAAGATTTTTTATAGGTTTACTTACAGGTACATTTAACGTTGGCACTGAGAATTTATTTAGGTAAACCTTAACTTAAACGTAAACTGTTTTCGGAAGACCCCGCTTCAAAGTTTACTTCAAAGTGTTTAGAACAAATGCGATCATTTTATTTTTTAAGTTTCCAATTTGAACGCCCTGTTGACATTATCCACAATTCCAGTAAATTGGGATCTTTTGGATAGCTAGAATGAAAGAAAACGGATCGTTATTATAAACTTATTTATTTCAAATAGTTATAGCTTATAGGTTATCGCCCAACTTCGAACAAAAATGAAACAATTCAAATATTTTTATTTTATTATAAAACTTATATGTTTTGGGCAACTAGCAAATATTGTGGTACAAACTGAAAACCACCAAACTCTGATAACTCCACATTTCTAATAATTAGGTGCTATGTTTCTAAACGGAATATCATTTTCCCCAAGATTTTGGGTATTTTAGTAAGCAAAACAAACAGATACTCTAGTATCACTACAAGATATGATTTAAAAACCGACTGAAGGACATGTATCCATGGTCATGAAATAAATTTAAAAAAAAAAATGATTTTAAAAATTAAATCTTTATTTGTACAATATATACATTCAAACCATCATACATATATGAGCTTTGTCTAATATATATTATTCATTTTAATCATGATATTCTTAGAATATAATGAAATAATGACGCAAAAGTGGCACTTACCTATGAACGCTTATATTTTCTTCTTGCAGCTCCCTGCGGCTTTTACAGCCTTTTACTGTGCAATTCACCATGTTTATAACATGTAACTTCACTAATAATTTTACTATTATATTGATTTCAAAACAATTAAACGAGTTAAACCACAATTTTGATGACCAAAAAATATTTATCTTACAAAAACTGAGAAACGTCTCTATTGTTGCGCACAAACAATTCAAAGACAAACAAAAACAATCGATACTCAGAACGGGATAGGGCATATTTTGTCTGTCTATTAGTCTTTGGGGTGCAAGCATAAGTGTTTCTCTTTTACTCTTAGGGCCTAATTACCACGTCACATCTAGTCTATACTTCATCTAAGCAGTAACCTATCTTTTAATAAATTTTTAAAGTAATTATTTGCTAAATTTCTCATAAATTTTTAATAAAGTGGAAAAAGACAATTTGCTTCGAGACAGGGATTGAACCTGTGACCTTTGCCTAACCAGGGCAATGTTCTAGCCACCTGAACTACCCGAACCGTATCGAATCAAGTTGAAATTCTCCACCATATTTATATCGTCATTTTAAGAGTATGACCAGAGCCATCTATCGAGCTAATGAACAACTCGATACCAATGAACAGTGTTACAACTATTTTTAAACATTGATGCAATGGACTCCACTCAGTATATTAATAAAATTTTCAGGTGGCTAGAACATTGCCCAGGTTAGGCAAAGGTCACAGGTTCAATCCCTGTCTCGAAGCAAATTGTCTTTTTCCACTTTATTAAAAATTTAATAATCTATCTATTTTTTACTATTGTCTAAAATAATGTCAAAATAGTTAGTATCGGTACCAAAGAGTATAATAAGCGTAGACAGAGAAAATTAATATTGAAAATCGGTACATTCCTTCCACGATGATCGGTACCCATATACCCATTGACGAAAATTTCAGTCTCAATAACCAAAGATAGATAGATATTATTTTTAATCTTTTGCTGTTTATACTCGTATTTTATATACTACTCGGGACCAGTCCAGCCGCGACCATGGGCGCTGCAACGCGCTCGAAACATCGGTGAATGTAAGTTCAAAATTGTTTTGCATGAAGTCCCGAGTAGTATATAAAATATAGATAGATATATTTATCTACGACAATGAACTATCTGTCACAAAAGACAAAAATTAACTGTTTATCTGTGGTAGCGATCTATGTTTAATTGAAGATAGAAAATTGAAACCATTAGTTTGTGTATTGAATCACTCTTCTCAACTAATAGGAAAAGTTTTTCGTGACTAAAATTTAATTATAAAATCTTCTTAAAATACCATCACTATGCCTATATATACAAAAAAAAAATTGTAGCTCGAGATACGGCGATGTTTGATACAGGGGGCGCTGAGGAGCTAGCGCATGATAGGCGAAACGGCGAGCCTGGCCGCGCGCGCCGTCGATGCGCGTGATTGGTCGAATTACGTCGCGTGACCTATGGCCTCATCCCCGCGAAAAACATTCCGGATCCACGTCCTGTCCGCGCGACAGGTACGTTACGAGTACATCCTCCGCGACACTCGTACACTTTATTGTTTGTGATATTTTGTCTATTTAGTGATCTAAAGTGAATTGTGTATAAGTATTACACTAGAATACCTTTATATAAGTGCATAACTATCTATAGTAGGTGGGACACTCTGTCCACGCCGGGTCCGTATTGGGTTGCATAAATTTAAGAGGCATAACTTATAACTGCATAACGTTTTTGGCATACTCTTCGTTTCGCATAACGTTTAAACAGAATAAATCATTAGGCATACTTTATTTTCCCATAACTTCTTTTTAATAATGAAATACCCGTATAAAGTGTTTACGCATATTTTTTTTACAATAACGATTACTAATCATAACATTTATTGGCATCTCACTCTATGGCATAAAGATTACAAGTCATACATATAGAATACCATAATGTTAACGAGTACATATTTTTATTATTATTAGATTCAGCACTGGCGCATCGCCGGCCGCTGCCGCGGCACGCTTGCTACGCTCGCTCGGATCGCGCGTTGTGGTCACAAGTGACCTAACACACACAATGTTATAAAATATTTTTAGGGAATATTTTCTGGACGTTGATATTCTCTCGTTAGAGATTCCAGCCTCCAGTGGGAGGAAGTGGAACGCTGCCGCGTCTTTCTCCGAGCAGGTAATTCGGCGACGGAGAGGGAAAATGTACCGCCCGAGATCCACAGATTGTGGTAAGGCTTATGCAAATTTGTCTATGTTCAAGATTACCAGCTGCCATGACCTGAGCCTGAGGATGCCGGGCGAATCAACCTCCAAAGAAGCAGGATAACACCTAACCAACCTGACTTTTAACTGCCCCGGTGAAACTGCTCCACTGAGATAGTCAAAAGTGTAAACATGTGTAAGTAAAAAACTTTGTTCCTTATAAATAGCCATTTACGATGTTCATTCTAAAAAGATTTGATGTCAATATAAAATATCTCCACCACTCAGTCGAAGGCGCCGTTTTATGGCATATGCGCGTGCCCTCAACCGGACTGATGGTTAAATGGTGATTGGAACAAAATCATTTTGTTCTGATGGAGACATAGGGCAGCTGGGGGTATGAAGCTAAGTGCCTCACAGAAGAAGTTGGCCGCCGGATGAAAGATAAGTATGATAATAAGGATAGAATATATATATAATAGATAGATAGAAAGAATAGAGGCAAACCTGCCAGTGTCATAGACATATATCTTTTTGCTGGGAGCTATGCGGAACGAATTAGTTTTAAGGATCATGTCATTGACATGTTGCTACTGTTAGTGTATTTTATTTTTCATTTATATTATTTATTTTTATAAATATCGATCAAGACCTCTATTTCAACTGACACGTCAGATAAATTTACGCAACGTTAGATGCGTGGGCCTCAAGTGCAAGCAAGAACTAATTACTTAGGGTGTATTGGCGTAAAACATTCCAAGCGACCGAAGTCAAGGGCGTCCGTTAGTCTATATTCGAATAAAATGGATGACTAAAAATAAATTATATTTTAAAAATTCTCATTCAATACTTCTTAAAATTGCATTAACAAAATTTAAACTAATTTACTATTAACTTTGATCACGAGTTAAGTAACGTCGAAAGACTTTATTATTAAAAAAAGATTTATTTATTAAAAACAATGTTCATTACAAGATAGTTGCTACAAGACTGATTTTACATATTGATTTTCTATTAATTAGACTTATTGCTAAATTGACAGTTTTACGCTATTCATATTTAGGTTTCTAGTGGCGCTATGATGTCGTACGATGCAGGGTCAGCAATTCTGTACTGGTGGTGATTGCCTAACTCCTCCCTCCATAAGATAGAAGCGCGTCCCGCAGCTTCCTGCAGCGTCCTCACTAGGGGTTCCAGATTGTTCTAATCCTGAATGGATCCTCTGCTTCCATTGCCATGTTTTCCATCAAATTAATGCTATAAAGATAATATAGAGACCTAGTGTTGACCAACTAGGGAAAGCCATCATGGTTTGCCAATCGATAATGGGCTCTTCTATGATTTCAGCACGGTCCATCAGCTCATGAATACTATCGAGGTCTATATCTTCTAGTTGGAGGTTGTACTGTATTCTGTGTTCCTGGGCGACGGCTTTGCTAGGTAAAGGTATTATCTCGTCGACACTGATGGAGTTCATACTAGTCTTCAAAGTTTTGTTGAGGATTTCTAGATAGCAATCACTGGTAGTACTAGCGATGTGGATTCCGGATAACCTTTTATATTCAGTCTTTCTTCCACAGTAGGTCTTTAGAATTTCTTCCTTTTTCAGAATAATCAGCCACTTGTTATCTTGAAGTTTCTGTATTTTTCCTTGTTTAAAGTCCATTTTGGCTCGGGTGCAGTTCGCATGTTGATGTTTTATGAGGGATATTACGCAGTCATCGGATTTCATCAGCGGCTGGGTAGTGAGTGATGCGCACAGCTGTGTATCTGGTGTAATCTGCTTGCAATCCTTGTCTAGGTAAGAGTATTCGTTGTTTCCCAGTGCTAGGTATTTGGCTTTTGGGATAGTAGTGAGGTTTTGTTTGTATGGAATACAAATGGATAAGGTCGTAAGGGTTTATGTCTGTGGATGGGATTTCTAATATAAATGTCAATGTGTGTTCTGTACTATATATAGGCTTTGACGTTAATGGACTTCTCTATGCTATGAATATTTCTAATACTAATGGTGTCTACTGGTCTGAAATCATTCTGTTTTTCGATATTTAGCATTTCATTAATAAGACTAAGTGGCGGTATTATACTAGGATGCATTACTCCTATCTGTGCAAAGGTCATTGCATCCTCCAGGATTATCAGTTTATCTAAAAGTAATTGTAAACTAAAATCAATTTGAACATATAAATCTAAGAAGTGCAATCTATTATTTACTGAATCGTTATATAAAGTAGTATTTTTCAAAAATGAAATAAGTTCTTTTGATTCTTGTCCAAAAGTTTAATTTGTTTAGTGAACTCACCAACCGCATGCATCTTCATTATCTAAATTACCTGTTATAGTCTTAATTATAGAACCTAACCCATTAATAATACCACGTCTAGATCTATGGTGTGGGACTATAAATATAATTTTCTTACCTATTGCGCTTATACTACTCTCTATTTGATCTTTATATGCTCTATGTAAATCTATATCATTTTCGGCAGCTTTAGTGGCGTTGTAAGTTGCCATAAGCTTAAGGGTTGTTTCGTATAAATAGGATACGTTATATACGCAAGCCAAACTAAAAGTGTCAACCTGCTTTAAAATCTGCCCTTCTTTTAATAGGAGGATACCGTTATCATTATCTACGGGATTAAGGGTCAAGCTTGCGGTTGCGTAGAGCACGAAGGTTCCTGCGATGAAGGTCCTGGAACAAGATGCGGTCTTCTTAAGAGTTTGAAATGAACTCTAATAGATTTGGAATTCGGGTGACTACCTATAATTTCGGCGACATTATTAGGGTGTAGGTGAATTATTTTATACGGACCTTTAAATACCGGCTTTGTCTTATCGCTCCTCGTTGTTTTAGCAACCTGCTTATAAACAGTTTCACCTACCTTAAACATCATAGCTTCGGCGGCCTGGTTGCGCTTGTCCTTTATTTTTCGACACGTGGGCTGCTAAACATTCTTGCACAGCCTCTGCATTTTTGCGATGATTCAAGACGTAGTCCTGATAGAATTCCTTAGGATAAAATAGTTCTAATGGATTTCTCGATGATGTATGACCGAATAACAGTTCACGTGGTGTGTAGCCTGTAGTAGAGTGAATTGCATTATTATAAGCTATAATAGCGTACTTCATTAATAGTTGGATTGGGTCGTCTTTGTTTGTCATTCGCTGTATTCTAATTATTTCACCGATAGTTGAATGGATTCGTTCTACAAGTGAATTTGAATTAGGATTGTAAGGTGTCGTAAAATGAATGTTAATGTCATGGGAGGCCCAAATTTCTTTTATTACGTCATTGTCGAATTTAGTATCAGACTCAGTTGTGATCTTAAGAGGCAATCCTAAAATAGAAAATATTTGTAACAAAGCTTCTACTATGTGCACACTACTAGTAGCATTTAGGGGTATAGCCTGGGCGAATTTTGAAAAATTATCTATTACAGTTAAGAAGGTCGCACCTCCTGTCGAGTAAAGGTCCATAAATAAATGTTGAAAGGGTTTAGTTGGCGTTTCCGTAATGGCTAGTGGGGGTTTTACTGGATTTCTTTCGTATTTAGCTTTCAGGCAAATGTCACACTGATTTATGAATTTCTGTATCGTTAATAGCATATGGGGCCAGTGGTAATTTCTATGGAGTTGTTTATGGGTTTCTTGAATACCTCTATGAGATGACTTGCCTTCATGATATCGTTTTATCAGATTTTGTTGTTCAGATTTATTTTGTTTTCAACAACAGTAACACGTGACGTACATTTTATCAATTTAGGACCTCTATCATTGAAGATAGTTGTGTAAACACGTGAAAATGCTAGGTAAAGATTTTCATCGTAGAAATAGCAGTGAAAAATACGATTTGCTATCGTATGTTCCTTTAGAAACCTAATGATTTCGGTTTCTGTGTTATTGACTGGAATGAATACGTCTTTCATAACGGTCCTAGAGTTAGTCGACCTGTCTTCTACTCTGTATGTTGAACCTGGAGTGGATCTAATATAGAACTGCTTGAGTTGTCTGTCAATTGCATCTGATAAAATTGGTATGCCGTTATTTTCATTGTCTGGTTGAGTATGATTCGTGGATACTAATTGATCGGGATCAACTGTTGTGATACTCATGGTGTCGGTGTCTCTATCTACTTGAGGCTGAGTATTTGTATTCGATTCGATGTTCTCAGTGTCCCTACCTTCCCTATCGTTGTCATTAAGGTTACCTGAATTATTATTCGTCTCTGTTTCTCTCCTAGCCTCCTCGAATATTCGATTTATGAAGTCATCATCGTCGTCACCTAGGTTAAAAGCTAAGGAGTCTACAATTTTGTGGAAAATTTTGACTCTCGATAGGGCATCTGCGTTAGTGTTTTGTTTACCCTTTTTATAAACAACATTGTAGTCATACTCGGCAAGCTTTAATTTCCAACGGGTTAATTTAGAGTTAGGATCCTTTAGAGACATGAGCCACATCAGGGGTCTATGGTCGGTGTAGATGGTAAATTTACGACCATATAAATAGGGTCTAAAATATTTAGTCGCCCTGATGATGGCTAACAGTTCTTTCTCCGTGGTTGAGTAACGAGTCTCTATTTCAGATAAAGTTCTAGATGCAAATGCTACTGGTTTATCTGAGCCAACATTTCCTTGTGATAATACAGCACCTAAGGCGAAGTCAGATGCGTCAGTTGTCAGTATAAATGGTTTGTCGAAGTCCGGGTACTGGAGGATAGGGGCATTTGTTAAAATCTGTTTACATTCCTTTACCGCGTCTAGGAATTCGTCCGTATGTCGGACTTTTGCATTCTTCTTCAGACACACTGTTAATGGTTTGGTCAACTTAGCGAAATCTTTGATAAACTTTCTGTAATAACCTACTAGACCTAAAAATGCTTTAATATCCTTTTGTGTTTGTGGTATAGGGAAGTTTAGGACTGCTTTAATTTTGTCTTTATTTGGTTTAAGACCTTGGTCAGTCAGTTCATGTCCTAAAAAGTTGACTTGTTTCTGAAGGAACTCAGATTTATCTAGTTGTATTTTTAGATTATGGAGCTTGAACCTGTCAAATACTAATTTGAGTTTCTCATTATGCTGTTGAAGAGAAGTAGACGCAATTATTACGTCATCTAGGTAAGTGAAGACATTATCTAAGCCTCTGAGGATGTGATCCATGAGACGCTGAAAAGTACTAGGAGCGTTTTTGAGGCCAAATGGCATTCTTAGAAACTCATAGTGTCCTCTTTCAGTCGTAAAAGCAGTATTCTCAATGTCTCAAATTATAAAAACAAATTTGACTTTCTAGAACTTTTGAAAGACAAAAAAGATTTCTACGTTTTGTATACTGATGGGTCCAAGAGTAATCATGTTCAAGCAGCATACTATGACCCACAAATAAAAATAACAAAATGTTTTAGACTACCAGACAATTGTTCCATCTTCACTGCTGAAAGTTGGGCCATACTAACTGCATTGACATATGTAAATACACATGTAAATAATGTAAATATACTAATAGTTAGCGATTCCATGAGTGTGTTATTAGCTTTGTGTAATTATAATGGCTCATATAAACAAAAATAAATCATAAATAGAATTAAGGATTCATTGTTGACCATACAAAAAAATGTGGAATTTGTATGGGTTCCCTCACACAGTGGCATAGCTGGAAATGAGGTTGCGGATCTGGCAACACGACAAGAATTTGATGTAGACCAAACAGAATCGTTTAAAGTGCCCTTTAACGACTATTTCCAATTTTTGAAAAGCAAGTCAAGGAAAATATGAAAAGAATACTGGGACTTAACTACAGCTACAAAAGGAAAATGGTATGCAGAACTACAAAGAGACTTACCAGTAAAGCCTTGGTTTAGCAAATTCAAATACTCCAGCCGAAAATTCATAGCTTGTTTAAACCGATTGCGCTTTGGACACTGTTTGACACCTGCACATCTTTATAGAATGAAAATAACTAGTGACAATAAGTGTAAATACTGCAGTAAAGAGATCGCTGACATAAAACACATAATATTTGAATGTGAATCGTTTGCGATTCAAAGGTTGATCTTGGTGACTGACATTAGTGACATTTCCGAAGAACATTCGTTTAGCATTCCCCGCCGCGTTCAGGATCTATCCAACGTAATTTACTTTTCCTCTTTATATAAGTATATTGTAAATACTGTAGAAACAATTGTTTAAATTTTTTTTTTTAGTTGAAATGTTAACTTTGTTACCTATTTTATAAGTTGCATCATACGTAACACTTGTTTGTTGTTCAAATTTTATCTCTACTTACGACATTGTTGTTTAAGCAAAAAAAAAAAATTTTTTGTTTTTTAGTCTTATGTGTAATAAATAGTTTTGTTATAACTCAAAGTTCATTGTATGCTCGCGTTTTTGTTTTGTTAAAACTCAAAGTTTCCGACTGAAGGACATGTATCCATGGTCATGCAATAAAAAAAAAACATATTTCATGAAAATCTAACAGGTTTAATATGAAAATCTACACAATCGCAAATCGAAGCGCGAGCATACAATGACCTTATAACGGTAACGGACGATATAAATATGATGGAGAATTTCAACTTGGTTCGATACGGTTTGGGTAGTTCAGGTGGCTAGAACATTGCCCTGGTTAGGCAAAGGTCACAGGTTCAATCCCTGTCTCGAATCGGGTTGTCTTTTTCCACTTTATTAAAAATTTATGAGAAATTTAGCAAATAATTGCTTTATAAATTTATCAATATACTGAGTGGAGTTCATTGCATCAATGTTTAAAAATAGTTGTAACACTGTTCATTGGTATAGAGTTGTTCATCAGCTCGATAGATGGCTCTGGTCATACTCTTAAAATGACGATATAAATATGGTGGAGAATTTCAACTTGGTTCGATACGGTTCGGGTAGTTCAGGTGGCTAGAACATTGCCCTGGTTAGGCAAAGGTCACAGGTTCAATCCCTGTCTCGAATCGGGTTGTCTTTTTCCACTTTATTAAAAATTTATGAGAAATTTAGCAAATAATTGCTTTATAAATTTATCAATCGATACGTAAGGATTTAAGAATATACCTACCTACTATTATGAGATTGTAAAAATATTTGATCAATAAAATTTATGGTGACCCTACACTTTAAGCAAGATGGCGGGTCCAGGCGGATCTTTTTTTTTTTAATTTATTGGCAACTGGATACAAAGTCCTTAATGCCTAACTTATTAATAAGGGATACATTTTATATTTTTACTAAGGTATTAACAATATATTTATAGATTGGCTTAAAATATATAGATCTACTTAAAAGTTTATTTAAATCCGATGGCACTTCACTTTCAGAAATATTTTGAAGTTCAGAAATTAAAACTAGACGTTAGAGGTTATACTTTTGACACTTCAATATAATATGGTCTAGATTGGCTAATTCGTTGCAAGTTTCGCACTTTTGGTTGTGTACAATTTTAAGTCTTGCTAGATGAGCTGTTGTTCTACAGTGGCCAAATCTTAATCTGTTGATTGTTGTTATGTAGTTTCGGCAATCTATATCTTTTCTTTTATGGTACCAAGATCTTTGCGGCGGGGTGGACTGTATTGAAGCATACCATTTGCCCTTTTTCTCATACACAGTTCTCCAGTATGAATGCCACAATAAGGTAATATTTTTAAGGTAATATTACTACTAATTTCTGGTTATAATCACTGAATGGTACTTTTACTATATTTGTGCAATCTTCGTCACACTCTCCTCGGGCTGACTTGTCTGCTGCCTCATTACCAGAGATACCACAGTGTTAAGGTACCCATTTAAATGTAACACATTTGCCTCTGTTACCTAACTCTAGCAGAATCTTTTTAATGTTAAACAAAATATAATTGGACCTAAAGTTAAGCAAATTACCATCTAAAGCTAATAATGCACTCTTCTATCTGATATTATTAAAAACTTAGTTCTATTTACATTAAATACATGTAACAAAACACAATAAATTGCATAGCATTCTGCTGTGAATATGCTGCAATGGGCATCTAACTTGACACAAAAGGATTGTTTCGTCTGGGGGTCATAAAATGCTGATGATACATTATCTGGAGTTTTTGAGCCATCTGTGTATAATGTATAAACATCACATTGAGAATCTAAATACTCTTAAAAATTCTATTTGATTACAAAGTTTTTCCAAATCAATAGAAATGTCATTTTGAATTATTGCTTTATAACCAACAGAGAATACTGGTAAGGGGTTGGAAGTTTGTAAGTTTTTGCACATATTTTGAACATCTATGAATATCTTTAATATATCTGGGAGGTGTTCTGAGAGAAGCTCTTGTGTATTTATACCAATATTATTAGTTAAATGTGATGGAAGTTCTTTACATGGTAAAAGCCTATTAATGACAAAGCTGTTGTCAGTAGCCAACAATTTAAGACATAGTTTCTGACAAATTTGTAACCGTCTGAGTTTTAATGGTATAATGCCAGTTTCCGCTTCCATTGCATTAATTGGTGTGGAACACATTGCTCCAGTAATAATTTGTAATGCTTTATTTTGGATTACATCTAGTTTTCGCAAGATACTGATGTTAGCATTCATATATGCTAATGAGCTATAATCAAAGTGGCTTCTGACAATGCTCTTGTATAACATTGATAATATGTTTGGGTCTGAACCCCAATGAACACCAGCTAAAGAATGTAAAATATTTAGCCCCTTACTAGCATTTCCTATGATGTAATTGATATGAATTTCAAATTTCAGTTGTGGATCTAGGTATATACCAAGAAACTTTTTCTCTTCTAACCAGCTTATGTTACTACCATCATAGGAAACTATCTGATCATTCTCCAAGTCTATATGCTTTTTGCTAAAAATCATGGCCCCACTTTTATCAGCATTGATATTTAAAGACAGACTATTATAGAAATTACTAATTTGGGACATGCCCTTATTTAGATTTTGAACTGCTTTATTTACATCTTTATTTACACAATATACAGCTATATCATCAGCAAATAACAAACATTTCACTGAAGGTTCAGTCAAATATTTATTTATTTGAGATGTATATATTCCAAACAACAAAGGAGAAATTGTTGAACCTTGCATTGTACCTTTATAGACTTGTCTAGGTCCATGTAAGATGTTATTATACTTTATAAACATAGTTCTATTATAAAGAAAATTTAAAAACCATTTGCATGTTGAATAAGGGTTGTGGGATTGACATTATCAAAGGCGCCACTGACATCAAGGTAAGCACAGGCAGTGTAAGAATGGCTATAGAAAGAATTTTTGATATCTGTTATGAAAGACATTTAGTTTTCTACTGCACTTTTACCTTTTCTGAAGCCAAATTGTTGTTCAGGTAAGATGTTATAAGTTTCACTGTAAAATTCTAATCTTAATTTGAGCATATTTTCAAATAACTTGCCAATGCAGGATGATAATGATATGGGTCTACATGAGTTACAATCATTTTCAGGTTTGATGGCTTTAGAATTGGTACAACACATTGAGTTTTCCATGTGTCAGGAATAAACTCATGTTTCCATAACAGATTAAAAATATTTAAGAGAATATTTTGGGCCTTGGGGTGAAACTCATCAAGTCCTGGGGTAGTGTCCTTCCTTGACTTAAGGGCTGTTTTAAATTCACGAATATTAAATGGTTCATTTAAGAAATGTCCTTCAGCATTACCAATAGATTCAAAAATGATATTTAACCTTGATATGTCAATATCTTTTTCAGGAGGAGACAGTGGAGCTAATTTATTTACAAGGGATGGAATCCATTCATCACTTTTGACAGATATTCTACAACCAGCTCTTTTAAATCTACGGATGTAATTCCAAATCATGCTAACAGGTGTGTATCTATTGAAAGCCTCACACAAAGATCTCCAGCTATCCTTTTTTTTCTGACTTAATAATTTCTTTTTTAATGCATCAACTTTTTTGTATTCTATGTAGTTTTCTAGTGTAGGGTGTGATCTATAGTTTCTTAAGGCTAACCTACTATTATTAACTGCAGTAGCACAATATCTGTCCCACCAAGGTGCTGGTAATTTCATCTTATATGGAGATTGATTGATGATTTTTGGAATGTATTTTTGTTTAATACTGTTTAATATACTACAGAAAGAGTTATAAGTTTCTAGAGGACATAGAGAATCAATAGTTAAATTATCAAAAGCTTTTTCTGTTTCAGAATTGAATTGGGTCCAGTTTGCAATTTTATAGTTAAAACGCTGAGAAGGAGCAGCTGTAACATATTTTGGTGCTGAAATTTGAACATCAACCAGTATGGGAAAGTGATAACTACCCATTGGGTCATCATGCACAGTCCATTGACATAAAGGAGCTATATTGGGACTTACACATGTTATGTCAATTGATGAAGGAGCATTGCGAATGGTGCCTACAGTAGTTTGAGATCCTGTATTTAAAATGCATAGATCACATTCATCTAATAGGTTGTAAAACTCAACACCTCTAGACTTTGATGAAAGACAGCCAAAAGCGACATGATGAGCATTCAAATCACCTGAAAGCATGATTGGTTTGGACAAGTCATCGATAATCTGTTTCAACTTTCTACATTTGAAACGTCTACCTCTACTATTAGGTGGAGCAGGTGCAGATAATAAAGTTAGATCGCCAGCATTAGTTTTTAAAGTGATTGCAGCTGTTTGAAGGAAATCATAATAAGGAGTATGAATATTAGAATATTGGAAAGAATTTTTGATTAATATGGCCACACCTCCATGACCACCAGAACCATTTTGGAGAACGGTATTGTAACCTGATACATTGAATATATTAGATTTGAGCCAAGTTTCATTCAACATGCAAATATCAATATCTTTTTCATGAAGAAAATTTATTAATAAAGCTTTTTTGTTATTTACACTTTGTATATTAAATTGGGCTATTGATATATATGTTTTTCTATTTTGTCTTTTGTGAAGGAACCTAGAGTCCATAATGATCAATGCAAGTTGCTGAAGAATAATTCTTTTATTTTGGTAGTAGTCACTGTTTAAAGTTTACCTTTAAAGTTTGCTAATACAATTAAGGATTTGACTATAGCATTTAAAAATATTTCATTATTAGCTATTTGTTCTAAAGTGAATGTATTTTCTTTATTTATTAATAATGTGGGAGGAACGGTCTTTGTATTATTTACCTTCTTTTCTAATTTTTTTGGCTTTAAAGCTGGGAAATTTTGGTCATCAATCTTACCTACAGCAGAGGCAAATGAACGAGGTTGTTGTGAGTGTAATATTTGGTTAAGTTTTTCTTCTATTCTCTTCATTTTTATGGGGCAGTCTCTAGAAATGGCTAGGTGACCTCCGCCGCAATTAATACACATTAGAATATCCGAAACACATTCCTTAAAAAGGTGGGCTCCAGAGCATGATGAACACATTTGAGTGCCACGGCACACTTTAGCAGAGTGATTAAACTTGAAACATTTGTAGCATTGTACGAGTGGTGGAATGTAGGTGTGTACTTGATATCTGAATAAATGTAGGAATGCTGTTTTGGGTAAGGTAGTAGATGAGAATATGATAGCAACAGTAGTCAATGGTATTAGCTGCCCATTGGCATCTTTTTTCATGAATCTTTTTACTGAGATTACGTCCGCATCGCATGTTATATTCTTGTAGATCTCTTCATTAGATATGTCTATAGGTACAAATTTGATTATACCAACCTTTTCCACAAGGTGAGCTGGTATGAAAGCGCGAAGCTTATGTTTATTTAAAAAGCTATCTTGTTTGAGAAAGCTATTAGCTGCTGCGGCCTTCTGAAAAGTTACTCCAATTTTATATGGATTGACACGATATACACTGGTAATACCTTTAATATTCTCTACGAAAAGTTGAGTGAGTTTTATTGGGTTTCTATTTCCATTTTTTTCTTTCTCTTTGGATTCAATATAGACGGTGTAGTCAACTGCACTTTTTACTAGGAAAAGTCGGGTGTAATTTGTTTTAAAATATATATTATACGAGGGTGGGTCAATAAGTCCGTGACTTTTTGAACTTCTGACCTCTTTACTGAAAAAGAAACACTGCTCCTGTCAACAGGCATCTGTCAGTCGACTCCTGTCAAAATTTAAACTTACTGCGTCAGTTAGTTTGTGTTTGGCAGCTATTTTTATCAGACTACCCAGCAATCTGAGAAGAAAATGGAAAAAAGTGAATTTAGTGTGCTTATTAAGCATTATTTTTTGCGAAAAAAATCCATTACCGAAACCAAGGCTAAGCTTGATAAATACTATGGGGACTCTGCACCATCTATTTCAATGGTGAAAAAGTGGTTTACTGAGTTTCGTTGTGGCCGTACAAGCACTGAAGATGCCGAACGTCCTGGACGCCCAGTTGAGGTGTCTTCACCCGAAACAATCGAAAAAATTCACGATATGGTTTTGGCCGACCGAAGATTGAAAGTGCGAGAGATTGTGGAAGCCATAGGGATCTCGCATGGTTCAGTGGTTTCAATTTTGAATGATCACTTGGGCATGAGAAAGCATTCCGCAAGATGGGTGCCGCGTTTGCTCACAGTCGACCACAAACGCAATCGTGTAACAACTTCACAGGAGGGTTTGGCGTTGTTTAACCGCAATATGGAGGAGTGTTTTCGCCGTTTTGTAACCGTGGACGAAACGTGGATCCACCACAACACACCAGAGACCAAACAACAGTCAAAACAGTGGATTTCTAAGGGTGAATCGGCGCCAATGAAGGCCAAAGTGGGTTTGTCAGCCAATAAAGTCATGGCGACTGTTTTTGGGATGCACGCGGGATAATCCACATTGACTACCTTCAAAAAGGAAGAACAATCAATGGAGAATATTATGCCAACTTATTGGGCCGATTCAATGACGATTTAAAAAAAATCGCCCTCATTTGGCCAAGAAAAAAGTTCTTTTCCACCAAGACAATGCAAGGGTGCACACATCTGCAGTTGCCATGGCAAAAATCCATGAATTGGGCTATGAATTGCTCCCTCATCCGCCCTATTCTCCAGATTTGGCTCCGAGTGACTACTTCTTGTTTCCAAACCTGAAGAAATGGCTTGGTGGAAAAAGATTTGACTCGAATGATGAAATCATCTCACAAACAAAGACCTATTTTGAGGACCTCAACAAATCTTATTTTTTGGAAGGGATAAAAAAATTGGAGAAGCGGTGGACAAAGTGTATAGAGCTCAAGGGAGACTACGTTGAAAAATAAGATGATTTTTTAATCAAAAAAACTGTGTTTTATTCAAAAAGTCACGGACTTATTGACCCGCCCTCGTACTTAGCTTCGTCGCTAGTAGAGGTTTTTTCTCGCTGTCGTTTTCGGTCGCTAGGCTCCTCCTCGCTGTCGTTCTGCGTCCCCATTTATACAAATGGGGTACGCCCGCTCTATTTTCTTTATAATATGTGTTTGTAATGCAAAATTAAACACAAAAAATTAATTTTATTTTATACGAGAATCAAAAAGCGCGCCTTAGGTTTGACTTCCCGCCAAAAAGTCTCCAGGCGGATCTTGCATTTAGTATTACCAAACTCAAACATTTAAGTACTACTCTTACTAAGTATTAATGAGTATTTTTTTAAATACTATGAAGTTCTTATTAATAATTATAGGAAATGTAGAAATATTCAGATAAGTTCCAAAGTTTATGAATAATTAATTTTACTAAATCATAAATTAAATAAATATATAAAATTTTGGGCTGATTTGAATGATAATTATGAGCTGGCAGCGTGTTAGACAAGGACACAGCACCTTTCGTAGCTCTCTCGCCAGGACCGTTTTTAGCTAGCTACCGCTTATAAAGAAATAATTACCCTACTGGTAAGAAAATAGATATCATTTTAGCTAATTTTTTTGATAATCAGTCTAGTTATATGTGTAAAGTCTTTGGTATCCACAGCTTCTACATCTGTGGTAGTATCTCATATTAGTCTGTGGTTTTCGGACTTTTGGCGGGAAGAGTGTCAAGTGCGGACGCTTGCTGTATATTATTTTCTAAAACTAGTGCATTTATCTTGTTTTATGTGCGGGAGTGGTGATTTCTTGGACATAAAAGTTGTGTTAACGTGCTATAGTGAAAGACAATGATATATATGCAGTGAAATGCTATTTTCTCTCTTGCCGCGAAAAGTCCACTGAAACCCTCAGTATAAGAATCACCATTATACTGAGGGCAAGGACCAGGACCTAGGACTGAGGACTAGACATCGACAAAGACTGGAAAGGACTAAATACTAACCGTCTAACTTAATATAAACCAGCTTAAAACCAGGACTAGTTAGTCTTAACTTAGTACGGGACTAACGTTAGTACGAGCACTAAATCCTGTCCATATTACAAAACTAGAATTAAACCCAGACTACTTAGTACTGTATAAACTTCATGGCAAAGAGAATGTAACACTACGTTTTTAAATATTATCTATAGATAATAAATGGAAATCGTTATTTCATTCATTTACGCAGTTCCGTTTGCCACAATGTTTAAGAATCACTTTTGAATTTTAACTAATATAATATTTAATTACATGAAATAGACTGTTTTGGGTTTTATTAATATGAATAAATATATTTTGTGATTTATATTATTTATTAACTATTGTAAATATTCGTATTTGTAACGTTATTTTTTCGATGTTACATAAATCGACAACAAGCGTGAAATGGAATCAATGGGGTAGGGTAGCTTAAGCCGCGAAACTTTGTAAAAAATTATTTTTAATTGTTGTCCACTATATTTATGTACTTTCACATTCACATAACATGGATCAACAAAAAAGAAAAAGAGGAGAAAATTGGACTCCTGAAGAGAAAGTAAGTAATTGTATAGTTAAATTCAGTCCAAAAAGTCAATGATAGTCCACACACATTCCTAATACGAGTAGGTAATTTCTAACATCTATTCTAGGAAATACTACGTCAACTAATTTCCAACTCTGTTTAAATTTTAGACGATAAGTCGACCAAAACACTAGTTACGTTAGCAAAAATGAAACACTGGAAGAAAATATCAAATACTTTCTATTGTAGATATTGTCTGTTTTATGTACATACATACACACATACATACATATTGTCACGCCTTTATCCCCGAAGGGGTAGACAGAGGCACACTAGACGCCTACATTTCACCGTATGCATTTTAGTCCCACGTAAGTGGTGGTGAATCCATTGCCGTGTTGAAATGGACAGGCGCAGGCTGCGGCGACCTGCTGTTGAAATTTTTTAAGCCGCCCATAAGACATTTAACTTGGTTTAACGACTGCCATTTTATTGGCAACCGGGATTAACGGCTTAACGTGCCTTCCGAAGCACGGAACTGGGGTGGGTCGAAAGGGCCAAATAAATTTAATCCAAATGTGTCTATATTTGTGTGTATTTATATCTAAAGTCCTTATCACTAAATAATAGTGAATTCATTCGAATATGATGTCTGTTCGGTTGCCGTGACGTTTCCACCAGCTCTATGTCTTCCAAATCCATTAAATCAATCATATTTACATCCATTTTCTATTAGATGTCGTAAATAGTTTTTTTTTTTTTTTTTTTTTTTGTTCTTGTGGCGATACTATTGCTCCGCCAATAACTCAGTGTGGATTTGGTAGGGGTTTAGTAAGTCGGTCCACACTTAGGTACGATCCAAGTTTTGTGAGTGTACAAGGTAAATGATAAAAATTTTGGTAACGAAGGCCGAAATGTTCAACAGTCAAGTTTTGTGTTGAAGTACATGTAACAAGAAAAAAAAAAGACAACATTAAAGCACACGAGTTATGTTAGTTATTTAGAGCAAACACACAATGTTCTAGTCGTAAATAGTTCAACGTGAGAAAATGAAATATAACCTCAATATGAGAAAATATGACGTTTGACAGTTTAGTACCGAAGTTAAACTAGGCGTCACACGAGACTATCTTTAGTACCATAGTTAGTCCGGGACTAAGCGTTAAACCTGTTTTTGTAATAAGGATATTTTTAATACCGGGATTAAACCAGGTATTAATTCCAGTACTATCTTTAAACTATGTTTTGTAAAAAGACTGTAAGAAAATATAAATACCGAAGACCAGGCTGTATGGACAAAGTTTCCTTTGCCTGCCAAATATGGATGCAGACAAAAAAAAAATCTATGGTTTTCGTCAGAACTCCGAACTATCATACCAAAGAGAGTATAATAAGTAATATTGATACCATACTATACTACACTCGCTGTAATTGTGTGTTTATTTTGTGAAATCACATATATTTTTTAAATGGAAAAGGAATCCAACGCGACTGGGTAAGTAGTAAACAGCTTTTAATGCATTGATTGTATAGTTTTCGATTTTGGACAGAAATAAGTTACAAATATCAACAAACGACCGTTGGAAGTTTACGCGCCATGTTTAAACATTACGAAAAAAATATTTACGAATTATGTAGCTAATAATACCCTAAGGATTAAGCATTTTGTTCCATAAAGTACTATAACAACAAACAAACGTACTGTCAGACTGGTTGTAAACGGTCCTGTACATATCACCATAAGGCGATGACACCATGCCAAAACAGACATGAAAATGGTTGAAAACTTTTACAAAGGCTCATTTCTTAATTTAATTTTTCAACATGATTTTGAATATAATTGAATCCGTTTAAATTTTAGGCGTGTGATCGGCGACGTCCATGTGGTCCCCGAAGGTAGCGCCCTCGAGTCCACCTTGCATCCAAAAAGGATGCGCATGTCTCAACCGTAACTATAATAATTTGCCTTTAATAGGTTACCTTAATTACTTGTAGATGTTTTGGTCAAGTTTTTTTTTTTTTTTAATGTCCATCTAAATCAAATAGTCTACGAACTCGTCCACCGCTATCGGAGGGGTCCATGGCATCGACGTCATACCTAGCGTCTTTGCCTGCACTGTAAGTTGCTTGGAAACTTTTTTATTTTGAATCTATACTAATATATAAAGCTGAAGAATTTGTTTGTTAGGTTGAATCTCTAATCTCAGGAACTACTGGTTGAAGTTAAAAAATCTCTTTGTGTTGAATACCCCATTTATCGAGGAAGGCTATATATCATCATGCTACTACCCTGAAGAGCGGAGCAGTAATCATAAATGTCAACAAATTGGACAAATTATTGTAGAATTGGTAGTACTGGGAATAAACTGGAGTTTGAATTATGCTACGGGCGAAGCCGTGTGGCGGTCTTCTAGTTATTAATTAATTATAATAGTATGTACAGGTGTACCAGTCTCATTAATTAGCTTGACTCTTGGCACAAAGGCCTCTTTTAGCACTCTCCCCCTATCTACAGCAGCAAGCCAACAGTTCTCTTCATGTCATCGGACCATCTTGTTATTTGTCTCTCTTTTGGTGTTGTAGCATGGAGTTCTCTGTGATGTTCTTAGTCCTTGTTTCCCCTTTATCATATGCCCTTGTGAATTTCCATTTTAGGATTTTTGTTATGAGCATCTAACCAACGTGTCGCATTGTAGTTTATTAACAGCCCACAAAGGGTCTCTTACATTGACCACTATAGTTTGACCAAGATCGTGCATTCCGTGTTCCGACCGCTGCGTGTGAGCGGTACAGCGGTCTTACTATAGTACACTTTTTTTCAATGCATGGTTACTAGTTTTGGCTCGTTTTGTTTAGCTGCCTAGGTTTCAATCCGTATGTCACAAATACTTGGATAATTTTTTTGACTAGTGGTTTTTGTTTGTTTTTATAATATTTCTAATGACCAGTACCACCTCCAAGCACTTGAAATTCTACTGGTCATCTCTAACCTCTTATGGTATATGTATTGGACGAAATTTAATAAATATTAATTTTAAAGTGGAAAAATTTTTCAGTCACGAGCTAGACTCGAACCCGCGTCTTCTGGTTCAACGCACTAGGAAATTTAATATTAAAAACTGGGACGTTAGAATGGTTACAAGACTTTACCACCATAAAGAAATGATTTTATTTTGCGATTATTCATTTAATATTTATTCTTCAAATATAACAATGTAATGTAATGAAATAATAAGTAACTTGACATTAGATAAATTAACATGTATTTTTATCAATATTGTTTATTAACTTACTTGATATTCTTGAATTATTTATAATTTTAATAAGCAATCAAATATATTGTACAATGTTAGTGTATTTTTCAATTTAAAACTCATTTGTATAATTGTTAAATAATAAAATAATTTTAAATAATTTTAATTTTTTTTTTTATTTTTTTTTATTTTAACTAAGGTTCTAGTATTTGAAAGAGGTGACGTAAGAACTAAATGCGAGATTAGAGTAAACCAGGAACGTCTAGAGCAAGTGAATTAAATTGTGTATTTAGGAAGTATGTTTACCGCGGATGGAAGATGTGATTCGGATGTAGAACGGCGAGTAGCTGCCGGAAACAAAGTTAACGGTGCTTTGTCCCAGTTAGTAAAGCGACAAAGCATCGTAAAAGAAGCACGAATGGCGATTCATAACGCAGTGTTAGTGCCAACTTTGCTTTACGGTAGTGAAACCTGGGTATGTCAGCAGATGCATGAAAGTAAATTGAAAGCTGTGGAGATGCGATCACTTCGAAAATTGTGCGGCGTTACCTTGGCCGACCGAATACGTAACGAAGTGATACGCAATATGGCAGGTTTGAATGAAAGTGTCAGCGTTAAGCTGGAAAAGGGCGTGCTCCGCACTCAATGAGTGAGGAACGATTGACGAAGAATATATATTGTTCAAAAGTAGAGGGTAGAAGGAGTCAGGGAAGGACGAGACTTACATATGAAGACCACGTGAGCAGATTGCTCAAAAACGGAAAGGTCAAAAGTACTCGGATACCCAGACGTGCGTGTATGAAGCGATTGATGAATCTCGAAGAAGCGAAAGAAGTATGCATGGATCGCGATGCCTGGCGATCTGTCCTCTCTGACTACCCCGTCAGGGATACAGCGTGAAGATAGTTAGTTAGTTTTTTTTTTTTTAAATAATTTTGATGATGATGATAATATACTTTGGGATAGATGTGTTGTATGAAAAAAGAACTATTTAGCATTATATTTATGGGTACTACAACACTGCTTTTTTTTCAGGGTGATGGAATGTTCTTCTGAGCCAGCTCCTCCTCCGCCTCGTCATCTTCACCCCTTGAGAGATGAGCAGATTGATGAAAGCCTCTTCAATCATGGTAAGATCGTGTTGATGTTATTTGGGCTTGGCCTATTCTGGTTCAAAAAGGCTTGAAACCAAGACTTTAATTTAATCTTTTGTTTGTTACAGGAAGTGATGAAGAATCTGAGAGTGATGTTGAGGGTGATGGCATTCCTGTGCCAGTTCTTCCAAGGGTGTTTCGAAGCCTCATGGAAACACCCTTGGACCAGGACTCTGTGAATGAGGAGGAAGCTGATGAAAACTCAGTGGCCCCAGTTTTACGAGGACAAGAGGATGTCATGACCACCGAGCAGCCCTGGGGTACAAATTATTTTAACTGGAGAGAGTTTCCGAGACCTCCAATTGCACCTGAATCGAGGCGAGAAACATTCTCCCAAATTAATGTCGGTCCGACAACTCCTAGTGCCAACCCATATGACATTTTTATTGAAATATGGGATCAGCAAATTATGGAGTACATTGCCTCGGAGACGAATAGATATGCGCAGCAAGTGGCAAATCATTTGTTCGAGAGCCACAATCTCCATCCCTCAAGCCGCATCAACAGGTGGCGTGACACCACTGTTGATGAGTTGTATCGGTATTTTGGTATAGTACTGGCGATGGGGAATGTGGTAAAGACTCGATTAGAGGAATACTGGAGTACCACCCCTGACATATTCTATACTCCAGGTTTTAGCGCACACATGTCTATCGATCGCTTTATACTTTTAAACAAATGCCTTCATTTCAACAGCAATGATGACATGTGTGAGCTAAACATGGAATTCTCTGAGGCCAGACTTTTTAAAATTATGCCAATATTGTTACACCTAAACAATAAATTTCAGTCACTCTATACTCCAAGCCAAAATTTAGTACTTGATGAGAGCTTGTTGATGTGGAAAAGTTGGTCGGAGTATTGTCAGATTATTCCAAACAAAGATATCAATCACGGCATAAAAACTTATGAGATTTGTGAATCTGAAACTGGATACCTATGGCGGTTTGAGGTTCACGCTCATAAGAATACAACGCAGCAGTTACAAGATCCATTGGAGGTGTCTACAGCGGCAGTCGTGCTGCGGCTTGTCCAAGGCTTGGAGCACAAAGGTTACACATTATGGATGGACAGTTTTTACCAGTCCCCAAGTCTAGCTCGACGCCTGAAGAGTTTAGGAATCGACTGTGTGGGAACCTTGCGGACCGATCGTGAATATGTCCCGCAGGCCATATATACTTTAACTAAGCACCATATGCGTCAGGGGCAGATCACTGGTCTCACTGCAGGAGACGTTGATATCTTGGTATGGAGACACATAAATAGGGTTGCTATGATCTCGACATACCATGGTAACTTTCAACAAACCTTCCAAGGGTCTGCCAAACCCATCCCGATAATAGATTATAATATCATTATGGGTGGGTTAGATAAGAAAGATCAGCTTCTATCTCTGTTTCCAGTGGAAAGAATAAGTACCAAAGTGTGGTACAAAAAATTCTTTAAGCGTCTTCTCAATACTTCCGTACTAAACGCCTTTGTTATTCATACCCAGAACATTTCTCCTTCTCTCAGTCACCGTAATTTTCGCAAGGACCTTATAAGATCCCTCCTGTCAAAACACTCCACTCCTTCACCTATCCCACCGTTTCCAACAACCACACAGTCCACAGCACACTTTACGCACTACCTGGCTGAGTACCCCATGGGTAATCGCCAGCGCTTGCGCCGGATGTGTACCACTTGTAAAAAATTGGTGCGAACGTACTGTGTTGGTTGTTGTAAACCGGTTTGTATGACCCCTTGTTTCATCACCATGCATGCCCCATAATTATAGATATCTCTAAATACGTATATATTTTCGTACCACGCTTAACCTCACCTGCTAGAGGTACACCTTCTGGATAACGCACGTAATCCTGACGTGCCAGTTGGTACACCTACGAAAACCTTCAGTGCTTGAGCCAACCTCACCAGCAAGTTGTTCACCTACGAAAACCTTCAGTGCTTGAGCCAACCTCACCAGCAAGTTGGTTCACCTACGAAAACCTTCAGTGCTTGAGTCAACCTCGCCAGCAATTTGGTACACCTACCGAGACCTCCAAGGTTCTAGTCAACCTCACCAGCAAGTTGGTACACCTACTAAAACTTTAAGGCCCGAATGAACCTCGCCTGCTAGTTTGTACAACTTTTGGAATAACTGCTAACTCCACCAACCTATCTTCTATCACTAGCTTATCGCTAATCTTTGTGGTACATTTACAATATTGTTTTCTTTCGATGTTTTTTTTAAATTGGTGTTTAGAAAAAAGATGCCGAATAATTGTAAATTTCTTATTTGAATTCAGGTGTAACAGTATTGGTCTTGTGGTCGTATTCTTATCTTGTGATAGACGTGCCCCAGGCTGATGTTGGTCGAAATTGTTATAATTCGTTGTTCTTTTCTGAAATATTATTTATATTGTAGAATATTAACTTGTACTTTAGATAATCGCATCAAAGTTTAATAGGCCCTCTTTGAGGGTATTGTCTAGCTAAGGTTTGATTTTTTTTCGTATTTAAGTTACACTAGTAGCCATTGACTGGTAGGGGTCGACCTCGCCGTACGTATGTCAATCAAATCGATGAGCTTGTAGAAAAAGGCCAGGTCAAGAGCACCCCTTAACCGTCGAGCGTGTATGAAAACAATTATGAAAGTAGGAGAAGCGAAAATTGTATGCCAGGATCGTAGTAAGTGGAAATGCATAGTTTCTGCGTACCCCATTGGGAAACAGGCGAGATGATATGTATGAATGTATGTACGCTTGAGAGTAGATTTATAAATCAAAAACTAGCCTCAAGCGTTGATTGAGTATTGAGAAATGTTCTGGAATACGGACCTTAAACCACTTAATCCAGTGTTTTCGGAAATCACTTTCTTTTCGTCGCCTAAATGGGGCATTTTTATAAAAGTTGTGCTTTAAAAATATTTATAGCGATGTTTAATCAATTAAATACATATATACTGATGACTATTTATTGAATAAACATTTATTTTTATTAAATATAAAAAAAATATTAGTATCAAATGTTTCTAAATTATTTATATAACTATATATATTTAACACTCAAAAATAATATATAATTATAAAGCGTTATGAAATACAAATGTCACATGAATGGCTACACCCACCTATTCCCTACTGAATAACCCACCCCTGACCATACCCGATGCAAAGGTGCCCAAAACACTTGCGGCATTGCCTCGTTGGATAGCAATGGCTTTCCTTTGCACCAGATACGACCGGGCGTGGGAGTCATGAGTCTTTTCCTTTATTGTGCGACCAATCTCAGAAATAAAAGCCTTAGCCTTAGCTGTGGAAACGATCGGCTTTTGGGGAGCGATCTTCCAACAGCCGATCGTTTCCACAGCCACCGGTACGACTATATACCGGGACACTGCGTACTTTTGTCGCTTTTTGTGAGCGGCATCTTCCGCTGCGGCCGCTGGTGAGTGGACGGTACGAACAAGGTGACTGGCGGCAAAAGTGCTGACGCATGGTGCGTCCCGTACCAGGCACTAGCCATTCTGCCAAGGCACGAGGGTCAAACCGTCCGGTATTTTGCAGTCCGCGCGGGACAGACCCGACGCCGGCGGCTCGAGCACGCAGGGGACACCAGCTGACAGCACACGTATATACTTAACATTGTTTTTTTAATTAATATAATTTTAATTAAAATAATAGGGACGTTTGTACAATAAATTATAAAAAATCGCTCATTCTGATTTCAAATGCAATTCAAGGCAGAACAGAATTTTTAATTGTTAGCTTGTTTCATAGTGATTTCAAACGTTATGAATTTCATATACAGCTCATATACAAAACTTATGACACGAATGCGTGAATCAGCAACGGCAAAAAAGTGCCACCATCCTCTTGGCCGCTGCCGTTTAGTACCATAATGTTCACTTCCTAAAAAGCCTACTTCCCGAAAGTACCACCCAGAACGACCATCTCCAAAACGACCACTCCCCGATATGACTTCCTAAAACGGCAACTGATTATATTCTCCACTTGCCAATATGTCCATTTCTTAAAACGTTCACTTTTCACTTTTTTTATGCGGTAATGACGTATGTAATTGTACGAGCGAGTTCATAGGTATCGTAATTAACTTAGTGCTTATTGCACGCACAGTTGCAAATCCACAGATTGTATATGGATACAAAGGATTTTTTTATTTACAGAGTTTAACGCAACAGAAATGGACAATGTAAAAGTAAGCGACCAATAAATAATCAGAAAACGTGGATGCTAGACTCCACATAGAATTTATAGTAGTTTTGGAGTGTAAGATTTTGAATTCGGTATCATTAATAGAATCGATTAATAGTCAAACGTCCAACGAATGAGTGAGGAACGAATGATGAAGAATATAATGTAGTGCGAAAGAAGAGGGTAGGAGTCAGGGTAGGCCGAGCCTTACATAATGAAGACCAAAAAACGGAAGAGTCAAAAATACTCTGATACCCAGACGTGCATGTATGATGCGATTGATGAATTTGCAAGAAGCGATAGAAGTATGCTTGGATCGCGAAGCGACCTGTCCACTCTGACTACCCCGTCAGGGATATAGCGTGAAGATAGTTTAGTCAAATGTTTACAATTGAACAACTGAAAATTATTATTATCTAGTGTTATTCTTCACTCAATCGAGTTCAAACAATAAAAATGAAAGAATTATTATTTTCTTAACCAAATACACTTTAAAAGTTTTTGAAAAACTAGTAGGTACCGCATTTTTTTTAATTCTGTGATTATACCAATCTATTCAATAATTTTAGTTGTTATTATTATCGGATTCAAAATCTTTCGCGCCAAAACTAGGTTCAGGTTAGAAATGGGCTCAAGACGATGCCTTGACGTGAGAAATTCGTGCACGCCTTATGATTCAACATGCGGGATAACACCCAAATAAACCTCTAAGCAAGCGGAAAAACACCACCATCAAGCTAGGCCAAGGTGGTAGCCAAGTCTGCCAAAAATCTGGGACACCTTCCGAGGAGTTACCCAGGGCCTTCGGCAGAACGGTTTAGGACGTGTTCGCGGCAGAGTAACAAATAGTGCTAACAAATTTTAATGTGGACGAAAATTAATCAATCAAATCAGCCTATATCAGTCCATTGCTGGACGTAGGCCTCTACCATTCACGCCACAATACACGCTCCTGCGCCTCTACCTTTATTGATAAAAGTAAAAAAAAAAAAACTTTAAAAACTTCTAAATGTTCTTAAATTCTTCTAAATGTCCACCTTCTAAATGGTACGCCCATGGGCCCATGATGATATGCACGACAGCTGTCAAAGACTGCGGTCGTGCAAAACTAGCGTGCGACATAGCAGGTCAATTAGATCAATACGAGTATTTGGGTACTAATAATATGAATATTTTGGATGTATTTTTAAAATTTTGAATCTGTATTCGATATATTATTAAATTAATTTCGCTAATTGAATATTATTCCAGCAATAGGTACCTACGCTTTTATGATATGCACGACAGCTGTCAAAGACTGCGATCGTGCAAAACTAGCGATGCGACATAGCAGGTCATTTAGATCAAGACGAGTATTTGGGTACTAATAATACGAGTATTTTGGATGTATTTTTAAAATTTAGAATTGGTGTTCGATATATTATTAAATTAATTTCGCTAATTGAATATTATTCCAGCAATAGGTACCTACGGTTTTGTGTGCGTTTCGATTGCTCCGCCACGGTGTCCAATCAAAAAAAGCACTCCGTCAAAAATATGTCGAAATTTGTCAAAACCGAATGCAACAAACCAAAAATTTGTCAAAGTAGAAATAAAGATAGGGTTTAAAGTTGGCCGCGCGAACGAAACGTGAAGGATTGCACGGCCACGGAGATCTCAGCAACTACATGGGTTAGAGATCTAATTCTTTTTGTCAATTAAAGATTGTATTCTGCATCTGTGCTGTTCAGTGGCCGTTTGGGACATTTGACGGGAAGAGTGACAAGTGCGGACGCTTGCTATATATTATTTTCTAAAACTAGTGCATTTATCTTGTTTTATGTGCGGGTGTGGTGATTTCTTGGACATAAAAGTTGTGTTAACGTGCTATAGTGAAAGACAATGATATATATGCAGAGAAATGCTATTTTCTCTCTTGCCGCGAAACGTCCACTGACAACCTTAGTATAAGAATCATTATATTGAGGGCAAGGACCAGGACGTAGCCTGAGTACACGACATCGACTGGACAGGACTAATTAGAAGATAAGATTGAAGAAATTTGATATAAAAAATAAGATTTGGCTAAAAGGTTTTAGAAACCAGGCCATTAAATAATTATAAAAAAAAAGAGTGGCCGTTCACATAACCTTGTTGGCGCGTTACCAGGGAATGTCCGTCGTATGTTATTTTTTTTTTTACTTTTTAAAAATATTAATAATAATTTACATTAAAGTTTATATTTTATGCATTAATCTATGTATACTATAGTATAGTAATATAGTAATCTATGTATACTATAATAGTATTAATAAAATATGTTTAGCTTTAGATAGTGTACCATTGTTAGTGAAATACCAAGATTGAGCATGTTGTGAAATTAAAGTGCACTATATAACCTCAGTTCAAAGTTATTTTGAAGTAAGCTAAAATGTACAAAGTATAGAACTCGAAATTAACCTGTCACTGCAACACTACAGCCACTGTCACCTGTCATTATTAAATCAATGTCAGCTTGACAGCTACACCCTAAACATAACTTGCAACAATCTGCGACAATATTGCATTTCTGCAATTGTTTATTATTGATTTAAATATTGTCAGTAATATGCTATAGTTTTTATTTTACTCTTGATAGCTTGTGCTTTAACTACGTTTATTAGACTTTAAAAAATGATTACGCTTAATAGGAAATTGAAAAAAGAGCAGACTGCACCCAGCAATGGACTGACTAGTGAACCATCGAAAAGAATATCAGTGCGGGATAAGTTGTTAATTAAAGAGGTTCAGGAGTTGAATGAGAACCTACCCATTACTTGTAGTGTCCATTTCCAGGATCCAAATGTTTTAAATGAATTTATTTTGACTGTAACTCCCGATGAAGGGTATTGGGTTGGGGGGAAGTTTAAATTCAGTGTTTTTGTTACTGAAGACTATAATATGGCCGTAAGTAATAATTGACCTCCTACAGTGTCAGATTTCATGCTCGTGCTCCAGTGGAGATGTTGCATAGAGGATTAACTAGAACGGCAGAACCTGTCCTAGTGGTTGACTGTGTTATTTACGGTTGCTTAGTTTGACAGCACAGTTCGATCTCCAACCTCTGTCAACTCGGTCCAGGGGGTAACTATAGATATCCAACTTGATATTATTATAGTAGAAGCAGTGTAGTAGAGATGTGGCTTGCATGATGCGCCTCTCTTAAAAAGTGGTGGATTGTGGTCATAGACATTCATTTTCTCAAACTTTGTTTAATTCATTTTATAAATACAGTGTAACATTATTACGTACATACAAATACATGTGCTAATATTGTGGAGAACTGTCTCTTAAGTATTGGTAATTTTGACATTGAAATTTTGCACTATTGCAACCATGAAAATAATAAATGGATATGAACAAACCTCAAGATTTTGCCTTTTTTATACCACTGAGAAGGCAGACAAGCGTCAATGAAAGAAGGATTTTATTGTACAGATCTTCTACCCTCTTTCACACCTCACCTTGACTAGTATAACTTATTTAATTTCAACATCTATAATATTAAATATCAAAATAAAAGAGAAAAGAGCTTCAGCAACTGGTGCTATACAGCTAGTGGATGCTGTTGGCTTGTTGACAACTAACAACATTAATAACAGATCACTTAAATTGCCAAACATTTATCTCTTCACTGGACTTCTAACTGTCAAACCACTTTCTATACTATATGCTATTTTCAATAGTTTCATTGAGTCATTGAATTAAAATTAAAGAGTATACAAACCTTCGATCCAGAGCAAAAAGCTAGGAAAGTGTATGTTAACATTGTCAGCCGAAAAGACAGAAGGATGAAATTAGAAAAGTAGTGGGAGTGACTTGGTACAAGGCAGGAGTGCAAGAGGTTGGAGGAGGCCTTTGCCGATTGGCAAACAGATCCCCAGAAAGAAAAGAAATTACAAGTAGCACAGTAGATTAAGTTAAAATTTCTGATACTTACAGACCAATTTGTGCAAATTTAGTTCATATTAATAAGATGATATGAATAAAAGGCAATTTATTTATATGTTAACATTTCAGCCTCCACAAGTTAAATGTCTAACCAAATTATGGCACCCTAATATTAATGTAGACGGTGATGTATGTCTTTCGCTGCTACGCCAGACTTCAATAGATGAACATGGCTGGGCACCGACACGGAGATTGAAGGATGTTGTATGGGGGCTTAATTCATTATTTACTGTAAGTGAACTATACTTTATTTATTCATCTTTCACGCCCTATCCCCAAAGGGGTGGCATTATATGCCCAATTTTTACCATGTGTATTCCTGTCCCACGTAAGAGGTGGTGAGCCCAGAAATAGACAGACACAGGTTGTGACGACCTGCTGTTGAAACTTTTCAAGCTGCACATAAGGCCTTCAACTTAACTACTGCCATGTTACTGGCAACTGGGACCAACAGTTATCGTGCCTTCCAAAGCACGGAAACGCTTGCAAATGGAAATGACCAGAGTGGTCACCCATAAGTGACCAGCAGAAAGTTACCATACGCAGTGATCGTTTACAGAACACTGAGTCCGCAGGACCACGAGCCCAATAGGTATTTTATTTATTTATAAAAATTACAAATAATTAAAGAATATTAAGTAAGTTAATAAACATTAGTAATAAAATACATTAAAAATTCTCTAATGTCAAGTTACTTCTTAGCACGAGTGTAGAATCGAATGCCGAATTACCCTTCTCCGATAAACTGTTTACTGAAAACACGCTTAGTCCGTCGTGAATGCGCTTTTCCTTTCTACCACTCAGACACATTATTAAATGCAGTATAAGGGTTACCGCAGAGTAGTCATTTTTATCATTGGTGACCGGCGGTTTAGTCGATTTTTAGAAGCTAAATGTTCTAAGCCCTCCACATCGCACACGTAAAATCGCCAATCGCGGTTAATACCTCCGATTCCGCATCCGAATGCAGGTAATCGCCAATTTGCGATGCACCGTAGCAGTTGCTAAAATATCTGATTCCAATGCAGCGTTCGGACGCAGAATGGCCAAAACTCGGTGCAGCATAGATAACTACATTCGCAAAATCGTCTGTGGCTAATACTAAAAGCGGTGTTCCTAAATCTCTCTGTTAAGATGGTCTCATTAGAAGCATATTGAAGGATTGGTTGACTTTCATTTTAGGATCTACTTAATTTCGAAGACCCGCTCAACATAGAGGCAGCACAATTATACAACAAGAACAAAACAGAGTTTCAAGCAAAGGTTCTAGAATATATGACTACTAAGGGCAAGAGATGAAATCAAGAGAAAAACATTTTCCAACAATTTATAGGCAATTGTTCATTATAATGAAGAGGTAATAGTCATTTACTATTACAATATTTTGAAATAAAATATTTCAAAGCTAGTTTGCTTGAAATTTTTTTTTCCCTGCTTCTTCCGAGCGTTTGTCCCAGTTGCGTCTCGCGACGCCCGGGGTCCGCTTTCCTACATTTTCTCCTCCACTTCGCACGGTCGTCAGCATACCCAAGTAGTGAGACCATTGGCACGCATGTCATCCCTTACGACTTCAAGCCTGCACTTTTTGGGTCTTCCCCTGGACCCAGCGGGGCCGACAAAGCCAGACATAACCGCAAGACGTGACCATACCAGCGAAGGCGACACTCAGCAGCATTGCAGACAGCTTATCTGCAATCACGGACGTGAAGGCTGCCGCGGATGCGAGAGTTCCTCACGAGGTCCATTCGTGTGACTCCACACATCTACCGCAGCATCTTCATTTCCGTGACACGCAGCTCCTGCTTATGTCGCTCCAGTAATAGCCACGTCTCACTGCCATGTAAAAGGACTGGTCTAATGATGGTAGGACAGGTCTAATGATGGTATTTTTTCCAGCTTGACTAAAGTATATATGTAGGCATTTATAGTTGTTTATAAGCTACTGGTTTCATACTTACCCTTGCCCTTCAATAAATTTAAACTCTTGCTGCGCGGAATGTTAAAAACCCTTTATTTGCTTATGTTATAAGGGTTGCTCAGCGCTTATCATGTTTCTAGGTCGATAGTTGAGTGAGTCAATACAGATAGGGTAGGTTACAAAGAGGTATACAAAGTTCACAAAGTTAGCTGGTACTAGAATTACGTGGTATTTAGCGTGCTTGGATATGAATTTTGTTTTACTGTCATATATGTCGGTATACTTACAACTTATTCCTGTGACCACGGGTGTGAAACAAAGTACCTAAGACTACCAGGGGCATAGCCACCCAGAGGGGCTCCCATCATCTCTTAAAGCAAGATGTAGTGACAAAAGTGAAAAAGGAATGCCTAGATGGTTCGGACACGTGGAGAGAATGGATTAAAAGAGACTGACTAAGCAAATTTTCGTAGCGAGAATAAAAGGGCAATCTGGTAGGGGTCGACCTCGGCGTACGTTTGTCAATCAAATCGATGATCTTTTGAAAAAAGGCCAGGTCAAGAGTACCCTTAACTGGCGAGCGTGTATGAAAACCCTTATGAAAGTTGTAGGAGCAAAAGTTGTATGCCAGGATCGTAGTAACTGGAAATCCATAGTTTCTGCCTACTCCAATGGGAACAGGTGTGATGATATATGTATGGCCACGAAAAACTGTTCAATAACACACTTGAAACTGTAACACAATAACACACTTCAAATAATGTAACACACCATAAAATAGTAAAGCCTAGTGCACATAATTGATAAAATAATAAAACTCGTTGTATTTCGCGGCTTTGCCCGTCAGATTCTTCTAAAATATAAATTTACCATACTAAAAAAAACACAAATAAATACTTAAAATCTTTATTTGAACTTAATAGTCGGTAACAAACACCAAATCTTAGATATAAATTTTGGTAACACAACTAGTTACAGTGTCACTTTAATGAATATTTAATTTCTACTTACAGTGTACGAAGGAATGTTTTATTTTGTCACGCTTGAAAGTGGCGCGTTTAGAAATTTAAAGAGCAACAAAATATACTAGTAAAATATAATTAACAGTACAAATTCTTAATCAAATCAGTTTTTATTGGTATTTTTTCTCTTAATCATATGAGATCAGTTAGGCTGCAGAAAAATTTGGTAACACAACTAATTGGGCGAATATTTCATTACGAGCATTTTGACCTTTTGAGGAAAAAAAATAAATTCACATTATTATTATTATTATTTTTTCTTTATGGCAAGCGGTGTCAACATGTCACTGATGACGACTCTGCCAATGTCAGATGTGTAATGGAAATACGTGTGATTACTTAAAAAACAACATCAAATAATTTTGCAGATACATATTATGTGTTTCTCTGTATGCATCAGATTTGTTACGTTTGGTTGAGAAATAGGTACCTTTTATGATACACTACAGTTGAGGCTAGGTTTTAGCCAAAACTTAAGTTACAGGAATGTTTTTGTTGAAAAGGAATGAGAGGTCATGCTTTTATAATACATGCTCCGCACATTCAACCGAAGGAAGACCAGTGTTAGGGCCATTATTATGATTAGAGAGGAGAGATATTAATTGCGAGGCAGCGTTGGACGGTGATTGGGTGATATTATGAGCTGAATGGGGGGATTGGGCAGAGTTAGAAGTAAGATAAGTAGTTAGAAGTTGAATTAAGAGGTCAGTAATTGGATTTTTATTGTCTGCAGAGGGGATGGCATGGCCATTTGGTTGAGTGGGTTTTGGCTGAGCTACAATTTGGCTATGATTAACCCTGTCGTATGATGGACCAAGAGGAGCATGAGATTTCGGTTTTAACGAAATGGTCTTGTAGCAGGACTGAGTTTGTGGGATGGATTCTGTAGCTTGGGCATAGGAGGCAGATTTGGAGATGGATGGAGTGGACTTGCTTGCTTCAGCATAAGATAGAGACTGTTCAGCCATGATAGATTTTATCAACCTTTGCCTTCTGTACTCTGGGCAATCCTTGCTATTGGCAAAATGATTGCCAGAGCAAAGAATGCAAAAGGCGTCATCTTCGGATGAATCACATCCACTGCCAGGATGGTCATGCCCACATTTTAAACATCTGGGTTTAGATCTACACATTGACTCAACGTGACCAAAGCGACAGCATTTCCTACACTGAATAGTGGGATAGATGTATTTCGAGACTGGAAAGGACGTATAGCATAGAAAAACTCGACTTGGAAGTACTTGACCATCAAATGTAAGGACGCATGTTTCTGTTGGCTTCCACTCCAGTAAACCGTCATTAATAACTTTCCTATTAATACGTCTGACTTTTATAACTGAACCACAGCCAGAAGGGGTAGATAAATAAGCCTTAGCTTCTTCTGTCATTTCCGTAGGAATGCCAGATACAACACCCATACGGGTTACATTATATGATGGAATTGAAACGACATACTTATTGTTACTGAGTGTTTGGTTGATACGAAATGCATTGGCATCTTGGTATGTTAGAAGTTCAACCGAAATGCGGTTCCGGCCTACTTTCTTGATACCACCTTTAACGATATTCGCAAAGTTATTCTTAATGAGAAAAGATCCAAAAGATACAGGGTGGAGAGTAGTACCCGCATTTGGTTGTGTTTCTAATCGAGAAACATGGACAAGGAATGGGCCTTTGTCATCAGACGTATATTTATCTCTTGCAACTTGACTCCTTAGCTGCTTTGATGGGCGCGGAACACTAATGTCATCATTACCGTGACGCTTTCGCGGCCGGGTTTGTGTTATATCAGAATTAGCAGGAAGGTTGGTAAGAGCAGCTTCCGCTAATTGAGAAAGGGGGCTAGATGGTATTAGAGAAATATTGGGGGAGTCGAAAAAGTTGGCGTACATGGTCTACTATTAGTGGCAGGGTCAGGAGGATCAGGAGGATCGGGTGGTTTGTCGGCCATTATAGCCATTATAACGGATAGAAAATAAAATATTGTCTTTTATTTTCCCAGTACCAGGGGCAACCCAAAACAACAAAAAAACACAGAAATAAGATCAGATGCACAAAATAATTCTAAAAACCTGTCACCTATTCACACGTCTTGACCAAACAACCATAAATTCACATATTCATGTTTTTATGTATTTTACGGAAAGAATTTAACGATAGAAACTGAATTTTATGAAAGGTACAGCAATTACTCATTTCTGCTAAGAGATATCGACGTTTCTTTTTAAAAAAAAAACAGTAATGAGATTTCCCATAAATGGTAATTAGATCTCAAAATATGATAGTGAAATAGATTGAAATGGTAATTAGAAATAAAATCAAAGGTTTGAAAGGTAACTTTGACACATGACTTGAGTAATACCTGTCGTGGTCCTTAGGATTACATCTTGGTGCGTTCCCCCAAATATTAATCCGGGTCCCTTTGTTTGAGTCTTTTCCTGTAAAACTTCTGCCGTTCAGCTTGCGTTATGGGCATCTAAAAAAAAAGGAAATTGTACCCTTCACCGGCAAAGCTTAGCAAATACAATTTTGTTATGTTCAAGCACGACATTCACTATCATGCAAGCGGTCCCCTGGTTTTGCCATTCAGTTGCATGTTTAAAATATGTACACAATATACGCTAGTTAGGTTTATGGTGTTACACGGACTGGTAGCTCGCACACACTCGCCAGAACACAGCGGTCATCAGTATATATGTATGTTTTAACTATCTTTCAATGTGAACTAGGCTTAACGTATTTTCTTGTGTGTTACGTAACACAAAATATAACACACGTAACATTCGGGAACAAACACACGTGAAAATATAACCTTTTTCCGAGTGTAAAACTTTTAAATACAGTCTAAATGCACAGAATACCAGTCGATTTCCCAAAAAACAACATTCTTTATAGTAATTTTGACATTAACGGATTAAATTCAAACACTTACCTTATCAAATCACGTAAAATAACTGGAAAAACTAGGTGACCAAAATTCCGCTTGCAACAACCTCACGATTTGCTTCCACACTAAAATTGCTGACAGATAATCTATGATTTTAGGAAAGTTTGCCAGCATAAAAAAATACTTTTAGTGGTACTGCGATTGTAAAATGAAAAACTAACATGTATTTCGTGTTATGTCATACACGGGAATCAAATTCGGCCCATATTTTTAAGCATGCTTTTTTTAAATAATAGCCTGTTATTCGATTATAATTTCTTTTTCATAACAAGGCCATAACAGTATAAAATGGGTACAAAGTAGCATATATATGATAATAACATGATCAAAAGTGCGGTGCAAAATGGACGAGGGACATTTTGTATAGAAGCTATAATCAACCTAAAATATAAATCGAAAATGTAAATTTTAGATAAGATATTTTTGGATTTTAATTACGCCATGCTGAGCAGGAATGTTCCAAATATTGATAGACCTGTAAATGGTATTAGAAATAATGGAACCGTATTTTTCTTTTTCAAATTTTTGTACGGTCCACGTTTTATTTTTGAAATGAACAGTTTTTCGTGGCTTTACCCATGTATGTATGTGTGTATATCAATATTACCAACTTTTATTAGAGTTGGAAATTAGGAATCTGACTGTGTTATGGGACGGTATAACTTATAACCCTAATACCTATACTGACGGACACCAGCAGCCTATTAACACTGTGAAAGTTATAGTATACATTGAAATATTATTGCTTGAGACGCTGGTAGCTCCCCAGGGGGACATGACTCCGAAATGGATCAAGCAAGTGGAATTCTATTAAATTTCTTCTGCATTACCTGAACCAGTTTAATGAAGACGCTTATAACTCATCATCATCATCCGAGCGTCTGTCCCAGTTGTTTTGTTTTGTTTTGTTCCTACATTTTCTCCTCCACTTCGCACGGTCGTCGGCATCCCCTGTAGTGAGACCATCGGCACGCATGTCATCCCTTACGACGTCAAGCCAGCACTTCTTGGGTCTTCTCCTCTTACCGGGACCCGTCGGGGCTGACATGACTAGACATTTGTTTCCTACTTAGCCCGGCGGTTGCCGCAAGACGTGACCATACCAACGAAGGCGACACTCTTGCAACTTGTCTGCAATGTCACGGACGTGAAGGCCGCTGCGGATGCGAGAGTTCCTCACGCGGTCCATCCGCGTGACTCCACACATCCACCGCAGCATCTTCATTTCCGTGATACGCAGCTCCTGCTTGTGTCGCCCCAATATTGGCCACGTCTCACTGCCATGTAAAAGGACAGATCTAATAATGGTTATGTAGACCTGTTCCTTCAACCGGATCGGCATTTTAGGGTCACAAATGACACCGGTCATCTCCCGCCATTTGGCCCACGCGGCAGCAATGCGTGACTTGACATCGCCATCGATGTCACTGGACGTGTGAAAAACAGATCCCAGGTATTTAACCTGGTCCGTGCGCTCGACCAAATCACTGCCTATGCGGACGGATGCGGGATCTGTCAAATTTAGTGCCAAGTACTCATTCTTCACCACATTTAGTTTCAGACCGCCGTTCTCAAGCGTCTGCCCCTGTCCGCGTCTGCCAGCGCAATATCGTCACCATACATGAGCAACCATGGAGGCTGCTCATGCGAGTTCCTGATGCTGTCCGACAATTCGTCTAATATTACACTGAACAGAAGCGGACCAAGGACCGAACCCTGGTGTACCCTGACGGTGATGGGGAAGGGTTTCGAGTCGCCAACAGCAGTCCGAACCATGGAATCGGAGTCACAGTACATGTCCCGGATAGTGTCAATATAGACCTCTGGAACCCCTTTGGACCGCAGTGCCCACCAGATCACCGCACGAGGAACACAGTCGAAGGCCTTCTGCATGTCTAGAAACATACAGTGCAGAGGCGTGTTCTTCGACCTGTATTTCTCTGCGACAACCCTCAGGGCAAAAACAGGGTCCGTGGTTCCATGACCAGGGCGAAACCCATATTGACACTCCGAGATAGTACACTCCTGCTGGATCCGAGAGTCTATAATCCTCTCGAAGATCTTCATGGTGTGAAACATCACCTTTATACCGCGGTAGCTCCCGCACTCCTGCACTGACCATTTACCTTTGAAGACTGGAGTAATAATACTCAGTCTCCATTGGTTTGGGATCTGCCCGCTGAGGAGTATGCGGTTAAAAAGGTTTACTAAGATGCCCACACCGCGAGGACCCATCGCCTTCCAGGCTTCGATGGAGACTCCATCGGGTCCGACAGCTTTCCGATTCTTCATGCGGCGAAAGAATGAACGCTTTAAAACTGCTGCACTAGATTTCCAGGTCACCAAATCTTAGATATAAATTTTGGTAACACAACTAGTTACAGTGTCACTTTAATGAATATTTAATTTCTACTTACAGTGTACGAAGGAATGTTTTATTTTGTCACGCTTGAAAGTGGCGCGTTTAGAAATTTAAAGAGCAACAAAATATACTAGTAAAATATAATTAACAGTACAAATTCTTAATCAAATCAGTTTTTATTGGTATTTTTTCTCTTAATCATATGAGATCAGTTAGGCTGCAGAAAAATTTGGTAACACAACTAATTGGGCGAATATTTCATTACGAGCATTTTGACCTTTTGAGGAAAAAAAATAAATTCACATTATTATTATTATTATTTTTTCTTTATGGCAAGCGGTGTCAACATGTCACTGATGACGACTCTGCCAATGACAGATGTGTAATGGAAATACGTGTGATTACTTAAAAAACAACATCAAATAATTTTACAGATACATATTATGTGTTTCTCTGTATGCATCAGATTTGTTACGTTTGGTTGAGAAATAGGTACCTTTTATGATACACTACAGTTGAGGCTAGGTTTTAGCCAAAACTTAAGTTACAGGAATGTTTTTGTTGAAAAGGAATGAGAGGTCATGCTTTTATAATACATGCTCCGCACATTCAACCGAAGGAAGACCAGTGTTAGGGCCATTATTATGATTAGAGAGGAGAGATATTAATTGCGAGGCAGCGTTGGACGGTGATTGGGTGATATTATGAGCTGAATGGGGGGATTGGGCAGAGTTAGAAGTAAGATAAGTAGTTAGAAGTTGAATTAAGAGGTCAATAATTGGATTTTTATTGTCTGCAGAGGGGATGGCATGGCCATTTGGTTGAGTGGGTTTTGGCTGAGCTACAATTTGGCTATGATTAACCCTGTCGTATGATGGACCAAGAGGAGCATGAGATTTCGGTTTTAACGAAATGGTCTTGTAGCAGGACTGAGTTTGTGGGATGGATTCTGTAGCTTGGGCATAGGAGGCAGATTTGGAGATGGATGGAGTGGACTTGCTTGCTTCAGCATAAGATAGAGACTGTTCAGCCATGATAGATTTTATCAACCTTTGCCTTCTGTACTCTGGGCAATCCTTGCTATTGGCAAAATGATTGCCAGAGCAAAGAATGCAAAAGGCGTCATCTTCGGATGAATCACATCCACTGCCAGGATGGTCATGCCCACATTTTAAACATCTGGGTTTAGATCTACACATTGACTCAACGTGACCAAAGCGACAGCATTTCCTACACTGAATAGTGGGATAGATGTATTTCGAGACTGGAAAGGACGTATAGCATAGAAAAACTCGACTTGGAAGTACTTGACCATCAAATGTAAGGACGCATGTTTCTGTTGGCTTCCACTCCAGTAAACCGTCATTAATAACTTTCCTATTAATACGTCTGACTTTTATAACTGAACCACAGCCAGAAGGGGTAGATAAATAAGCCTTAGCTTCTTCTGTCATTTCCGTAGGAATGCCAGATACAACACCCATACGGGTTACATTATATGATGGAATTGAAACGACATACTTATTGTTACTGAGTGTTTGGTTGATACGAAATGCATTGGCATCTTGGTATGTTAGAAGTTCAACCGAAATGCGGTTCCGGCCTACTTTCTTGATACCACCTTTAACGATATTCGCAAAGTTATTCTTAATGAGAAAAGATCCAAAAGATACAGGGTGGAGAGTAGTACCCGCATTTGGTTGTGTTTCTAATCGAGAAACATGGACAAGGAATGGGCCTTTGTCATCAGACGTATATTTATCTCTTGCAACTTGACTCCTTAGCTGCTTTGATGGGCGCGGAACACTAATGTCATCATTACCGTGACGCTTTCGCGGCCGGGTTTGTGTTATATCAGAATTAGCAGGAAGGTTGGTAAGAGCAGCTTCCGCTAATTGAGAAAGGGGGCTAGATGGTATTAGAGAAATATTGGGGGAGTCGAAAAAGTTGGCGTACATGGTCTACTATTAGTGGCAGGGTCAGGAGGATCAGGAGGATCGGGTGGTTTGTCGGCCATTATAGCCATTATAACGGATAGAAAATAAAATATTGTCTTTTATTTTCCCAGTACCAGGGGCAACCCAAAACAACAAAAAAACACAGAAATAAGATCAGATGCACAAAATAATTCTAAAAACCTGTCACCTATTCACACGTCTTGACCAAACAACCATAAATTCACATATTCATGTTTTTATGTATTTTACGGAAAGAATTTAACGATAGAAACTGAATTTTATGAAAGGTACAGCAATTACTCATTTCTGCTAAGAGATATCGACGTTTCTTTTTAAAAAAAAAACAGTAATGAGATTTCCCATAAATGGTAATTAGATCTCAAAATATGATAGTGAAATAGATTGAAATGGTAATTAGAAATAAAATCAAAGGTTTGAAAGGTAACTTTGACACATGACTTGAGTAATACCTGTCGTGGTCCTTAGGATTACATCTTGGTGCGTTCCCCCAAATATTAATCCGGGTCCCTTTGTTTGAGTCTTTTCCTGTAAAACTTCTGCCGTTCAGCTTGCGTTATGGGCATCTAAAAAAAAAGGAAATTGTACCCTTCACCGGCAAAGCTTAGCAAATACAATTTTGTTATGTTCAAGCACGACATTCACTATCATGCAAGCGGTCCCCTGGTTTTGCCATTCAGTTGCATGTTTAAAATATGTACACAATATACGCTAGTTAGGTTTATGGTGTTACACGGACTGGTAGCTCGCACACACTCGCCAGAACACAGCGGTCATCAGTATATATGTATGTTTTAACTATCTTTCAATGTGAACTAGGCTTAACGTATTTTCTTGTGTGTTACGTAACACAAAATATAACACACGTAACATTCGGGAACAAACACACGTGAAAATATAACCTTTTTCCGAGTGTAAAACTTTTAAATACAGTCTAAATGCACAGAATACCAGTCGATTTCCCAAAAAACAACATTCTTTATAGTAATTTTGACATTAACGGATTAAATTCAAACACTTACCTTATCAAATCACGTAAAATAACTGGAAAAACTAGGTGACCAAAATTCCGCTTGCAACAACCTCACGATTTGCTTCCACACTAAAATTGCTGACAGATAATCTATGATTTTAGGAAAGTTTGCCAGCATAAAAAAATACTTTTAGTGGTACTGCGATTGTAAAATGAAAAACTAACATGTATTTCGTGTTATGTCATACACGGGAATCAAATTCGGCCCATATTTTTAAGCATGCTTTTTTTAAATAATAGCCTGTTATTCGATTATAATTTCTTTTTCATAACAAGGCCATAACAGTATAAAATGGGTACAAAGTAGCATATATATGATAATAACATGATCAAAAGTGCGGTGCAAAATGGACGAGGGACATTTTGTATAGAAGCTATAATCAACCTAAAATATAAATCGAAAATGTAAATTTTAGATAAGATATTTTTGGATTTTAATTACGCCATGCTGAGCAGGAATGTTCCAAATATTGATAGACCTGTAAATGGTATTAGAAATAATGGAACCGTATTTTTCTTTTTCAAATTTTTGTACGGTCCACGTTTTATTTTTGAAATGAACAGTTTTTCGTGGCTTTACCCATGTATGTATGTGTGTATATCAATATTACCAACTTTTATTAGAGTTGGAAATTAGGAATCTGACTGTGTTATGGGACGGTATAACTTATAACCCTAATACCTATACTGACGGACACCAGCAGCCTATTAACACTGTGAAAGTTATAGTATACATTGAAATATTATTGCTTGAGACGCTGGTAGCTCCCCAGGGGGACATGACTCCGAAATGGATCAAGCAAGTGGAATTCTATTAAATTTCTTCTGCATTACCTGAACCAGTTTAATGAAGACGCTTATAACTCATCATCATCATCCGAGCGTCTGTCCCAGTTGTTTTGTTTTGTTTTGTTCCTACATTTTCTCCTCCACTTCGCACGGTCGTCGGCATCCCCTGTAGTGAGACCATCGGCACGCATGTCATCCCTTACGACGTCAAGCCAGCACTTCTTGGGTCTTCTCCTCTTACCGGGACCCGTCGGGGCTGACATGACTAGACATTTGTTTCCTACTTAGCCCGGCGGTTGCCGCAAGACGTGACCATACCAACGAAGGCGACACTCTTGCAACTTGTCTGCAATGTCACGGACGTGAAGGCCGCTGCGGATGCGAGAGTTCCTCACGCGGTCCATCCGCGTGACTCCACACATCCACCGCAGCATCTTCATTTCCGTGATACGCAGCTCCTGCTTGTGTCGCTCCAATATTGGCCACATCTCACTGCCATGTAAAAGGACAGATCTAATAATGGTTATGTAGACCTGTTCCTTCAACCGGATCGGCATTTTAGGGTCACAAATGACACCGGTCCATGACCAGGGCGAAACCCATATTGACACTCCGAGATAGTACACTCCTGCTGGATCCGAGAGTCTATAATCCTCTCGAAGATCTTCATGGTGTGAAACATCACCTTTATACCGCGGTAGCTCCCGCACTCCTGCACTGACCATTTACCTTTGAAGACTGGAGTAATAATACTCAGTCTCCATTGGTTTGGGATCTGCCCGCTGAGGAGTATGCGGTTAAAAAGGTTTACTAAGATGCCCACACCGCGAGGACCCATCGCCTTCCAGGCTTCGATGGAGACTCCATCGGGTCCGACAGCTTTCCGATTCTTCATGCGGCGAAAGAATGAACGCTTTAAAACTGCTGCACTAGATTTCCAGGTCGATCTCAACCGTCCATCTCAGACTTGTCCCACTATTTTTTCTTTATTTTGGATTTTCTCGGCCTGAGCAATGCCAGAATCATGTAATATCAATATTTCTTGTTATGTAAATTTAGTTTTCATGTCGAAACTATAAGTTTTCTTCAATTAAGGTACATTCTTGTAGATAACAGCGTATTCATGTTCAAAGTTCTACTCCAGTAAAGCTACAGTAACTTTATTGCATATATACAGGGTTACAGGTTAAGTCGACCTATTCCCGTTAAGAGCGTGAAGTTTAAATCGTTTCTGACTAATTTGATTTTCGAGATATTTGAATTTTAACAATTTTTATAAAAACATCCCGATTTTCGGCTATCAGCTTAGATACCATAAAATATGTGAGTGTTATTATTACTGTTATTGACTTTTTACTTGTAGAATGAGATGCATTATGACCGCAGTAACCAATATTGTACGTAATATAACGAAATAGCTAGTTTTAGACGTTTTAAAGTTAAAAAAAAGGTTTGAAATTTAGAAAGTTATTTTTCATTAAGCGATATAAATAAAAATATTATGGTGCCTGCTTTGCAGAGAAACTTCACGCTATTAACGGGAATAGGTCGACTTAACCTGTAACCCTGTATATGTGGATTTTGGAAGGTAACAAAAAATGCCGCGTTCCATTGACTTATCCAATTTCACAACACTTGTGCACTTTGTCGAACCACCATTTTTACACATAAACACTTGAAAATACACTAGTTTTGTAAAAATATAACGTAGTGGCAACCGCCTCCTTCTTTTTCCGCCAAAATCCTGTCCCTATTTAAAGGAGTAGCTTTTTTCCAACGACAATTGTCATCTATGGACCAATTTTATCATTCTATCCTTGTCATGGTAGGTATCTAATAAAACTGCGTTTGTATCAAATCAATGCTCTTTATTAAGTTGAATTAATACTGGGAGCATCACGTGTACCAATTAATATAAATAGTAAAAATGTGTATACAATAAATAACTTAATAATAAATAATAACAAAAATTGTTATATTTCTTTCTCCGTTATGACTAGATATCGTATGGATTAGTGCGTAAATGTACAGAGTTTGTGACAAATGAGGTTTGTAGGTCACGCTTGGAATACTTTATTTTTTTTTTGTTATTTGAAGGTATTTTTATAATCAGTTCTATTAAATTTAAGTCCCAGAACTATAAAAATCATTGCATATAAAAATTTAAGGGCTTTAAACTTGATGGATCCGATTACAAACAGAGAATCGATTTTATAAAACTTTTGCTGTGCTGCGAATTAGAATAGAAATGAAACGATCTTATATAATGACCAGATTGGTAACTAAATTAGGTTCGTATGGACGTTTTTTATTAAATTTAATATTTATCAATTTAGGCAAGTAAATAAACAAAGTATAAAAATCAGTAAAAATACATTTCCTCAGAGGAAATTATAAATTTAATCGATTTTTAAGTAAACCGGCAACTACCTGTGTACCTATCTCTATTGCCCTTGTGCAATTATATCAATGCATTTCACTCACACAGTAGTGGTCGCCACAACTGAGTGAGTGCTAATGCTAATATTATTGTACGAGAGCGACAGAGAAAGATAGTAGCGAGTCATTAGGTACGGTATTTCAATATGCTTCGCGTTTGGACCAAATCTATATACAATAATGACAGGTATTTTTAAATTTGATATGCCCTATTCCCTAAACTATAAGGTCCAAAATCACTTGTGTGTTAGAGTTCAGTGTGTCGCGAAAGTGGTAAGCAGTTCATCCTGGATGCTGTTGGAGCGGATGAGGTGTCTGGCGGAAACTTGTCCGAAGGCCGCGGAGATTGTGTCCGCGTGGGAAGCTTCTTGCGCTTTCTTCTCGTGGTATTCGTCGGAGAATTCCTATAAGACAAACGAAACAAATGTGTTAGTCTTCGAAATCACGTTTTGAAACGTACGAACAAGAATTCAACGTTCGGGATCTCCGATTTGCCCGGCAGATCACAAAATAATGTTCGCGCTGACAATGCTACGTTGGCAGACTTTGTGAAAAGTAAAGCTTGTTAGCTTTAGAGCAAATGTCAGATTTGACACCATGTCTATTTGACGTTCTGAGGTACAAAGGTAGGTGTCACATAAGACCTCTACATACGATGACGTTAGTTTGATGAGAATTTGGTACATCCAAGTTTGAATGGTTTCTTGATTGCTACCAATTTCAACTATTTAAATTCACTGAAATATTTGACTATGTCGGTGGTGTAAGTGGAGTGTATACGACTGTCGCGCTGAGGTCCGGGGTTGATTCCCGGGTTAGAATTAGTATTTGTGTAATCCACAGATGTTTGTTTCGGAGTTTCGATGTTTCCTATGTAAAGTATGTAGGTATGTATTTAGAAATATATAAGTATATATTATAAATAAATATAATACATATAATAAATATCCATCACGCCTTATCCCCGAAGGGGTAGCAGAGGCATATTATATACCCACGTTTCACTGTGTGGATTCCTGTCCCACGTAATAGATGGTGAGCCCATTGCCGTGTTGAAATAGACAGACGCAGGTTGTGGCTACCTGCTGTTGAAATTTTTCAAGCCGCCCATAAGGCCTTCAACGAGGCTTAACGACTGCCATTTTACTGGCAACCGGGACCAACGGCTTAACGTGCCTTCCGAAGCACGGATACGCTCGCAAATGTAAATGCCACAAAGTGGTCACCCATCCGACGACCAGCCATAGTAAAAGTTGCGTACCTCGGTGATCGTTTACCGAACACTGAGACCGCGGGGCCACGAGCGCTTCTATATATTATAGTGGTCTAGATTCCATAGCACAAGATTTAAAGATTAGTTTGGTTACGATGGCGCTGGGTGAAAAGCGTCTCACAATATTCAATTATTTATTACATAAAATAACGCTTATTTCCCCGTGTTTAAGGAAGGCGTACAATGCGCTCAAATGTCGCTAGTGGCGGTTGGTTCCCAGGAAAAAGGTGACGAGGATACCAAAATTTGATGAGACGGTTGTAAGAGGTACCTTCAGCCTGTTGCCGAGGAAGACGGCCCTTTCCCGTTTCTTGTTCATGAAGTCGCTCTGCGCGAGCCACCTGTGTTCATAGCACTCCTCCGCGGAGGGTCTCTTCAGTGGCACCTTCTTGAACAGGAACATTAGGAACCGTGTCGCCTCCTAAAACAAACACAAAAAATATCTTTATTAGTGGCAGTTGGAGTGAAGTTTATGGATAAAGAAAGGAACAGCGCGCTAAGGGAACATTGCGGTATGCCAGAGGATGTAGTGGCTAAGATAGAAAAAAAGAATACTTAGATGGTTCGGACACGAGGAGACGATGAATAAAAATAGGGTGACGAGGCAGATTTATGTGGCGAGAGTGAATGGGCAAACTGGTAGGGGTCGATCTCGGCGTACGTACGTCAATCAAATCGAAGACCTTTTGGAAAAAGGCCAGGTCAAGAGTACCCTAAACCGGCGAACGTGTATCAAAACACTACCCGATGTGAAATATATATATAGATGTATGTGGCAGCTCCATCTAGCGGTATAACACACTAACAAGGACCTTCTATAAACGTCTAAACTATCAACGAAATTAAAGGTTTAGTTGTATGCGGTCTACTTTAACCATGTTTTTATTAACTCGCCTAAGCGAGGAATCACACAGGTAAGTGAATGATAAACAATTGGAAAAAATAAAAGAATGATTAAACGATTAATGAATCTGCAGGAAGCGAAAGAAGTATGCATGGATCGTGATGCCTGGCGATCTGTGTTCTCTGCCTACCCCGCCAGGGATACAGATCGCGCAGAGCTTGTCTAAACAAGCTCTGCGCGATCTGTATCCCTCTCTCTCTCCCTCTATCCAATTGTTTATCATTCACTTACCTGTGTGATTCCTGTTCCGGAGTGCACATACAATGTGCAAATGGAACGGAGATTAACAGATCAATACGGTTAGGCAAATACGCAAGTGTCTTTCAGGTGAAAATATGCGCCATCACAGAATGTGCGCAAATTATACACCGCCATACAGACATAAAAAAGGTGACTATCTACAGTGACAGTCAAGCAGCATTGAAAGCCCTAAATAAAGTAGAGACAATGTCGGCAACAGTCAAGGAGTGCTAGAAAACACTTGAAAAGCTGGCGGAAAGAACTGAAGTCTACGTTGCCTGGGTCCCCGGACATGAGGGAGTCCCGGGCAATGAACTAGCGGACAAACTAGCCTGGGAAGGCGCTGACGAATGCGTGATCGGACCGGAGCCATGGCTTCCAATCGCTCATAAGATCACGAAAGGAGTAATTAGCAGAAGCATAACAGTAGAAACCAACCTTAGATGGAGTCCTCGACAGGCATGAGACAGTCGAGGATCTTCATCGGAGGAATGGATGCGAAAAGGACAAGCCGACTGGTCAAACTTACCAGAGCAAATATGAGGCTTGACATAGAGATTATCACAGGACACTGTCGCCTTAACAGGCACCTAACAGTGATAAAAGTAATGGATGACCCATTATGCCCGGAATGCATGGAGGAAGAAGAAACCAGCTTCCACCTACTAGCTGAATGCCCCATGTATTCGTTAACAAGATGGGAAATTATGGGCACAGACAGACTAGGAAAAGAAAATATAGAACATCTGAAGGTGGATCAGATCAGATCAAGGAAACAAGAAGGTTCGACGGGGTGCTGTTAAGACTGCTGGGATACCCAATCCAAACCGCAAGGAGGAGATTTCGGGGAAATGAGCGAAGTGGGCGGCAATACATGCGGTCGGATCGTTCGCTCGGCGGTGCCGGCGTCCCCAACAAGAAAATATATTTATAATACCTGTGTGATTTCTTTATAAAGATGCTCAAATCTGTATCTGACAAAGGAGATGTTCTGCTTCGTCTCCTGATCATCTTGTCCTCTGTACGGAGACACTCCTGACAACATGATGTACGCTAATACTCCCACTGACCAGATGTCCGTCTGAGGGTAGGCTGGCTCGTCGTTTATTATCTCTGGCGCTGTGAGTAAAAAACGAATCAGTCTGATTGTAAATTGTAAATTAATTTAAAAAAAAAATTCTAATAATTGTAAATTAATTTATAAAATTGAAATTAAATATTTTAGAGTCCAAATATCAATGTTGAGTACAAAAATAATTCAAAGCTTAAGATTTCTTTGAAAACTTAAGCTGTCGAAAGTTTGAAAGCTTTTTATTTATGATGATTTCCATATACTTAGCATTTAAATTACTGTCATGGTTTTAAAGAATTGTGCATTGGTTGAGACAATTTAGTCAAGTGTTAGATCTGAGTGCTTCAAAGGTAGAAAAGTGGGTATGTACGTTTACTGATAAACAATATCCCTCCCTTTCGTCGCGCACTTAGGTAAAAGTAGCACTAATCGACAGTAATCTCGAAATACGATAGTGATTAAACGGTTTTCGATCTAAATATGGTCTGAAAGGAATCTGGTCTCACCTTTGTACTCCAATGATCCCACTTGCGGTACACTCGTACCTAACTTCGTAACTTTGTGTGCGGAGCCAAAATCGATGAGCTTGACTTGGATCGACCTAACAGATGCCATCACAACATTGTCAGGTTGTAGATCTAGATGGCAGTATCCTCGCCAGTGCAGGTACTGGAGCCCATCGAGTATTTGAGTCACAATAGTGGCCACCATTTGCTCAGTATAGTCGTGTCTACTCGACAAATACGTTAAAATATCAGCACCCTGTAATTTCTCCATAATTAAAGCAGCGATTGGCGATCCAGGTGATTGATACGCCGCTAAAAGGTTCGAAATCCTTTCGTGCCTAAGCCTTCTCAAGCATTCGTATTCTCTTTGTACTTGCACTTCAGTTTCGGGGCGAATTTCCAGAATTTTCGATACCACTAGTGTGTCGTTTGTTTTATCAGCGCCTTTCACGACAATCGAGAACTTTCCACGCCAAAGCTCAGATACAAAGCTGAAGCGTTCAGTAATAGCCTGTGCCTTCACCCATTCTGTTGGTTGTTCCTCTGTATCATAATTCAATTTTGGTTTCTCCTCTTCAAGAACAACTTCTTGACCGGATTCTGTTATTTGCTGAAGGTGCTTCATTGCTTTGGTTACTTCGATTTTAGGTACACCGGATACTTTAGTCTTTATTAAGTGTGTGGGTATGCCTTTGTCGCTCCATCCGATCCTGTTGCGTGAAGATAATCTAAACTGGTAGCTGGTGTCGGGTTGGAGACCACTTACTAAGAAGAATTCATGGTCAATGTTATTGGCGACTTCCTTCCACTCTACACTGTCTCCTGCTTTGTACTGGAGACTATAGCAAATAACTGGACTGTTTCCATCGTATTTCGGTTGTTTCCACCTAAGAAGAACTTCAGTGTCAGAAACCTCGGCGGCGGCTGGACTATCAGGGGCGTCAGGAGTGGTCGCTTCGACGATCCTCGTCCTTGCGACAGTTTGTCCAACTTTATTTCTCGCAACTACTTTATAGTACCCGATATCGTGGTGCATGGACGGATTAAATGTGAGTGTCGACCTACCTTCCTCGTCTTCAATAATCTTTATACGCTGCCCTTCAGCCAAGACCATATCGTTTTTAAACCACTGAATGGAGGGTTTAGGGTCTCCTACGGCATAGCATGACAACTGAGCGGGTTCGCCCTCTCGGATGGGAAGTAATTGAGGCTTTTCTCTAAAGAACGGGAGCTGGCCATCTTTTTTGGATTCCATAAATGCCTGCGCTTCGGCGTAGCTGTCGAGCCTGGTGCCTAACTCGTGGCGCAGTCGGCGGATAGTATAGGATTCAGTGCCATAGTTGTTAATCCTTTCGCGACGCTCATCGTCGATTTCTTCGTCCATAATATCTGTGAAGCGACGACGCTCGCGGATAATCGGCGTCTGAAAAATTGGGAGTATGTGCTTAAAGTATCATGTTTATACACAAGTATTGAGGCTTTCTTGATCGTGTACTTACCCTGGGGTCATACGAGTCCCTGACGGACAGGTGGTAGCCAGGCGAGCGGACACAGGCCACCTTCATATACTCGCGCAGACGCACCGGGAACTGTGTGTCGCGGAGTTGTAGCAAGTACGTGTCGGGGCCGTTCTGGTAGCTGCGCGGACAGATCGAGTAAGTCGTTTAGACACACACACTCATCTAACATAATTTGGAAAGAGAACAGAAACTTGCAAAGTATGATTGGTAGATATAATTTATATGCCTTTGATAAATTTTCATGGGAAGGATTTCAAGATATGTCAAGTTAGAGATCGATTCTTCTAGTGTTGATCATTGCTGTAAATCCTGGTGTCAGCATATGACATTGGGTGGGAATAGTTCCAATAAATAAATTTTAAGATTTTAGCACGGTACTTACTGGCTCTCTGATTTAGCGGAGACTTCCCAGTCGGGATGATCCCACTGCTTGAAGTTGAGATCGTACTCGCCAGGCTTGCGCTCGTGAGATGCACGATCTGGGGTGCCTGGAGCAAAGCGTGTTTATTAGATATAGAAGGAAAAATCGAAGAGGATTGTCTAAAGTAAAGAGAAATGGTGGTGGTAATGACGAACCTTCTGGCGTGTAGATCTCGTTGGGCGGGTAGACCATCCTGCTGGGGTGGTCGAAGGCGCCACTGAGCGGGCGGCGCCGGAACCAGGTGCGGCACTGAGCGTTGCTCGTCCAGTCTCTACACCACACACATAAGGAAATTTCACATTAGTACAAGTGAGTTAACTTGCTCGTTATGCACGACACTGAGGGCCATATTCCAGAACGTTTCTGAACACTCGAGAAACGCTTGACTAGTTTTTGCTTTAGAAATACTACTCTCAAGTGTTTCTTGAGTTTTGAGAAACGTTCTGGAATACGGCCCTGAGTGTCAGCCAAGGTGAGCAGAGCTTCCAAGTATTACGAAGGGGATTCCTGTGCCACAGACGATACTTGACGTCGGCCTTGACTCCTGCCTATGTTGCTTCAAGATCAGCCGTAAAGATCATCGCGAACAAGCGCATATTTTCACATGTGGAACATACTAGTAACAAAGCTCACCTATAAAGATTGTAGTAATTCCTGAGCCTGTCAGTAGTGATCTGGTACTCCTCCTGGTAGATTTTGTCAGCCAGGGTGAGCCAGGGGTGTGACAGCGCCGTGTTCACGTCGATGCGTTCGTGCCAGTTGATCACGAGCAGCTTCGAGATGAAGTCGCGGGACTCCTTGCTGAGGCGGGACCACCATTCTGTGGGCAGGTTAAATATGGTTGAAATTCAGTGAAAATCTTTAAGGGCTGTAACAAAGGGGCCAAAATAATGGATCTGGTGTCTAAGCCAACCTGACAGCCATGGAAGTTTTAGAAAGAGGCGACTTCTAATCAAATTAATTCTAAATTAGAAACCCTTTTTCGAAAATCTCTAAATTTTATTTGACTAAAATCTAACTAACTATCTTCACGCGGTATCCCAGACGGGGTAGTTTAAAATCGTTTTTACCATTCGCACAGCACTAAAAAGACATTAAATTCCATCACTAACCTTCATCATGCCACTCCCACCGTCCTTCTTGAATCCTGGTCAATGTCTCCCTGTCATTCAACCCTCTGAAGGGCGAGTGTCCACTCAGAAGTATGTAGGTAATTATTCCTATGCTCCACATATCGGCGCCGAAGGAGACGCCCTCTCCTCTCGCGACCTCAGGGGCCACGAACTCGGGCATGCCGTAGTCCAGGGAAGCGTGCTCGTTAAAACGAATGCGGCGGGAGAGACCGAAGTCGCATAGTTTGATTTCGTCACTGCCGGCGTGGGAGAGCAGCAGTTCACCAATCTGTGGACATACTTTTTCATAATACACTTCAATTACACGCATGCGGCCTATCTGATGGAAACTGGATACAGTAACCCATGAATGTCTACAGACCAGTCTGTTTAGAGCCAGCGTATATATCTGTATATTTTGTCGACTGAGCTTGTTCCGAGTTAGCTTAGTGAACATGGTATAATATATGCCGATTTAAAGACGAGGGACCAAGTTTACTTTTCCCAGCACTAATAAGCTAATTATGCAGTAGCGACAGCTTCTAACTAAAAACGGTTAAGTTATTTATCTGCTGGTCAAAATTACCTTTTCCCTTCCTTTGTAACACGTAGAACCTCACACGGACATCAACCACACTGGGGCTAACGATGAGATAGATGGGCATGAATGTGACCAAAGAATCGCTGGGGCTCAGGTCATCCTTGGCCGCCAAACCTGATAACCAACCCTTTTAATTTTTCTCTCAAACTAGCGGTAACCGCTTACTAACAGCTGGAACCGGTCCTTACTTACCTCTACTAATTATTATTATTATTATTAAAAAAAAATACTAATAGCAAAAACGTAAAGACTTCCACTTCAATCAGACCTATTTAAACTCGAGAGCTATTGTAAGTGTAATAAACTAGATCTCAATCCTAATAAATGCTCTATAATCACGTACACTCGTAAAAGACTACCTATCTCCACGGGCTACACGCTGGGTGACCGAAACTTGAGTAGAAGCTGTTCCATCAGAGATCTGGGAGTCCAGCACGATTCCAAACTATTATTTGACGAGCATATTGAAAACATAGTGAAGAAGGCCTCCAAAGCATTGGGCTTTATAATGAGAGTCTCCCAATGCTTCACGCAAGCAAAGACCCTAAAAATCTTGTACTGTATGTTCGTACGCCCACATTTAGAATATGCCTCACAAGTCTGGAGCCCGTGTTATGTTAGATATATTGACCGAATTGAGAGTATTCAGAGGCGTTTATTAGGTATTTATGTTTCCATCAGAAAATCCCTTATAACTCGGCCAATTATCTAAATCTTTGTAAAAAATATCACTTATTGCCTCTTGTTAATCGCCGTGAAATCGCCGACTGTATGCTGTTGCATAAGGTTGTAAATAATGCTATTGATTGTGCCGACCTTCTAAGTAAATTCTCTCTAAATGTCCCAGCAAAGTTTATAAGGTTTAACCCACCGATTCACGTTCCACGTGCACATGCTAACTACAGAAAGAATACCTATATTGTGCGAGCGAGCCGTAATTATAATAGACTATGTAAGCAACATGATTTTGATATTTTTCACACAAAATTGACATCATTGAAGCGTTGCCTGTCCGAGAACTTTTTCTACAATTAATGATAGTATCACTGTAATGTATTTAATATTTGTTGTTGGTCTGAGTGTCACATGTATTGTATCTTAATTTGCATATATAATCCATAACCATAACGTACTATATTGTGGTAAAAGTTGTTTTCTCATGGGATGGTTTATTTGTAGAATGTACCATTATCGTAATATTTGTAAACTGTAATACATCTACCTAATTATCCACACATATAAATTTAGAATAATATCTAGAAGTGAGGATTTGTAATTGGCTGTCAGATATCTATGTTGTTTAATAACACGTTATTGTAGCTGTAAATCTTCCATGTACATTAAATAAATAAATAAATAAACAAAAAAAAACATACCGTTAATCCTAAATGTGCCACGCTGTTGTCATGCATATATTTAACTCCCCTCAACACCTGTCTGATATAACCAGCAATCTCTCTCTCCGTGTAACCCTGGCTCCTCAGCAGTCTATCTCTGACCAGTTCCCCTCCTCCTGCCAACTCTAGGACCAAAGCCAGGGTATGGTCATGCTCATAGGCGTCTTGTAATCTGATGAGGTGACGGTGGTTCAGCATGTTCATGATGTCAAGTTCGTTCTTCATGAAGGGCTTTAGAGCTGAATGGCCGTGCATGATCTTAGCAGCGTAATTGCGACCTGCAACAAGATTATAATTGTATTAGAATACCTTACTACCTACTTAGAAATTGGTAGTTGGAGTGGTCGTCTCACCCGTTCCTCCAGCCTAAAAGGAGGATTCTTAAACCAGTCAAGGTCATGCGTTGTGGTTGAAGGTAACTTATCCTAAGCTGTTGTCTGTATCATTGTCCAACGCGTCATCATATCGCGATGCAGGATTCTTAGTATGGACATTTTACTGGTGTGCAATTCATTCATTCAAACCATAGACAACACAGTTTAAAAACGTTTCGAAAGGGCGGGTGTCTTAAAAAAAAAAGAGGGCTGCTCTAGTCGCCTTAACGTTTGAGTCGCTATGACAGTGATATAGTGTGGCAGAATATAGAATATTCAAAAAGAAACTAAGTGCATACCAGTGAGTCTCTCTGCGGCGTGGTAGACGACGCCTTGCACCCCGCGGCCCATCTCGTCGCCCAGGTCGTAGAAGTCTCCGAACGGTTTCAGGCTAGGCTTCACACGAGGCGGGTGCTCTCGAATCCTGGTAAAAAATACTTTGGAATCAATTCAAGCATTAGGTATATTTTTTGACAGTATGTTTATACATACATTGTACATATTGTTAGTTTAGAAGCGTTATTCCTGATGGCTGTTCACAAACCCTCTTTTCAGAGCCCACGAACCACTAATTAAGCACCTTACTGTATTAGGATTATGCACACGGGTGATTATTAGGATTGGGTTTCAATTTTTCCCTGTTCTGACCACACCCTATAATATATTATCGTAAAGTGCTCACCAAGATGTACGAGTAGGTATGTTCTGAAAATGATTACATTAGTATTTGTAGGTAGGTACGTACACATTGACTTGTGCATTAGTGTATATTCTTAATAAATATGTTTTAAAGTTTTGATTCCACACTGTTTCCTAGCCAAATTGTCGTGGGCTAACTTCACCTGCTAACTGGCAGATTCATCTGTTCATCAAAGGACATGGTTTTAGCGCATTTCGCCTTCTCATTAAGAATTGAGAAGTCGGATAACAGTTATTCGTAACTTTTTTCATGTAAATTATTAAGAATAGGCGGAAAAAAAGTTTACAAACTCGTACAAAACTTTTTCACTAATATATTAGTTACCTGTCAGAGTATTCATGCTCCAACTCCTCAACATGCAGCATAGCCGAAGAGCTGACAGACCCAGCAACGTTCCTCGCTGAGATGGAATACAAACCCTCGTCTTTCAAGATGGCGTCGTTGATTACCAGGATGCAGGTGTCTGGCTCGATGAATTGGATCTAGAGCAAAAATGAGAAGGTGTACTAATATGGTATAGGCATACTTTTAAATTAATGTTGGAAATTTGTATTAAAAATATTCTCAGATTATCCAATGTACCCAAGTAAATGTTTCCGAATTTGAATTTGAATGAATAGGCATAATCTAGTTTCAGAGCGCTTCATGATCAAATACGATAGGAGTAAATCCGAAAAAGGTCTAGTCACTGACATCGCTGAAAATTGTCTGGTTCTAGCAACAGTAGCTGGACATGATGCTCGTAGAACTGATATCTGGATTGGAGTTTATGAAGATTTTTGTTACTCAGTTAAAGTTCAGGGATTAGATCCCTGAATTTTTGTGTTGAAATTTTATATAGGCACCCTGTATATGTATGAACAGGCAACTTTTTATCCCGGGGACAAATTCTACTGGAAAACGTACATAAAACGGTCATAGATCTTACCTTAGTCCTAGAACTGGGTGCAAGTGGTTGCCAATCCTTATACCATTTGATGTCAGGATACGGCACACCAGTTACCCTAGCTTCAATACGAGCAGTCTTACGCTGCAAGACCACGGTCTCTTCGGGACGTCTGATGAAAGCGGGGTACTCTGCCACTTCAAGACGCACTCGTTGGCGCGCTTGCCCGTGTTCATTTGTAGCTACGGCTTCGTACCAGCCGGCATCACGTTCTAACATCCTAAAAACATAAAATAACGGTATAGGCGTATATATATATAATATTTATATATATAGATAGATATAATATTAAGTGGGTTTCGAGTATACAATCAACGATACAATCAAATACACATTGCATTACGGACGAGATATTTCTGGTAGCAAATGATCATGATGCGACAACATACCTATTTCAGGCACCTACTTCAAGATGTAAGTAAACAGGTTTCAAGAGAGGTTGTGTCAAATATTAATAACATCGGTATCAGAAACAGAGGTTTTAACATGTACAAATGGAAAGTTACATATACATACACAGATACACGCACGCCTTTTTCCTTGAAGGAAAAATACGAAACTCTTAAAGGATCACTTTAATGTCCTACTGTCTGTCCTGTCCTTTATCACGGAAACATGAGAAGGTATCGAGTTCAACTGAAACCATATACCCAGGTCTACAGTCCCTTGAAACTATGAAATATCAAACTACTAAGTTAAAAAGATACGGCCGTTTATGCTGCCAAGTTGGAATTATTTAAAAAAGGTTATTTCAACACACGACACAATGTAACAAAGGAAATTTTAAAGGTAGTATCCGTTGACCTAGAGCTGCGAATTTAGGTATGGGAAAGAATTGATCCCCGTCGCATGAACACAGTCGAGACATGCTCCCAACATGAGGGATAACTTTTATTATAATGACACCTAGTCATTATAATAAAAGTGGTCCTCTTTTGGCTTCGTCCGTGACATATTTCAAACTCCCGTTGCACCCATGCTTCTCGGCCGGTTTCAAATATTTTCAGAATTTTCGTGTTCCAATCTTTGAAATGATTATTTCAGGTAAAAACTTACTAAGTACAACCAATTTAATAGACAAAATTATGCAAAACCCTGTCACACGTGTCCATTTTTTGGAAATTGAAACAAGTTTACATAATTTCATGTTTCTGACTTTGAAAATGATATAGTTCCATACAACCGTTTTACTAGTGTGAGCCTACATTATAACGGCAGCATTCTAAATATTTCCAGCGTCAAGGTAAAGGAGCTTCGGCTGGGCGTTGATACAATCATGAGTGAGTTACCCGGTAATTTAATTAATAAAGATGTGCTTTCCCGGCTTCGCCCGTAAAATACTTTGATGAAATTTTGACGCCCCTTCTCTTGTCTTTTTCTCTCAGTGAGTGCCTTAATTATATTAGAGTAGCTTGCCCGGAAAATAATTAAGTCCATAGGTGTAAGGGCTGGGCGTTGAACAATGAGTCATCCGATATTTTTTTATTAAATAGATGATAATGTTTAATGGCTATGATTTATGATGATGAAACAAATATTTAAAAAAGTTTTAGTGACTTTACTACTATATCGCTCACTAAAGATGCGTTTAGAAACAGGGACCCAATAAAAGTGCGGACGTATGTGTGTGCTCGAAATGGCATGAGTTTGACACAGTTTTCGTAAGTATCATTCGCATTTTCATCAGATACATAGAAAAACATTTAACAGTTGCAACTTTACGTCATATTTGTGTGAAAGTAGGTGCGTACTTTTTAGGTCCGTATTGAGAAAATATAGGTAGGAGATGTGGATTCGTCAATAAGAACATAGACATACTCTAAAAGGTTGAACTTCACATCGATCAGCTTTATCACTTACTCTAACACATTTGTGACTGACACTAAAAGAAAATGCAGCGTTGTTGAGGCAGCGCTGAGAAGCTTGCTCAGATGACGCTGTGCTGATTGTAACCAACGGGGCCATTTCTGGTTCAACACACTAAAATAATCCTTTTGTAAGATCATCGCTATAGAGCCGCTATACAATCCAAACAAGTCGAATCTAGCTTGTATGGATTGTTATACATCACAGTCTACCTTAGGGTATACAAGGCGTGAATGCATGTTTGTATTATGTGCGCGATTTGGTATGAACCATTCAATATTTTCGGTTCAAAGATTCAGTTTTCTTGCATTAAATTAAGAATGGTTTGCGTCATAATTAGGGCTCGAATCTGCAACTTTTATCGATCACAAATACTTAGTATGCGTTAACTTCATAGAAATTCTCTAAAGGAAAAGGTACTTACTTGTTAATAAACAGAGTGGCTTGTCCGTTTCTTGTGTAACTCCAGTCGTATCGTCCACCAATGTCGATGGGCTCGTCGTTGAAGAAGTACGTCATTTTGGGTTTTGGGTATCCATACACGAACCAGAACAGGTTCACATTATGCCCCTTGACGCCGTACTGAGAGTCGTGCTCCTGACGCAAGAACCGCGGAGCTTGGGCGTATCCATCGTGAGGTGGTCGTTCGATGTCAAAGTCTTTGGGAAAGTATGGAGAAGTCTCCGGTCTGAAGTCTATACCGGGTTCCAAGTATGGAATGAATTTGGGTGGGTCAGGTTCTAGTTTTGATCTGTGAGTGATGGCGAATGGGGATGGATCGCTGACACCATATTTGTTCTCGACGCGGATGCGGAATTTGTAATCACGGAACGGTTCTAAATTGCGGATATCACAGACGCAGGAGCGGAGACCTGTTCGGGCCGTGAACCAGTCGCCGTCGGGTACTTCACACATCTCCACCTAGGGAAACAGTCAAGATTTAAGATTATGGAAGAAATAAGTATTTTTAATTATTATTTCTGCCATTAAGGGGGCTTGTAATTCAGGAAGATTTAACCCTGACCCCAAGGATCTTGGAGGTTTCCCTTCTTAATAATTAGGTGAAAAACACTATACGGTACTGACCTGGTAGGTGACAGGGAATCTAGGACCATGAGGTATGGAAGGTCTCCACGACAGAGTGAGGTGTCTGTCCGCCATGCGAGAGATGATCGGTCTGTCCGCCAGCGGCATAGGCACCCCAGTCTTCTTCATCTTGTCGAAGTCCGAGTATTGATCGGCGATAGGTCGCTTGCCGGTGTGAGGCTCTAGTGCTGGAAACATTAATTACACCTTAATAAGTTGTAATGGGGTTTATAAAGCACTTGTAGATAATTTCAATTGACTCAATTGTAATTTAATTTAATTTAATTTATTACATGGAAGAGTAACAGCTATTAATAATAAAGAAATTAATAAGTATAGTAATCAGAGAGCCAATTATAAGTCGTCGCTTCTAGTGACATCAAAACAACAAATAAAAAATAGAAAATTAAAAATAATCAACACTTAACAACACACTAAATTGACACAATAATATATTCCAAAATTCCAAAAAAAAAATGGAATACATAGTTAATTTTAAGTATATTTTGATTCTTTTAAAGTGGAGCTGCAATATTTTATACTATATTAGAGTAAGTCTCGGCTTCGTCCAGCATCTCAACCTTAGAGCCCGAAATGTGAATTGGCTACTATAAAGCTGTTATTTGATAATTTCGGGATTCATCATCATCATTGAATCATTTCGATTATTTGACCATATTGGAAGAGATTGCCGTGCTTTTTGTCGAGTCACTAGGCTCACCACAAGCAGGTGCAGTTGGTGTCGTTCCAGAGAACATTGTGATCTTCCTTACATGCCAATATATATTATCATCCAAGAGCATCGTTCCACTTTGCATAGAAGGAAACATTTTAAGATCGAAGCTTATTATACATTGTACATGTTTGTGTGCCAATAAAAAAAAAAAAAAAAAAAAAAAAATCAGCTGTAATTTCAGCTATTCTTTTCGGCATTTTTGTTTGCCTGCGTCAGGGGCCTCTTTATATATTGCGATGCTATAGGTAATACTTACTATCATAAGTGAGGTTAGCTGTGCAGGAATCTTCCCCATGCGGGTTAAATATCCTGCACTTATAGGTGCCCACGTCGCTGGGGTCCACTCCACTCAGCGTCAATCTTAGAAGACCGGTAGTCTCCTTGTCCATGCGAATGCGTTCGCAAGGGAATAGTTTCTCGTCGTTGCGGAACCTGAGTAGAAAAAATATTAACTTAAAATGTTTTATTTATAGTGAAAAAGAAAAAAATTAAATTTTTTTATTTATTAGATTAGAACATTTGATTTAGACGGGACATAAATACGGAACGGGAATAAACTATCTCATTTCGTCAGTCAAAGACAGCCTGTCTTTGACTATCAATGAACTAGCAATCCGTACCGAAATGAGATAGTTTTTTTACTACTTATACTACTTAGTTTTTTTATTTTTTGTTTCACAGCGCCGTCCAGCCCAAAGTAATCTAATATAAGCTTGTGTTATGGGATCTAGGCAACTGATATACTTACATACCTATATATTTCTAAAAAAATACATATTATACATGGAAAACTGATACCCAAACTCCGAAACAAACATTTGTAGATCACACAAATATTTTTTCCAACCCGGGAATCGAACCCGGGACCTCAGTGGCGGCAGTCGCATGCACTACCACTGCGCCACCGAGGCTTTTTTAAGAGTAAAGTCAGAGCTATCTATGCACTATGTAGCAAATTAGATCTCAATGAATGGTGTTACATTTTTATATATTGATTGTTGCCATGACTCCAGTCAATATATGGATAAAATTTTAGAACGATTAGTATGCTAACTTTAATATATTTTTCTAGTAATAAAAAAAAATATGAAAAAGATGGTCACCACTCGACGTCGGGGTCGGGGCTGCCGGAGGCGCAGGCGGTGAACTTGGCGCTCAGGCCGCGGAGCACCTCGATGTCGCCGATCTTCTTCAGGAACGACGGCGGCTCCACCTTCTGCTTGCGAGCGCTGGACGACACACTCATATTCATGATACAAGTTTATAATTTTAGATTTATAAAAATCTAACTATCTTCACTCTGTATCGCTGACGAGGTAGTCAGAGGACAAATCGCCAGGCTTTGCGATCCATGCATACTTCTTTCGCTTCTTGCAGATTCATCGATCGCTTCATACACGCACGTCTGGGTATCCGAGCACTTTTGACTTTTTCGTCTTAATATATAAGTCTCGGTCTACCCTGACTCCTTCTACCCTCTACTTACGCACGATAAATATTCTCCGTTAATCGTTCCTCACTCATTCGTTGGACGTGTCCATTTTAGGTTTATGCTCTTAATAAACATTACAAACGAGCTTGGAATGGTTTTTATTGAGCAGTTCAAACTTTAATTTGATAGCAAATTTTGAAACCTACTAACGTCCTGCTCGATATCGATATAGGTTCGTGAGTCAGTCAGTAGATAAACTTACAGATGAGGCTGCTTACCAAAAAGATCTTCTTGGAGTCGCTTTATACGTTACCCACAACTTTATGGTCCTTTGTTGATAAACGACGTTCTAAGAAGGCTGTCTGAATACATGGGCTACAAATGTATAACGCTCTATGCACACCGCTTACACCAAGTCGCTCCAGGAGAAATAAAGCCAAGAAGTCATGGAGGTGGAAGACATGTTTGTTAGGTCTCATTTCAAGGGACGCTGAACACTGTGCGAATTGGAGCGGAAAGGGTACGAAAGTGAACAGAGTATCGAAAGTGGTCCTGGCTCCGAAGCAACGGCTCCCTACACGGGACTAACCTATAATAATGGACATTAAGAGGCGCCCACCTAAATTTCTGTAAGCACAAGTCAACCTCATTTGGAAACTGATTATGGTGCTTCTATGACCTCAGGATTAACTATCTTCACGCTGTATCCCTGACGGGGTAGTCAGAGAGGACAGATCGCCGGGCTTTGCGATCCATCTTTCGCGTCTTGAAGATTCATCAATCGCTTCATACACGCACGTCTGTGTATCCGAGTACTTTTGACTTTTCTGTTTTTGAGCAATCTGCTCACGTGGTCTTCATATGTAAGTCCCGGCCTACCCTAACTCCTTAAAGACTTAAGTGTGCGAATAATTCTAATACTCACATTTTATCAACGACATCCAAATTGGCCTCGCAACTAGCTTCACCTTCTCTATTCTTGGCTACACACTTGTAGGAACCAGCGTCGTCCACCGTGAGGTCTCTCACGTAGAGGCAGCAGGCATCTCCGTCGCGCTTCATGTTGTACTTGTCACTGGGTCTAATCAGAGAGCCGTTCTTGTACCAGGAGATGTCTGGTGAAGGGATGCCGAAGACTCGAGCCGGGAATTTGGCGTCGAATTTCGGAAGCTGTGGGAAGAAACTTTTGTCACATCCACACTTGTCAAAACACAGAAATGCCATGAGTTTATTGTCATGACTAGTGGAAATCAGGTGTCTATAGGTCTTTGTGTTTGGTGACCTAGGGGTAAGAGTTAATTTTGCGTTCCTAAGTCAAGGTGTGTGATGATTAAATCGAATTTATACTGGCCTTCGATACCTTAGTGTTATGCTATCAATTAGTAAGAAAGTAATGGGCTCACCACCTGTTACGTGGGATAAAAATGCATACGGTGAAATATGGGCGTTTAGTATGCCTCTGCCTACCTCTTCGGAGATAAAGGCGTGATAATATGTATGTATAGTAATGTGGCAACTGGAAATTATTTTGTTTTATTTATTAGACTAATTTATTTAGTGTTTGTCTTAATATTTATTTCGTATTGTGTCGTACTAAATTTAAGTTATAAATATGTTTTGTTGAATATTAATTATTCCACAAACAGTCGGACAACCCGACTGTATTTTTATATATAATGTGACTGCGGCAGCGCGCCCCCACTGTGGCTCCAACACAAAAACGAAGTAATCACAGCAGCTGTGTCGGGTCCCGCCGCGCCGCGCTACCGCCCGGTTAAATATCTAACCGTGTAACCTTAATAATAAGTCTGTCTATCACTAAGCTTTCCGTTTTCTGTACATCACCTTCTTTCTACTTCGAACTCGTATTGTTATTTTACTGCGTTGTGCTTTCCTGAACTGTATAAACTACTTCTACATCTATTCTACGTGTTTACTTCTATTCTACGTGTTTTACCCAAGAAGCTCGAGGTATTTTATAGCTTTCGATCCTACCTATAGTAATAAAGTTTCACTTACTTGCTGTAAATCGGTGAATTTCTGATTAAATGTCGGTGGCTGGTAGACTTTACGCACGTTGATGTTTCCTTCAGAGCTATCCTCGCCGAGAGGGTTCACGAGCTTCACAGAGTATACACCCGCGTCAGGGATTTCCATAGGGTTAATTTCTAGACCCACCTGTTTTAAAAATTGTTTTAGTTATTTACTTAGTTGCATTTATTTATGATTTATTCTGTGTCTGGGTGTTATTTATCTATAATATGTATGTATTTAGAAATATATAAGTACGTTTATCAGTTATCTAGATCCCATAACACAAGCTAATATTAGCTTACTTTGGGCTAGATTGCGCTGTGTGAAAAGTGTCCCACAATATTTATATTTATTATTATTTTTATTTATTTGTTTGCGACAGTTTTTTTTAACACTCACGTAAGATGTACACAGGTAAGAAGTCAAACTTCATTACCATTTTTTTTACTACTATAAAATTTCTTTCACACGTCGATAAAGAAGTTTCACTTATGATAAAGAAGTTTCACTTCAAAACAACATAGCGCGTAATCGAAAAAAGTGACGATTTTTTTACATAATTAAAACGATTTGATACAAAATTCAACCGAATTAAGGAGGGTACTAAAAGAAAGTCACTTTGCTTTCTAAATTACTCACCCTCTTTCCATCACAAGTGAGTAGGATCTTATCACTGGGCTTCAGAGGCTGTCCGTCTTTGGTCCACGTGACTTCCGGCACTGGGTTGCCGACGAACGGCGCGGACACCGTGAGGGGTTGGCCTTCCTCCGCGGTGAGGTCTCGAAGTCCGTGGATGAACCTCGGACGCTCTTGTGGTGAAGACTCGTCTGTACGACCTAATGGAAAAAATGGATTTAAATAACTTTTGGGTCTAAGTACTTAATACCATCAAGCCAATTAAACTTAGAAATAATTTTGAAAAGCAATTAGTATGCTAACTTTTTGTAAATTTTAATTTTAAAGTGGAAATTTTTTTCAGTCACCAGCTGGACTCGAACCAGCGTCTTCTGGTTCAACACACCAGACGCGTTACCAACTACACCACCGTGACCTGCTCGTAACTGACGAATTAATCCACCTCTTTACTCTAGAAAAAGTTAGCATACTAATTGCTTTTCAAAATTATTTCTAATGTTTAGGCAGGTGTCATCACAAATCGAATGATTATAGATGCAATTCTATACATTCGTACCGTGCAACTTTGCTAAGTGCTGATAGATGGCGCCTTACGTCGCCTTAAGACGTAAAAGAGGTGGATTAATTCGTCAGTTACGAGCAGGTCACTGTGGTGTAGTTGGTAACGCGTCTGGTGCGTTGAACCAGAAGACGCTGGTTCGAGTCCAGCTCGTGACTGAAAAATTTTTCCAATTAAACTTGCTTCATTAGTATCTTTCTCCATCTTCTGCCAACAAATACCCTTATTTATTGAGCTTTTGTTATTAACCGCATTGTTTCCTGGACATATTGTTCTATAATCTACTGTGTCCATTCTGTCATCTTAGCCTAAGTTCCGGTTGCATCCAAAATGTCCAATTTCGAGCCCGATCATTGTCAGTCAGCAGGTGTCCACAGATCCTTGGTACACATGTCATTACAAAGTTCAAGATTCTGACCGCAGTCTTCAGTTGTATAGTTATACTCTCAAAAAGTTAAATTCATGATTCTGTCGAAGCCGATATTCTCTGCATGGCACTATTCTCTGCAAAGTCTGGGTCAAAGATTTACAGGAAAGACAAATCGTTTATTCGAAAACATGCACCATATCATGCACATAAGGACCGCTTCTGTGGCGCGGTGGGAGTGGTTTGTGTGATGAGCACGATGGTTTATTGTGTCTGGGTGTTATTTATCTAGATTACGTATATATTTAGAAATATATAAGTATGTTTATCAGTTATCTGGTTACCATAGTACAAGCTCTGCTTAGTTTGGAATCAGATGGCGTTGTGAGATTCGTCCGAACGATATTTATTCATTTCTTTATTTTATTTATATTTATTTATACATTATTTACCTTCCTTCATTAAACCCCCGACGCAACAAGAGGGGTGTTATAAGTTTGAGGTGTCTGTGGTTCTGTCTGTCTGTGGCACCATAGCTCCGGAACGGATGAAGCGATTTCAATTTTGTATTATAGGTAACTTACGTGCGAGTGTTCTTAGACATGTTTTGATGAAAATCAGTCGAGCCGTTGAAAAGTTGTGGGGTAAAGCGGGGAAGGGTAACCGCATGTACTAAATGTCAAAATAGTAAAACATTACTTTTTAAAGGGATCTTAGGTTTTAGAGTTCAAAGCTTTTTAAATTTTAAAATTTTATTAGTGACTTATGTACTGTGTCGTTTGGCCAAGCTCACAAAGCCTTGGGGCTATCCTTCTAAGGGCTCACCAAGGTGAACTCCTGGCCATAGACAGATGGAAGGGTAACGTGTGGATTTAGTCGGAGTCCGGCATAGCATCCATGAGGATATCGACACGAAAAAAAAAACAGCTTACCACTTAGTTCTGTCTCAAGACGTTTTTGCTAAATTATACTTACTTGCGACGGTGAGATCAGCAGAGCTGCCACACTCGCCCTTGTCATTGACGGCGATGACGCCATATTTGCCTGCGTCAGGGGCGGCCGCCTTGTCGATAAGTAGGGTGTGTGTGCCGTCTGGTTGCGACACAACACGGATTCGCTGACCGTCTGGAATTATTTCTTTACCATCGTGGGTCCTAAAATAATCAAATTCACCGTTAGCAACAAATTTTAAGCAAAATTATTTTTGTTTGTGGAACCTTTGAGTACCATTTCGCAAAGCCCACCAACGAAACGGGCAATTATACAAACATTATAACAAACGTAGGAATGCCTGTAATGCGATATTATTTTTACCAGTTCAGTTCGGAATTTTAGGAATCTTACAACGTAACTGTAGTACTGTACGTACAAGTTCCTGTGGGAAACGAGAACGAGAAAACTTATCTACACAGGTGAAGCCGCTGGCGTCCACTAGTCTTAAATAAACTGTTGCGAACGAAGATCAGTGATCTACCAAAGCTAGGCTACGACTTCGAGATCTGTAGTCAAAGATGAAAAGTATTCTTATTTTCGTTGCACTTGAAGAAACATTTGTCAACGGCGTCACAGTTGCTTCCATAACCATAACTGGATTTAGGGGACTTAGGCCCGTATTCCAGAATGTTTCTCAAGATAGAAAGCAGCCAATAAGAGCGAACCCTAAGATCCGTACCTTAGGGTTCGCTCTTATTGGTTGCTGATGATACTCGTGCCGTCCGATCTCCAAACCCTAAGAAGCTCTGACGCAGGTGGCGTCAGAGCTTCGATAGTTGATCGGCAGGTATACCTCGTAGATGATGCCGGTAGGATAAGTATTTAATATTTTTTTTTATTTATTCCACTGAGGTGGCAGACATACCACCTGATGGAAAATGGTCACCTTAGCCTATGGACGTTTGCAACACCAGAGGTGCAGGACTCGCGCTGCCGTTTAAAAACCGTCTAAGACCCCTTTTGAAGAACCCCATACTGTAGACGTTCGGGAAAACCCAGGCAGGGAGCTCATTCTACAACCTAAACGTACGCGAAATAAAGCCTTTATAGGACCTAACCGTATGTGAGCGCTCCGGACGCAAAGGTATCCTAGAATTACAACCTAAGCCACAGAATTTGTTAAATTACCACTTAATCGTAGGTGGGGGATGTCCAAGCACCTTCACTTCCAGTTTTATAGGGAATTCTTCAATGACCTTGGCAGGCTGGAGCTCAGCGATAAAGGCGGGTTTGCGCTCCTTCTGGGTCACTTCAACCTTCGCTTTAGAAGCAACCTGGTAATAAAAATTAAGGTGGTGATAGGATAAACTAAATTCATTACGTAAGGTGGTTTATTGATAAATTTTTAAAGCAATTATTTGCTAAATTTCTCATAAATTTTTAATAAAGTGGAAAAAGACAATTTGATTCGAGACAGGGATTGAACCTGTGACCTTTTGCCTAACCATGGCAATGTTCTAGCCACCTGAACTACCCGAACCGTATCGAATCAAGTTGAAATTCTCCACCATATTTATATCGTCATTTTAAGAGTATGACCAGAGCCATCTATCGAGCTAATGAACAACTCGATACCAATGAACAGTGTTACAACTATTTTTAAATATTGATGCAATGGACTCCACTCAGTATATTGATAATTTTTTAAAGCAATTATTTGGTAAATTTCTCATAAATTTTTAATAAAGTGGAAAAAGACAATTTGATTCGAGACAGGGATTGAACCTGTGACCTTTGCCTAACCAAGGTGGTTTATATTGTACTAGGTGACCTCCCCGGTTTCGTCCGTGACATACTTCGAACTCCCCTCACACCTATTTAATCCCATCGCTTATAATTGTCGACATTTATGATTTATGCTCCGCTCTCCAGGGTAGTAGCGTGATGATGTATAGCCTATAGCCTTCCTCGATAAATGGGCTATCCAACACAATAATGATTTTTTCAAATGCGACCAGTAGTTCTTGAGATTAGCGCGTTCAACCAAACAAACAAACAATGTCTTAAATATTATATTTTTTTAAATTTATGTGTTTGTTACGTAACAAAGAATATTTGAATACATTACTCTTTCATCACAATTGCGCCTTGATATTTTACGCAATATTTGGGTCCTGTTCTTACTAAACTATCAACAGTATTTTTTTTATTTATTATACAGACATGTAATAACCATCTGCGATAATAGCGATATCGAAGAGGGATAACGCGTTCTCTTCTTAAAACGAACCCCCCCTAAACTAGCGGACAAAGTCTGTCGGGAGCCCTAAGGCTATCCTTCCGAGGGCCCAACCCGAACTCCCGGCCATAGACAGATGAAAGGGATACGTGTGGTTTTAGTCGGTAAGAGTCCGGCATAGCACCCATGAGGATTTCCACACGAAAAAAAAAACTATCTACAATGTTAGAATACCTCTCCGAGTTTGTTGGTGACGGTGAGAGAATAAACACCAGCATCTTCAGGTTTGCAGCTGTCGATACTGAGACCGATCAGCCCTCCCGGCTGGTTGATGAAGTTCACGGCTTGCGAAGGTCGCACGGGTAGACCTGCATCAAAGGTTTTTGAACTCACTCCTAATATAAGCACTTTAGAACTAGAGGAAAAACTTGAATAAAAGAATCTTGACATTTAAACTTGATGTCCAAAAATCAAGTTCTAGATACTTCTAGAACTGTTTACACTGTTGATTGATGGCACTTGGTGGAACTTGCTACACAACTTGAACAAAAACACTTGTATTGTTCCACTTATCTAGTCTGAAGACAGCAGATACGGCTGAACTGATTGATAACCTATTGGAAGTTAAAATTAAAGTTCGCTAAGGTAAATGAACATGTATGGTTTATCGCAAAATGTAAAAGGAAGGTCTAATACCAAAATAAAAACCGTAGCTTAAAAAAAGTGTGTGTGTTCATGTCGCAACATGCTGAATCGCATAATTTTAATTTAAAATTTGATGATGTGTAATACGTACCATCCTTGAACCATTTCACTTCCGGAGCTGGGAATGCCATGACCTTGGCTTCTAGCTTCAGCGGTTGACCAATTACGGCTCTTACATCTTCCAACTCCTGGCTGAATGACGGCTTCCTGGGTGTAGCTACAGAAAAAAATCTTAATGAAGAGTAGGCACTACGTATTATTTTTAAGTTTAGGTAGGTATGTGTGATGGAAGCCCTTTCGATCGCGATTTAATCTTTTTTAGCATAGTGTAGTTTGGCATAACAGTTTCAGCATAAAGTTTTCCCGCATAAATTATGATAAGCAGAGTGTTATAAACGCATAATGGTTTTATTGGCATAACTTTAACTTACTCTAATTTTTTAACTTTATTTATATATTCTATATATAAGTGTTGACATTTTAAACTTCAGTATAGTGACTATCGACATTTATAATCAGTGGGCATCTCAATCACAGACAGTTCAAGCTAAGATATAAAACTATGTACTCGTTAACATTATGGTATTCTATATGTATGACTTGTAATCTTTATGCGAGAGTGAGTGAGATGCCAATAAATGTTATGATTAGTAATCGTTATTGTAAAAAAATATATGCGTAAACACGTTATGCGGGTATATCATTATTATAAAGAAGTTATGGGAAAATAAAGTATGCGTAATGATTTATTCTGTTTGAACGTTATGCAAAACGAAGAGTATGCCAAAGAACGTTATGCAGTTTTAATTTATGCCTCAAAAATGTATGCAACCCAATACCGACCCATGTGTGATAATTTCCAGTACATTGAAGCATCAGTTTCCTAACAATAAACTTAAAATATATTTTTAAAAGCTAACTTCAATATATTTTTTTATTAAGGTGAAAAAAAAAGACAACTTGGTTCAAGACGATTAAAATATAGTACAGAATTTCAACTTGATTCGGTTTAATATAATACGGTTTAATATAATAATACGGTTTAATATAATAATACGGTTCGGGTAGTTTAGTGGCTAGAACATTGCCCTGGGTAGGCAAAGGTCACAGGTTCAATCCCCGTGTCGAACCAAGTTGTCTTTTTTCACTTTAATAGAATATAATAATAATTTTAATAAACCTTAAGCCACCTCTATCTTTTCAAAACTCTCACATAGACAAAAAGATTTGTGTTTGCATTGCTTTTTGCCATTGGGTTTGGGATCTTAGAAGGTTTATAAAGGGTCGGCAGCGCGAGTGCTGCACCTCTGGTGTTGCAAACGTCCATAGGCTACGGTGACCACTTTCCATCAGGTGGGGCAGTAGGCTTGTCTGCCACCTCAGTGGTATAAAAAAAAAAGGTATCTTAACAAAAGAGATATGGCAAACGCAGCATAAGCGAACCTGTGTCTCCAAGTTTCTTCCACTACTCCCTACAGTACTGAAGTGAACGTACCTACTACTCCATTGCAAAAGCAAATTATTTATGTACATTGAAATCGAAATTATGAACGTTCGTTCTGAAAAGGGAGACTGCGCCGCGCACTTGTTTCATATCTCTAGTTTATTTGAGACTAATTGACTCCGCCCGCGTAGAGAAGCTCTCCCGTTCCCGTTTCCCACAGGAACTTGTTCTCGGGATAAAAAATAAGCTATATTATTGTACAGTTTCATTAAAATCCATTTGGCGCTCGTGGCCCCGCGGTCTCAGTGTTCTGTAAACGATCACTGAGTTACGCAACTTTCACTATGGCTGGTACTCGGATGGGTGACCACTTTGTGGCATTTACATTTGCGAGCGTTTCCATGCTTCGGAAGGCACGTTAAGCTGTTGGTCCCGGTTGCCAGTAAAATGGCAGTCGTTAAGTCGAGTTGGAGGCCTTTTAGGCGACTTAAAAAATTCCAACAGCAGGTAGCCACAACCTGCGTCTGTCTATTTCAACGCGGCAATGGGCTCACCACCTGTTACGTGGGACAGGAATACACGTGGTGAAAAATGGGCATACAATATGTATGCCTCTGCCACCCCCTCGTGGATAAGGCGTGATAGATAAATAAATAAGTATAGATAATTAAATGCTTACGATTAACAGCAACAGCACATAGCGCCGAAGTCTCGCCATGTGGGTTGCTGATGACCAGCTTGTAAGCGCCACAGTCGGACGGGGTCACGTGGTCTATTGTCAGCTTAACTGTACCGTCGGGGAGGGCAGTTTGCACCACACGTGTGTCGTCTGGTGATAATGCTGTACCGTCCTTGAACCTTGAGAAGGTAACGTCATGCAGTAATATTTTGTTGATGCATTTTTTTTATGTATTTTGAATATAAGCGTATGTCTGAAAAAGGTCATGAAAATCGGAGAAATAAATAGTAATATGCCAGAATTGTAGCAAGTGAAAAGAGGATCGCTGACCTCAGTCTTTTCTTTTGCCCAGCTGTATTTTGCCTGAGAACCTAGTGTACCTTCGAAATAAAATCTCAGGGATTCTGACCAGCCCTGGGCGCCAGGCGATCCTTGATCATGTTTCTTGGCAATCCACCAAACACACTATCATAAGACGCGCGTGGGAACACGTCCCGCCACCACCTTGATCCCCGCCAGAGCGACCACTAGCCCGGAGCATCGCCCCAGAACTTACGAGGGACGAAAATCATTCTGGGATATCTGACCGGGAGTGAACTTGGCCTCTGATTACTCTTATGAAACGACGAATTACTGCATAATATAGTTATGAAATTGTATCTATACTTATACATATTTTCAAAATATAAGTCTTCAAGCGTTCGAATACAATACTAAAATTAAATATTTAAGACACAGAAATAGGAGAGTTATTAATGCTTGTAATATCGAATCGTTGCATTGAATGGTTGCATCTACAAAATTTCTCAATGGTAAATCTTGGATTAGAAAGGGGCCGGCTGTTTACTTGATACTATATGGCTATAAGCTTAAGTGTTGTGTTTCGTTATTTTGTACATAATTCTTACCATTGAGCGGTAGGAATGGGGCTGCCATCTAGTTTCGCCTTCAGTTCTAATGGCTCTCCCTGATCCACATCCTTCTGGCGCTCTAACTTGTGTGCGAAACCTGGTGTAGCCTTCCCGAGAGAGATCGTAGCTTCGCAAGTGGCCTCACCAACGATACTGACGGCTTGTACTTTGTACTGAGAAATAAAGTGAGTATTAACAAGAGTCGATACTGTTATTTATTTGGGGAGGGTTCGGTTACTTACTTTTCGTTTTTAAGTTTGTTCGTCAGGGGACATAATCAAAATACTGACAAAATCTTTGATACTAATGCCGTGTTAAAGCTAATTAAGGTCTTCAACTTGGTTTACCATGCTGCCAACGGCTCCTCGTGGCTCCCGAAGCACGTGAGCGCTCATAAACGTAAATGCCACATACGATCACCTAGTTTAGGACAGCCCTCAGGGAAAGATATTTAACACAGAAATCGTTTACAGAAAATTGAGTAAGCATGATTGCTTTAAAATATGATTTAAAATACAATAAAACTTGGTATCACACATCTTTCAAATAGTTTCTAATATAACTTTTAACCTTACCTTGCCAGCATCACTCGCGTTAAACCCTTTGATATCTAGTTCGCTGTCGACTTGCCCCCCAACTGCGGTAGTGATAGTGTGTCGTTTATCGTTAACAATTTCTTTGTTATTACAATACCAGTGCACTTCTGGTTTGGGTACTCCGTCACAACGAACTTTAAAGGTGGCTTCATCGAAGTCCTTCACGGTTTGGTTTTGAAGGGGCTTCGTGAATATTGGTTCCCCGGCTGTTATAAGACAGTAAATGGTTAAGTTGGTACGATATATGAATAAACAATCATGGTCTTTCACAGAACTAGATCGGGATATTTACCATGCACCCTTTTATTCGCGAATATCCGATATTTCGGCACTGTTACAAGTGGCATGACCCAAAATTAACAGTTACTAAAAGACAAATAATGAAGAAAGTAGACATGGTAACTATCCTAATTATCATTATTCTACTCAAGTTTGTACGGTCTTCATAAAGTAATGAACATGAACAGAAGGTAGTGGTATAATGCTTGAGTATCTTTATATACTCGTAGACATATACCATCTTTTCTGTTTTTACCTTCATATGATCCCTTTTAATGCAAATTAAGAACTTCTTAACTACGCTAGATTTAATATAGATTCACTTTTATGCGATATTTTCCCAAAGGGTTTAGAGGTATTTTAATTTTGGGCGTATTGCAAATATTTGAACTTACTATGGATGGTGAGTTTGGCCTGTTGCGCAGTCTCCCCTATTTCATTCTTAGCCGTAATAGTGTAGACACCAGCGTCATCGACACCAACTTTCTTAATAATCAGCTTGTAGTTCTCATTGGCTGTATCTTCACAGATTTCATGGCGAGAAGATGGCTGAATTACGTAGCCATCTTTACTCCTGTAAAGCAGTGGTACCATAATCATGATCATTAATTTCACTTTTTTTTTAATTGTCTTACTCATCAGAAATTGAGATGGATGACTACGTATTTACTTTGCTCGTGACCCCGCGGACTCAGTGGTCTGTAAACGATCACTGCGTTACAAAACTTTAACTATGGCTGGTCCTCGGATGGGTGACCACTTTGTGGCATTTACATTTTGCGAGCGTTTCTGCGCTCCGGAAGGCACGCCGTGGGTCCCGGTTGCTAGTATCATGGCAGTCGTTAAGCTCAGTTGAAAGCCTTATGGGCGGCATGAAAAATTTCAACAGCAGGTCGCCACAACCTTCGTATAGTATGCCTCTACCTAGCCCTTCGGAGATAAAGGCGTGACAATATGTCTATGTCTATTATTATTCTTGACTCACTATTATTTTGAGCAGAGTCATATTCCTTGCTTAGTAAAAGTAGAATTGTTTTTTAAGAATAAAAACTTAACAATCAAGTTAATGGCACCACACATTAATGAATAGAATTTTGTAGATTCAAGAAGAACACAAGTAAAATTTAATAAAACTATAAATTAAATAACTAAACTAACTATCTTCATGCTGATAGGATACCAGAGATACCTGACGGGGTAGTCAGGGAGGACAGATCGTCGGGCTTTGCGACACCTTTTTTGCTTCCTGCAGATTCGTCAATCCCTCCATACATGCACGTCTGGGTATCCGAGTACTTTTGAATTTTAAGTTTTTGAGCAAATTGCTCAAGTAGTCTTCATATGTAAGTTTCGGCCTACCCTGACTCATTCTACCCTCTACTTTTGCAAAATACATTTTCTTCGTCAATCGTTCATCACTCATTCGTTGGACGTGTCCAAACCAACGGAGCACGCCCTTTTCTAGTTTAACGCTGACACTTTCATTCAAACCTGCCGTATCACTTCGTTACACCAAAGTTGCGCCGCACAATTTTCGAAGTGATCGCATCTCCACAGCATTCAACTTACTTTCATGCATCTTCTGACATACCTAGGTTTCACTACCGAAAAGCAACGTTGGCAGTAGCACTGCGTTATGAATCGCAAGTCGTGTTTCTTTTACGATGCTTTGTCGCTTTACTAATTGGGACAAAGCACCGTTAACTTTCTTAACGTTATCTACACGCCGTTCTACATCCGAATCACATCTTCCTTCACACGTTCCTGGTTAACCCAAATTTCGCACTTAGTTCTTACGTTCTTACTTGCTATAACTTCATTCCTGAATATAATTTTTTAAACCTCATCAACTCGTTACCATTATTTTCTCTAAAATAAATGATGATTACAGTCCAAAAGGCAATATATATAAATAAATAGGTATATTCTCACCATTTAACTTCAGCAATAGGATTGGCTTTAACATTGGCAACGAAAGTAGTCTCTTCGAATGGGGCTGCAGTTATGTCTTTTAGACCTTCGATTTCGGGCCTCAAAAGAATATCTAGACGGGCAGAACACTCGCCATAACCATGCTGATTCTTGGCTTGGATAGTGTAGTCACCGGTGTCGGCGTGGCGACCTAAAAATAAAAGATCATATCCATTGTAGTATCCATACCAATATTGTAAATAGAAACGTTTGTGTTTGTTTGTCCTTTCATGTTGTCAGAACAATAGATTGATATTATGATTTCAAACAATGGAGAAGTATTTTTTTAAAATATTATTTAAACCGTAAGCTTATTATTCGTCTGCGACAACGTTTGTGAAAAATCAAACTTTGTTCAGGCGAAATATCAGGCGGCTTCTAAGATAAGGGATATGTAGGAAAAGAAATCAAACTTGTTAAATATTAAATTTTGAATTAGAATAATGGCTGATATTTACCGGTGGGCATATGCAAAGTAAATGTGCACTCCTTTAAACCATTGTCGAGCTCCTTAGTATCGGCAGAGGTAATAATAGTAGCGTCAGGTGTAAGTTCTACACCATTGAGTAGCCAGGAGACATGTGGTTGTGGGTCAGCTGTGCATACAGCTTGCATAGTGACGGGCTCACGTTGTAAGACACGCTGCGCTTCTAAAGGTGCCGTAAACTTTGGCTTGCGAAGGTCTGCTTCAGCTGTAAAATTATTTTAGTAAATGTTATATGTTATATATATGAACGATTAAAATAGACATGTACCTATAGAAGTAATGCTTACGTGAAACTGAAAGTTCAGCATTAATAACCTGCTTCCCGAGATCATTACTAATTTCACATTGCCATGGGCCTGCATCTTTCATTTGTACGTGGTCAATTTCCAGTTTAAAGAGATCTCCGTCATTAGTTATGTGAACTCTGCCACAAGGTTTTACTTCTTTGCCGTCGTGGATCCAACGAACGATGGGTTGTGGAGAACCAATGGCTTGGACCGTGTATACTAGCGGGAGAGATTCGAAGACGTGACCGTCTTTCATGTTGCTTTCTTTGAGTTTGGGTGGTGCTGTAAATTAGCGAATCAACATCTTTAAAAACCATGTAATATAATAAAGTTATATCTGAATTAACGTCTTAAATCTACAAACAATTAAATTAAAATTATACCGTTAAAATTAAATTTGATTTGAACAAGAATATAAAATTATATAAGGCATTACAAAATTTTTGTTGAAATATATTAATAGTACAATGTTACAATACATTCGAAATATAATGTACAAAATCAAACAAAAAAAATCACACCTACAGGCTAAGACTGAAAGCCTTCAATAGATATAAAGTATATTATATTAAAATATTTGCAATATGTACAGCAGCTTTAATTCATTTTGATTATCGGTAATACTTACGAGTTCATTTTGAAACAATTAGATTCATCGTGTTGATGATGTGATATCGTGCTTGCGTGTTTGAATTTATACTTACCCGATTCTGAAGATTATATTTAAGACATTGTTGGAAATAAAGCGTGAACCACATGCAAGCTTTAAATTACATCTATAACATTTCGCTTACCTTGATGATGCGATGATTTTTGAATAGTCTAGTACCTCTGTCTCACCGAGTTCCAAAGATTAGTATGCCAGAAGGGAATGTTATTACGCATGCGTGCTAAAACAAACATACGACAGCATTAGTCAAATATGGAAAGACATTTAGAGGAAAATTATGTGGATCACATCGGCCATTCTCTTTATTTTGTTGAAAACTTCTCAAAATCAAAGAATAATGAATTCAGTATTTGGTAAAAAACTTTAAAGGAAATGGCTGATTGAATAGATATATTGTAAGCAATTTTCTATATTGAATTAAAGCGATCATTTTATTGTTATGTTCTCTTATCAACACTGCGTAGCGTTACATTATTCAATGCCAGCCTCGTCCATCCTTTTCATTTTTATAATACTTTGATTTAACAATTACCTTTTTCAATTTCCTCATTTAGAATATCATCTAGAATACTTCTTTGTCTCTGACTTCGTTTCAGAAGAGCTTCTAGGTCGTCATCCACCTCCTCTTCCAGACTAAATAGTTTTGTTTCACTTTTTTTCTTTCTCTCAACAGTCGTTTCTGTTACATTTTTCGTTATATTATCAACATTTTTTGTCGGACTTAACACTAATTCCTCAAATATTCTACTTTTGACATCATTAATCTTTTTGTCTAGTGATTCCAACTCGTTGTCAAATTCTTTTGAAATGTGTATAAGTTTTTCTGTGATATCACTCTCGTATACCTTTTCTGACTTTTCTTTAACAATCAACGATTCTTCCTCATCTTCATCTAAGAAATAGTCTTCTTTATATGAAGACTGACGTACATAAGAATCTTTGCTGAAAACTTTTCTAGTTTCATCAATATCGAAAATTGATTTTGATAGATCTTCAATTGATATCTCCCTGGATAATGATTCATTTTGCCAGCTCATTTCATCCTCCGAGACAGACATTATAGAAATAGTACGATTGGAAGCCTGCCTCCCACAACCAGATGCCCCTTCAGCTTCAGAATCAGTTTGAGGTTCTTCAATGATTCCATAAACTCCTCTTCTTATATGATCGGGTATTGTGTAATTTCCTCTTTCAGTTAAAAAGTAACTATGACTAGCTATTTCTTCAACTTCCAAAGACGTTGTATGAGGATTGTTTGGATGTATAATTTTTTTGCTTCCATAAGTATCAGTATCATTATCATCGTAATACATTGATCTTGCTGTCATTTTATGCAACGTGCGTGTTTCGGCTGGACCTACCAGTTAAAATAGCATTACGTTGATCTAAGGTAATTAATTTATTTAGGAAGTGACGTTAAAGGAACACCATTATATGAAATACTGTGAACTTAATCAGTTTATTATGAAATTGTAAATAAAGAAATGGATACATGAGGAAGGTACTTCGGAATGGAACCGGCTGAGATGGCGCTGGGATAGTAATAATACTTAAGGAAAGATGGAAGGAAGCGTAATACTGACCTGTGATAATAGCGCCGTGAGACTTAGTACTGCTTACTTTCGATACTATGATAGATCCATTATCGCCTGTCTTGAATGTGGTTACTGTTTCGAAAACCCGGCCTAAACATACAAATCACACTTGGGGTGTTAAGAACACAGTGTTATAACATGCATTTATTGTGCGCGAAAACATAAAAATTCTCGCATACTAAAAGCTGTTTACTATATTGAAGAGAGTAAGCATCGAAGGGTGTTGTAATTATACCTTCAGTTTCAGCACTTAACGGTTCTTCAATTGCTTGTTTTTTAACCGATTTACGCTTGGGTGACTTTAGGTCCTCAGCTATAGTTCCCTCTTCGATAACTTCAGGCTTTGTAGCGCCCTTTTTGCCAACTTGTTTTTTTTGAATTACTTCTTCAACCACAGGCTTCTTATTTTGTTCATTGTGATTTTCATCCCAAAAGGATTTATCTTCGGCCACCTCTGGTTCAGAGAACGATTTCTTTCCACAATCAGTTTTTGATTGTAGTTCTTCTATTTTAACTTTTCTCGGTTTATCATCGTCCACATCATCCCAGAATGATTTCTCTTCAGCCTCTTCAGGTTTTGTTAACGACTTTTTAGCTTTATTGGGAATTGGTGTACCCGGTTCCTCAACAATAGGTAATTTGGCCTTATTTTCCTCTGACTCATCCCAAAATGACTTTTCTTCAGCTTCTTCAGGTTTTGTCGCAGATTTTTTTGCATTGTTAGCAACTGGTATTTTTGATTCTTCAACAACAGGCAGTTTGGATTTATTATCATCTGCATCATCCCAAAACGACTTTTCCTCCGCTTCTTCAGGTTTAGTTACAGATTTTTTAGCTTTGTTTGGTACTGGTGAATCAGGTTCTTCAACAATAGGTAGCTTAGCCTTGATATTGTCTGCATCATCCCAAAATGGTCTGTCTTCAGCTTTTTCAGGCTCTGTAATAGACTTCTTGGCTGCTTTTTTGGATGGTTTATCAATTTCATCAACAGATATTTTTTTTGGTTTACTATCATCTTCATCATCCCATATAGATTTTTCCTCCACAATTTCGGCTTTAGACTTTTCCTTTCTCGCATTCTGTTTTTCTTCAATAATCAGATTATCTTCCAATACTTGTTTCGCCTGCTTACTGACATCGTCAATTTCATTTTCAACTAATTCTTCCTTAGTGAACCTCGAATGAACTTCTCGTGCTATTGAAAATAGATGAAAAAGTTGTGACAGTAAGAAATGATTTAACTTAATGGGGACATGTAATATTAAAAACATTACAAATGGTAGGTAAGGTAATCAAGTGCAGGATAAGTGCATTAAATAGTCGTGAGTAACTACATCAGCATTCTAGTCCATGGAATGCTTCGATGAGTTAAGTATAAATATAATTATGGTGGTATCTAGGGACACCAAAACAAACTAACGTGCGTATGGTATCAACTACACTATTTCAATAATTAGTTAACTAAAACTACTTTACCAGTACTCGTAAAATCCATCGCAGTGTCGATTCTGTCTTTTCTCAACAGATTTGTATTCATAGACCTTACCAGTGACATTGTGCAGTGTAAATATGTGTCTCAATTCAATCTCATTATAAAATACATGTTTAAAAATTAAAATTCTGGTGTTTGATGTATTTATAACTTTCATTGACTTAGCTTTTATAATTGTCTAATCCTACCAATCATTGTATTCTTAAATAAGTTTTTGATAATACTTACTATGCACGGTGACCGTACTCTTTGAAGAGACACTACCCATTTCATTTTTAGCTCTTACTTCGTATTCACCGCCATCTTCCTCTTTTACTAAAGTAACCGTGAGATGATAGTTTTCCAACCTAAAAGTTTAACGTCCATTAAATATGGAGAACATATGACTAAATAAGCTATCTTATTTTGTATTGAGTCCGTAAAAACCTTTTCTTTAATAGTATAATAGCAGTTTTTCTTATTTAAATTTACCTTTTAGTGTCCCTTTCAATTTTAATCCTAGCATCGGTGTTGACCTCTTTGCCATCTTTGTACCATTTCACCTTTGGTTCAGGGCATCCTTCTACTTCCACGTCTAGTTTTAGGGTCTGCCCAGCCTCTACCGTCATGTCGATCAGGCTTTTAGTGAATCGAGGTTTCCCTGAAAAGAAAATTTATTACTGCCATAAAATGCTTTTCATTTTTCTATGATATATTCAGTAAAAGAGTCTTCTTTTTATCTTAGAGTTCTCCGAGTTGCTTCTATGATCTAAATTTAAAGCCTGGGTTCTGCTTTTATAGGTAGCTAGGAGCAATTGTAATTAGATTTTTATTTTTGTCATTGTTGGCAGCGAATGCATTGCATAATTTTTTTAGCCTTGTTTTTGTCTTGTATTCATTAACACGTTTATATATCGAATATATCACCATATGATCTATGCCGCTAAATCAATTTACACGAACTTCGATATAAACAGGAAGAGGACCATAAGCTCCTTTTTTGAGGAAATAAAATGCGGACAACCAGATTAATGTGAGTTAATTTACTTACTGTTAACCGTGAATGTAGCAGAACAAGAATCAGCTCCGAGTTCATTAGAGACTTTGCAGGTGTAATTCCCAGATAGTTCAGCGGACACCTCTTTGAGAATTAACTTGTGAGTGGTGCCACTATCAATGCGAGTAAATACTGACTTTTTCTCAGTTATTTCTACGTCGCCGAAATACCTTGAATAATTAAAAAAATTAATAGCTAAGCAGAATATTTTAATATCTTTTTATTAAAATAATATCGAAAAGTAAATAATATCAATATCTTAAAGTGAAGTGAAGTGAAGTGAGTGATTAGGTACATTCGCTAATTGGCCAACTTTTGAGTTGTTCTAGCGTCCGGAGGACTTATAATTTACTTAATATATATATATATATACATATATTTTTTTATCATTGGTTGAGAACGTTTAGATTTTCTGTTCGAAAATGATCGTGTATATTACTCACCATTTGACAGTAGGTTCAGGGAACGCCTCCACAGCCACTGTGAACTCTACGTTCACATCTCCTACGCTAGCGGTGGTGTCTTTGAGCTTCTGAGTAAATTGAGGTCCGGTGCGGACGTTGAGCAGACATGAATCTGAAGTGCTGCCGTGGATGTTCCGTACCTAGGACAAAATATTTAAACGTCGCGATTTTTTTTTTCTTTAACACGACTTGCAATTTTAATGTTATCTAAACTATTTGGTTTGCCTTTTTTGTCTTAGTATAGTAGCTTCTAAGCTCTACCTAGATTTAGAGTATGGAGTCCACTTTTGGCAGCTTTGTGCAGCTAGCGTTTAGTGTTGTTTTGTCGGCATTGTTAGGAGCGGTTGCCGTCTGATCTCCCAACCATGTGAGTCCTTGTGCCGTTAGTCAGCACGTACACCACTAGCAGGTAAGGTCACTTGGGCCCCTGAGATCTTGTTGGGCCCCTTACGCCCTAAATTAAGCTTAACTTGTAGTGCTTAAGTTATTTTGACAATTTATTCTGATGAACTAAGATAAAAAGCAACATTACCTCACAAGAGTATTCGCCTGCATCAGCACGAGCTGCTGAGGTGACTATAAGCGAGTGCGCTGAGCCAGATGACGAAATCTTGATACTAGATGATTCTGTTATTTCACTCTTGTTCTTGAACCTGGAGTAAATTAAAGAAATTTGATTTCATTCAGATGAAGAATATCGCAGGGTTGGTAACATTTAAAACACCATCAAAAACGATGTTAACTTTCAAACTTCCGTATTTCAGAACGTTTCTCAACACTTAATCGACGCTTGAGGCTAGTTTTTGCCTTATAAATACTACTCTCAAGTGTTTCCTGAGTATTGATAAACGTTTTGTAATACGGCCCTTAGTACTTAAGCAGTAATTTTAATTCCGTTTTGGTAACTGGTAAAGAATTGGTGTAAAATACAGGTATTAACGCGATCATGCTTATTTACCTTAAATAGCTTGACGTTTCGACCAGCACCAGTCGTGACCACGGCTGGTACAATCAACCAATTTTAATCATGCAACGCGGAGGTTTAAAATTTAGAACTGGTAAAGAAGTAAAAAATCAACATGGATGAACCCGTCTTGTTAATAGATCATATTTTGTTAGAAAATATTCATGATCCATTCAATCTTTGCACGAGTGTTTGAAAGCTCATAAAATAATTAACTTATAAGAGTACTGTTCTATAAACGTAACGTGCATATATTAACACTCCATTCGAAGTACCTCTCACCACCACCACACTGATAAGAAATGATGTGATGAACCAAAACATTATCATAAAGGCCTACTCGCTTTCTCTAGATCTAGGTCTTTGACAAAACTTCGATAGGACAACAAAAAAAATTATTTTTGTCTCATTTTATTTCATTTTGTCTTGTATCATTCGCTCTTCTTGTTCTTTTTGAATAATCTATGAAGCTAATCTCTTGTAATCGCGAATAATATCAATATTTGCAATTAAATTCACCGTGATAATAATCTCGCATAAATTGTATAATCGCAGTGTCTTTACCGTTGAACTAGAGCTACACTATGATTTATTTAGAGTTACTTACCATTTAACAGTAGGTGCTGGTTCCGATTCCGTTTCTATCTTGAATGTGACCGTTTCCTTCTCCTCGCAGACCTTGGAGTCGCCCATCTTCTTGGTAACCCTCGGAGGGGATGTCACGTGCCACTGCCAGAAGTCTGAGCACTGGTTAACTTCGTTCCTGGTAAAAAGACTTGTACATGAATACTCATATTATGCGATTTCTATTAAAAAAATGGCTATTTTATTATGTCCACACTTTTATCTTTAAAAATCTAAATGAGACTAAAACTAGACATGTAACCAATAGTGTTTTTTTAGCATTTATTAAACCAGAATCATCGCTTTATTGTGAATTTTCAATTGACCGACACATTAAATTAATTTAGTGTCCATTTATTTATACTGCATAATCTTATGAAGCGAATATTAGCTTCCTTTGATTGTGATCTAAAAAAGTGACACTCAGGTATTTATTTATTTTTTGGCATATATTTTTTGTACTAAATTGGAGTTTAACCTATGTACTCGTACTAATAGATTACACCCCAATATAGTACAAATCAGTTTCAATATTGACTAAATTCTTTCAAATTCTCAAGGCTTTAATTTAAAATAAAAATTATCTCACTTGGCAACTACTGAATATGATCCAGAATCAGTTAGCTTGGCATCCTTGATGGTGATCTTGTAGATTTCTTCGGATTCCTTCACGATTTGGATGCGTTCATTGCTCTTAATTTCCATGCCATCCTTGTAGAAAGAGACCTCGGGAGACGGCGAGCCTTCTATTTCGATTGTCACGGTGTGCGTGGAACTTATCTAAAGGAAGGCAAAATCTGGTTATTTAGTCAAATGTGTAACCTAGTGCCTTTATCAGCGTGTGTTATCTAGTGTCTTAATATATCTTAACAGCAAAAGAATGCATTTGTTTTTATATTAAAAAAATGGATGGAAGATGACCCATACTATTGTCAAAAAAACGTTGAGAGAAAGAAGAAATCAATTTAGAAGTTCCATATTGGAGGTGATACTTGTAATGTAAACACAAACGTATGAATAATAAAGAAAATTTTGCAATTATTTACCATGCATGATTGGTTTTCAATCTTCTTCTTGATTTTGGGAGCAGCTTTGATGATAAGGTGCATAGTAGTAGAGTCTTCTCCGAGTTCATTTGTTGCTGTGACCTGGTAATCACCAGCGTCGGCCTGGGTGGCGTTTTTGATCACTAAGGACATGCTTTCATCGTCCTCGTAGAGGAACCTTAAAGGCACATAATTTTTGGTTGAAAATACAATTTAGAATATTTTTGCTGTTGAGAGTTTAGAACGTGTGCTGATAGTAATAATCTTGTAATTATCGACATATTCATGGTTCAGTAAAGTAGAATAATAATCATTTGAGCACAATTTTTGTTAATGAAGGATGCTCACGGGGACTATTATTGCAAAGAATTAAGTTATATATTATCTTTAATGGATAGGACACATTTCTTATTATATGAGATGTCACTACTCGTTTGTTGCGAATAAAATTAGAATATTTTCTCTTGTGTAGCTTTCGGTTCCATAGTTGTTGTGTAAAGCATTTTCGGCTGTCCTATTAAAAAAAGGTACAAGTAATACTATTGTAGTAAAGTCTTACTTGTGTCTGGTATCTGCTTCGATGATTTTGCCGTCATGTTTGAAAACAACACTCGGCTTTGGAAATCCTTTACATTGCAGTTCTAACATAGCCGAGCCCCCGAGCGATACGATAGCTTCGCGGTGTTCGATCACGAGCTTAGGCTTCTCTGGTTCACGGTGAAGTTCGTGAACAGCACCTTGTATGAAGAAGAAAATAGCTCAATGTGTATTGGTTTTATATTTTATTCTATGGAAAATTTTGTAAATCATATATTGTAAGTATAGCAATAGAGACACAGAAGCAAAGATATAATACTTAGACGTAATTGTGGCTAATTTTCGTCACCTATATTACCAATGGTAAACACAACATCAAAGATTGTAATTAAAACATATTTTTTTATTTATATATCTATTTTTTTCGGAAATCTAACCAAAGACGTATTAAATGATTTCTAATATATTGACGATGTTTCCATGCAAAAAGAATTGTAATATTTCATTGGATTTTATCATCACTGTTTAATATTTGCAATTTCACCAGTAGCTTATTACTTCATTCATACAACATTGATATTTTAATAAAATATCTAGAACCATATACTAGTACCACGATACGAACACAAAACATGCGTTTACACCGCGAGACATATAATATTACCCTTTTTTATATATTTAGCCGTAAACTCGCTCCTGGCAGTGTCACTAGCATCTGTGATAATGATTTCAGTCATAAAATGTATTCTATAAATGCCTATCATTACTATATTTCATTAAATATTTCAGGAAGCAGTATCAGTATTAACGAAAGTATTAAAATTAATATTTTTAGCATTTTTCTAATCGTCTAATGATTATTTGCATAGTCTCTTAAAATTTTATATGTCATACGGTTCTTGGTTTAATTAAATGGATATGAATATATAGAATTTTCAACATAAATAATTGAACTGTGTTTTCTAAGTAACTTTGAAATAAGATTACCTTGCACAGTAAGTTCAGCAGAACAGGAAATGTTGCCAGTACTAGTCTTGGCCACGCAGGTATAGATGCCAGCGTCTTCGGGTCTCACATGCTGGAACACCAACGCCAAGGAATCTTCGTCGTCGCCCAATAACACCTAGTAGCAAAAATAATATTATTAGCTGTATACCCGCTATCTACTGTGTAGCGGGGTGCGCCGTATATAAAGACGCGCCAATTCGAGCAAAGTCCTTTTTGCTTGCTGGTCGCCGAGACATCAATACCAAGGATACGTAAGCCATTCCTTTGTGATCATTTGTACGTGTGATTTAGTGAATTCGTGTGAGTTGTATCGTTGCTAAAGTGCTGGAGATTTGTTCCGATTTTAGTAATAAATTTTAGGCATATTTAAATAGATTAGAAGAATTTGAAGCGCTCGTGGTTCCGCGGTCTCAGTGTTCGGTAAACGATCACCGAGGTACGCAACTTTCACTATGGCTGGTCGTCGGATGAGTGACCACTTTGTGGCATTTACATTTGCGAGCGTTTCCGTGCTTCGGAAGGCACGTTAAGCCGTTGGTCCCGGTTGCCAGTAAAATGGCAGTCGTTAAGCCTGGTTGAAGGCCTTATATAGGCTTAAAAACAGCAGGTAGCCACAACCTGCGTCTGTCTATTTAAACACGGCAATGGGCTCCCCACCTATTTCGTGGGACAGGAATCCACACGGTGAAAAGTGGGCATATAATATGCCTCTGCCACCCCTTCGGGGATAAGGCGTGATGGATATTTATTTATTTATATTTAAATAATTTATTAAAAGCTGTAAAATAAATAATTAAGTTGTTTGTGAGTATATTTCTTAATTAAATCCACTCGTGTTCGTAACAATATAATATCTTTAAAAGTAGAATACAGTACTATAATATAATTATTAATTAATATATTTAATAATAATACAATACATATATTTCAGTCTTTCTTATCTAAAGCCTATACTTTAAAGTTCAGCTAAAAGAAAATTCTTTCATAAAGGGTAAGTTCCGGCCTAGTTCATTAGTCAGTAGCTCGTAGGTAAGGTAGACTTGGACTTAAAGACCTTTAATATAGATAATTACTCCGGTGGTCAATATAGTTAGGTTATCGATAGAATTAGGCCATCAAAGCGGCTTGAAAAATTTCAACAGCAGGTTGCCACTACCTGCGCCTGTCCATTTCAACATGGCAATGGGCTCATCACCAGTTACGTGGGACAAAATGCATACGGTGAAATGTGGGCGCATAGTATGCGTGACAATATGTTTGTTTGTATGTATAGCTGAATTTAAAAAAATCTTGGAATTCGATTTTTAATTATTGTAATAAATTGTTAATTGCTACGTTACCTAAATTTTGCATATAATGTTATTGCAGTTTTGATACTTACTTTGAATCTCTCTTCAGGATCAAAGGGCTGTCCATCCCGCTTCCATGTGAAATTGGCCTTTTCTCCTTTCTCTAATAGACCTTCTCCACCAGGAGCCAGTTCACCGAAGATGTTCTTATCATCTGTTACAGAAATAAGTTGTAAAAATAAATGAAAATGTAATTAACTGCAAAGAAGGTAAGAATGGATATAGTATATGTGAGATAAAAAAAATACCAGATACTACTAACTGAAAAAATACAAATACTTTTTTTTTTGAGTACAAAAATTATTGAGATAGTGGCAGGTTTCCAGAACGTTTGTACTTAAACCGAATCTCGAAGCAAATAGTGACGCACAGATCGACGTAAAGAGCTGCATCGTAAAATACAATTAAATCTAGAAGATTGATGTCAAAACGCAAAATCATAATTTTACGGTTACAAATAATTATATCTTTATTGCACACAAAGCTCAGTATTGAAATTGGCACCAGCCATGAATTTAGTTCATGATAAAATATTCTAATCCTGCATAAACCTACTTGCATATCTACAAATACAAGCGAATATGGTAATTCAATCTAAAGTAAGAGACTTACCAACGACAGTAACAGTGGCTTCGGAAGTTACATCACCATAGATGTTCATGGCTCTGCATGAGTACTTAGCAGCGTCAGAAGGTAAGACGTCAGCGATGACCAACTCGTAGCAGCCTCGATCGGCACGTGTGCGAATAATAGACACGCGGTCTGACGCAGACGATGTGATGATTTCTTTTCCATCACGATAGCTAAAAGGAATAATACGTTGATTTGGGACAACAAATTGTAAGCAATAACACAACAAATTCTTTATAAACATATTATTATACGAAGTACACTACGGTATAGGCTACGGTGACCACTTTCCATCAGGTGGGCCGTACGCTTGTCTGCCACCTCAGTGGTATATAAAAAAAACAGTACATACATCATACTACGACTACTGTCTCGGTGGTGGTTTCGCTTGGAACTATGGTTACGGGAGTGATCTTGACAGACGCTCCCGCCATGTCGTACTGTCTAGGGGCGTCGTCGTGCTGAGTTTATGCGCGCCCCCGATTAGCTTCTGATCGTGGACGCATGGCAATGGGTACCCTTCTTGTGTTCCGGGGGTGCCAATTTAGTACACGTCCGCGTTGGCCGCTGTCTACCTCTTTTGCTTTCAGAGGGGTGCTTGAGAGCAGTGCGATTCGGATCTCGGATTTTCAGCTCCTTAGAAACTGCCTCGGTGGTATCATGTATGCGACTGCCACGCAGACGTCCCGTGTTCGGTTGTGGTATCCACAAATGTTTGTTTTGGAGTTTGAGTGTTTCCTATGTATAATATGTCTGTATTTAGAAATATATAAGTATGTTTATCAGTCGTCTAGATCCTATAACACAAGCTTATATTAGCTTACTTTGGGCTAGAGCGCATCATACAGTCCCGAAAGTGTAGGTAGAGGCATGCTGTACAACCAAATTTTAGTGTTTGTATTTTGTCCCAGCTGTTGAAATTTTAGTAGAATATTTTTCTTGAGATTACTTACAATTTCACATCAGGATTCGGATCACCCTTGACTTTGACCATGAATCGCAAATACGTGTTTTCCATGATTTCAGTATCCTTCAGCGCCACCAAGAAATAAGGTGCTTTGAGAGCGTTCCTCTCTCTTCGCTCTTCGGCTGTTACTAGAATTTTAGACAAAAGTAATGTTTATAAAACTAAGAAATGGCATAAACATTTGAGGCAGTGTAGAATTAACATAACTGAGATTTTTTATCAGACTTTATCTTATATTTTTCCTAAGATTAAGATTGCCCAAAATCGCCGATGAGATTTTAAAGTATGCGTTCTAAAAGTGGCCGTTGACCTCAAATGTATTATAAGTGCTAAAATAAATCACTTGTAAGTAAACGTGTACGATACTTGTTTAAGTGCAACAATACAGGAAAATTATCAGAGTTTATAGGATCAAACTACTTGTTATATGCAATAAAATGTCTTAATCAATGATCGCAATGATCCATGCAATATGCTAAACTTAATAAATTTTATAATAATGAAGTCAAACTTGAGGTAATTAGTAGAAAACGAGAAAATTGTCGTATTCTCCGAATGGTGGAAGGTACTTTACGCAAGTACTACTTCCCTTAATTCTGCAAAAAATAAATAAATAGATAAAAGACACTCACATTCATGAACGACTAACTGAGCGGTACAGTGAGTATTCCCTTTAACATTTTCGGCAATAGCAGTATACACTCCTGTGTCATCTTCTCTACAGTGCTTCAACTCCATCTTATGGCCGCCTTCATAATCTTGCGTGACGATGCAACGATCCATAAGAACTTCCGGGAAAGGCTTGTTGTCTTTTAGCCATTTCACATTGACCTCAGCGCTGTCACGTACGACACATTGGAAGATAGCGTTTTCACCAGCTGGAGATGCAAAGGTGGGTTAGAGGGGTAGAGTTCGTACGGTTTTTTCTACGTATATAAGTATTGATTTATGTAGCACTTCCATATTATCAAATTACTTGACTTATAAAGTAGTTTTTGTTAAGAACATTACGAGAATTGCTGTCAATATAGATTTTGTGTAATTTAATATTCACTTGACATACCGTACGAACTCTTTGAATAAGAAGAAATAAGAGTTTTTATGTAAGAAGCATTGTTAATTAATGTGTCGTGTCAATTAGTTAACTAAAAGCATATTTACAGGCACTACCTAATAGTGTTTCTACTTCTATGAATGTGAAGTGTGTTAGGGTCTCTTTTCTACTTACGCTCAATATTCTGTCCTTCTAAAGTAGTAGTAAATACAGGTCTTCCATCACTTAATTCCGATTTGGTTACCGACTTAGCAGATTCATAGCCAGTAGTGGTTGAGCCGTTGGAGATTTTGGTCTTAGCAGTTTTGCTGTTATAAGAAGAATTACCATCCTTCACTGCTTCGTAGCTACTTTCTGTTTTGGATGAAATATTCTCAACTTTTGCACCATCAACGCTAGTTTCAATACTATACTGTCTAGAGGCATATTTAGCAGCTATGCTATCAATCTTACTTCCGGTGTCAGCTTCAACCTCATACTTAGAGCTTTCCGTTTTGCTTTCATAATTAGCTTCAATACCATATTTAGAGGCGATGCTATCAATTTTGCTCGCCGTATCATTTTCAGTAGCGTATTTCGATTCTATTCCATACTTGGAGGCAATGCTGTCTATTTTACTAGCAGCTGAATCATTTGCAAGTCCATACTTTGATCCCTCAGTTTTACTTTCAAAGCTTGACTCGATACCGTAAGTAGATCCTCCATCATTTTTGGTAGATGATGAATATTTTGATTCATATCGCGAGGAAGTAGTGCCGTCAGTGGATCCTCCGGACGTATACTTGGAAGATTCTAACCGCGAACCGCTCTCTCGTCGTGAATAGGAAGATCTTAAAGAGCTACCCTCATTGGTAGAAGAAGTTTCATATCGACCACCACTTGATGCCATTCGACTGCTACTAGAGTATTCTGCAATAAACGGGAAAATTAGTTAGTTTATTTTGCTACTAATTACACACAGTATACATATTTATAAAATTCTAGTCAATGCCCGCGGGAGCCGCCCCGGCGTAATGTAGCTTTCCTGTTCCCGTTTCCCATCCGTGCAATTTATGCAATTTTTCTCTCCATTTAAACCTTCCTTAGAGGTCAAGGAATAAATAAAAAAAATCTCGAATTGGTACAGCCGTATTCACTTACTTTTTCACATTAAAAAATTTCAAAAAAATATGAAAAAAATTCAATGTAAGTTTTATAAGTGCGACCGTAACTACACAATTTGTAACCAATAACCGATTCAGTCAGTGCCAGATATAGCAATCGCAAGGTTTTATATGGCAGTTTTATATTTTAGTACATTAAGTTTACTTAATATAGCCCTCAACTTTTTACAGACTCTCTCTCTATAATGTGTACATTCTAATTGGATTAAAGCGACATTTTCCCGACGTTAGGTGCATGCGCCTCAAGCACAAGCAAGGACTAATGGTGTATTGGCGTAAAACATTCCACGCAACCGACGTCGCAAGCGTCCGCTAGCCTATATGCAAATAAAACGTACGACCTAAATTAAAAATTGTCATTCAATACTCCCTGAAATGACATAAACACAATTTTAAACTAATAAACTAATTTCATGTCAACTAATGTCATTCTGGTCCACATAGAAAATAATCAAAGTATACAAAAAAATGCCCATTTAAATTCGCTAAAGCTAAATATTTAGGCATATCAAATTACGACTTTCTAATATTAGTACTAGAAAGCTCTTCTGGCCTAAATATGGTAAAACTACCAGGCTTCCTTGTTAACTTTGGAACTCTAAAATGAATTGATATTATTGGAAATATTACAATTTGCAAATTCTTACCTCCAGAGAGCCGCGAACTGCGGCTACTATATCTAGACATCTCGTCCTCAACAGTTTCTCCAGCTGTGGTTACAGCTTGACGATTAGAAACAACTTGTTGCTGAGATTCGACGCCAGTGGTACTAACTTCTACTTTAGATTCTGCAACAGTTTCCTGTATACTTGCTTGAGTATTAGACTCTTGTGATGTTGCTTGGGTTTTTTCTGTTACATCTGCTGCACACTCTTGAATAGTCAATGTTTGTGATTTGGCTTTTGCCTCTTGAACAGCCTCGTTAGAATTTTTTATACGTAGATCTTCGTTTTCTGATTTCTGTACCGATTGTTCAACAGTTTCTAATTTAGAATCAGACTTCGCAACAGTCAGTAATTTTGTATCTCTTTGTGATTTTGTTTGGTCTATGGATTCTGATATTAACGTATTTTGTTTAGTTGCACTTTCTTCAACAGACAATTGAGTTGTTTCACCAATAGCTTTTGTCTGTAGATCTAGTGAAACTTGAACCGATGATTTCTCAGATGTAGTTGTCTGTAGTGATTGTTCAACACTAGTGCTTTCAAGTAAAGTTTTCTGTGTTACAGGTGCAGCTAATATAGTTATTTGGCTGGTTTGTTCTGATGCTGAAGCAGACGCTGTGCTTTCGGTTACTTTAGAGCTTTCATCAGTCACAGAGGTTTTAGTAATATCTAAAACGCTAGTGACCTCACTCTTTGTTGATTGTACCTCACTTACTGAGGAAATTTCAGTTTTGAGGAACTTAGATTGCTTCTCGCTTTCAGAGAATTGTTTCCTCTTAGTAGAAAGTGGTTCAGCCTCTTTTGATGGCGTTGACTCGCTAGTTTGGGACTCTTCCACACGTGAACGCTTTTCTTTGGTTTCTGTAGCTTCTGTGATTTCTGTATGATCTCTCTTCTTTTTTATCTCTGGTTCAGTTTCTAATGGTACAGCGTCTGATGGAAGTACCTGAAGGTCGTCGGCTACGTGTTCAGCTAACGCAACTGAAAATGAATTGAATCTTGTTAATTTTTTATTCATATACGAATTTATAATTCCTACAAACTGTGCTAACAATAATGAAACTAGAAAACTGTGTAGATATAGGGATAATAGTTCTCATCAATCAAATAGGAATGAACTAATATTCCTAATTTAACTCACCAACGTCACGGGCGTTTTGTTTGATCTCGGTAAGCCAGTTAGTTTTGACGTGCTCCTTATGAGCTGTAAGAGTGACGCTAAGTGGTGAATTCTTCTGGCAGAGGTCAAACTTAAATTGTTCTCCAGGAATATCCTTTACTTCAACGTCAGGTAACTAGAATTAACAGAAAAACTGACAGTTATTTAAATGGAAGTACGTTAGAATAAAAACATTGTTTACAATTGTTACAATTATTCTTTGACAATAACTTGTTTAAGTGTTTATAAACTGACTTCCAAATTGCCAATTGAAAAACACTAACTAGAAAAATGCGAAGTTGGCTATGATGTTGATAAACATTACACATACAAAAAATATATCTAAATATAGATTGCCCTCATTCATAGAAAACAAATATTCTTGACTCTCAAATAACTAAAATAATATTGTACATTATTTAAGTTGCAGATATTTAAAAGTCGTGCTCTACTTTAAGTTTTAATGCATAACTTATAAATAAAACTGCAGAAACACAGACATTAACAAACACAATTAAAATATGAGCGAGAAACAGAAAAAGATTCATGGACTTGTATAAAAGTTATTAATTAGAGCAATGACATGCAGTTTGGAAACATACAAAAATATAAATGTCCCTAAATAATGACAAAAGTTCCTTACATAATTTGGATTCCAAACATGAATTTGGAGTGTATCCAAATGCTATTTTTTCAATTAAACCTATTTTTGGAATTGGATTCAAGATCGCGCGTAGTGTTAATGAATGAGGATAAATTTAGAAATGTGTATCATAAATAGACAATCCCATTTGTGGTTAGGATACAATGTAGGACAACAATTTAGTTTAAAATATGCCTCTCATAACTTTTTTGGTTTTGGTAAGATTTTTTTATGTATGTTTATAGGTAAATTCGGCGCATTTAAACCGATTCTGTTGTCTCTATATGTTACTTGATATTTGATTTTGTAATTCTAGTTATATTCAATAACATTTTGAATATAAGCACTTGTACTATTCCATAAAATTTACTATTTAACCTGACCAGTTTCGCCTTACGGTATTTTCAAAAGTTGACACCACATTTAATATATTTTTTTTAGATATCTTTCAGTACATTTAATACTGTAATCCTGTAAATTTTGAGGGATTGTACTAGTATTTTTATTCAAAATATGTAGCAAGATCCACCAAATGCCATTAATCAACAGTTTAACAGTTTATATTCAATAAATATGGTGAGTGCAGAGAATGAAACAATAGTTATACCTTGATGATATCTTTCAGCTCAAAGACAGATCGATCGTCGGCAACCCTCTTGACTTTGCAGATGAGGATTCTGGCCTTGAAGAGGAACAAATATCTTTCTCTAGATTTCCCTTCAGTGTCGGTTACTGTGAACCAATCGTGGGTAAGTAGACGACCTAGCTTGTAGATGTTTCCACGGTAGCCTTCGATACTCGCGATGAATTTGTTGTCAGTAGACCGATTAGGAACACCAAGGAAGAGTTCCAAAGCTTTTTGCAAATCCGAGCAGTCTTCGCCAAGACGATTTGAGTATTTAACTAATTCCTGAAATAGAATGCACATATTTATTCACAATTTAAGCCAAGTTGAAGGCCTTATGGGTGGCTTTCAAAATTTCAACAGCAGGTCACCACAGCCTGCGCCTGTCTATTTCAACACGGCAATGGGCTCACCACCTGTTACGTGGGACAAAAATGTATACGGTGAAATGTGGGCGTTTAATATGCCTCTGCCTACCCCTTCGGGGATAAAGGCGTGACAATATGTATGTATGTAAGTCTCGAGATATTATAACATCACGTTTTTTGACTGCTAGTGTTGTGATAGATATTAAAATAAAGCCTGATCTTAATACATATTATATAAATCAACTTTTCTAAATTTTAAGTATAAACATTTTGTTTGAGAAGATCTACAGTAGTTCTTAAACCTTGGAGTTAAATATTTCGATTTATTATAAAACTAAATACCTACAAACCTTTAGCAACAGTTGGTAGTCGTTGATTCTTTGAATTGGAAGCTTCAAATGTTCTGTGATGCCCTTGTCGTCACCGAGTTTGTCAGCTAAGTCCTGTAAAAAAAGTAACTATTGTAAATCGACATAGCATAATTTCGACGACTGCAGACTTTTTGTGGTTATTTTAAGTTCAACAAGGTTAGCTGCTTGGTCTATTTTTTTTCTTTGTTTGGACTACACGCAGTAAAACAATATATACTGTCTTTTATTCCGGAAGTAAAGGGTCACGAGTTCATGATACTGTGATATTAGATGATATTTGAGTTAATTATACTACTTAAGTATTTATGAACGCAGTGAAGTAAACATAAGTTAATCATAATAAAGTCACACTTACTTACTGTCACGTGTCAGTATGCACAAGGAGTATGGACATTATTTACTACTGTATTAACTATAAACTAGTTTCGATTAAAATAAATACACTAAGATAACTAACTAACTATCATCACGCTGTATCCCTGACGGGGTAGTCAGAGAGGACAAATCGCCAGGCTTCGCGATCCATGCATACTTCTTTCGCTTCTTCAAGATTCATTAATCGCTTCATACACGCACGTCCGGGTATCCGAGTACTTTTGACCTTTCCGTTTTTGAGCAATTTGCTCACGTGGTCAGATACACTAAGATATTATGTATATTATGAATGTACCTATGTTTTTTGAAATATAATATTATTATTACAATTAAATAGGATTATGGGCATACAATATGTATGCCTCTGCCACCCCTTCGGGGATAAGGCGTGATAGATAAATATATTGATTTTGTTGACTACTATATCTATATCGAAGATAATGGTTTTATTAAATCCATTAGTGATTTTGGCATGAATGTGCGTATTAAAATTCTTGTAGAATAGAAACAATAATACAATTGAGTTCACATTCATCTAGATAGGAATGCTTTTAGTATTGGCATATTTTCTCCGACTAAAACAAATTTTAAAACATTTCATCTAAAAATCTTGGATTCAAAACATAATCATTTTTATTGTATTTTTAAAATATTTATATATAGATCTTATATTGTCGTTGGAGATAAAATTTAATAGAAGCTCCTCCAGCAGCTAAAGAATGAAGGCGATTATTTGAATTCCAGTCAAAGGCACTAATAAAAAGCTAACTACTATCTTCATGCTTTAATGCATAAAATTATCATGGAATAGTATTAGAGGATAGATCGCCAGGCTTCGCGATTCATGCATACATCTTTTGCTTCCTGCAGATTCGTTTGATTATTCGAGTACTCTTGACCTTTCCTCTTTCCACTTTTGAGCAATATGCTCACCTAGCCTTTTAGAAGTCTCGGTCTACACTGATTCTTTCTACCTTCCTCTATGACCCAATATATATTCGTATCGGTAGATGTGTCTAAACCAACGGATCACGACCTTTTCCAGTTTAATGCTTTCGTTCAAACGTGTCATTTTGCCTGGCACTTAATCCCGTATTACGCTGCAGATGCACAATTTTTGAAATAATTCGCATCTCAACAACATTCAATTTACTTTCATGCTTCTTCTGATATACCCGGTCTCAATACAGAAAAGCTATGTTTGTAGGTACTAACACTGCGTTGTTAATTGCGAGGTGTACATCTTTTACAATACTATGTCTCTTTAGTGACTGGGGCAAAGCACCTTTAACTTTGTTTTCGGCAGCAACTTGCCGTTCTACATCCGAATCACATCTCATAAAATTGACGGTACTAAGAAATAGGTACGTTTTCATGCCCAGCTTAGTTTTTTCTATTTACATCGTCTGAAAGTCAGTTAGGTATGTAATCTTTTTCGACTGTCACTCTTTTCTGAGAATCCATGTGGTATTCAATTACTTGCAAAAGACTGATTTCCTACTACATACATACATAACTTACAACTATTCCCGGACTTTCCAGATGCTTAGGCTTCATTGGGTTTAGCACCAATATTATACTTTCAGTTTTCATTTGTTTCGTTTGAAATGAAACGAACTTTTATTTATGAGTTACCTATGTGGTTCAGACATTCGTCTAGTGCCACACTAATAGGGACGGCATTGGCACATATTCAAATGTCGCTGAAGATATATATTGACATCGATTTAGGTAACTATTTGTTGTTTTTTTATGAATGCTCCAGTGAGTATTATTAAGGCCATAGTCTATGATCAAGGTGTAGAAAAAAGAATAGTAACCTTTGTTCTATTATAAGACTGAAATGAGGCAAACAAAAAGATATAGGGTCCTTCATTACATTATTAAGAGCGCCCTCCCTCTCACAGTAGAAGAACAGATGACAGTAAATAAATAATGCCAAAGGAAGCGAATGAAAATATAATTAAATAATAAAGATATCATAAATGCAAAATTTCTAATTATTTCATCGCGTCCTAATTATCAAAACGGCAACAGCAACGTAGAGTGGGTTACTGTGACATTCATCAACAAGAAAAAGTTGTTTTCGTAGAATTTTACGATTTTTGGGTGGATTCCATAAATGGCATACATAAATAAATAAAATTTAAATGTCTACTACTGATCTGAATTGCTGTTATATTGATTAACAGTTGGTGATAATAACAAACATAAGCTGCAAAGTAATGCAAAAAAAAAGCTGCAAAAATTGTAATACAGACTGTATCGTGATAATCTACGTGAAGAACTTTTAAACGAATGGCAGCTGCGTTGGAACACTTCCATCAAAGGGCGCCACCTCTACCAGTTTTTTCCCACACGTTTGTGAACGCCTGGGAATGTCCTGGCTGGAGGTCGATCACTGTGTTGCTCAATTTCTTACGGGACATGGTAACTTTAGGAGCAAATCACATTCGTTTAAGCTGGTTGAGTCACCGTTCTGTCAGTGTTCAACTTCTGACGCCAAATATGATCAGACCGCCCATCATATACTTTTGGAGTGTAGCATTTGGCAAAATGAGCGATATAATATGCTTAATTGTTTACAAGTAACGTCGGGAGTAGTTTACTATGCGGATCTCGTGGCATCGAGGGTGAATTTTCGTGCTTTTAAACGTTTTTGCCATACATATTACTGGAATCAAACATAGCTCACATAGGACCCGTAATATACTATTACCGTGGTGCTTCCCTATTTCTATAGGATTTACACCTAGTTGCTTTCCAGGTCTCCCGCTTTGCAAAGGAGGGAAGAGGCATTACGTTCTTTTCTTACTTCCTCACATTATCTTCTGATTAATTTCGTTGCGGGTTCCAAGACATGCTAACTTCTCCTGGGACATCACCGAGATCGAGCTCGGTGTAACTTTTCTGGTGTTTTGGTCATTGCTGTAGATCCTGGTTTACAGGAGTCACAGTGATGGGAATGTGGGTGGGAAAAGTCCCATTAAAAAAAAAATCATCTGAAGATATAATTAAAAATATTTCATTGTAATTATAATGAAAGGCATAAGTAGCCCATGCAAGGTTGAGGAGGGCTAGGGCACATCAACGTAGGATACCCCTACGTCACATAGTCCCAGGATCTAGATAAAGTCGCAGGGAAAGCCTGGATGTGGAACACAGGAAGGTATAGTATGGTATGTAGTACTATTATTATTATCTTTGGTTATGGCAAAAGCAGAAGCTGGTTGATAGTGGAGTCCTAGACATCAAAGATAGTATTATAGTACTACAAACTGCGATTTAAGAATTTCACACTGTTATTTAAAAGATAACACCCAACATGAAATTTCAAACAAAGGATCCGTGATATTTTAATGATTTTTAAATGCCTGAATTTGTATTACTTAGTAAATTGTTGAGCATATGGATGTTTTGCTTAACGAAACATCTCTCAACAGCAACAAAAATTGGGAAAGTAGTAGATAATTATACTAGCTGACCTGCCCGGCTTCGTCCGTGACATACTTCCAACCCCGTGGCACCCATTTAATCCCGTCATTTATTACTTTTCCAAAAATGTATGAAAGTTTCCCCGATTTGTTGACATTTATGATTCTGCTCCGCTCTTTTGTATAGTGGCGTGATGATATACAGCTTAGAACTTTCCTCAATAAATGGGCTTTTTAATACAAAAATAATTTTTCAAATCGGTATAACCGTTCGCGCGTGATGGCGTGACCAAGGGAAATAGGGATAATTATATTATACTAACTGACCTGCCCGGCTTCGTCCGTGACATACTTCCAACCCCGTGCAAAAATGTATGGAAGTTTCCCCGATTTGTCGACATTTATAGTTACTGCCCCACTCTACTGTGTAGTGGCGTGATGATATATAGCTAAGAACCTTCCTCAATAAATGGGCTATCCAATACAAAAATATTTTTTCAAATCGGTATAGCCGTTCGCGCGTGATGGCGTGACCAAGGGAAATAGGGATTCATTTTTATAAATATACTAGCTGTCCTGCCCGGCTTCGTCTGTGACATACTTCCAACCCCGTGGCACCCATTTAATCCCCTCGCTTATTATTTTTCCAAAAATGTATGAAAGATTCCCCGATTTGTTGACATTTATAGTTACTGCCCCACTCTACTGTGTAGTGGCGTGATGATATATAGCTAAGAACCTTCCTCAATAAATGGGCTATCCAATACAAAAATATTTTTTCAAATCGGTATAGCCGTTCGCGCGTGATGGCGTGACCAAGGGAAATAGGGATTCATTTTTATAAATATACTAGCTGTCCTGCCCGGCTTCGTCTGTGACATACTTCCAACCCCGTGGCACCCATTTAATCCCCTCGCTTATTATTTTTCCAAAAATGTATGAAAGATTCCCCGATTTGTTGACATTTATGATTACCGCTCCACTCTCCTGTCTAGTAGCGTGATGATATATAGCTAAGAACATTCCTCAATAAATGAGCTATCCAATAATTTTTTTTTTTGTCCAGCCCTTCACGCGTGATGGCGTGACCAAGGGAAATAGGGATTCATTTTTATATAATATATAGATTATCTGTGCTGAGGTAATAGTCTGGAATAGGTTGATTTGATCGATTCTGAGAAGAATATCGTTGTAATGAGTGTTGGTAATGAATCCTAATATCTAATACAATGCTAAATGATTAAAAGGAAATAATTTTTCAAGCTTTCTGTACGAGATAGTACATAATTCTATGTCATCAAAATCGTAGTAGGTTTAAATTTTGATTAAAATTGTAAGTTTTAGTGTGTTTCATACAATAAACGCTTACAAAAATAACTACATTGGTACCTATTTTTACTTAAATATCTAACAATTTTCATCATTAACTAATGTTGGAACAGCTAACTGCCTTAACACTTTCAATATATAAAATTTAGTGACATATTTTGCACTCCTGCCCGTAACATAAGTACTTCAAACTCCGGCGGCATCTTTTAATTATACACTTATGCTATCTGTGTTTCTTTTGCACGCCTCATAAGCGAAGCGTTGAGGTGGGTACTACTGTCACTTCGCGCAAAACATCTGATTTTTCAAACTTAAAATGTCTCTATTTATCATATATTGCACTTGTAAAATAATATATACACACACATATCAAGAAAAAACACTATTTTTAACACTCATGATATTTTTGATGCCATTTTTGTTATTTAAACTAGTTAAAAAACTGTTTAAAAAAGTTCCGTCTTGGACGTCCGTGTGTCTGTATGTGTGGATTATTTTTTTGTTGTCACGATAACGACCGAAATACTTTACTAATCGAGTCTTTTTTTTCTCTTACGCATCAGTATAATTAGGAATAGAAATTTTCACGGTCTGATTCGACATGGTGAAATTTTTCACTTTTCCTCAAACAACGCCACGGGAGATAAATGTATTACATATTGAACAATATTTGATACCGACTGTCGATATTTTTTACATCTTTCTTTGAACCCTCGAAATGCGTCATAGGTTTTCGGTCTTGGATTCGTTTAAGAGAACTCCTGGATTCTTTTTTATCACGTACTGCATGTTTCGATGAAGGAAAGACGCGCACGCATCAATGCGGTTGCAAAAAAATAAAGATCAAAGGAGCTATCACCGATCCACCCCCATCCCCTGTGATTTTCACTGTAATTCAATCAGCACATCAAAACAAACTAAAATTTGAAAAAATATTCAAAAATTTTAAAAAATATATCATTTTACATCTTTTTATGATGTTAGCTACCTAGCGATAAGCGATTGATGAATCGTGAAGAAGCGAAGGAAGTATGCATGGATCGCGAAGCTTGGCGATCTGTCCTCTCTGACTTCCCCGTAAAGAATACAGCATGAACAAAGTTAGTTTAGTTAGTTAGTTACCTAGCCCTAGAGCAGGTTGCTGCTGTTTTACAAATGAGCATGTATATTATTACTATTACAATTATATAATATATTTATAGACTATTTTTCTTTTTATCAATTTTGGTAGGCATTTGTGCAATAAATGGCAGCTAGAACAAATTTAAGTAAAAATCAAGTTTATTTAATGCGGAATGGGTAAGTGATTAGTTATCAACGTATCACCCACATATTCTAGGATATATACTTTTGTGTTTTACTTAATTAACGGTTACGTTCATGGCCTCTCGTTAAAGGAACATTTCGATACATAAACAAGAGAATGATTATCACCACAGTGCTATAAAGTTGTATAGAATAATAAGAATAATAATAATATTCATTTATTTCAGGCAACATAAGAAAAGTAACAGATGTTATTAACTTATTCTATGGCCCATAGATAAATAACTTAAAAACTAAAAATACATAAAAATATATGTATAATAAGGAATAAAAATATTTGAACTACAATGCAAGGTCATCGCCATCTAGTTGTTTAATATGAGGTAAATTATTGAACTACAGTGCAGGGTCGTCGCCATCAGCAATAAATTATTGAACTACAGTGCACCATTCTGTTCAAAATGTTCTTAGCAATAATGAAAATCAATCGGTATCTCTTTTGGATAATGGTCCTATTAGGATGACAGCTACCGTTTTCTTTGTTCATTTTAAAAACATTAATTTAATTAGAATTTAATTATTATATTCGAGACAATATTTTTTAATAATTGTGTTTATTTTTATTATTGAGGCTGACTACAGTTAATCACTGACTACAGTGTACAGTTTAATTGTTAGTAATAAGGGCAATGCCTTTATTACGTAGGAGCTTATGTTTGTTGATGTAATCAACTACAATATTTATATCACTGCGATAAAGTTCAACATTATTACAATTACGTAGTGGAATGGAATCCATCCAAAAACCTTAAAACTATTCAGCTTTATCTTGTCAGATGTCAGAACGACCTTGTTGTCTATCACTATTTAATTATTTGACGTAAGACAAATAATTTGTGGTAAGTTACAGGCGTTTTTTTTTAATAATTATTTAATGGCCTGGTTTCTAAGACCTTTTAGCCAAATCTTATTTTTTATATCATATTTCTTCAATCTTATCTTCTAATTAGTCCTGTCCAGTCGATGTCGTGTCCTCATTGTCCGTCCTGGTCCTTGCCCTCAGTATAATGGTGATTCTTATACTAAGGTTGTCAGTGGACGTTTCGCGGCAAGAGAGAAAATAGCATTTCACTGCATATATATCATTGTCTTTCACTATAGCACGTTAACACAACTTTTATGTCCAAGAAACCACCACTCCCGCACATAAAACAAGATAAATGCACTAGTTTTAGAAAATAATATAAAGCAAGCGTCCGCACTTGTCACTCTTCCCGCCAAATGTCGTTACAGGCGTTAATTGTTTTTTGAAGGTTATTCTAATATCTCAAATAATGATTGGTTTAGGTGGTACGAACTATATAGTCTATTTAAATTTATCACTCTTTTAGGCAACTGACGTTAGCAATGACTTTTCATATTATTAGATCATTGCTTTAGTATGTTCAACACCTATTCACGTAGTGACTATTATTATTTTAGTATTTATTTTTAAGTGCGCAGGCATTTTATTATTATTCATAAGGAGGTATCGTGGTGTCATTTTAGCACATAAATCTCTGTAAAATATTTCATTTTTATATGTTTAAGAATCGGAGTTACATATTCAACGCTATGCTTAAGACATAGTGAAATTTGGGTCAAGGTCATTCCGCGTAGCTTTAACTATCTTGCACACGCGCCAGCCCGAGCGTGTTCACGATGCCACGAACAGAAAAATATAACATTGGCGCAAAGCTCCTCCCACGCTGCACTAGAAATAAACCAGACGCGATAGTTGAAACACTACACCCGTAACATTGAAACGGGGAAGAAAAAACAGCGGACAGTAGGTCTAATTATAAAACGTCCCATGCTAATTGTGATGTTATTATAGTCGTACCTGAACGCGGGGCAGTTAGTAAAGGTATCACGAGAACACTATCACAGTCACACACTTCACTCGAGCGAGTGGTCGAAGGTCGAAGATGCGCTGGAGCGAGCGAGGTGGTCGCGTCCGCGGCTTCCAAGCGACTGCTCTTCTTCTGCACTAGTACACTTCGGCGGCTATACATAGAACACCCGCACACACGATGATTTTTAGAGGATAACGCCATTTCACCGGTGACGTATTGTGTTATCTACTGGGGAACGGCTTTCGTCCGACTTTCAAGGCCGACAAACGAACCTTGAAATATTTTTGACAAGCATTGCTGGTTTAAGTTGGAGCAGAACTTTTGTTGTGAGGACATCATCTATCAACTTAGTACAAATTAACTAAATAACTATCTCCATGCTGTATCCATGAAGGTGCGGTCAGAGAAGATAGATCGCCAGGTTGCGTGATCCAGGCATACTTAATTTGCTTCCTGAATTTGATTTGTTTCATTAATTGTTCCAACCATGCACGTCTGGTTTTCCGAATACATTTGACCTTTCTGTTTATTTGAGCATTTTGCTTACGTGGTCTTCGCATGTATTATGTCTCAGACTAAGCTGACCCCATCTCAATGCGGATTCCGACGTGGAAGAGGTTGCATGGATCAAGTGTTTTCTCTCCGCATGATCGCGGAAAAGTTTCTGGCTCTTAGCCAGAAGGTTTACTGCGCTTTTGTGGATCTAGAGAATGCATTTGATAACGTTGTGAGAGAAACGCTGTGGGACTTGCTGCCCGGATATGGTGTGGACGGCTCGCTACTGCGGGCAATACAGTCGCTTTATAGGGACTGTAAGGCTTGCGTGCGAGTAGGGGGGGATATGTCACCTCTTTTTGATGTCTGTACAGGCGTCAAACAGGGATGTGTCATGTCCGCCTGGCTGTCCATAGTGTATCTGGACAGTTGCCTGCAGAAGTTGAAAGATTTTAATATGGGTGTGAATTTGGGTGACTTTACAGTAAACTGTCTGCTGTACGCTGATGATGCGGTGCTCATGGCCTCATCAGAAGCCGACCTTCAGGCATTAGTCACTAATATGAAAGAGGAGTGTGAAAGTAAGGGTCTTCGCTTGAATGCAAGTAAAACTAAGGTTCTGGTATTTGAAAGAGGTGACGTAAGAACTAAATGCGAGATTAGGGTAAACCAGGAACGTCTAGAGCAAGTGAATGAAATTGTGTATTTAGGAAGTATGTTTAGCGCGGATGGAAGATGTGATTCGGATGTAGAACGGCGAGTAGCTGCCGGAAACAAAATTAACGGTGCTTTGTCCCAGTTAGTAAAGCGACAAAGCATCGTAAAAGAAGCACGACTGGCGATTCATAACGCAGTGCTAGTGCCAACTTTGCTTTACGGTAGCGAAACCTGGGTATGTCAGCAGATGCATGAAAGTAAATTGAATGCTGTGGAGATGCGATCACTTCGAAAATTGTGCGGCGTTACCTTGGCCGACCGAATACGTAACGAAGTGATACGCAATATGGCAGGTTTGAATGAAAGTGTCAGCGTTAAGCTCGAAAAGGGCGTGCTCCGTTGGTTTGGACACGTCCAACGAATGAGTGAGGAACTATTGACGAAGAATATATATTGTTCAAAAGTAGAGGGTAGAAGGAGTCAGGGTAGGCCGAGACTTACATATAAAGACCACGTGAGCAGATTGCTCAAAAACGGAAAGGTCAAAAGCACTCGGATACCCAGACGTGCGTGTATGAAGCGATTGATGAATCTCGAAGAAGCGAAAGAAGTATGTATGGATCGCGAAGCCTGGCGATCTGTCCTCTCTGACTACCCCGTCAGGGATACAGCGTGAAGATAGTTAGTTAGTTAGTTAGTGATAGAATCTGTTAGAGAACGTAATAACTACCCCTCAGGGACACAGTCTAAGGCCTTCTATGAACAGGTAATGTCGAGAAATATTCTTTGTTCTGTATTTCCCCACGACAATCCACACTGCAAAAATACTTTATTTATTATCTGCCTAAATATTGTTCGATTGGATATCGTATAATTGTGTATCATGGAGCTGCATCGAACACTTGCCTTTGTAATCCGCAGTATGGAGAATGCACTCTTTGAGGTTTGTTAGGACTATGAAACTTGGACTTTTTCAGGAAATTTACTGACATTGACAGGAAAGGGGCATTGCAAATGGGGTTATCCCTCATTGCCCCCTTTCTTTCTCCTATCTACGGTCGTGGGTTGAAGACGGTGAATAAATATTATCTACTGAAAAAAAAATTCTTTCTACCGATTTCTAGTTCACTTACGTTATATTTTTTACCGTTTCAGTATGAAGTAAACATCATTTACGTCATACAAATTGTTGAAGAAGTCTTTATTGGTTTTAGAACAGTACCTAAACTAAAATGTTTACAGGACAGCCTGACTCAGACATTCGAAAATGAACAACTTACCTACGATGTTCTCACACTCGTCATATCTGAGTCAAATCCAGAAATATATCTATAATAGAAATTCTTTGTCCTGTACGATTGCAGACGGTTTTGACGAATAAATGGCAATGGGCTCACCACCTATTACGTGGGACAGGAATTCACGTGGTGAAAAGTGGGCATACAATATGTATGCCTCTGCCAACCCTCTCGGGGATAAGACGTGATAGATAAAAATCAACGGAGCTTGCACAGACTTTTTTCACATCGAAAAAGGTGTGAGACAGGGTTGTGTAGCGTCACCGTGGCTGTCTAACCTATACATTGACAGTTGCTTGAAAGAACTGCAAGAAAGTGCGTATGGTTTAAAAATGACTGATCTGACTATCAAATGTCTTCTTTACGCTGATCATCAGGTAATACTTGCATCATCAGCGGACGAGTTGCAGTTGATGGTTAATATTATGCATGATGCGCTGAAAGGCAAAGGAATGAAAGTGAATGTAAATAAGACGAAAGTAATGGTTTTTGAAAAAGAGAAAAACATGACAGATTGCTCGATTTTTGTGAAAGGAAAAAGAGTGGAACAAGTGAAAGAATTCATATACATAGGCTCAAAATTTGCGAGAGATGGAAAGTGTGATGATGACATTGATAGAAGGGTTTTGGCTGGCAATCAAGTGAATGGAGCAATGTACACCTTTATGGGCACCCAGAACGTGTCTAAAAAGGCAAGACTGGCTGTGCATAGAGGAGTGCTTGTCCCTACACTAACATATGGCAGTGAAAGTTGGGTATGGCAGAAGAAGCATAGGAGTAAAATTAATGCAGTAGAAATGAGGAGTCTGAGAAGTATAGCTGGAGTGAAATTGATAGATAAAGAAAGGAACAGCGTGATAAAGGAACATTGCGGTATGACAGAAGACGTAGTGACTAAGATGGAAAAAGGGATGCTTAGATGGTTTGGTCACGTGGAGAGGATGGATGAAAATAGACTGACGAAGAAAATTTTTGCGGTGAGAGTAAATGGGCAAACTGGTAAGGGTCGACTTCGACGTACATATACCGATCAAATTGAAGATCTTTTGACAAAAGGCCAGGTCAAGAGTACCTTTAATCGGCGAGCGCGTATGAAAACAATTATGAAAGTTGACAAAGCGAAAGTTGTATGCCAGAAACGTAGCAAGTGGAGAGCCATAGTCTCTGCCTACCCCGATGGGAGACAGGCGTGATGATATGTATGTATGTATGTAGATAAAAATTAATAATATTCCGCCTAGTATTTTTTTATACCACTGAGTTGGCAGACAAGCATACGGCCCACCTGATGGAAATTGGTATAGTATATAGTATACATAATCTTATTCGATGTTTTTATTATATTGGTATCTATACTAATATATTGATATATTGACTTATATACTGAAGAGTTAGCTCGCCATATACGAGTTCACTCTCACACTTTGCGTCCGGAGCGCTCACATACGGTTAGATCCGATAGAGGCTTTATTTCGCGTACGCTTAGGTTGTGGAATGAGCTCCCTGCCTGGGTTTTCCCGAACGTCTACAGTATGTGGTTCTTCAAAAGGGTTCTTAGAAAGTTTTTAAAGGGTCGGCAGCGCGAGGTCTACACCTCTGGTGTTGCAAACGTCCATAGGCTACGGTCACCACTTTCCATCAGGTGGGCCGTATGCTTGTCTGCCACCTCAGAGGTAAAAAAAAAGAGTTTGTTTCTTTGTTTGGTTGAACGCGCTAATGGTCGCTTTAAATATTTTAAATAGTGTATGACATTTTGTAAGCGCCGTTAAAATGGTCTATGCAAAATAAAGATATTTTTATTTATTTATTTATTATTTAATCTCAGAAAAAACTGGTCTGCTTGGAAAAAATATTTCTGTACATATTGTCACGCCTTTATCCCCGAAGGGGTAGGCAGAGGTATATTTAACGCCCACGTTTCACCGTATGCATTTCTGTCCCACGTAACAGCTGGTGAGCCCTTTGCCGTGTTGAAATGGACAGGCGCAGGCTGCATCGACCTACTGTTGAAACTTTTTAAGCCGCCCATAGGCCCTCCAACTTGGCTTAACGACTGCCATTTTATTGGCAACCGGGACCAACGGCTAGTATAGTAATCATAAATGTCAACAAATTGGGCAAATATTTCATACATTTTTGTAATAGCCATAAGCGATGGGATTAAATAGATGCGACGCGGAATCAAAATATTTCACGGGTGAAGCCGCGGTGGGTCAATTAGTCTACATATAAGGGGCAAAGGGCTCCTTGTGTCAGAGCATCGTTCATTAGGTCATACCCTTTCCAAGATGTGAACTGTTAAAAACAATAGAGCTTACGACGTGAACAATGTAAATTAATTTTTGTAAGCCATACATTTTAAAAGAGCATCCATGGAGTTTCTTGCCAGATTCCTTTCCATGAAGAGTAGGCTGCCCTTGGAACTGGCAATTAGAATCGCTCTCTTTTTCATTATTGCTTATGACTATTCATAAGTACCTAAAATGGTCTACACGAATAAAACTATTTTTTATTTTGAACTCGGCAGATGGAAGTGAAATTGACAAACACAAAACTATACAGCGACTCACCGTAGATTGAATGCATGCTTGCGCGACACATTGAGGCGCTGGTGCGATAAACGATTGTGTGACAGTAGTTCGACACGAATGCTGTTATAATGCTACTGTTTAAAATATTTAAAAGTATATATAATAGTGCAAATTTTTGGCGCGTTAAGGAAAAATTATGAGAGTAAATTTTTACGATCAGCGTGCAGACCGTCGGTGAACAACCGACACCATGAAGTTAGCCGATAAGTGTTTCCATGACAATTTATTACTACATTAAAAGTAGTTTTAATTCTTTTGATGTTTTTTTCCCTACTAATTTATCATTACTGTTACAAACAAAGAGTTTTGGTATATGTGATGAAATCTTATTAGACTAAAGCAGTATAACTTATAAGTACGTACTCGTAAGTACATGAGTACACACACACTTTTTTTTTTATTTAGTGCATAGTATCTCCTCCTTTTGACCTGGGTGCTACAGTCGCTTATGTATGGTGGAAATATTGTTACGATCAAGCCTGCTATTACGAAGAAAATCATAAAATGTTCACACGAACAATTTAGAATTAAATTAAATCGCTAAAATACTAATAACTTTTGTAAGCTAGAATCTATTCCGGGAATATAAATAAAAGTTTGTAGCTCTCTGAGTAATTGAGGTGATTAGACACACTTATTACTATGAACATTGTTATATTTTCAAGTCGCACCAGTGATATCGAGCTTTAGTGTGTCGCACAAGCGTGCATTCAAACTATCGTGAGTCGCAGTAGGTACCTACCAACACTGCATCCGTGTGTAAGCGTTAATGGCACTTCCATTTGTTGAACTCACATAGTACCTGCACTTACAACAATGTAACATTTACTAACTAAAAACTAGCTAACTATCATCACGCTGTATCCCTAACGGGGTAGTCAGAGAGGACATACCGCCAGGCTTCGCGATACACGCATACTTTCGCTTCCTGCAGATTCATTAATCGCTTCATACATGCACGTATGGCTATCCGAGTACATTTTCCGTTTTTGAGCAATCTGCTCACGTGGTCTTCATATGTAAGTCTCGGCCTAACCTGACTCCTTCTTTACCCTCTGCCTCATTCTTCGTCAATGTAACATTTACAATAGTAATATAACAAATATTTTATAAAACATTGACTTAGTACCGTTAGTACGCCTATGAAAACAGCACAATTCAGACGAAGAAAAAATTGCTGTAATTTCTACAACCGAGCCGAATTGCGAAAAATTTATGATTACGAGATATTTTATAAGTCACTGAACTTTGAAAATAAAATTAGACGGTTGGTCGGTAACAGAAAATAAGATTAATCTATTTACAACATATTTGTATTCCTAGAAATACAGTTTTTATATGTTGGCCTCTTTTTGGGTCATAAAAACAGGCAAACTCTAGAAACAAAAAGAAAAAGCACTTGTCAGACTCCAAGTGATAAAAAATGAAAATAAAAAGTCATTATTCATGTAGGTCACAAAGTAACACTTATGTACGTCAATATTATTGCTTCTAGATTTAGGTATGTGCAATACCTAAATGCAATAGGTAGAGCCTGAGGAAGAACCTGGCAATTAAGCTCGTGGCCATATTTTTCCAAAATAAAATACAAACAGCGGGCCGGGCCATTCCTTGGCATATTAGATAGAGGGACCACACTGCTGACAGTCAATGGGACTTGCAGCGGATTCACAGTGTTGCATGTCATTTCACAATTTAACGGAATCCGTTTCGATCTACCTAAAAATAATGCATTAAATTTTACGGTTCACAATCTTTCGAAGTTTACAATCTCGCAAGAAAGTACAGGTACGGTATTCACAATTCAACGTTGATATATATACTGGGCTAAGGAATTTGAAAACAATAATTTAGGACACGAGCAAACTGCTAAAAGTATGCATGGATTCACAATCCATGCATACATGTCACATACCGACGTAAAAAATCCTTTTTGTTACGATTCATCAGCGCCAAACATCGCTCTGAATCATTGATACGTTGTTCCTTTTGATCAGTTGCAAGCAAACGCGGCACCCACTTGGAAAAAAGCTTTTTCATGGCCAATTTTTATGTAAAATAGTGAAAACACTACCAGCTGAAATCTTCACTATCTCGGATAGCTCGCACACTTTTATCTTCCGATCTTCCATTACGATTTTGAGGACTTGGTTAATATTTTGTTAAGTCACTGCTTCATTTGGACGACCTGAGCGTTCCCCATCATTTGTGTACATGCGACCGCGTTTGAAGTCGGCATACCACCGACAAATGGTTGCTTTTGAGGGAGCTGATCCCGCATAACATTTTATACGCCATTGCTGTGCTTCAACGGTATTTTTTCCCATTAAAAAACAATGTTTTATCAACACGCGAAACTCGTTTTTTTCCATTGTATCGAAACTACAAGCGTAGCGTCACATAAATGTTTGCAAAATCAATATTTTAATGTTCCATTTTTAAAAATTTGATTTGATATTCTTTTAGTGAAGGCCAGTACTTTTTAAAAATCAAAAGAGTTTTTAATATATGCCTTTTCCAAGTTAGTCTCGGGACTTATTGAACGATCTAGTATAAGGGTGTGCCAGGAAATCAAAAAAGTAAACGGAGTCTATCTGAATCTGTAAGCCCTAAACCTACCACTATTTCCAAGTTAACTGCTGATTGATGATGAGGCTGTATAAGTCCCCAAGATATGTAAGGATGTATGGAAGACAGTTGTAATTTCATCCCAAAACGCCAAGTCATAGGCATCGATCAGCCATTGAGGAAGCAGATCATTATCACCCAGCGCAGCACTGTATCCCTTAAGAGTTCGCAGAAGGAGTCCAGTGAAAAGAAAGGGTAGCCCTCTTGCAAGAACCAGTGTGATTTCATGCAGATGATCTACGTATCCCTAGTTCACTATATTGTAAATATCGTAGACGTCGTGAACTACCTCAAGAAGAAAACCGATTAGGGTTTGAGGGTGGAGAGTATGAACTCACTTCGCAAAGCCAGTTTCAACTCTTTTGTGTTGAGAGTTCCTACAAAAGCATCGCCATTTTAGTTCTAGCGCTTCAGAGTACGCCTGCCAACATGCGACCCCTCACTTCACGACACTTCGACATCACGTGTGAATTAAGTTACGATAGTATCTTATGTAATCTATTTTTAAGGTATATATCTATGGGCCATTGAATAAGTTTATAAAACCTGTAATTCATGTCTGAAAATAAGAAATAAATACTGATATCGGACTGAAAAATAATCAATTTCTATGCAAATTCACGCTAAGAGATGATGATGAACCTAATGGACCACTTCTTCTTCATCTTTATGTCGTCGCAGTTACTTTCAAACCCTACCTAGATTTGGAGTAAACTGAACTGAGTAACGACTGGTAAGACATAAACACAACACCAGTTTATTTCGTCGAGATTAAAAATAGACATCAATATGAGCAACGGAACGTCTTCTCCATCTAAGTCCATATTATAGTCCACTTTTGTTGGGTGAGTCATCTGCCTTCCTGACCTCATCCTTTAGTCATTTGTTGCAACACTTGCAGGTGGGGTTACGCTGTCAAAGACTATTTGCATGATAGGGAAACCTGAAAATGACCTGCTTGAAAAGTAAAACAATATTAAATTGTAAATAGGCCATCAAAAAAATCTTTTAAGTTTCTTGCCGGTTTTTCACAGGTGGTTCCGAACCGGTGGTCACTTTAAATATTAAATTAAATTTATCTTTAGTAGAACTTTAGTGTATGACATTTTGTAAGCGGCATTAAAATTATCTATGCAAAATAAAGGCATTTTTATTTATTTATTAGTAGGCCCTTCAAATAGATTTCAAATAGATAATTGTCAACAGACATTCTGAATGCTGGCCAAAAATGGAGCACTAGCATTCAGAATGTCTGTTGCATTCTCCAAAAACCAAAGATTATATATATGTTTGTTCCGCACTTGGCACCATTCCACTGTGTCTTGTAAACACCAGTTCTACCTTTCGTATTTGGCCTCCATGCATGTTCAGTTAATGAGTTACAATAACAGTAAATCTATATTGTTCTCAGTGGGTTTCTCACGGTTGTAAAACATCATCGTAAAGTTTATATTATTTTTGTTACGTGTAGAGTTTGTGTTGAGTGTTCAAAATCACTCAAAATTTGGTAATTAGTACCACTAGTAAATCGTTGATTAACTTGCGTCGATACTAACTATCTTCACGCTGTATCCCTGACGGGGTAGTCAGAGAGGACTGATCGCCAGGCTTCGCGATCCACGCATAGTTCTTTCGCTTCTTCAAGATTCATCAATCGCTTCATACACGCACGTCTGACGAAGAATATTATATTGTGCGAAAGTAGAGGGTAGAAGGAGTCAGGGTAGGCCGAGACTTACATATGAAGACCACGTGAGCAGATTGCCCAAAAACGGAAAAGTCAAAAGTACTCGGATACCCAGACGTGCGTGTATGAAGCGATTGATGAATCTCGAAGAAGCGAAAGAAGTATGCATGGATCGCGAAGCCTGGCGATCTGTCCTTTCTGACTACCCCGTCAGGGATACAGTGTGAAGATAGTTAGTTAGTTAGTTTTGGTATATCCAATAATGCTTCCTCTTTTGACCTTCTACGGATGACACAAATAGGTTGATCCAATTTTTTAAATAAAACATAAAATGGTGTAGAAGTCTTACGCAACGTTGTTCCAGAGATATCAGCTGATATATTCTAAAATATCTAAAATTATCGTGTTTATATAGTGTGATTGCCCCCATTATGACTGGCCACACTGACAGTTTTCACGCCCCGAGCTTATGCGACGGCATCCAAACTATTCTAGTTTTTGGCTGATTGCCTGACGCCCCAACCTGTCGGCGCCCCGGCAATCCTATAATGCTTTTAAATATTATAGCAATGTACAGATCGATAATATGAAAGAAAAATACTATCAGTTATTGAAATAACTATAACGACATTTCTATAAACATAGGAATAAATTAATTGACTACAAAAAATTTTGTTTGCCCCTATCATTGTTAAAATATGTATTTTCGTATTGAAATTAACACATGCTCTGATTTCAGCTCAGTTTTCAGACATTTTTGGAAAATATGGACAATTCATTTTCAATAAATTTTTTTTCGGTTTTTTTCTTTGTTAAACATAAGTTGAGGTTGTAGGTACGTACTTGCTGGTGAATCTATTGAGACTTCTAAAACGTCACAAATAGAATTGAATAATTTGTAATTATGAGTCGTTTGAGGTCTGCACAATAAGATCATATGCCCTACGTGCACATTCGTATTCGTCATCCTTATCAGAACCTCAACAGTGATCTTAGATGGAAAAAATACTTACGCCTACCCAGGGCTTCGAGCTGGCTTCTTGTACAATGTGAGCTAGTTTTCCCAACTCACTCCTTTTCACTGAGGTACGCAACTTTCACTATGGCTGGTCGTCGGATGGGTGACCACTTTGTGGCATTTACATTTGCCAGCGTTTCCGTGCTTCGGAAGGCACGTTAAGCCGTTGGTCCCGGTTGCCAGTAAAATGGCAGTCGTTAAGCCTGGTTGAAAGCCTTATAGGCGGCTTAAAAAATTTCAACAGCAGGTAGCCACAACCTGCGTCTGTCTATTTCAACACGGCAATGGGCTCACCACCTATTACGTGGGACAGGAATCCACACGGTGAAAAGTGGGCATATAATATGCCTCTGCCACCCCTTCGGGGATAAGGCGTGATGGATATTTATTTTTTTTTTTTTTATTCTATCTCAAAAACAATAATTATTGTGACATAGAATTGGTAACCATGATAGAAATTGTCACGTGATGGTTAAGAATACATCTTTGTACATTATTATTATAATTGTACTATATTTGGTTTCACTGTACTTTTTATTGTGCAATTAAGAATAAAAAAAGAATAGCATACTTAGAACAACAACTAAAAAAAAAAAAAGACTTTAAAGTATGAGTAGTGCCACCTAGCGAATACTGGTAAAAGCAACTCGAACATCTAATTTCGAAATAGCTGCAAATAGATAAAGTTACATATTTACGAAGATAGATGGCGTGAAGTGTGGTGGTAGATACAACAAATGAATCTAGATGGCGCTGTTTAAGTCTTGCAAAACATAAAGATGTCGCTAGTATCGACAGAATATTTTTAAACATAAGCATTTTTAAACTGAAATAAACCGTACAATATTCCTTTTTTTATGATTTTTTAAAGACACTTACAAAATAATCGTATCTACGAAAACAGTTCCGTCACTTAAAATAATTGTCGTACCTGAACTTCAATCTCCCATATTCCTTGCTAGAACATAAGAGCTACAGCACGTATGCAGCTATTTGTTCTATTTCACGTCCCAAGGAAGTACCTACCAAAACGATTGACATAATTTTGGTCATAGTTTTGGGATCAGAGCCACCACATCTAAAATAATTCAAATTAGCTCCATTCTGGATGTAGGCCTCACCCAATTTCATTTTGGCAGGAATATTGACCTCAGCATGCTGGTCAGACGAGCTGGTACAGGATTTTATTTCGAGTTTTCTCCTCGCCATGACCTTGTTCGTTATTCAGCAGGTGCACCACTTGCATGTAAGGCTGACTTGGACTCCGAAGATCTTGGTGAGGCCCCTTACACTGAACATGATGTATTATTTAAATTACCAGGTGACGCACTCACCTATCAACACCTAGCCGAAACCTTTCTGACCTAAAAATTTAAATTTTTTGGAGTACTCCCACCAGGAAAGGATTTTACAAAATTCCACCCCTGAGGGTAAAATTGGAGTTTGTAGTATATGGAACTATGTTACGGGTGAAGTTGAGAAACACAACTAGTAAATAAATACCTGGAAATACTTCTTCACGACAGGATCGGTGGCGAGCAGGTGTTGCGCTCGGGGTTCATCGCGACAGTAGCCCACGTGCTTGTCAAACTCCCTCTCCATCCGCAGTAACGCTCGGCCGAGCATCTTCGGCTCCCCAGCGTAGTACTTTATACCTTCCAGGAGAACTCTGCAACAAGAAATTGAGGAGTCACATTCTATTCTTTTTCATCTTTTCGTATTTGTAGTTGCTTCTAAATTAATCAAATAAAATACAAAGGAAGGAATGGAGGTACTCTACTATTTCCTCCATTTTTTAAATGGGACTAACTAGCCCCAGCATCTCCACGGCTTCGCCTGTGGCACACCTCGGACCCCTTAATATCTATTTTACCTAATATCCGAATATAAAATAATGGTGGAAAATAGGAGAAGAAATTTAAGATAAATTATCTCTTCTTTTTCAGCTTAGCGTTCCTACTCCCATTTGCTTTCAAACTCAACCTGGATCCAGTTATTAGGTACCTGCTAGAAATCGAGAGCGACTGACAACTACCACGTTACTAGCAACCGGGACCAATGGCTTAATGTACCTTCCGAAACACGGAAACGCTCGTAAATGGAAATATCACAAAGCGGTCACCCAACCGTAACCAGCCATAGAGAAAGTTGCTTAACGCAATAGTGATCGTTTACAGACCACTGACATTTTAACTTCCCCTGGGACTTCCCCGAGATCGAGCACGGTGTAACTTTTTTTGATCTTGGTCATTGCTGTAGACCCTGGTTTACAGGAGTCACAGTAATGGGAATGTGGGTGGGATTAGTCCCAATACAGAACACTTAGTTAGCGGGGCCAAGAGCGCTTCATTTTAGCATTTGTAAAGAGCATTAGATAATAAACTCTCAGAGTATGAGTAGGTCCTAAAAATAGTTTGATACTCACGTATTATGGAACTCGCAAATCTGCCTGAAGTTCGAGAACAATAGCTCACGATTGTCGAACACTGGCTTGGGGGCTGTCGCTTTATCAATCGGCTTCATGTAGCGGGACACCACCTGTTGCATATCCTTGCCAAATTCTTCTTCAGTCTCCACTAGCTCTCGTACAACGGCTCTGGGGGTGAAAATAAAGTTTTTTTTTATAGTTAGTTCACCAAAATGACGTCGCTGATACCATGGCGGTATCTAGCGAATTTAGTGTCAATCTTGTGGGACAACAAGACTATGGCGGTCCTTAAGTTGACGGCCCAATGATTCGCCTCTTCATGCTCTGCTTAAAGATCCCGGGGTTGTAAGAGGAGGGAAATATTAGCGCTGGCGGAGCGTTCAATATGTTTCGAGTGTTCGAAAGAGAAACGATTTTTTAAATCTAAATATTATAAGTACATTGTTTTTGCCTACAATAATATTAAAGTGGAAACCAGTTAATGTGTTCCTACCTACAGCCCCAGTATTTATTTTCTTATATTTGGCGCGTCAAAATGGCGCCACCCGCCTGAAACAAAGCAGGGACAACAATCCGTGATTGACAGCCAGTTTCATAGCCACTAGGATTGGCGGCCCAGAAATATGTTTTTTCATAAAAGCTCAGTCAGAATCCTGGATCCCGAGCAAATTATCAGCAGCGTTTCCTTGTCCCTTTATCAGCAGGTAAGCCACGTGTAGGCGAGATTGACTTGGACCCCAGAAACGTTGATGAAGATCCTTACACCCAACCCATGGTGCAAATCTTTGTATGAAGTTACCCGCCATTTAATAGGCGAGGTCGTCGGGTTCGATTCCCACCCAGGATAAAACTTTGTGTGATGAGCACGATGGTTTATTCTGTTTCTGGGTATTATTTATCTATAATATGTATGTAATAAGATAAGTATGTTTATCAGATTTTTTTTGGTAACTGCCCCCGCAGCAGGGATGACGGTGCTTAAAGGAATTCCACGCCTTTAAGCACCGTCATCCCTGCTGCGGGGGCAGCAGGGACGGTGTGAAAGAGGTGAAAGAGGGGCCGTCCTACCCACTAAACCCCGCGGTGTTCCGCCTCACCTTAAAACCGACTCGCAGGGTAGGACTGAGGTTAAATCACTGCGAGCCGGCAAGTGGCACCCCAGAGTGGAGGGGTCCGTCTCAGAGCGGCCGATAAGCGACCACCCCGGAGCTCCCTAAGGAGCTGAAGAACTTGCCCGCACCTCCACCGCTCTCGAGCGCCCCTCTGTGAGCAGAAGAGGTGAGAGCGGCCGGTACGGGCATGCGCAAAGTAGGCACCCCCTGGAACACAGCAAGGGTGCCCGTCGTCAAGTGGCCAGTTGGGCGGGGTCCCTCGACCTTCCATCCACGGCAGTATTCCAGACACTATTCGGGGGCGCGCATGTACTCGGCGGGAGCGTCTGTCCCATACGCTCTCGCACCCGCAAAGCCTCTCGTTTGGCCACCATCACACCACTAGCAAACGAGGCGACGGCGGCCATGTTTATCAGTTATGTGGTTGCTATAGTACAATCATCAAAAAATCTGCTTAGTTTGGAATCAGATGGCGTTGTGTGAGTTGTCCCAACGATATTTATTTATTAAATAGGTTTTTATTTCTGGTGCAAAACTTGTCCTTCTCTCTCTGGTCGGTCCCTCATGTCTGAGGATCGTGGTTAGCGCGCAGACCACACCTGGAGCGGTTGATCTGCTTCCACCGGTTTCTGTCCAGCGCGTCTCTCACAACATCGTAGAATTTAGACGACGATTCTTTTATTTTGTCGGTCAAGTTGGTGAACGACCGCGCGATCTTTTGCCTTCAGTGTTCCCAACAACAATCAATTTTTAAAAAAACCCTTAGCTTTTACTAAAATAAAAGGCTAAGTTGAGTTATGTAATATGAAAATGTTTGTAACAGAGATTTCAATTAATATTCTTTTGTATAGATTTTATTATATTCACTAATCTAGTTTCCAAAAATAACACACACACAGTTCTTAAAAATGTCTTGAAACTAATTTATCATAGAAGCTTGAGTGAAAAAGATCAAATAGCTAATATTAACAAATATGACTATTTATTTTTCCAATTCAAGTTCTTTATTTGCTGGAATACGATGTGTATTGTCGTCATCGTAAAAGTAATTAACATGTTTTGTCATATGAAAGCGTGAAAATGTTATTTATAATTATTGTAAATACGATTTTATACCAAATATGTCTTATAAAAATATCTTATTTTAATTAAATTCTGCATAACAATAATTATCATTCAGTTGTCAGTCATTCATCATTTAGGCACTCTGTTACTCTGCTGTTTCGACAGCTGGGGTCCAATTCTAGACCATATGACTTGAAAGCGTAGACGGATGTTTGTGAGTTAAATGCCATTTGTTTCATATTTAGAAACGGCATAACAAGAGATAAAAAAAACTTCACCTGGATATTTACGTCTACGCTTTCAAGTCGTATGATAGAGAATTGGGGCTGGCGGTATTGTGTGGGATTCTCGGTCTTAAAGCGCAGTCTTCCCACTAAACCACCACGGTGTTACACTTCGCTTCAACTTTTTCTCAATAGGTCTGGGGTTAAGTCAATGTGACAATAATATCTTAGTTATGTAATAGTAGCACAGCCAAAGATCATTAGGTTATCCTTAGACCAGTGATCTTCAGGATCAGTAAGTAGGTTTCTCTCTTTATACTGTGGTAGTAGTGACCAGGGGGACCAGTCTGCTATTTCAATCGTGTCGGAATAGAATAGAAAGCCCACAGTACAATTTTGTAAATTTTCGTTGTCTTTTGCTGGTACGGGAAAAATGCAATTGATGGCCGTCCGTCCATTCAGTCTACAGGTTGCATTTTTCATCGGATTTGCATGCAACTTGGCATGGACAATCCTTGACGTAGACAACAACTTTTAGCAAGGGGGTTTTTCGATCGGGGGGGAAATGGTGGCAGGAAAATGGAAATGGTCCCGTAGTGGTTGGCAAGAGCGCTAAAAAAAAACAGAAATATTGAAAAAAATAATTAGTCCGAAGTCTACGGTTCACAGAACCACTAGTTTATATAATTCTACTAAGACCTGACGCACTAGTGGCCGGTAGTCAGTTGCATTTTCGATAATCTACCCTATTTTGAACGCTAAAACAGCAATTCTGGTTCTATTCTACGACTTGTCTATAGTAGACTCGGCCCCCAGAATTATTGTACTCTTAGCTTCAAACCATATTAGGCTAAGACATAAAATCAATCTTCAAATATCTAAAAATAAACATCACAGTCATGTTGAACAGTGAATCACACCTCCAGCATCACTTCTCAATTTTACGACACTGTCATAAAGGACAGGCAATTCGTCTCCATAATTATGTGAAGTCACTCAGCCAGTTGGCAGTTAGTACGTCTATACCTGATGATTATTAATCTGGCAGAATTTGCGAACCGGAAAACGTGGCAAGTGGAAATAATCTACACAGAATATTATAAAGTTGCAGAGTTTTTTTAGTTGAACGCGCTAATCTCGGAACTACTGGTCGGATTTGAAAAATACTTTTTGTGTTGGATAGCCCATTTATCGAGGAAGGCTATAGGTATGCATATCACGCTACTACCCAGGAGAATGGAGCAGTAATCATAAATGTCGACAAATCAGGGAAATTTTTATGCATTTTTTAGAATTAATAAGCGACGTTCAAAGTATGTCACGGGCGAAACCGGGGAGGTCACCTAGTAATCTATACAGATAAATAAAATTGAAGTTTCTGTTTGTTATATTCAAATTTTTACTGCCTCAGTGGCGTAAGTGGTTGTATAGGTGCCGCACTGAGGCCCCGGCTTCGATTCCCGGGTCGTAACTACAAATTTTTTTTCAGAATTTCCTATGTATAATATGTATGTATTTAGAAATATATAGGTAAAGTAAAAGTAAAAAACTCTTTATTGTATACCAGGAAACACAATATGAACATGACAACTAGACTTAATGAAATAACAATTGGCGGCCTAATCGCACGAGGCAATCTCTTACAGTCAACCTTTATAAGTTGTCTAAATCCTTCTAGATCCCATACCAGAAGCTTATACATACTAGCTTACTTTTAAACTTAACAGCTCTTTTATTAACTTACAACAGCTTTTTACTAATTGCATAATATATGTAAATGTTTATACGGCACTTAGATATATTTATTTTTAGTAAAAGTGTTTGTTCCGGCTAATTTCTGAATTGGTTAGACCGATTTTAACAGTCTTTTCACCTGAAATTATAATATGTAAGTTAGGCTACATTTTATTTCCACGTTCCTACGATCCCGGGAACTAATTCGGACAGCAGCATGTGTTACTTGTGTATTGTGGTTAGGTATCTATAGGACCCACTTTTTAATCCAAAGGGGTAGGTATGTACAGTCGTAATATATGCCCACATAGCACATATCACCATTTGTATTTTTGTTCCCTGTAATAGGTGGTGAGCCTACTGCCGTGTTGAAATGAACAGCCGAAGGTCGTGGCTACCTGCTGTTGAAATTTTCTAGCCGAAAATAAAAACCGGCCTTCATTTTGGTTTTACGACTGCCATGTTACTGGCAACCGAGACCAATGGCTTATCATGCCTTCGATAGCACGGTCGCTTTTTAAATGGAAGTGCCAAACGTCTTCTGAGAACCTGCCTACTTATTTTGTGACCATGGTGACAGTTGCTTAACGCAGTGATCGGATCTGTAGCAGTTAACAAGATGAAAAAAGTTACCTCTAGCTTGAACTCCATAAAGTGGGCCGTATGCTTGTTTGCCATCGGAGTGTACTCTCTCGGAGTGTCAATATGGGTTTCGCCCTGGTCATGGGACCATGGACCCTGTTTTTGCCCTGAGGGTTGTCGCAGAGAAATACAGGTCGAAGAACACGCCTCTGCACTGTTTGTTTCTAGACATGCAGAAGGCCTTCGACTGTGTTCCTCGTGCGATGATCTGGTGGGCACTGCGGTCCAAAGGGGTTCCAGAGGTCTATATTGACACTATCCGGGACATGTACTGTGACTCCGATTCAATGGTTCGGACTGCTGTTGGCGACACGAAACCCTTCCCCATCACCGTCGGGGTACACCAGGGTTCGGTCCTTAGTCCGCTTCTGTTCAGTGTAATATTAGACGAATTGTCGGACGCTCAGAAACCCACATGAGCAGCCTCCATGGTTGCTCATGTATGCTGACGATATTGCGCTGGCAGACGCGGACAGGGGCAGATTGGTGCGACGTGTAAAGGCGTGGAAGAAGACGCTTGAGAACGGCGGTCTGAAACTAAATGTGGCGAAGACCGAGTACTTGGCAATAAACTCGACAGATCCCATCCGTCCGCATAGGCGGTGATTTGGTCGAGCGCACGGACCAGGTTAAATACCTGGGATCTGTTTTTCACACGTCCAGTGACATCGATTGCGATGTCAAGTCACGCATTGCTGCCGCGTGGGCCAAATGGCGGGAGATGACCGGTGTCATTTGTGACCCTAAAATGCCAATCCGGTTGAAGGGACAGGTCTACAAAACCATTATTAGACCTGTCCTTTTACATGGCAGTGAGACGTGGCCGATATTGGAGCGACACAAGCAGGAGCTGCGTGTCACGGAAATGAAGATGCTGCGGTGGATGTGTGTGACATTGCAGACAAGTTGCAAGAGTGTCGCCTTCGTTACGTAGGTAACAAATGTCTGGCCATGTCAGCCCCGCCGGGTCCCGGTAAGAGGGGAAGACCCAAGAAGTGCTGGCTTGACGTCGTAAGGGATGACATGCGTGCCAATGGTCTCACTACAGGGGATGCCGAAGACCGTGCGAAGTGGAGGAGAAAATGTAGGAAAGCGACGCTCGGATGATGATGATGATGCTTGTTTGCCATCTCAGTGGCATAAAAAAAGTATGTGTGTGTACTTTATGTACACGCGTTAGAAGTTATACTGCTTTAGTCTAATTAGATTTCATCACATATACCTACCACAATTCACTGTTTGTGACAGGAATAATAAATTAGTAATAAAAATTAATATCATAAGAATGAAAACTACTTTGATTGTAGTTATAAGATGTCATGGTAACACATATCAGCTAACTTCATGGTGTCGGTTTTTCGTAACAGTCTGCGCGCGCATCATAAGCATTTACTCTCATAATTTTTCCCTTACGGGGAAGAAGCATATCTTCAAAAAGTCACAAAAAATTTGATTTAATTTATTTCTGTATTGCACAAAGAAATAAGGTACATTGATAATACTATATAAAAAACCAATGATGTACAAAGGCGAGCTTAACTCAACACTGATTTCTCTCCCAGCAAACCTTTGGGTGAAACCAGAAAATGTTTAACTAAAAGTACAAAAATTGTGCAACTAGATATAAAATACAAAAATTAATACTAATAGTACATACATCTATCAGATACATACATATGTCACATAAATACACATAAAATACATACATGGATAGGAAATTTATAAATAAACAATTATATACCATAGTATTGCCATATTGCAGAACATACACTAAATATACCTACACAATAGAAGAATATCTTCATTCTTATATAATAGAAGAAACGCCCAAAGAGGAACTATCACGTACAGAGTGTGGCAACGAATGCCATAACCGTACTGCAGGTATGGTAAAGGAATCGTCATAACAAGCACAAGACTGGACTGCCTCTGTGGCGCGGTGGGAGTGCATCCGACTGCTACGCAAGAGGTCGTGGGTTCGATTCCCACCCAGGATAAAACTTTGTGTGATGAGCACGATGGTTTATTCTGTGTCTGGGTGTTATTTATCTATAATATGTATGTATTTAGAAATATATAAGTATGTTTATCAGTGAAGCGCTCGTGGCCTCGCGGTCTCAGTGTTCTGTAAACGATCACTGAGTTACGCAACTTTCACTATGGCTGGTCCTCGGATGGGTGACCACTTTGTGACATTTACATTTGCGAGCGTTTCCGTGCTTCGGAAGGCACGTTAAGCCGATGGTCCCGGTTGCCAGTAAAATGGCAGTCGTTAAGCCTGGTTGAAGGCATTATGCCTTGAAAATTCCAACAGCAGGTAGCCACAACCTGCGTCTGTCTATTTCAACACGGCAATGGGCTCACCACCTATTACGTGGGACAGGAATCCACACGGTGAAAAGTGGGCATATAATATGCCTCTGCCACCCCTTCGGGGATTAGGCGTGATGGATATTTATATTATTATTTATTGTTTATCAGTTATCTAGATCCCATAACACAAGCTAATATTAGCTTACTTTGGGCTAGATGGCGCTGTGTGATAGTATTAATTATTACGTGGGACAGGAATCCACACGGTGAAAAGTGGGCATATAATATGCCTCTGCCACCCCTTCGGGGATAAGGCGTGATGGATATTTATATTATTATTTATTGTTTATCAGTTATCTAGATCCCATAACACAAGCTAATATTAGCTTACTTTGGGCTAGATGGCGCTGTGTGAAGAGTGTCCCACAATATGTCCCACAATATAACAAGCACAAGAGTGAGAAGGCATACGAAGAAGAAGTGAGGAGGATGTACGACAGCCTTTACCCTGGGGACGAGAAACTCAAAGCGTTCACGTAAATAGGAAGGTGAATGTACATTTTGAAGAATAGTACAGAGAAGATTAAGAATATGAGAATCTCGATGCTGTCGAAAAGTATCTGAATTTAGGGCAAAATTGAGGTACTTACCACCTCAATATTGCCCGAAATTCAGATACATGATCATATTTACGAAGACCAAAAATGAATATCATGAATTTAGAGTATCATGAAATTATTGAAATTAATACTCTGGTAAATATTACCTGTACGGTTTTTGTTTTATATGAACATTTTTAGACTTCTATACCCTTAAATTTAGAAAAATCTTATAAAACGGCTCAGTCTGTTCGTCCGCCGGCTGTCTGTCTGTACGCATCTATTTCTCAGGAACCATAGAAGATAGAGGCAAGCGGTTTGCAGCATTCGATTAAGGACACCATAAATACTTATAAAAATGTTTCTATCACTTCCGATTTTGCAACTGGTATCGGTTTAGAAGTCGTCTGAATCCTTCGCTGTGAAGAGTGCGTTACTTGTTTGAAATAAGGAATATGTCTGCAGTCAGATGAAATCATAGTTTACATTGAAATGGTTATACGTTGTCCATTAGTATGTATTACATTGTTTGACATGAAATTGTAAGTTAAATTGAATTCTTAAGATAATAACTTACAAAGAGTTGTATACCTAACGTTTTCAAAAAAAACGTTTGTGAACATTTATGTCAAGTTGCGACATGAGGAGAGACTCACTCATTACATTCACTACTTGTTTGATTTTATAAAACTAATTTGATAATTAACGATTCTCATGGACAGCCGTGGGTTAAAAAGATCAAGGCGATTCTAATGAACTTCAAATTGCGAGATATTTATATAATTATTGCTACCACTTTTCCATAGAATACGTCAAATGAGTGTACCTTTCAAGTTTCTGACTCATAGAAAGAATATTTAGGACTGTGGCCAAAAGGTGAGGACGTGGGAGCACCAATGGCAGTGAATGATAGCTACGAGAATCGAGAATGGATAGAGAGAGAGAAAAAGATGTCAACTGTCAGTATAATCTTCATACAATTTAGTACTTTATTCCGTGGGTATCAGAGTGATTTTGTCATAGCCACCATCACATCAGAGGCGAACAAGGAAACGCAGTGACATAACTGCTGACAGTGACAGAACGATACCATTAATGTCCCTAAAGGCAGCGCGCGCTACTCATCCAGCGCATACGTCGGTTATGGTCCTCCGTGTGCACAATTACACCAGTCTCAAGAAATTTCCTATCTTAACTTCTAATTCAAATAACATTGCTCTGGCCAATAAGCTCCATAAAAAACTTTACATGTTATTTTTTGTTATTTTATATACCTTTGACAGGGACATGAACATTCTGTGTTTTTTCTAGAATTTTAGAACACTATGTAATTTCAGCCAAATCACCCGTTGCTTCGTGTTTATTCTTAAAACTTTCAACCTTTCTAACTTTCACATGTATAACATTCGTATGAAGGTCACCAGTGACCAGAAGTGTAGGAAATTATAAGCTGGATCAGTAATACACGTGTTAAGATTAGATCAAAACTAGTATCTTACAATAATGATCAAATTGCAACTAATTTTAGAATAACTGGCATGAAATGTAATGTCGATTCGCAGTATAAGTATTTGACACGGAGAACTCCAATATCGAAGGAAAAGCATATTTAAGTACAAAATTAGCACCAAATCGGGCTTAGGTAGGACCAGTATTTTTTTTACATTTTTATAAAACTAACTAACTAGCTATCTTCACGCTGTATTCCTGACGGGGTAGTCAGAGAGGACACTCTTCTTTTGATTCTTGAAGATTCATCAATTACAGTATCCTATTCGGAATCACAGGTCTTGCAAGCGCCGGTTCTCTGGTTTGGTGTGAAGTTCAGAAGGATACCGCACCGAGAGTAACGACTCGTACAAAACTAATTTTTTTATGATTTGATTTTAAATGTACAGTTTTCAGATATTTTCCTATAGGTATTTGTAGTGTAAGACAGCGTTATTTGCCAAATTTCATAGTAACAGAACATCGTATTTCCTTAAAAGTGTTGAAATGTAAGTTTTCGGCGTCATATACTGACGTAGCTTGTTTAAGTTAACTTAGAAGCTTAACTTTTCTCAGCTTCAAGAGACTGCAAACTTAGTATAAGCTTTTAATTTAAATTCGACGCGTTTCCGAGATAAAAGGATTTTACTCTTGACAGACAGACGGATAGACGGACAAGAAAGTGATCCTATAAGGAATACCTATTAAGGGTTTCGTATTTTTCTATTGAAATACGGAACCCTATATTTTTTTACTTTATTACGTGACCATGGATACATGTCCTTCAGTGAACCTTTGAGTTAAAACAAAACAATTATTGCTTTTCATACATAACACTAAAAAAAATGCTTAAACCATAATAACGTAAGTAGTGGTAAAATTTTAACAATAAACAAATGTTACATATTATGATGCAACTTATAAAATAGGTAACAAAGTTAACAATTAATGTAAAAAAAAAAATCTTATGGCTTCATTCTGTTCTGGTATAAAAAGTCTTGCCAACGCTAAAATCTTGCATTAAATTTAAACTTGCTACGCTCAGAAAGTGACAGTTTGTTAGACGTCTTGACTGCTAAAATGTTTCGCGATTGAACACAATTTAAATTGTCTGCGATTGTCAAGTGCAAGGCGACGGGCGACGTAAATTTTCAATGCGTTCCGGAATGACCTTTGGCTTGTCAAAAATAGGGACAAGGTTTCATAACTTCTTGAGTATAATTACAAAATAAAAATAAAAATGACACTTATGAAGTTTTTATAATCAGAGAAACATTTTGCAATGTGAAGAAAATAAAACAGAACTGTAGGAAAAGCTTAGGAAAAGTGATCGCTGCATAATAAACAGTGTGGATATCAAGCCTCACAGACTAAAAAAAAACCAAACGAAGGACATATTATCTATGCAAATGACAGCAAAAGTGATAATTTATAACGTAAGTATGATGCTAATCTCTGTTACGTAAGTATGATGTATTAACACTATTTTCAGGATTTCATGGTAAACAAGGAATTTCGAATACCAATTGCTTTGTACTTATATTCACCATTAGCTGCGTTCCCCTGCTTTGACTATGACGCCAAAACCATTTCCGAATTCGCTAAAATTTCTATTCTCTATTTTCACCCCCTTTGAGGTGAAATTTGCAAAACCATTCACTGGGTGCTTTCTTTACCCTAAAATATTAAAGTGTCTAGGTGTAAGGGCTTCGGAGGGTGGTTTGATACTGGAGGGAGTCTTCCGGTTATTTTATTTAAGGAAATACTTTTTATATATTTTGGACAACGTGACCGGTTTTACGTTATGATTCATTCTGTTGATTGATGGCACTTGGTGGAACTTGCTTAACATTTTAAATAAAAACACTTGTACTTTCCCACAAATTTTACTTTTTAAATTGACCAGTTTCGCCTTACGTTATTTACGATTTCTGCTATAAGGTTCTTAGCCTATGATCCCTAACGGCCCAAAGTCTCCAGCGTAATAAGATAATATTTAAGATATTTAGGAATTAAATCCTTTAAGAGCCTTTGAAAATGCCGTAACACGAAACCAATTAGAGCAAAAAGTAAATTTTGTGAAAAAGTACAAGTGCTTTATTTAAAAAAAATATGATCCATTCATTTGGATATCGTGATTGACTATGTGGCGACATTCTAACTACAAGTTTCATGCTGCCTACCCCGTCGGGGAAAACGACGTCACCAATATTTATGTAGCGTACAAAATACAACCAATTTGCTACGTAGTAATTTATTTTTGTCACGATAATAATGATAGTCATTACTTAGAATAAAATGAAGTTGCTCCCGCTGTCTGTGTGATTAGAACTTTTAAAGTACTCATCGGATTTTAATGTACTTTTCTTCAACAGATAGAGTGAATCAGGAGAAAGGTTTATATGTATAATAAATGCATATTAGTGTCTACATTAAACACGTGCAAAGCCGATAGTATATTATAAAAAAAAGTGTCCTAATATCCCTAAAAAAAAGACGACATTAATTTACACAAAGCTTGCCGGGGTTCACTGCAAAACATGTGTGTGTACATCGATGAAAATCTTAAACAAAGTAACTTTAAAGTCTCCGATGCGATTTCGTCTGACGAGAACGAGAATATAAAATACCAATGTGGATCTCTTTTCAAACGATTAAAATCACTTTTGATGGCGCACGTTTTGAAACATCTTGGATTCTGTGTCAGTGTGCTTGGAAGTATAACGTAAACTGTGTGTGAAAGGCACAATACTTAATACAATATGAGATGATTAAATATGCTTCCTTTCAACCCATTCGATGCCCACTCCTGGGCATAGGCATCCCCAAAGATCGGCATAACGTACGGTCTTGGCCGCAACTACTACGCAATTTCGGGTGCGTGTCCGTCATTCGAGAACCTTTTGACCCCTCTTTTAATTCCGTTTTATTCACAAATATCTTAAATATTATCTTATTACGGTGGAGACTTTAGACAGTCGGGGATCAGAAGCTAAGAGCCTCATAGCAGAAATCGGCCGTCGGATGCGACAGAACAATGGTGACTCTCTTTCAGGATTACTGATGCAAAGGATGGCCATTGCTATTCAGAGCGCAATGCCGCCTGTTTCATGGGCACCTTGGTGCCGGGAGCTATGCGGGACGGTTTAATTTGACGGACAATTATATTGACATTTTGCTACTGTATTTATATTTGATTAATTACATTGCTTATTGTAAACGTGATTTAATATTATTTTAACATTCTTATTTTCAGTGCTTATTGTGCTCAGAGAGACAAAATTGATTTCAATTGCTAATTTGCAGTTTTATAATAGCTGAAAACCAACAACGCAACACTATTTTAGTTGGCGAGCAGTTTCAACAACTGCATGTCCGCAAGGTTGACGTGCATTTCAAATGCAGTTGGACCACATCGACCGCTCAGCTTACTTGCACTCAGCTTGTTAGAACTGCATGTCTACTGCACACGGACTGTTATCGGTTTTTTTTTGCAGTTACATTGCAATCATACTACAGCATTGAAACTGCAAATTAGCAGTCGGAGTGCAGTCAAAATGCAGTTCGTTTCTTTAGGGCGTTATAAATCACACGAAGTGTATTCGTAAATTTATAAGTCAGGTGTGAATCAAATTTTTTGTATTGAACTAGATACTCTTTAGCCTTCTGTTCTTTCATATTTTTGTATAAATAACCCTGTTATTTTCTTAATATAAATCTCTCGACCTGGAAGTTTAATATAGACAATATCATCAAAATACCGCTCACCTGTTCAAAAGTGATCCTATCGATGTATTTATTTTTATTCTACAAAGATTTTATATTATGTATTTATGGTTCAAGCAATGCACTTGTAGAATGCCTTAGTCTCAACCGGAAGGTGCCAAATATTAGCATCGTATTGTACAGTGACTCAATATCTACTTACTGTCTTCTTGCTGCTAAAGCATTCTGGTCCCTTTCTGCTGTCTGCTTCTCCTGCAAGACGCTAGATGGCACGTAGCCTTGGCGAGTGCGAAGTTCTCCACCTTGTACATCTTCTAAAACCCGCACCAGCCATCTGTAATTAAGAAAGAAAATCGTGAGACTTAACAGCAATAAAAGATTGGTATGTATGTAAATAATATGAGGCTCATTAGAGTAGTAATCTGCTGGCCATACTCAGACAATAAATAAATATTGTGAGACATTTTTTTTACACAGCGCCATCTAACCCATGTTGTTTTTTGGGATCTAGACGAGTGATAAACATACATAAGATATACCCAAACTACGAAACAAACATTATGTTATTTATAATTTTTTTAAATTATTTGAATCTCACAAATATTTTTTCCGACCCGGGAATCGAATCCGGGAGTTCAGTCGCGACTGTCAAATAAGTAAATATCTACGTCTGCGCGGCGCTAAAGAGTCACCGTGTGGTCCTGTCAATAATCTACATTATACTCGGATTGCTATTTATACGTCACGTCGAATTTACGTCACGGTAAAACCGAGACAGGGAACTCATTCCATACATTCAGATGTTATAGGTATCTCATAATATAATTGTTGTTGAAGTGTAATATATAAGTTTATATTTTTAGAAATTAAATTAACATACACAACATATTTTGCAAAAATACTAGTTCTTAATAAATTTAAACGGCACATTGTTAATGGCTTAATGGGATTCAAAAATACATCTGAAAGTTGACAATTATGTAGTACGCGGTTAATTACAGAATATACAACATGTTTTGACAAGTAAAAGCTATGTTCTAAAAAATGGTACATATATTTTAAAACAGTTTAATAAAATTTCGTAAAATTTTGTTAGGAATTTGAACAAAACAACATTACAAAGAGACATTTAGTTTAGTTATATATTTATTAGGCATTAATATTCCTTAATTATATTGTGGAAAATACGGAAAACTATAACATTAATTTATATTTAACATCTGTTTTGGCAAAGGTCTAATATGAAAATTTATGAGAAGGAATATTCGATACTAAATAATTATAATTTGAAATTATCTTTCAAGAAAATCCATCACGCCTGAAAATCGTGATAATATTCATCCTATTATCTTTATTATAAGTAAAGATAAATATAATTAAAGTGTCTGATGTAATTCCAAAGCTTTTCACCAAATGTATATGAAAGTACTTATATCAGTATATAACATCAGCTACCTGCCTGTGAAAGTCCCGTTAAAATCGAACCAGTCGTATCATAAATTAGGCGGATAAAAATACAGATATATTTTTTTTGTAACTACAGTTAGTACAACATACGACTGGTTCGATTTTAACGGGACTTTCACAGGCAGGTAGCTGATGTTATATGGAGTACTTTAGCCACATTTAATTCTCGTATTTCCTAGGTATCGGACTCTACGCGGGTGAAACCGCGAAGTGTCCGCTAGTCAGCTATACTTTAAATATATAATACTGAAGAGTTTGTTTGTTTGGTTGGGTTTGTTTCGCTAATCTCAGAAACTACTGGTTTGAATTAAGAATTTCTTTTTGTATTGGATAGTCCATTTATCGAGGAAGGCTATAAGCTATATATCATCACGCTACTACCCTGGAGAGCGGAACAGTAATCAAAAACCTCAACAAATCGCACAAATGTTTATACATTTTTGTAAAAGTTAAAGCGACGGTATCAAATAGATGCGAAAGGGGTTCAAAGTATGTCACGGCCGGAGCCGCGAGGGTCAGCTAGTAAAATTTAAAACACTATACAGAATGAGCAGATACTATATAACATTTCTGTTAGAATATGTAAGACGATTCGATTCGATTAAATTCTTTCCAATACTAAAAACAGGGCTTTCCTCCTCCGTAATCTTAGTGTAACTCTAAAACCCTACCCGAATTTGAGCCTACTAGGATCAAATATCGTTTCGATTTTGACTTTCGGTATTGCTAGGAGCGTCTGCCGTCCACCCAACCTCTTAAAGTCGTCTGGGTTATGCCTGGTCCATTATTCAGCAGGTGCACCCCCGCTTGGGCCCCAAGATCTTGATGGGGCCCCATACACCATATAAACGCTTCAAGCATTCATAAATAAAATAAAATAAAAATAAACGCCAATCACGCCTTATCCCCGAAGGGGTGGCAGAGGCATATTATATGCCCACTTTTCACCGTGTGGATTTCTGTCCCACGTAATAGGTGGTGAGCCCATTGCCGTGTTGAAATAGACAGACGCAGGTTGTGGCTACCTGCTGTTGAAATTTTTCATGCCGCCCATAAGGCATTCAACCAGGCTTAACGACTGCCATATAATTGGCAACCGGGACCAACGGCTTAACGTGTCTTCCGAAGCACGGAAACGCTCGCAAATGTAAATGCCACAAAGTGGTCACCCATCGGAGGACCAGCCATAGTGAAAGTTGCGTAACTCAGTGATCGTTTACAGAACACTGAGATCGCGGGGCCACGAGCGCTTCAAGCATTCAAAATGTTTTATTTAATAGAGTGGATGATCTGAGTAAACCGCGTAAATCGTTTCGCGCTAAATTATGAGCAACATTCTAGAGTAGTTATAAATTAAACGAGTTATTTTTCATAAATATGTTTGAAGCTCGAAAAGATATCTCGAAAACAAGAACAGCTTTATGTAAAACAAAATAGGTTACCGTGATCTTAATAATGGATCTTTCAATATGTCAGCGTAAGCATAAGTTAAGAATCTGTGGCACATTTGCTGGCCCTTGCGATATGTAGAGGGTATTTTACGTGTAGCGAATAAATAAAGAAGATTACACATTCATCTATACCTAGCGGATGTCCCGAGGTTCCACCCTTGTACTGTCCGTTCCTATGGGAATACGGAAATAAATTGAAACTTGGTGAAATGCCATTTCATAGTCTAGATAGACTGCATCAGTCGGTTGGTGATTGTCCCAATTTCGAGTCCACTTGTCCAAGCATGAGAGTAAAACATGACAGTAACTGTTACCAACTGGTAACAGTTGAGCGCCATTCTAGTTTTTGCAGGGTATAGCAACATGAACAACATGAACTTTCAAATTTAATAAAACACAAGTATTTTTAATTGGCAAATCAGTTTTAATACGTAGATGTATTAAATTGAGAGGCTTTAAGAATTTATAGGTAGTTGTATTAAATTAACTTTTAAGTATTATTGGACATAAAAACTACTTAAAATGCCGCCAAAACTTCAGTCATTGAAATAGTAAAACGCTTCATAAGAAATAAATGTTCATTTAAAAGCAGTAAACCCTTAATCGTGTCCACATTGTATAGGATTTTATGTGTCTAATAAAAGTGTCGAAATTAACATGTATTTAAACAATTAAAAAGAAGAAAAAAATTATAGTAGGCAGGCAAACAAAAATAGTTTTGTCACAACATTAATTTTTATGGTTATTATATAGCGTATTTAAAAATGTAAAAACATCACACAAAACTCTAGATATTTTTAAAAGAAAACAGCTGCGCCCCCCACTGCTCGTGACATTCTTTGAACACCCGTTGCAACTTTTCATACACTAAACTTTCATACAAACTTGTTACCCTATTTTACACCCTTAACGGCAGAATTTCGACGGTTGTTAATCTGTGATGTCTGATATTGACTGAGGTCAAGATCAAGTCTGATATACCATCAAAAATTAAAAAAAAAATAAATTACTAATTTTCTAAACCACAAAACAGTATGTAACAACAGTCTTAGCTTAATAAATTCATTTAAAGAAATTTCTAAGAAAAACACATATCTGTTAATAATTCAAAAGATTTAAAATAATGAGGTTTGTATTTAATAAAACAGCTCTCATATATTAGAACCTGCAATTTGGAATTATATCAGAAATTGGCCGATACATCTTGGCTATTGACCGTGTGGGATGTTGGCCAAAATGCTAAATCATTTTTATAAAAAAAATGTTCATACATTTGTAGGTCGAATATGTTGTTGTACGAAATAGAGTTTGACTAAAAGATGCTAACCCGAATTAAGGTTAGCTTAATAACAATGTATTTGTGTATGTAGTTATTAAGATCTCCTTTGAAGTGAGTGATCCAAATGAATCAAAGTGATTGGTCCAACTTTAAATAACACCTTTGCGTACTGTCATTATTATAATGGTTTCTGTGTACTGTCAGTCGTTCTTAATCTGGTTTTAATAATTAAATTGATTGAAATGACTTATTTTATTTTAAACCATGACGCAATAATAGAGCTGTCATAAAATTATAGATATATAGCTGTCATATTTGAGCTGTAATAAAATAAATAAAAAAATAAAATAAATATGTGTGGGACACTTTTCACACAGCGCCATCTAGCCCAAAGTAAGCTAATATTAGCTTGTGTTTTGGGATCTAGATAACTGATAAACATACTTATATATTTCTAAATACATACATATTATAGATAAAATAACACCCAGACACAGAATAAACTATCGTGCTCATCACAGAAAGTTCTATCCTGAGTGGGAATCGAACCCACGACCTCTTGCGTAGCAGTCGGATGCACTCCCACCGCGCCACAGAATAAATAAATAAATAAATAAAAATATCTTTATTTTGCATAGACCATTTTAACGGCGCTTACACAAAATGTCATACACTATTTAAAATATTTAAAGCGACCACCGGTTCGGAACGCGGTCCACCTGAGAAGAACCGGCAAGAAACTTAGGAAGGCTTAGAGGCAGCATTAAATACTTTTAACTAACCTTATAGCTACTAATTGAAACGAAAAAGCAAATATACGTCCACTTGTAACTGACAGCTCTGTTAAGGCGTCATGGTTTAAAATAAAATAAGTCATTTCAATTTCAATGAATTTAGTTTTTCATTGCATGCAAATCACTGTTGAATAACCGCGACCGAACTTTGTCATTAGGCAAAGTTTTTTAGACGTTTTAAATTTTTGTAGTAAGGGTAAATCTTAAAATGTATGAAGACTTCTTTAAGGTATTTGATTATCTTCCACTCACTAACTTCTACATGTCCAATTGATTGAAAACATGGCGTCAGGAGTTGAACATATTGTATATTTATCATGCTATCTTATAAAACTAAATACATAATTTAAGGTTAAATTCCGTGACCCATTAACTCGGCAGTCTATATTAATGCTGTTTATTCCTTCAGCGAGTTTTAATAGCAGACCAATGACCTCCGCGCTGCATACGTCATCGTCATCCGTGACTAGCTCTTATACATACAACAAACTGACCGGACGTTATGATGTACAGTACTCTGCATGTTGCGAAAGCTACAGCGTATGTTGCATGCGTATTTCTGGACGCAATGTTGTAACGACCCAGTACTTTAATGTATGCGGTTGAGTTATAGACTATGTAAATCTTCGTTGTTTTTTACTCATAAAGCAGAACTGACAAAGTTAGTCAGTTCGAGAGTCAGTTAAATAAATAAATATTGTGGGACACTTCACACACCGCCATCTTACCCAAACTAACTTAAGCTTGTGCTATGGGATCTGGACTACTGATATCAATACTTAAACATTTTAAATACATACATATTATACATAGAAAGCAACCCAACTCCGAAACAAAGATTTGTGGATCACAAAAATATTTATTCCGTTGAATATTGCTCGACATTAACATCTGCTGGAGTCATTATCGCCTGCTTCGATCAGATGATCGGAGGTTATTATAACACTCGGGGACTAATGATAGATACTTCTCACAAAATTTTTCGAATTGCTCAGGAATATTAGCTGCTGAGGTTCCAACAAGAACCTCTGAACCCTAGCAAATTTCAACATACTAATGGTGCACCATTTGATGCTGTAAGGTCCAGACATTAGATGAGAATCGCCTCCAACAATGTTGAAAAAGAAAGTAAAATTATAGCTGCTCCCGCAGCCAGTAAACGCGGGCCACACACTCCCAGGTTCAGGTAGGGTTTTGGAGCATCTTGACGCTAAGAGAAAGGGCAGGATAAGAAAATGATACTTACTATGTTTTTATCTTTCTCAGGTTGGCATATTGTCGCAGTTAGTATCTATACTATATAAAGCTGAAGAGTTTGTTTGGTTGAACGCGTTGAACTACTAGTCTGATTTGAAAAATTATTTTTTTGTTAGATAGCCCATTTATCGAGGAAGGCTATAGGTTATATATCATTACGCTGCTACTCTGGGGATCAGAGCAGATAAATGTCGACAAATAGGGCAAATTTGTATGCATCATTGTAGAATTTATAAGCGACGGGAGGTCGAAATATTCCACGGGCGAAGCTTTGGGGGTCATCTACTATATTATAAAGTACGAACCGATCATAATTTTTTTTTCAAAATCTCGGTTTATACTATTTTATATACTACTCGGGACTTCACGCGATACAACCACGGGCACTTCAACACGCTCGAAACTTCGGTGAATGTAAGCAGAATATTGTTTTGCGTGAAGTCCCGAGTAGTATATAAAATATATTCATTAAAAGTTTGAGGAAGAATACAATGATATGATCTAAGGTTACAATTAGCCAAATGTAATTTGCCTTATAATTAGCAAAACACGTGACAAAAGACCTTTCTCCTTCTTTCGTCTACGCTTTAAAGTTGTGCTAGTAAACGGGTACAATAAAATAACATTACTCTTCTGTTGCTTTTATACAATATAGGTATCAAATGAAAGGATTTGTTGAGAATTAATATTGAAAGGGCGCTTAAAAAGAACTTATTTAAAAGATTAGCGTTTAAAATATTGCACTATTCATTTTGCCAAAGGACCACTATGAAATACATAGATCTTAAAATGAAAACGTTCCAGATTTCAAATCCATTCATAAACAAAAAACATCGTTTAAATCAAATATCTACACGGCCTGGGTTTTTAGCGCACCCAGATATTTTGTAGGGCGATGAGAAATGTCCATGTTTTCTTTATGTGCGCGATGATTGGAGTATGGCACTGCGACGTAGCTTAATTAGTGCTTGCTGATTGGTTGACTACCTATTTGTTCTGTATTTAAAACTAGATCACCTGGAGAACTTTGTTACGCGTATCGCCTTAGATTTTGTTGATATTTTAGACAAAATAAAAATACTCCATCCATCCACGTATGGGTTTCATGAAAAAATATTTGAGGTTCAGTTCTAATTATGGGGAACCCCCAAAATTTATTGCTTGTTTTTATTTTTGTGTGAAGATCTTAATGCGGTTCTCAGAATACATCTACTTACCAAGTTTCAATAGTATAGTTCTTATAGTTTCGGGAAAAAGTGGCTGTAGCGTACGGACGAACAGACAGACATGATGAATGCATTATTGATCCATTTTTTGCCATTTGGCTACGGAATCATAATTTTGCTAAAAGAAAACGATACTAAATATACATATATATACATTGTCTAGAATGCACACCAGTAATCTATCTACCTAAATCAGACTATGTTAAACCATTCTTAAATAAATTTTCCTTAAAACACTAGAAATGTCAGTAATCTTACATATCCATAAAATTTAATGAGCAAACCGATTGGGAAAGTCAACTGAAACAGCAATACACAGTTTAGTAAGTCGGGTGAAGTAGAGTGTGGTTCAGAGGAATTTTCATTGCTGTGGTGTGCTTCTGTTACGGCCACCCATTATTTTTATACCACAGGTGGCAGACAAGCTTACCTGATGGAGAGTGGTCACCGTAGCCTATGGAAGTTTGCAACACCCTGCATCTGCTGCTGCATGCTCTAACCTATTGTGGTTTCGTGGATCGTAAATATCGGATCGGAGTCATCCAAACCTCTACCGCGCAAATGTCATCGATATTCGAGTTCTATGAACATCGATGGCCCTAGGATGGCAACGCACTTGCAGTGTTAACCTTAATATTGCAAGTGTCTATAGGCGACGGTAACCACTTAAATTAACACCAGGTGGGCCGTAAGCTCGTTTGCCATGTCGTAGTATAAAAAAAAATCGATGACATTTGGGCAGTAGAGGATTTAGATCCGAGATTTGTGAATTGCGCTAATGATATACGTATCTGGCTATGAACCTAATTGAAGTAAAGACTTCATTTAGGTTCGTAGGTATAAGCTAAATATTCCAGTAGTGCATAAAACACATTAGATTTCTTGCGTAGCTTCGTTAGAAACGTCTAAAAATTGTAGTCTAAAAGCCCTTCTCTACAGTTATTTTTTTATAAAATCTATTTATTTCTTTTGCAGTGAAAACATAATTTTAGTATAAATGTGTGTGTGTATAAAAGAAATACAATATTTTAAATCCAGTGTTGAAATCATTGTTGGTTTAGCCCAGATTCGTTAATACTGCTTGGTAATAAATACAATATCTATACAATTGTACCGATTTGAAAAGAATTTCTACATGTATTCAAAAACAATGTACCTATTAATCCCTCTATTTGGGATATACGTAAATGATATTGGAGATGATGTAATTAACCACAGACCAATGAATAAATGTCAATCACACTCTCTACTAGAGACATCTTGCGCTATATTCTACTAATATTATAAACGCAAAATTTCATAAGAATGGATGTTTATTACGCTTTCACGTGAAACTTTACAATAATATAGCTTACACATAAGAATAACACAGGCTACTTTTTATCCCGGGAACAAGTTTCTGTGGGAAATCGGAACGGGAAAACTTCACCACGCTTGCGGAGCCGCGGGTGTCAACTAGTTAAATAATAAATAAATATCCATCACGCCTTATCCCCGAAGGGGTGGCAGAGGCATATTATATGCCCACTTTTCACCGTGTGGATTCCTGTCCTACGTAATAGGTGGTGAGCCCATTGCCGTGTTGAAATAGACAGACGCAGGTTGTGGATACCCGCTGTTGAAATTTTTAAGCCGCCTATAAGGCCTTCAACCAGGCTTAACGACTGCTATTTTACTGGCAACCGGGACCAACGGCTTAACGTGCCTTTCGACGCACAAAATTTTATTTAATTATTTAATCTAATGGCTTCATTTAACAACACAACTGTCAATGTTAATTACATTACATTAATTTAAACGTATTATCGTGATTATCACACAAATCTATCGTCATCACTTCTAATAAGTATGCTAATTTTTACTACAGCTCAGAATCAGTTCAAAGAAAACAGTCCATCCATTACTGCTCTATAAATAATCCCGGTCTGTCCCACATTCGTCACCCCACATCGAGTTCATGGCGCAGGGTTATGGAAACCTCTTTTTTGTCTACGTAATGGATATCAATAGAAACGCATTATACATCATCATTGAGCTAAGATTCGTTCGTAGTTTTATGTTGACAATCTATATTTAACATTAATAGTCCCTGATCAAATTCAACATAATATCAACATACAGTCATCAAGTATTTGAGTTGAATTCTTTGTTAGTAAAACAGATTTTTTATTTATTATCGATTGTATTTTTTTTGTACTACTGTGGTAGCAGTCGAGCATACGGCCCACCTGATGGAAAGTGTTCACTGTAGCCTATGGACGTTAGCAACACCAGAGGTGCAGCACTCGCGCTGCGGACCCTTTAAAAACCTTCTAATACAAAAAGATGTTTCCTTTTTTTCTATTATAGCACTAGCACCTTTTATATTGACATAAAAAGAAAATGTTCAGTTAGTCAGGGTGAAACGTCAGGCGACTAAATAAGGTACGAAACATTCATTTACCTTCGTTAAAAATACTCATAGTCATACTTGTAGAATGCGATCGTTATAAAGTTATTACAACAATGAGTTTTGTTTATAATACTATAAAATATACACAGTATAAAAATCTATTATAAACTTCAGAATTTAATAAACAAAAGAACAGCAGTTTACACTCAGTGCCAAGTTACCCCGTTGACCCTATTCTCTGAACCTGATCACCCACGGCTCTAGCAGTTTCATTATCTCTGGTTTATGGCAAATGAAACCATTATAAAACTATAAATTATCTGTACAATGTAAATAAAACAATATCTTGTTCTGTCTAAATAATTTCTTAGGTTTTTAATCCAGGTTTATTGGAGATCCAACAGCTGGACATAATGTAAAGACAGAATACCGTGTATTTATAAACAAGGGGATTAGTATAATACTTTGGATCAAAGTAGATTATTTGCTAGCGCAATAATCGAGTATTTTCCGATGAATCTATTTCAATGTGGGTAAAGTCGTTTGCGATAACTCATTAACAAAAAGTAGTAAGTAGCAGTTTCCAAAATTTTAATAGTATCTTTATAACCTATAATTGTTCTAAATATTACATTGAAACTAAGTACCTATAAAGATTTATCCCGGGAACAAGTTCCTGTGGGAAACGGGAACGGGAAAGCTTCTCGGCGAAGCCGCAGGCGTCAACTAGTTAATACTAAACTTATAAAGCTGAAGAGTTTATTTGTTTTGTTGAACGCGCTAATCCGAGGAACTACTGGTTCGAATTGAAAAATATCCTGTTGTTTTTGATAGCCCGTTTATCGCAGAACGCTATAGAATATATATCTTCACACTCCTACCCAAAATAGCAAAGCAGTCATGATAAACTTTCGTACTTTATAGTAAGATTAACAAATGACGGAATAAAATGAGTGCCACGGATTTGAAGTATGTCGGGGGCTAAACCGCGGGGCTCAGCTAGTAAAAAATAAAATTATATTACAATAATTGAGAATAAAAATTACGTCAAATCTATAAACCCTGTACCATTCTCAGTGTTTTTAATCCTAGCAGCAATTCCTCGCCCAATAACAGGCGCCATCTTTTGCATCTATAACATAACATTAATGCTATGAATATCCTACAGAAACTCATCTACCACGTTCGTTGCCATCACAAAAAATGGGTTAAATAAACGATAAAAGAACGACACCATTATCCTAAAGTGCTCTTTTAAATTCACGTCTAAAATTTAGAACCAATATAGCATCTTCTGCTAAATAAAATATAACTATATTTACTAAGAATACGTCATATTTTTCTCAATAAGTAAGTCGGGATCTGCTAAGATTCTTCTATTTTACATTTCCACTCAAACGTTAAGGCGACTAGAGCAGCCCAAAACTTTTTAACATAACCACTACTAAATTTGTTGGTACTAATATGATACAAAAACAAAATTTCAGATTGCTTAAAGTGAATATTCATTTTTAAATGGCGCGTAAAAAAAAGATAGAAAGTAAACACATTAATTGGGCAGAGTACATAAATACACAAAACAGTTAAATAATAATATAATATCGTTGGGACAACTGACACAAATCCATCTGATTTCAAACTAAGCAGAGCTTGTACTATGGTAACCAGATAGCTGATAAACATACTATAAAGTATGGTGTTTAACCATACTTTATGAAGTAAGCTAATCGGGCATTTTTGGGGAAAAAACCTTTAATCTCGCCACTCTGTTACCGTTATCGACCACTCTGTACGTAATGTAAAATATAATATGTAATGTAAAATATTCCCTGATGATTAAAAAAATACACACGAAATGGTTAAAGTTTTCACTCCTGTCGGAGCTTCCGGAGTGTCACTGTCTCACTGTTAGTTAAACAAAAAAGAAATTCAAATAGTTAAAACTACGTTAAAAAGAACTGACTTTAAAACTAAAATATAAAAAATAACTTAATAAAGATTTAATTTAATACCTCTTATGCAAACCTAATACTTTAAGCTACGAGCGCTTCTTCCGAGATTTTATGCAATCGTATTGGTCAAAATATTTCTCAGATTTTCCACTCCGCACGATCGCTCCACTTCAATGACACGGGTTAATAATAATATAAAATCAACCTAAATGAAAACTCCTAAAAAGCCGTACACAAACTAAAGTTCCACGTAAACAACGTCCACGTAAATAAAAATAGTAATAAATTTTAAAAATGTTCATAGAATGAAACTACTTGGCCAAACTCTGTTAAATTCTTATGGAACCAAATGTCAACTATTCCGCATCCAACTAAAAACTAATCACGTAAATCGGATCATAAATCTCAGCGTAATCTGTGTGCATACATAGAAAAATTCCAATCGAATTGAGAACCTTTTTGAAGTCGGCTAATATTTTTATAGATACACATTTATCAAGGAAAGCTATGGTGCTATATATCATCACGCTACTACCAAGGAGAGCGGAGCCGTAATCATAAAGGTCAACAAATCGGACTAATTTTCACACAGTAAATATTGTAAAATATTTATAAAATGAAAACTACTAGGCCAAACTATGTTAAATTTTTATGGGACCAAATGGCAACTATTCAGCAACGAACTAAAGAAGAATCACGTAAGTTGGATCATAAATCTCAGCGTAATCGATGTACATATATAAAAAAATACCAATCGAATACATAACCTCCTCATTTTCGAAAGTCGATTAATAATATAAAAACAAAATTCAAAGAACAAAATTATACGGTACTTAACATTTCGATTATTTTGTACAATTTCTATTATTTATTTAGAAGTTCTATTGTGAAATTTTAAAAACATTGAATTAAGTAGAATACTATTTTGTAGCTACGAATAAAACAAAAACGCCGAAAAGCTTGGCGACGTCAATGTTAGTAGTGAGAATGTGGAAAGTGTATGGCAGAACCTTAGGGATAGTATGGTAAATGCCGCTGTGGAAGTGTGTGGAGAAACAAGAAGAGGCAGTAGTAATAAGCGTGACGCAGAGATACAAGCTGCAAAAAGTTAACACGAAGGCACTGATAGAAGAAGCTCGTGAAAGGTGCAGAATGAAAGCGGATGAAAGGTTGTCGTCCAATTTCCGGGATAATGCCAGGCGCTTCTGGAAAGAGGTAGGCAAGACCCGGAGTTGTTCGGCAATCTGCAGTATGAATAAAGTGCTTAGTGATAACAATGACGTCCTAACAGACCAAACTGACGTCCTGCAGAGATGGAGTGAATATTATGGAAAGATGTATGCAAGAAAAGACAGAGATGCCACATCGGGAAGTGGAGCTCACTTCGATGCTCCGGATCCCGATGTCATTGAAGTCATTAGTAAGAAAGAAATTGAACAAGCGATAAGAAGTATAAAATGTGGAAAGGCTGAGGGAAAAGACAGAGTTACTGCTGAGATGATCAAGTACGGTGGGTCGCGCGTCTGGGACACTCTATGTCTGTTATGCAACTTGTGCTGGCGGACGGGTGAGGTCCCAGATGACTGGCGAATAGCAGTTCTAGTACCTATCTACAAAGGGAAAGGCTCGCGCCTAAACTGCAACAGGGCGATCAGCTTGGTCAGCTTAGCTAGTAAGGTGTATGCAAAGATTATAACAGCAAGAATGCAAGAAAAGTCTGAAAGGTATTTATGGGAGGCTCAATGCGGATACCGACGTGGAAGAGGTTGCATGGATCAAGTGTTTTCTCTCCGCATGATCGCGGAGAAGTTTCTGGCTATTAGCCAGAGGGTTTCCTGCGCTTTTGTGGATCTGGAGAAAGCATTTGATAACGTTGTGGAGAAAACTCTGTGGGATTTGCTGCCCGGATATGGTGTGGACGGCTCGCTGCTGCGGGCAATACAGTCGCTTTATAAGGACTGTAAGGCTTGCTTGCGAGTAGGGGGGGGATGTATCACCTCTTTTTGATGTCTGTACAGGCGTCAAACAGGGTTGTGTCATGTCCGCCTGGCTGTTCATAGTGAATCGACTTGACTTTTTTGACGATTGACTGCCTCTGTGGCGCGGTGGGAGTGCATCCGACTGCTACGCAAGAGGTCGTGGGTTCGATTCCCACCCAGAATAAAACTTTGTGTGATGAGCACGATGGTTTATTCTGTGTCTGGGTGTTATTTATCTATAATATGTATGTATTTAGAAATATATAAGTATGTTTATCAGTTATCTAGATCCCATAACACAAGCTAATATTAGCTTACTTTGGGCTATATAGCGCTGTGTGAAAAGTGTCCCACAATATTTATTTATTTATTTATCTGGACAGTTGCCTGCAGAAATTGAAAGATTGTGATATGGGTGTGAATTTAGTTGACTTTTCAGTAAACTGTCTGCTGTACGCTGATGATGCGGTGCTCATGGCCTCATCAGAAGCCGACCTTCAGGCATTAGTCACTAATATGAAAGAGGAGTGTGAAAGTAAGGGTCTTCGCTTGAATGCAAGTAAGACTAAGGTTCTATTATTTGAAAGAAATGACGTAAGAACTAAATGCGAGATTAGGGTAAACCAGGAACGTCTAGAGCAAGTGAATGAAATTGTGTATTTAGGGAGTATGTTTAGCGCGGATGGAGGATGTGATTCGGATGTAGAACGGCGAGTAGCTGCCGGAAACAGAGTTAACGGTGCTTTGTCCCAATTAGAAAAGCGACAAAGCATCGTAAAAGAAGCACGACTGGCGATTCATAACGCAGTGCTAGTGCCAACTTTGCTTTACGGTAGCGAAACCTGGGTATGTCAGCAGATGCATGAAAGTAAATTGAATACTGTGGAGATGCGATCACTTCGAAAATTGTGCGGCGTTACCTTGGCCGACCGAATACGTAACGAAGTCATACGCAATATGGCAGGTTTGAATGAAAGTGTCAGCGTTAAGCTGGAAAAGGGCGTGCTCCGTTGGTTTGGACACGTCCAACGAATGAGTGAGGAACAATTGACGAAGAATACATATTGTGCGAAAGCACAGGGTAGAAGAGGTCAGGGTAGGCCGAGACTTACATATGAAGACCACGTGAGCAGATTGCTCAGAAACGGAAAGGTCAAAAGTACTCGGATACCCAGACGTGCGTGTATGAAGCGATTGATGAATCTCGAAGAAGCGAAAAAAGTATGCATGGATCGCGAAGCCTGGCGATCTGTCCTCTCTGACTACCCCGTCAGGGATACAGCGTGAAGATAGTTAAGTTAAGTTAATAAAACGAAAGCTAAATATCGGACAGTTTTAGCGAATCAAAAACAAGAAACATCAGAAATAGATGACTGCATTTAACGATCGAACGTAAACATGAGAATTAGGTCAAAAGCAACAACCATGAAACTCCCAATTATAAACATTAAATTCAAGATGTGAACGCATTTACAAAAATCAGGCCTTCTCCAGACATCCGAAATTAGAATGAAAGGTAAACAGTAACTAGGACAAACAATACGAGAGAGACTAGTGAAACTATATATTACAGAACACGGACATAAAAAAGGCACGGACGAGAAATTGTAACTGAAATAAGTTTTCATTTCTTTTAACAAACTTAAATCAAAAACTGGTATAAAAACTGTCAATTGTCTGCCATTTTAAATGAAATAATCGTTAATTAAAAAATTTAAACTATAAGTACTTATTTCGACGTAAATAATATCATGTACGTAGCTAGTTGCAGATAGTTTTAAACCAAATTAAATTTAAATTTAATCTATGCAAATATATAAAATTTAAAGTTTTTACTCGTAATACCAAATTAATATAAAAGTATATATTCAGTATTTACATAAAATAAAACATTTAATTATAATTTTTTCTCTGTCTATGTGTTTGTTCCGGCTAATATTGTATATTCATAATAAAATTCTAAAAATTTATAAAAATTGTAACCAACTAATTAATCAATAATTCAAAAAAATTGTCGTAACATTTAATTACAGCGATGTCGAAGCTATGCTTGGTGGTCTAGACATTTAGTCCGACACACAAAAATACACATTTGCACACATACACGCATGTACACACTCACACTCACTTACACACACACACACACACCCCCACACCCACACACACACACACACACTCACTCACTCACACACACACACACACACACACACACACACACACACACACACTCACACACACACACACACACACACTCACACACACACACACACACACACACATACACACCTTATTAATCCTATTATTTTTAGTTTTGTTTTTTTTTTGCTTTTGCATTTCCATTACTTAAAAATAAATAAACAAACAATATGTAATTAGTTACAAATGGGTGAAGACACTGGTCCCTGAGATACAGTTTACACTAGTTCGGGGACCAGGGGACTTACCAGCGTTGTAAACATTTTGTGTCAATAAGAATTTATTATTATTATGTTTCTACTTTTCACGGGTATCTTCTTTTTTTTATGAAGATACCCGGGCTTTTGGTAGGCGTACATGGGGACATACTGGTCCATAACGCAGAGGCCCTTTGAGAATTTTAATCTAAAAGGTAATGAGACACACACTACAGACAGTCCACGCCCGCCTTATGTAGAAAAATGATAGTGGAGTTAAACTATTGTATAATATGCTAACTACTAAATGGGCTATTGAGTTGAAGGTTAAATGGAGTATGTAACTAAAACTATGGATGAAAACGGCGTCTGCCATTTTAATAATTATTATCAAATTAATTAATTAATTAATTTTAATTATTATTATTATACTACTCGGGACTTCACGTGAAACAATTGTGTACTTACATTCACCGACAATATCGATGACACAATTTGCTAGTTTTTAAGACGTCCTATTACTGTCTTGTACCATATTAGGTATTAGTTAGTTAGAGCCACTTAGTGGCCGTCCCGTTATAACGTTAAAATCGGTTTATTCATTACAGAAATTACCCAGAACATAAAGTTGTTTTTAAAGTTTCGCGGTTTATACTCATAATTTATATACTACTCCGGACTTCACGTGAAACCATTATGTGTTTACAAAATGTTTCAAACCGGCAATTGTAAAACAATTTACAAAATATTAACAGAACCAAATTGAATACTTAACGTAAGACAGTGATCGAGATTACGTCCGTACTTTTTTTAGGTCTTCGATTGCAGAACGGTGTGTCCCACCGTGTGGGAGCAGTCATGTTAATAATGCTAATATTGTACCGTAGATTATTTCGGTGCCAACATACAAGCCAATTTTTGTAACCATTTTACTTTGAGCCTCATCTTCTTTTTAACAGTTTTATTCAATAAAAACGTCAGAAGCACGTTGAAATAAATTGGCAGGTCTCATGAAATTGGTTGCAATTCACGTTTCCGCGAAATGATTATGAAATTTAGATTTTTTTTTTTCAGTACCGAGGATGTTGACCTCATACGATATTTCGATGTAATGAGATTATTTATGCAAGAAATAAATGCAATTTAAGTCTTATAAATGCGCGTAAAGATTTACGTTGTTAAGATATTTACGTTACGCGAGTTTTTATGTGGTGTTTGTAATATTCATTCTTATTTAACTCAAGGTGAGTTTTAGGCGAGACTTTATATTTAATCTTACGGATATCTAAATTAAATAGTGCAATTAATTTATCATCTATGATTCTATTTCTTCATAATACATATTTTTTATTAGCAATCGTTATATGAATTCTCGAAGCTTTGCTACTACAAATAACTAGAGATAAATTTACATATGTAAGCATGGGTCGTGAGGCTCGGCAATCTGCCCTCTATGACTACCCCGTCAGGGATCAAGGCACGAAGAAAGCTAAGAAAAATCTACATCAGGTCAACGCTATTGCGACGAATGTGGTCGTTGTATTTATTTTATACAATTTAGTTTAACAATTTTTTATAAAACTACATACATACATACATATTGACACGCCTTTATCCCCGAAGGGGTAGGCAGAGGCATATTAAATGCCCTCTTTTCACCGTATGCATGTTTGTCCCACGCAACAGGTGGTGAGACCAATGCCGTGTTGAAATGGACAGGCACAGGCTGTATCGACCTGCTGTTGAAATTTTTTAAGCCGCCCATAGAACCTTCACTTGGCTTAACGACTGCCATTTTATTAGCAACCGGGACCAACGGCTTAACGTGTCTTCCGAAGCACGGAACTGGGGTGGGCCTAAAGGGCCAAATTAATTTAATGAAATAAAATGTGTCTATTTTAGATGTTAAATTTGGAAGAAATTTTGAACCCGTTGCCTTTTTAGTGAGGTGGTAACAAAAAGGCTAAAACGTCTTATGTGCTAGACACTTATTAGCACAACCAATTAAAGTCCTGGTAGTCTCGGACTCATGTATAAAACTGTTTACAATTTTTCACATATTTTGTAGTTATTATAAATACGTAATACGATACAACTACATTATAATGATAATCTACAACTTTATAATAAACTAGCTGTTAAGGGCTTTGCTTGTGATTTTTTTTGAACACCTGTTGCACATCACACATTTGACCCATGCCCTCAAAAGTTTTCTAATACTTACATACAAACTTGATCCCGTATTTTACACCCTAAAATTAAATAAGTCGTGCAATGTTAAAGGGTATGTATGTATGTATATATAATATTTAATGTTAAAGGGTAGAATTATGGGAAATCCTAAAACACGTGTTAATTTTTTTTCCTAGGTGTATGGGTTTCAGCTGGGCGTTATTAGATGAGTAAGTTAGCCCCTAATTTTATTAATATAGATTATGAGATACAATTTTATAATAATTACGGATTCATATTGTATCTTAATATACATATAAATTACGTGTCACGTTGTTTGTCTGCAATGGACTCCTAAACTACTTAACCGATTTTAATCAAATTTGCACACCGTGTGCAGTTTGATCCAACTTGAAAGATAGGCTATATATCATCACGCTACCATCCTGGAGAGCGGAGCAGTAGTCATAGACGTCGACAAATCGGGCAAATTTGTAGAATTTATAAGCGACGGGATTTAATAGCTGCACCGGGAGTTAGAACTACGTCACGGGCGAAGCCGTGAGGGTCATCTAGTATTATATAAATTGTGTGTATGACTATTGCGTAGAAATAATGAAATTGAATTGCTTTTACCAGTACTACAGCAATTAGTAAAATTAAAACAAAATTATATCGGTCGATAAGAAACATTTGGAGCACAAACGTATCATTTTGTATACCGCTAATAGAACAGATGAAAATGATTACATTTGGCTGTCTGAAGCTGGTGTATTGATTACACAGATGAAGAGAAGCCAAGACACCTGGTGTAAAATTTACGAGACTTAGTTGGCGTCTATAACATGTCTATCTCGGACTATGGAGTGTAATGATGATAATTGGATCGTTTTGTTTGATGCGTTTCATTATTGTAGCGAAGAAAACGAAGTAAGCGTAGCTCCATTCTTCTCCGATTTGGAACTTTAAATTTGTCCTCTAACTCCTCGCAAACCACTCAACATTTTTTGATCAAATTTGACTAATATATATATATGTATGTATTTATTTAGAAATATATAAGTATGCTTATCAGTTATCTGGGTTAGTACAAGCTCAAGCAGAGCTTGTACTTACTTACTAGTTAGGAATAAGATGGCGTTGTGTGAGTTGTCCTAATGATATTTATAATTTATTATTATTATTTATTTTATATCGAATAGATGGCTTAGAAAAAATAAAATCAAAACTCGGACATACTATGGGGGAATAATCACCGAAAGGGAAATGGACAGCTCCAAAATAACTCAAAATATCAGCAAAACGCTTCGCTCCATTTAGACTAACCGGGGACTGCAGGTGCACCTAGTATAAAAAGCGTGCGTTTCCGTGCTTCGGAAGGCACGTTAAGCCGTTGATTCCGGTTGCCAGTAACATGGCAGTCGATAAGTCAAGTTGAAACACTTAATTACTACGGCGGCTTGGAAAATTTTACAAGCTCAACCTGCGTCTGTCTATATCAACACAGCAATGGGCTCACAACCAATTACGAGGGACACGGTGAAAAGTGGGCGTATAATATGCCTCTGCCACCCCTTCGGGGATAAGGCGTGATTGATAAACCATGTAAAAAGATAAACTGCTTAGTACGCGGTTCTTTGGTAGGTTTTTTGTTAATTTGACTCATCACGTTTCAGCATTAAGTCCATATTGCTAAAACAGAAGCTGAGACTTAATTTTTTTGATGTTATACTTTTTTTGGCGCGTTAGGGAAAAATGATAAAATAAAAATCCATTACGCCTTATCTCCGAAGAGGTGGCAGAGGCATATTATATGCCCACTTTTCACCGTGTGGTTTCCTGTCCCACGTAATAGGTGGTGAGCCCATTGCCGTGTTGAAATAGACAGACGCAGGTTGTGGCTACCTGCTGTTGAAATTTTCAAGCCGCCCATAAGGCCTTCAACCAGGCTTAACGACTGCCACTTTACTGGCAACCGGGACCAACGGCTTAACGTGCCTTCGGAAGCACGGAAACGCTCGCAAATGTAAATGCCACAAAGTGGTCACCCATCCGAGGACCAGCCATAGTAAAAGTTGCGTAACTCAGTGATCGTTTACAGAACACTGAGACTGCGAGGCCACGAGCGCTTCAAAAAATGATAGAAACATGATGAGTGTAAATTTTCACGATGCACGCGCAGACCGCCACAATAAACCGATACCCTGAAGTTAGCTGATAAGTGTTTCCATGACAACTTATAACTACATTCAAAGTAGTTTTCAAACACCCTGAAGTTAGCTATAGTCGACATTTTAGTTTTTTCTACAAACGTAGGATAAGGCGAAAGAGCCGTAGCCCGTACCTACTGCATATCTGCGCAAGACGGTATGAGAGGCTATCGTGGTGTTTTCCATTCCATTCTTCATGACAGATCTGTCTGGATTTTATTTCTTCTTTCTTTTTTATTTTATTTTTTTCAATCTCGACATGTATTTGATTTTATGTTTTCTGGTTTAACACGCCAGACGCGTTATCAATTACACAATCGAGACCTACTGGAAACTGTAGAATTAATCCACCTCTAATCCTTCTTCATAATGCGACGCAGCATATTAATTGCTTTTCGATATTGCTTCTAAAATAAATTATTGTACAAAGACGATTAATTGTTGTTTTAAAAGATTATTGCGTTCAAAAGATCAAAAGAAAACCGAAAAAGAAATTAAATTGTTTTTTATTAGAGGTTACTAAAATATCAGATACATTGCACGCAGCTAGAATTAATACAGTCTTGGAAATCCTTGACCGATTTTGAGTAAGAACTGGTGTACTAATATTTCTATGTCAGCCTCACAGAGGAAACCATTACTATGTTGTCAATGTTCTAACTAAACATTAACTATATAGAATAATAATTAGATTTCTGAGTAAATAAGATTGAGAAATAATTTTTCGAGTCAATTTATTTCATAACTTATTAACCCCTGCGCTTTCGCCCGTGACATACTTTGTAAGTCCGTCGCATCCATTTAATCCCGTCGCTTATTACTTTTACAAAAATGTATGAAAATTTTGCCCGATTTGTTGAGATTTATGATTAATGCTCTGCTCTCCTGGGTTTTTTTAGCCTGTAAAAATCCCCTCGGATTTCATGCCGAACTCGATCCGGTTAAAACCCCACGGTCCCTGCCTAACTGTCTATTGCCGGACGCCCCGGTTAAGTAGCTTCTTTAAGGACGGCTAGCAGCTCACCCGCCGTCCTCAGGCTCCCGGTCATGGAGGCCGGTAGTCTTGGGCGAAGACAAGTCTGCGGCGTTGTCACCGGAGACTGCGGAACTCGTGAGGGAGAGTCTTTTCGCGTTCCCTTTCCACCGCCTCTTTCGCGAGCATGACCTGCCCAAAAAGACGCAGCAGCGCCCCACTTGCTCCCACTGGACACCATGGCTTAACCCATGGGTCCCAACCAGAGGATGTCCACGTCCAGACTCGCCACGAGATCTTGGCGCACCTGCGCCCACGCTGAGCACTCCACCAATGTGTGGAGCTCTGTGTCCTCGTCTGCGTTTTACGCAGTGCTGGCAGTCTGCTGTGGTCTGCCGGTGTATACGCCACAGATACTTACCGAACGTGACAACCGGTATGAGAGGCTCTCATAGCTCCTCTATAGCAACCTGTGTCCATCTATGACCGGCCTGACCGCTCCGATAGTGGCGTTCCCCCCCTCCCCCCCTTAGTTGCTCAAGTCGCACCTTCTATGTCTCCATGAGTTCCTGTCGGAGCTGGGACCGCTGAGCTTCTATTTTATAGCCCAGCTCCCGCGCCTCCTTGTGCTCTTAAATAATGATGCAAGGGCCCCCGCTTCCAGGTCCCATGGAAGCGTCCCGGCAAGGAGACATGCCACCTCGACGGAGATCGTGCGGTACCCTCTTATCACCTTGACGGCCATTACCTTCAGCGGCCTATGTAATATAGCCGCATTGTCGGTGAGGCCGTCATGTCCATAGGGAGGCCCCGTATAGGGCCATGCTCCGCACGATCCCGAGGTACAGACTCATGCAGGAGCGTTAGGTCCCCTTATGTTGTGCAGCAACCGCGATAACGCAGCTGTTGCCCCCCCCCAGTTCGCTCTCCTGTGTAGAAGCGTGATTTTAATATAGCCTTCCACTATAAATGGACTATCCAACACAAAAATATGTTTTCAAGTCAATCCAGTGGTTTCTGAGGTTAACCAAACAAACAAACAAACACCTTCAATTTTGAACTTAGAAGCCACGAAATATGACTAATGAATCTGTAGTTTCTTTTGAATAAGCTGAGTTTTGGTGTTAAAATATTGTTGGAAGAAGCTATAGTGACGGTGCTCCGTGCCAATATTATGTTCTTCGTTTTTGCTAATTTGCAATTTCAAAACGAAACGAATTGAGGTCGGGCAGCTTTTAACTGTTGCGCAATACATCATTGTTGTATAATAGGTGTTAAAGTGTTATATAGGTGCGTAAAACATACACTGTAACACGGTCACGCTGCCATCTGTGTCATATACTTTGTCAAATATTGGATGGGACTTTGCCTTAAGACTAAACTTGAATAAGACGTAAAAGACGTAAATATTTGATAATAAGAAGACTAAGAAGAAATATGAAATAAATAAGATTTGGCTACAAGGTCTTAGTAACCAGGCCATAAAAATAATTACAAGAATAGCTTCTTTTCTTTTTTTTTGTTCCATATGGTTCAGGCGAAGGTCAGAGACCATGCTGCCTAGTCATTAGTATATAATTTTTCATTTGTATTTTAAGTAAGATTACGTCTTCAGAAGATATTTTTCAGTCTATTCCATATTCAATTCATTAGTATAAAAAATACGTAAAAACTTTAAACTCACAATACAAATGAGTTTGTGAGACAAGAATTGCATGATAATTTGGATAGCTAACGCCTCTAAAGCGGTGTATTAAAAAACAAGTAAAGCGCCCTTTACTATCGTAGCAAGGAATCAGACTACATCTAAATCAAAACTAGTTTCTAAACTGGAGTTAGTAGAAACTTCAAATCGCCTATGCACGTATTCAAGGTGTCCTGAATCGAATGCTGCAAACCGCTTGTCTCCATCTCTTATGGTTTCCGAGAAATAGATACGTACAGATGGACGAACGGATGGACCGACTGAGCCATTTTATAAGGCTTTTCTAAACTTAAGGGTTTTTAAGTCTAAAACTGATCTACAGATTGTCATACTTCATTGAGAGTTACTACGTAATTAGCTGGGACAAGTGGTAAAATTCAAAATTCATCAAAATTCTAACAAAAAAAAATTGTTTAGTGCACTTCTTCTCCACATAAACTTTGTCGTCACGTTTATTCGTAATCAAAATTTACTTAAAAAGGGGTAAGTACAAAGTTTTCGCTTTACACATTAACATATAGAACAATTACAAAAAACGGAAAACGATTTGGTAATAAAAAATAACAATAAAGTCATTAGTATATAATTTTTATAAATAAAAATCAATTGAAATGTGTGGGACAACAAGTATCAGTGAAATCCTGTTTACTGTACTGTACAAATATCTGGTATCACGTTCCTTATTCTTGACACGCTATACTTACTTTCAATTCTATGAATTCAACCTAACTATAAACCTACGAAACAAAATCTTTGAACGTGATTTTTACCTATTTTAAACATCGTTGTCGGATGGACTTGAACTGTTGCTTATTTATCAAGAATTGACTGACTGACTGTACAATAATTTTAAATATATCCTCAACAAACCTCGTATTAATAGACCAATAATTTACCAATTAGATTAAAATTCTCAAAAGGCCTCTGCGTGTTGGACCAGTATGTCCCCGTGTAAGCCTACCAAAAGACCGGGTATCTTCGTAAGAATAAGAAAATACCCGTGACACAACAATTTGACGAATGAATTTTATAGTCTTACCTTCCACTCTCGTCACTCCTGCTAAGCACCTGACTTCGGGGATGTTTCTTCTTGGGTCGAACCTTAATTTTATGCTTGGCCGCCGACGTGTCGAGCAGTTCCCCTTTGATGTCCAGGCTGGGGTCCCGCTCGTTCTTCCTGGGGTAGGGGGGCCAAGGTTATTTGGATAACACGGTAGTTAGTTTCAAGGGTAACCTATAATAGGGTTCTTCAAAAGGGGTCTTAGAAGGTTTATAAAGGGTCGGCACCGCGAGTGTTACACCTCTGGTGTTGCAAACGTCCATAGGCTAAGGTGACCACTCTTCATCAGGTGGGCCGTATGCTTGTCTGCCACCTCAGTGGTATAAAAAAACATTAATTAATATTTTATACATTATATCCATTTAGGTACATAAAACATAGTCATAGTTACACTTATTATATCTCGAGAAAGGGTAACGAGTTTTAACGATCTTGAATTTGTGTTACTTTTAAAAATTGTGCGGTCGGGGAATCCCGCATCAGTTTAACAGGCAATATGAGCCCGCCCACTTAATTCTGTAATATTTTGTAAATATGTTATATTCTAGATATTTGTTCACTGTGAGTTGAATATCAGGATTGTAAAACCATGAATTTAGAGTGTACCTTTACTCTATTATAAAAAAAGAAAGATTTTAGTATATGATCAACAAGCTATGCTATGTATGAATGTGGAGTTAGAAAAAAGTCAGTTATGAAAAGCGCGATGCATGGTGGAATGAAGAAGTGAAAAAAGCCGCTCAAAAAAAGAAGCGTGATTGGACTACTTTGCCTAGTTAATTCCAATATTAAAGTGAGGAAACAAGCTGCAAAAACACAAAAGCACTTATTGAAGAAACTCGTGAAAGGTACAGAATGAATACGGATGAAACGTTGTAGTTTAATTTCCGTGATAATGTCAAACTCTTCTGGAAAGAGACAAGACTCTGAGTTGTGCGACACAACCTGCAGTATAATGTGTTATATATTGCTAGTGTTGACAACAACATATTTACTAGCACTATATTAGTGCTAGTGTTGACAACAACATATTTTAACAGAAAAAAACTTTCGTCCTGTAGAGATGGAGTGAACATTATGGAAAGGTATGTATGTAAAGAACAATATGCCACATTAGGGAATGTACCAAATTTTGACGCCGAAGACCACGGTGACATTGAAGTCATTAACATGAGAGAGATTGACCGAGCGAAATGAGACTTGTTGCTAAGATAAGTATGGTAAGTCGCTCGGTTGCGAAATACATACTATGAGTACTATGCAACTTATACTGATAGACGGGTGGGGTCCCAGATGATTGGCGAATAGCAGAAACCAAAACTGATCTAGCTACAGGTGATCAAATTGTTCAGCTTAACTATGGCCTCAAGGTAGGCCAAGACTTGCATAAGAAGACCACGGTAGCAGATTGCCTCAAAAATTACAAGAACTCAGATGCCCAGACGTGCTAGTTTGAAATGAATAATGAATTGGTGGATGCGAAAAATGATTACAAGGATCGCGAAAATTAGCGATCTGTCCTCTCTGACTACCCCGTCAGTAATACACACATACATATAGCGTAAAGATAGCTAGTTAGTAATTCACTAAATTCTGCAACTATTAACGTTGCTTTTTCTGGATCTTAATCCTGCTATTTTTAATGCATGTGTTGCTATTCCATTGTCTAAGTGAATTTGTAGGAAAATTGCTGAATTCTCAAAGCGTTAGGCATTATTTGCTATTATCTCTCTAAAACAGTGTCATTTATTTTGAAAACTTAACGGTATTATTCAAAATAAACACAATTTTTTTCGTGGACGTCACTTAAATCTGAATAGTTCCCTAAATCTATGTTCGTCTAATTAAAAAAACACACGACTTTCATAGGGAATACTGCGGTTGACAACGTCCAGGTAATAGTCTTACAGGTCTTGCCTCTAAGTCATACTTCATTGAGAGTTACTACGTAATTAGCTGGGACTAGTGGTAAAATTCAAAATTCATCAAAATTCTAACAAAAAAAAATTGTTTAGTGCACTTCTTCTCCACATAAACTTTGTCGTCACGTTTATTCGTAAGCAAAATTTACTTAAAAAGGGGTAAGTGCAAAGTTTTCGCTTTACACATTAACATATAGAACAATTACAACAAACGAAAAACGATTTGGTAATAAACAAATTGACAACGTCCAAGTAATAGTCTTACAGGTCTTGCCTCTAAGTCAAAAATCTGACATAGGTACTTACGACAGAAACAACCGTAACACCCGGATCCTATTGAAGTGTGGGACCGTCTTGCTAAACAAATTCATATTGAGTTAGTGACGGGGCAGTAGTATCGCAACAAGAACAATAAAAAAATGTAACGATACTTTTGTTAATGTGTGCATTTATTACACCCTAATATTTGACTACCACTGTGGCGCGGGATTAAACTTTGTGTGATGAGCACAATGGTTTATTCTGTGTCTGGGTGTTGTTTATCTATAATATGTATGTATTTAGAAATACATAAGTATGTTTATCAGTTATCTGGTTACCATAGTACAAGCTCTGCTTAGTTTGGAATCAGATGGCGTTGAGTGAGTTGTCCTAACAATATTTATAACTTTAATTAAAAAAAAAAGATAGATAATAAAAATAATGGTTGCAAAACTTCAGATGTGTGCGTGAATCTACTCTTCACCCCTGATGATACCGCAACTTGTCACAATAATGCCTTTAGAGCCACCGCACACTGGCTTCTTTTGGTATCCAGAACCGGCAATTATGAAACTGTGTCGATGCTGTGTCGCGTTTGGGCGACTCTTTGGCATCCGGATGCATCTTGGCGATTGCTCGGAGACTGTTTTGCTGTTTGAAAAGTTATTTTGCTTCTGGCATTTTTAAGAGTGCGGGGGGGGGGGGAGCGCTCTCTGCATTTGGCTTCTAAAAAGCTACTAATTCGCTTGTTGCGGATGCTAAAGGAAAGTTAGTCTGCGGAGGCCTTTATTGACGATCCTTTACCGAATTGCTTTATGAGATACTGTCTAATTACGTCACTACATACACCCAGTTCTCATAACCTTACAATAAGATTAGAATCTGAAATTATTACTAAAATCAGAGGTTTATAAGTAAAAGAAAAGTTGTACAGGTAGCGAAATCTATAAGCCTATATGGTACGGCAGAAAAAGAAACTGTTATACTGACAAATATTTTGGTATTAGATTAAAGAGGATGTAAAAAAGTTTAATTCGTACTTATAGGTATTAGCGACACGCTATGATGGCCGTTTTGACATATTACAATAGTTATGATATTTTACTTGTTTCACATAAGTACTTTGTTTTTTACCGTAGTATAAATACCCTCTAATGTGGTCGACTATTCACATATTTCTAAAAATAAAATGTAAGTAAAATTAGTACGAAACTTCATGAAAGGACAAATGTCAAAACGGCCATCCAGGCGTGCCGCTAGTGTAGTATCGTGGAAAGTTTATTGATTGTTTACATTTGACAAATAACATATTGGTCCCATGCAAAAGGGGAGAGAATTATCAGTAACCGTAGAAGTTATAAAAACCTTCACATTAACATGTATCAAACACGCCTTTATCCTTGAATAAGTGGCAGAGTTATACGCCCACAATCTACGGTGCCACGGTCCCACTTAACAGATTATGAGCCAATTGCCGTGTTAATATAGAATGCACATGTTGTGGTGACCTGCTGTTGAAATTTTTCCAAGCAGCCCATAAGGCTTACCGGGTACTTACTTACTTTCTTTTTACTGGTTTAACGTGGCTTCCGAAGCACGGAAACACTCGTAAATCACGAAGCAGCGATCACCTATCCGTAAACAGCCATAGCGAAAGTTGCTCAACGCTGTGATCGTTTACAGAACATTAAGTTCTGGGCTACGGGCGCTTATGAATGAACATAGTAAGTTAACGACTTCTTTTTTTTATTTTATTCTATTCTTTTAATAGGGACTTTGACGCGTAGCGTATGTCAGTTCCATCGTACCCTAACCCACTATTTGCTGTCTACGAAATCTATGAATACACCATAGACGTGATAGGCGCCATGAATTCAATAAAAGCTCCTGCATCATCGCCATTAGGTTGCGATAGGATTTTATGGAAAATACCTACATCAGCTCTGTTTAAATTCAAGACCCTTATCAGACTATTTCCAATTGGTTCATATCGGCCACACAACAGTAAATGTTGCAAAGTTAATGACGTCGCCGACGAATACTCTCACAATTCCAATACCGTTCACGTTTGACAACTACAAAAGATTTTTCATATACTTTTAGTTACACACACATAGATGTAGTCACACTTTATTAACCAAAGGAGTATGCAGAAGCATATATTTCATCAATTTTAAATCTAACATGAAAACGGCATCGTGAGAGACCTCTAGTGTTCATTTGCAACAGCAAAGGCTAAGCTGACCACTTTCCATCAGGTGAGCTTGTCTGTCATCTTAGTGGTAGATAGAATATAACATAAATTATTGGGGCGACTGCTGCCTGACCTCCCAACCAGCATGGTGCACCGCTAGCACATGAGGTAGTCAGGGTTCATACTTCGAACGTCGTCTCGGTTCAATAACACAAAAGTCATCGAGCTTCTATACAATACTTATGTTCGTAGTATTCTGGAGTATAATGCGATTGTTTAGAGCCCCAGAGAACAATTGTATTCACTCATGATAGAAAGAATCCAACGTAGGTTAGCCCGATATCTATATAAGCGTACCTATGGATATTATGCATTTCTCTATCCCTCCCTGTTTGTATCAGGGATGGTTGTACTTGACACTCTGAGCCTGAGACGCGACTTTTTGCACATTATGCACTGCTACTTATTATTGAATAATAAAATAGATAACCCGTCGGTGCGCGAGTGCATACACCTTTATGTCCCAGATAAATACATACGGGGGACTGGCCGCAGGCAGCATCAACCCCTTGCTTGCCCACCAACTTGGCGGACTCTGACTGCTGGCAGCCCTACTTTCGGAGCTATCCAATTAATTAACAATTTGTTGCAGCTGTATCCAGATGTAGATATGTTTTACGATAAACCGGGACCTATTGCCAGGTGTGTGAGGATGTTCCTGTGTAGGTAGTCAATCTAACACTATTATTTTAGAGAGAGAATTTTAATTTTAATTTAAGATAATAAATAAAATCGTTGGGACAACTTGCACAGCGCAATCAGACTCCGAAGTGGGCGGGGCTTGTGCTGTGGTGACGGATTGGCTCATGGACATGCTTGTGTATTTCTGGGTGCATCCATGTTTTAGTTAAATAAATTAATTGTAGACAGACAAATATTGATGATAACCTTTATTATGTGTGTAATTATAAAATAATAATAATAATAGTCCTGTTATAATTAAAATAATGTATAAATACGTATAGTGAAAGTGAAAGTGAAAAATCTTTATTCATGTAGGTCACAAAGTAACACTTATAAACGTCAAGATTATTGCTTCTACATTTACATTTACTGCCAGATTCGCAACGCAATATGTGCTCTGTATACTGTAAGCTTGTATGTTAAAAAATGAATTGAATAAATTGAATAAACTTACGAGTTCTTCATATTATGAAGAAATCGTAAGCCGATTACTCAAAAACGGATAGGTCAAAAGTACCTACTCAAATACCAAGACGTGTACGTATGTATAAAATGACTAGATAATCTGCAGCAAGCGAAAGAAGTATACAGGAATCGTGAAACCTGACGATCTGAGCTGTTTGACTAAATATTACACTATATAGTTCTATTTTTAATATATTTTGATTATATTATACTCTTTGTCAGGGATACAACCTGAAGATAGATTTATTAACGTTGTATGTGTTTCCGCAGGTGTGTCGGTCATAGCAACAAGATCAAATGGGTGCTGGATTTGATATAAGAGAAGGAACGACGACGGGACGTCTCTGAGTGCTGAGACATTTCACTGTCAAGGCTCCAGGTGTAGCTTGTAAGCTTTGAGTGACAGCTCTTCGGCATTATTATATTTTGTGGTAGGTGGGGCAGAACCACGCAGTTTGTATTTCAGCTGTCATCAGTTTAAGAACTGAACTCGATAATATCCGATGCGTTTGTGACTCTTACCAGTATTCACTACATCTAGTATCTAATAAGTAAAACATTTACGTGCTGACGAAGAAAAAGGAATAAAAGATATCTTATATTATATATAACTCCAAAACAAACATTTGCGGATCACAAAAGCACTTGACACCCAAGATTCAAACCTGAGACCTCAAGAACTTGCAAATACTACCACTGCTTTACTGAGGCAATCAAAAAAGAGGCCAAAAGGCCAGTTGAAGCCAGGATATTGACATTTTTAAAAGAATAAGTGCTTTTTTAAGCTATTGCATAACTTTTATAGCGGGCTTTGAGCGCGGCGACCGAATCAAGAAATTCCGTAACGAAAAAAACCTAACACCCGAGCTCACACGAACTTCACCGAGCACGGCCGAGCGTTTGCTTAACGTGTATGTATATAATACGACTGTACGAAGCTCGCACGGATCGAGATGATCTGTAGAAATATATATATATTTTATATATGAATAATCTACATATATAAAATTCAATGTCACTTTTCGTTGTAATTTTATAACTCGAGAACGGGCTCACCTATCCAGGCTGTTTAGGCTTTGTTCGAACTATCTAGAAGATGGTTTATGTGAAGTTTGCACAAAATCGTGCGAGCGAATTTATTTGTAACAAATCTTTTAAGTGGCGCTAACGAAGTTGTGTGGGTCAGCTATTACAAGTATAAATAAATTATTATAATTGCATAAGTTGATAAAAAATGCTATGCAATAGCTTTACCGCGGCAGTCCCCGAGTGTCACACGTTTTTTTTATTAAAATTGAGACACAATGACGTTTTCAATTTGACAGGCGCTGTCCGACGGACATTGATCCGCGGCTATTCTCGGTGAGCTCAATGAGGGTCAAAGCTCTAATGACTTTTTCTGTTAATTAGGTATATCGTCTTATGACGCTCCATTTTCTGTGGGTAATTAAACGCCATGTGCATGTTGAAACTAATATTATTTTGATCGTGAAATTGGAGCGTTATTTGCGTCATGTCTTCAGTTTTCGGTTAACCATACGTGTAAGTGGCGTTCGGTAAGGACAGTCTTGGCCCACAATGAGAGCTCTTTTGATGAAGACTTAACCTTTGGTCTTTCCTGAGGCTCGGTAGAAGCGAGGCGGAACATGGTGGTGGTTTAGTGGGTTGTCTATCTCCTCTCCAAAGGTGGGAATCCCTCACTAAGCTGCTCTGCTGTCCCCGCGGTATGGTAGTAGAGTGTTAATGGCCTCGTACATAAAAATAGGTCAGTCCTAATCCACTGGCTGTTTGTGTCATTGCCATTTACGAGCGTTTTCGTGTTTCAAAAACTACGTAAAGCTGTTGGTCCCGTGTACCAGAATTATGCCATCTGGACCCGCAACACAACGGCTCCACTATCTAAATTCAACTGGTTGGTAGTCGTATACCAAGTAGGAGGTATTAATTTTAATCGGCTTTAAAATTTTTATAGCAGGTAGTCACCTCATTTTCATCATGACATAACATTTCACCACTGTATGGTCTGGTGAAATTATGTAAGCGTGTAATAATATATGCCTCTGCATATCACTTTGAGGAAAATAGTGTAATTATAGGGCTGTGAAATCGATGCTAATGTTATTTTTAAACTTTCGCGGTTTATACTCATATTTTATATACTACTCGGGACTTCACGCGAAACAATTTTGTACTGACATTCACCGACGTTTTGAGCGCGTTGCAGCGCCCGTGGTCGCGGCTGGACTGATGGTGAGGGCCGAGAGTATGCATGGAGTTACTTTTGTTTGTAGCTACCCTCCATTATTATTATAATGCAGGATAAGGCCGGCGACACACTGCACTCACTACGTCAGTTTTGTTTGGCACAGGTTTTCTACGTTCAAGTTTTTTCATCACTGAATTCCACATCCCGGATAGCTTGAATCCATCTTCCCTATTGAAATTATTGTATCTTCTAATTTCAATAGCTTCACGCCCAACACGAGGATAATAGTGGCGATCAGTGGAGAGGACTTTGGGTTGATGGAGTTCGATCCAGTGATTACTACCCGACTCGAGGTGTTTCGATATCGCCGATTTGTTGAACTGACGGTTTTTCACAGCTGCGATGTGTTCTTTGACCCTTTCTGCGATGGTTCGTTTTGTTTGGCCTATATATGAACGACCGCAGCTGCAATCCTCTTTGTAGACACCTGGTGTTTGCAGAGGGATGACGTCCTTTGGTGTTCGCACATACTTCGCTACTTTGGCTAACGGTTTGTATATTGTACGAATGAGGAACTGCCGTAAACACGATCCAATCTTGTCCGTTATACCTTTCACATACGGCATATAAGCCGGTTGACGGTCAACACCCGGTTTCATCTTCCTCGGTGCACGTCGTGTCTTCCTGCTACTCGTATCATACCCATTCATCCTAAGTATCTCCTGAACATACTCCAACTCCTGCTGTAGACGCTCAGGGTCGCAGAGGTCATTGGCACTCTTGATGAGCGTGGTGCTTACTGATTTTAGGTGAAGTGGGTGATGATGCGATGAGGCGTGCAAGTATCTGTTAGTGTGAGTTGGTTTCCGGTATACAGTATGGGCCAAGGAACCATCAGTTCTCACCATTAACTTAATGTCGAGAAAAGATAATGATCTGTTGTTCTCAATCTCATACGTAAACTGTGTTTTCACATGTAATGAGTTGAGATACTCAGTAAAACAAATCACCTGCTCTATGTTGCCTTTAAATATGCAGAAAATGTCATCTACATACCTTTTCCATAACCTGATCTGGCTTTGGGCATCCTGGAATACCATGTCTTCTATATGCTCCATCCAAATATTTGCAACCACTGGTGCCAATGGACTTCCCATAGCAACGCCGTCTATCTAGAGGTAGTGTTGGTTGTGGTAAAGGAAGTAGTTTCCTTCTATGCAACTTCGCAATAGTGTTGTGTAACTGTTCGGCAGAACATTCTCCCTCACTTTAGTCTCAATAATCAGTAGACACTCTTCTAATGGAACATTAGTAAATAAAGATTCCACATCAAAACTTAACAAAATCTCATCCGGTTCCAACTTAATGTCTCTAACTATGTCCACAAAATGGCGAGAATCTTTGACAAAAGACGGTGTTTTTCCCACCAATGGCTGCAGTGCTTTGGCAATGTGTTTTGCCAGATCGTAAGTGGGAGTGTTAATTTGACTTACGATAGGTCGCAGTGGCACATTGGGTTTATGTACTTTTGGTAAGCCATATAATTTGGGTGGCTGCGTAATCTTTGCTCGGTACAAATGGTTGAACTCGTCTTCTGTGAAATCTTCTTTGTGCTCCTTGATCAATTTTCGCATTTTACGTGTTACTCTCGATGTGGGATTATAATTTACCTGCTTATATGTCTGTGTGTCCTCGAGCAAAGTGCGTATTTTCGCCTCATAATCTGTAGTCTGAGTACTACGGTGGCGTTGCCTTTGTCGGCCTTAAGTACCAATATGTCTTGATTGCTCCTCAAAGCGGCAAGCGCTTCTCGCTCTTCTGCGGTAGTATTGCTTTTGGGAAGGCGTGCCTTACGTAAGACATGGGAAACGTGTTGTCGTAGAATTTCAGCTTCACCAAAAGGTACTTTGTTGCGGGCGATAGCCTCCTCTACCCCACAGATAATACTTTCATACGGCACTTTACTCGGTGTGAGAGCGTAATTTAACCCCTTTTGCAGTATATTTAGGGCTGGCTGGTCTAAGTCTACATTTGACAAATTGATCACTGTGTCATTAAAGGTTGATAGTGTGTAACAAGCCTTATTCTGCAAGTGCGAAATTTTGCTCTGAGAAACCTTTAGTTTCTCGAATTTCTTTTCGTGTGTTGCACTGCATAGTTGGTATGTCCTCTCCGCCTGTTCATATGTTATGCGATCAATTACGTCGAAATCACTCCCGGTCAACACTTCACTGCATTCCAAATGTTAGTTGGTATGTCCTCTCCGCCTGTTCATATGTTATGCGATCAATTACGTCGAAATCACTCCCGGTCAACACTTCACTGCATTCCAAATGAACACGCCCTGTGCACTTTGTCTAACTCCGCATGGTTGTTATTTATTAATTGTCGCAGTAACCGACCACTCGCGTGTCTTAGAATTTTACCGGAGAATGCGATGTCATCAAGCGGCCTAATTCGAACACAATTAGGAATTATATCGTAATCACGGCACTTTTTTAAAAATGTAAGTGAGGTAGATATACGCGCGCACTTCTTCCGATAACATTCAAGGTCTTTCACTTTTTGTGCAATTTCCGGCCCGTAACGGTTTGCTAATGTTATTTTTAAACTTTCGCGGTTTATACTCATATTTTATATACTACTAGGGACTTCACGCGAAACAATTTTGTACTTAGCGAAGTATGTGCGAACACCAAAGGACGTCATCCCTCTGCAAACACCAGGTGTCTACAAAGTGGATTGCAGCTGCGGTCATTCATATATAGGCCAAACAAAACGAACCATCGCAGAAAGGGTCAAAGAACACATCGCAGCTGTGAAAAACTGTCAGTTCAACAAATCGGCGATAGCGGAACACCTCGAGTCGGGTAGTAATCACTGGATCGAACTCCATCAACCCAAAGTCCTCTCCACTGATCGCCACTATTATCCTCGTGTTGTGCGTGAAGCTATTGAAATTAGAAGATACAATAATTTCAATAGGGAAGATGGATTCAAGCTATCCGGGATGTGGAATTCAGTGATGAAAAAACTTGAACGTAGAAAACCTGTGCCAAACAAAACTGACGTAGTGAGTGCAGTGTGTCGCCGGCCTTATCCTGCATTATAATAATAATGGAGGGTAGCTACAAACAAAAGTAACTCCATGCATACTCTCGGCCCTCACCATCAGTCCAGCCGCGACCACGGGCGCTGCAACGCGCTCGAAACGTCGATGAATGTAAGTACAAAATTGTTTCGCGTGAAGTCCCGAGTAGTATATAAAATATGAGTATAAACCGCGAAAGTTTAAAAATAACATTAGCAAACCGTTACGGGCCGGAAATTGCACAAAAAGTGAAAGACCTTGAATGTTATCGGAAGAAGTGCGCGCGTATATCTACCTCACTTACATTTTTAAAAAAGTGCCGTTATTACGATATAATTCCTAATTGTGTTCGAATTAGGCCGCGTGATGACATCGCATTCTCCGGTAAAATTCTAAGACACGCGAGTGGTCGGTTACTGCGACAATTAATAAATAACCATGCGGAGTTAGACAAAGTGCACAGGGCGTTATATGTGTTACATTTGGAATGCAGTGAAGGGTTGACCGGGAGTGATTTTGACGTAATTGATCGCATAACATATGAACAGGCGGAGAGGACATACCAACTATGCAGTGCAACACACGAAAAGAAATTCGACAAACTAAATGTTTCTCAGAGCAAAATTTCGCACTTGCAGAATAAGGCTTGTACACACTATCAAAATTTAATGACACAGTGATCAATTTGTCAAATGTAGACTTAGACCAGCCAGCCCTAAATATACTGCAAAAGGGGTTAAATTACGCTCTCACACCGAGTAAAGTGCCGTATGAAAGTATTATCTGTGGGGTAGAGGAGGCTATCGCCCGCAACAAAGTACCTTTTGGTGAAGCTGAAATTCTACGACAAGACGTTTCCCATGTCTTACGTAAGGCACGCCTTCCCAAAAGCAATACCACCGCAGAAGAACGAGAAGCACTTGCCGCTTTGAGGAGCAATCAAGACATATTGGTACTTAAGGCCGACAAAGGCAACGCAACCGTAGTACTCAGACTACAGATTATGAGGCGAAAATACGCACTTTGCTCGAGGACACACAGACATATAAGCAGGTAAATTATAATCCCACATCGAGAGTAACACGTAAAATGCGATAATTGATCAAGGAGCACAAAGAAGATTTCACAAAAGACGAGTTCAACCATTTGTACCGAGCAAAGATTACGCAGCCACCCAAATTATATGGCTTACCAAAAGTACATAAACCCAATGTGCCACTGCGATCTATCGTAAGTCAAATTAACTCTCCCACTTACGATCTAGCAAAACACATTGCCAAAGCACTGCTGCCATTGGTGGGAAAAACACCGTCTTTTGTCAAAGATTCTCGCCATTTTGTGGACATAGTTAGAGACATTAAGTTGGAACCGGATGAGATTTTGGTAAGTTTTGATGTGGAATCTTTATTTACTAATGTTCCATTAGAAGAGTGTCTACTGATTATTGAGACTAAAGTGAGGGAGAATGTTCTGCCGAACAGTTACACAACACTATTGCGAAGTTGCATAGAAGGAAACTACTTCCTTTACCACAACCAACACTACCTCTAGATAGACGGCGTTGCTATGGGAAGTCCATTGGCACCAGTGGTTGCGAATATTTGGATGGAGCATATGGAAGACATGGTATTCCAGGATGCCCAAAGCCAGATCAGGTTGTGGAAAAGGTATGTAGATGACATTTTCTGCATATTTAAAGGCAACATAGAGCAGGTGATGTGTTTTACTGAGTATCTCAACTCATTACATGTGAAAACACAGTTTACGTATGAGATTGAGAACAACAGATCATTATCTTTTCTCGACATTAAGTTAATGGTGAGAACTGATGGTTCCTTGGCCCATACTGTGTACCGGAAACCCACTTACACTAACAGATACTTGCACGCCTCATCGCATCATCACCCACTTCACCTAAAATCAGTAAGCACCACGCTCATCAAGAGAGCCAATGACATCTGCGACCCTGAGCATCTACAGCAGGAGTTGGAGCATTTTCAGGAGATACTTAGGATGAATGGGTATGATACGAGTAGCAGGAAGACACGACGTGCACCGAGGAAGATGAAACCGGTAGTTGACCGTCAACGGGCTTATATGCCGTATGTGAAAGGTATAACGGACAAGATTGGATCGTGTTTACGGCAGTTCTCCATTCGTACAATATACAAACCGTGGGCCAAAGTAGCGAAGTATGTGCGAACACCAAAGGACGTCATCCCTCTGCAAACACCAGGTGTCTACAAAGTGGATTGCAGCTGCGGTCGTTCATATATAGGCCAAACAAAACAAACCATCGCAGAAAGGGTCAAAGAACACATCGCAGCTGTGAAAAACCGTCAGTTCAACAAATCGGCGATAGCGGAACACCTCGAGTCGGGTAGTAATCACTGGATCGAACTACATCAACCCAAAGTCCTCTCCACTGATCGCCACTATTATCCTCGTGTTGTGCGTGTAGCTATTGAAATTAGAAGATACAATAATTTCAATAGGGAAGATGGATTCAAGCTATCCAAGATGTGGAATTCAGTGATGAAAAAACTTGAACGTAGAAAACCTGTGCCAAACAAAACTGACGTAGTGAGTGTAGTGTGTCGCCGGCCTTATCCTGCATTATAATAATAATGGAGGGTAGTTACAAACAAAAGTAACTCCATGCATAATCTCGGCCCTCACCATCAGTCCAGCCGCGACCACGGGCGCTGCAACGTGCTCGAAACTTCGGTGAATGTAAGTACAAAATTGTTTCGCGTGAAGTCCCGAGTAGTATATAAAATATAAATCGATGCTAAGTGATTATTTAGCCATCAGATTCCAAACTAAGCAAAGCTTGTACTATAGTAACCAGATAACTGATAAACATTCTTATATATTTTTTAATACATACATATTTCAGATAAATAACATCCAGACACAGAAGAAACCAACGTGCTCATCACACAAAGTTTTATCCGGGGTGGGAATAGAACCCACGACCTCTTGCGTAGCAGTCGGACACACTCCCATCACGCCACAAGATTGATTAAGATTTTAACAATTGTCTTAAAATCTTTTGAAAATGTTAATCACATAAACATCCATCAAGATGACAGACAGGTTGTGTGCCCAGAAATTAATTAACCCTGCTAATGTCGATCTCGCTGACGTCATTCAAATCTAGGCCAGCATGATAAACCATAACTAGTCCACATCAAGATGGGAGGTACTATATTTATTGTTCCTTTGAAGTAAAGACTGGTTGCAGATGTCGCTAGTTTTATGAGCAATCTTGACAACGATTTCATTATTTTCGTAAAAAGTCGACACCAAATAATAGAAGTTTTCAATGTATGCTATGCGTTGATTTATGTTCATTTTTGTATACTGACTACTGTGACGACCAGCGCCACATAGAGAAAAGCTATCGAACTACATAGGTATATAGTATTCCTGCATCGCGATATGAAAGTTTTCTCTACGAATCCTGCCTTGCGATATGAGTGTTCTCCCTCTTAAAATTGATATATACAACAGCCCAAGAACAGCTACTGGGCCACGGCCCGCCAGGCGTGATCACCTTCCCTTGTCGGAGGAATAGCATCACCCCTTTCTCGCTACTTAGGTGGCAGACAAGGCCAATCTGATGGAAAGTGGTTATAATAGCCAATGGATCTTTGCAACATAGGTTCAGGCACTTGCAGTACCGATTCTACTGTCACAGAGTATACAGTATAGTCTAAAATAGTATGGTTTTAATTATCTTTGCTACTGTCGTATTGAAATGAACAGAAACATTCTACGCGGGAAAAATGACAAGAGCGGATGCTTGCTGTATATTATTTTCTAAAGTTAATGCTTTTATCTTGTTTTATGTGCGGGAGTGGTGGTTTCTTGGACATAAAAATTGTGTTCTCGTGCTACAGTGTAAGACAGTGATATAAATTATGTTAAGAAAGCCCTGTCCGATCCGTGAAGATATTGGTAGGCATCGAGATGTGATTTTATTCGTGAAATAACCCATTGTAACCGTGTCATAAATTTCCCAAAAAAAATTACCACAAAAAATTTACCCCGAATAAAATTAATCAAAAATTAATATATTGTGGTAGCTTACATGGCAACACAGGGAAAGGGCTATTCGGAAATGCAAGGTCAAAACGCCAGCTTACACCTGCCGGTGGCTTCTTTTGATATCACATACACTCGTCGCAGCATGGCAACAAAGGTGTTATCAGTATTTGAAAATTTGCTATATTTTAAGGAAATTGGACTAATTCTGATACTAAAAACACGCATTTAAAAAAATTATAACTATTTTAAACTTATAAATTTTTTTTTAAATTATGTTATTGATGTGCCCATGTGCCCCTTTCGGGTCGGACAGGGTTTTCTTAACGTATATGAAGTAAAATGCGATTTTCTTTATTGTCGCGTAAAATCCACTGAATTGGTTGTTATACTGAGTTCAGTATACAACCACCATTACACTGGGGTGAGACTGACCTTGATTTACGACTGGACTTAACTAAGATGTAGAGGACCGGGACGTTTTAGATAATTAGAAAGAAGATTGAAGAAATATGTGTTCAATACTAAAAAGTGTATCCGAACATAGATATGTAAACTGCGAGGCTAGGGCATAAAAAAGTAATAAAAGTACTTCCGGTTTAGGAATTGAAACAAAATGTACGTGGTTTTATTACCCGTCCCAATAATTAATTAAAAGTAGCTATTATTGTGCTCACATTCATTAATTTATCTTCGTGTATTACACAGAAGAAACTGGTCCTTCAAGCCGGATCTGTTCAATACTAAAAAGTGTATCCGAACAATATGGATTAAGATTTGGCTAAAAGGTCTTTGTAACCAGGTCGTAAAATAATTATAAAAAGAAATAATCAGAAACCGGAGGTGAAGTTTTTAATTATTTTCAACTACACAGCAAGGAATGTTGCTTGCTGCCTTTTGCTCGCACCTTGATAGAGACTAAAGTAATAATAAAACAGCGTAAAAAGTTGATCTCCGGCTGTAGGTGAAAATCGCATACCACGCGGCCAGTCAGTTGCCTGCCATTCGTTTGTACTCTAGTAAAGCGCGACTGACATTAATTTCTTGATCTGTGTATCAAAATTTATCATTCTGGGTTCAACTGTTTCGTCTCTAAGTTCGATTCTGTCTCTAATTTCACATTATATTATTTCGCCTGCACCTAGATCTAGCACAAATGCTTACGTCAGGTCTACAGACAGCGTACTCTGTACAAACAAATGAGTAAATTTTACTGAAATTGTTGTAAATTACAAATTTTATGTCTGTTATTCTTAGTGTTACAATATAATTTTAATTTAGTTCATATCTTAGGCACGTATTGTCCTTGTTCTCTTTAGCTTTAGTTGGTGCCCACAACTTTTTGCAACGTTTCCCCCAGTGTAAGCTAGTATATTATCCTTAAGAGATAGACATATGCCATTGCGGACTTTTCTATAGACCTATATAAGATACACAATTCCCCCTAACATTATTTTGTTAAATCTCAAAGGGTTTAGGCAGATTTACGTTGAAAGCGCCAAGAAGTGTTACTTTTTGGAAGCGCTTACGTTGGAAGCGCTCGTGGCCCCGCGGTCTCAGTGCTTTGTAAACGATCACTGAGTTACGCAACTATCGCTATGGCTTGTCCTCGGATGGGTGACCACTTTGTGACTTTTACATTTGAAAGCGTTTCCGTGCTTCGGAAGGCACGTTAAGCCGTTGGTCCCGGTTGCCAGTAAAATGGCAGTCGTTGAGCCGGGTTGAAGGCCTAATGGGTGGCTTGAAAAATTTCAACAGCAGGTAGCCACAACCTGCGTCTGTCTATTTCAACACGGCAATGGGCTCACCACCTGTTTCTTGGGACAGGAATCCACACGTTGAAAAGTGGACATGTAATATGCCTCTGCCACCCCTACGGGGATAAGGCGTGATGGATATTTATTTGAAAAAATTATGAAAATTTTTGCAAAATAATTGCTTTGTTATAAGCATACTATATATAGGGTATTTTTTATTAATATCAATCTGAAATATATTATTTTCCTAAGACGAAAATGTGAAATAAACGGCCATCATAGCGTGCAGCTAGTATAGTTCCTCTAGCAACCAATTTAAACTAAAGTTGGTTTAGTTTCCTTACTTATATAGTGTTCCGGATTTTGTAGGATTCCTGTTTTATTTGTAATACTTTGACATCTCTTTTTTATCCAGAAAGCGGTAGGTAAAGCCGTTTTAACTCTGACTACTGCTATCCGGTCTATGCCTTGTCTACGCCAGGACCTGATGACATCATAAAACGCATTAATTACCTTACAGCCTTAGTATGGCCTAGTAGGGTCGGCAGCGCCAGTGCTGCACCTCTGGTGTTGCAAACGTCGATAGGCTACGGTGACCACTTACCATCAGGTGAGGCCATACAAGCATACGGCCACCTTTGCCACCTCAGTGGTATAAAAAAAAAGACTTGAGTTGCATTACATTCGTTGAAAAAAAAATCTACGAATGTAATTACTCGTACTAGCGATTAGAAAAGAGTGGCCCTGAATTTTATAGCCAAGTTCTTTCTCACACTCTACCTTGCTTTGTGAATCTGTTAGTAAATGTAGAACAATATTCTTGAGGTTCACAAGTGTTATTTTGTTGACCTATATGAATAAAAATATTTTCAGTTCATCTCATTTTTATTCATTTATTTACATCAACAAGTTTGGACAGATCCCTCAGTACACGAGTTAGATTTCCAGTTAGCCCGTTTTTATACTACTAAAGTGGTAAACAAGTATACAGTACAGCCCACTTTATGGAAAGTAGTCACGAGATTTATAGGAACACCTCTATTTCTTTCTTATAGTTTTGTTTAATTCTTTATTGCATATATACTATTATAAACACTAACTTAATGCGAGCTTAACTCAATACTGAGTTTTACCCAGCAAATTTTAAGTGATAAAATATATATATAGATAAAGTGCAAAGAAACGTCTAAAAAATCGTGCCACTTTATACAAAATAAAAATTTATACTATTTATTAAGTATCTATCATACACACACACGTCACATATAAATGTATAGTAGTAAAATATATATATACCTACCTAATTACTGACATATTGTAGAACATAAAGAAATAAAAAATATCCATCACGCCTTATCCCCGAAGGGGTGGCAGAGGCATGTTATATGCCCACTTTTCACCGTGTGGATTCATGTCCCACGTAATAGGTGGTGAGCCTATTGCCGTGTTGAAATAGACAGACGCAGGTTGTGGCTACCTGCTGTTGAAATGTTCAAGCCGCCCATAAGGCCGTCAACCAGGCTTAACGACTGCCATTTTACTGGCAACCGGGACCAACGGCTTAACGTGCCTTCCGAAGCACGGAAACGCTCGCAAATGTAAATGCCACAAAGTGGTCACCCATCCGAGGACCAGCCATAGTGAAAGTTGCGTAACTCAGTGATCGTTTACAGAACACTGAGACCGCGAGGCCACGAGCGCTTAAGAAATACACTAAAATACAAAAGGTGAATATCTGCATATTTATAGAATGGAATAAAAGTACAGTTCCTAAACTTAATCCTTGAATACACCCAAAGAGACACTATCACGGACAGAGTGTGGTAACGAATTCCATTACCGCACTGCTCGTATGGTAAAGGAAAATAAGAAAAGTAGTGAGGAGGATGCTATGTACGACAGGATTAATCTCTGGCGTTAGCGTTTACGTAAATAAGAAGGTGAATGTACATTGTGAAGAACAGTATAGAGAAGGGAAAGAATATGGGAATCTCGAAGCTGCCGAACAGGTAACCACAATATTGACAGAAATTCAGATACGTGAACGAACATACTTACGAAGATCAAAAATAAAACCAAATTCTGCAGCCGTTCAAGTTTGTTTAAGTGTGCCTTTGCATCAAGATGGCAGATGTCGGCATAGTCTAAAATTGGAAGTAAAAGGGATTGCGCAAGAGTAATTTTAGTTTCGAAAAGCAGGAGATTCTGGATATATAAATTGACATGCCTGTGATTTTTAAAATTAATTACGTGTTCAATAATTTCATAACCACAATCATTATCCCAAATTCATATTCTTACAGAATGGATCGCAGCCAATTGGGTCAATCATAAATTCATAAATATTAATATAATCGTAGACGCATCTAATAACTAAGTAATATGGTAAATTGCAGTTGCTCAAAAACCGATATGACAGGAATGTTTGGTACAGGCAACTTCTTTCTGTAAACTGTATTAAGATCAATATTTACTATATAATACTTTCAATGAAATATAAATAGTTTTATCTTTCATTGAAAGTATTTTTTTCCTGGTATGAGCGTGGTTGAGTAACGAAATGATTCACAAGATATATTTCTTACTAGTTGATACTTGCGGCTACGCCCGTATGATGCAGTTTTTCCGTTCTTTTCCCATCGGAACTGGTTTCTGGTATAAAATGTAGCTTCAAATCAACATCTTACTAATGAAGAAAATATTTTTTTATTGTTGTCTAGATGTCATAGCCTAAACGTATTTATAAAGTTAATTTACGTTTTTGCTAGGAAATCATTGACTAGACGGCACAGATAAAAAAAGATACTGAGTACAGACATTTTTATTTTTACAACTGATGTGGCAGACAAGCTTGCGACCCACCTGATGGAAAGTGGTCACCGTAGGCTATGGACGTTTGCAACACCAGGGGTGCAGCACTCGCGCTGCCGACCATTTATAAATGAGTTTCTCACTTACAATATGAGTTTGAAGGGCTGGTGAAATCCAGTTTAAGGGATGATAACTGTTACGTTATCCTAGATTACTTTATGTTCCATTCGAAAATTGCACATTTCGAAAAAAATCATATTTAATAAGGTGCAGTATGCAGATGTTTCAATTTGTTGTGTCGCGAGCTAGATTTAGATTTGTTTAATTCAAGTGTTGCACGATTGAGGCGTGACATGGCAAACAAATTCTTTGAATGAAATCAATAAAGCCCACTTGCATGTATGCTGGGGTTAAATAATTTATTAAACTCGAAATTAATTTAATAACTTTTTAACCCTAATCACGTCTGGCACCATAGAAAAATATCACGTGCCACTGCATTGTCTGTCAGCTGTTAACCCAACGTTTGACGAAATAATCCTCAGAAATCAGTGAGTTAAAATTTTAGCGATTTAATCCTTGGTTTACCCTTAACTCGGGGTGATGCGGGACAAATTAATGATTTAACTAGGGGTTAGTCCATACCTCCGAGTTATACACGTTATCCCAAGATCGCGCAAGTGGGCCTAATTTGTCTTGCATCACCCCGAGTTAAGGGTAAACCAAGGGTTAAATCACTAAAATTTTAATTTACCGATTTCAGAGGGTTAATTCGTCTAACACGGTGACATATGCGTGACACGGACTCCTCAAAGTGACACGCCGCGCAAACATAATACGATAAAAATAAAATGCACTCGGCTGTCATGTTACATTCATTCGTGTAAGAAAAAGTCTTATGTGGCAAACTGTAGTGTAAAAGACATACCTGTTTCATTCTTTGTTCAATCATTAATGTTTGGTTGGATGACATAGAGTGACATAAAACACTGGGTTAGTTAACCCGATGATATTTTTCTATGGTGCAAGACATGATTAGGGTTAAAAAGTTATTTACTTAATTCCAAGTTAACTAACTCGATAATTAATTATTTAACCCCACCATTTATGCAAGTGGGCCTTAATGATTTAACTCGTGGTTATTCCAATGGGAAGTGTACAAAATATTAACCAAGTCCTCAAAATCGTAATGGAAGATCGTAAGATAAAAGTGCGCGAGATAGCCGAGATAGTGAAAATTTCAGCTGGTAGTGTTTTCAATATTTTACATAAAATTTGGCCATGTAAAGCTTTTTTCCAAGTGGGTGCCGCGTTTGCTTACAACTGATCAAAAGGAACAACGTATCAATGATTCAGAGCGATGTTTGGCGCTGATGAATCGTAATAAAAAGGATTTATTACGTCGGTATGTGACAATGGATGAAACATGGATATACACCATTTTATTCCGGAATCCAATCGGCAGTCAGCGGAGTGGAGAGCGGCTGGTGAAAGCCGCTCGAAGCGGCCAAAGACTCAGAAATCGGTCGGTAAGGGTATGGCGTCTATATTTTAGGATGCGCATGGAATACTTTTCATCGACTACATTAAAAGGGGCAAAATATAAATAGTGACTATTACATGTGCTTATTGGAGCGATTGAAGTACAAGTAACAAAAAGAAAGTGGTTTTTCACCAGGACAACGCGCCTTGTCACAAGTCTGTGAGAACGATGGCCAAAATTAATGAATTTGGCTTTGAATTGCTACTTCATCCCCCTTATTCGCCAGACTTGGCCCTCAGCGATTACTGGTTGTTTGCAGATCACAAAAAAATGCTCCAATGTAAGAAATTTGACTCAAATAGTGAAGTTATCACAGCAACGGAGGCTTATTTTGTAATCAAAGACAAATCGTTCTACACGCATGGGATAGAAAAGTTAGAAAAGCGTTGGAGGGACTGTATCGCTCTTGGAGGAGACTACGTTGATGAATAAAAAATATTTTTATAAAAAAAATCTTGTTTTAGTACTTAGTCTCGGGACTTATTGAACTACGGCTATCGTTCATCGAGGCGAGCAGTACGTGATGTTATGTATATTAGCTGTAAATTTTCCAAATAAAATAAAATAAAAAAAAAATTGAAACTAGTCAAATATAGACGTATAGTATGCTTCTGCCAACACCTTTAGGAAAAAGCCGTATTTTTATGTAAATTATGTATTGATGACTTGCCTTCGTACCTACTAAATTAAATGATTGGAAAAACAATGACTTTTATTCATTTTAGATATCATGTTTCATAGTAATATTTACTGCTTAAGATATATTTAATCATTGCATCACATACATATGCATTGTTTTTAAATGAATATACAATCGATATTCATTTAAAAACAATGCAAGTTATATTCTACTATAATTCCGGGTTCGATTCCAGACTCGTGTACAAGTTGTATTTTAAATCTAAGAATGCAGTTTTTCTTTTCATCAAAATCGGTGACATGGTTCCTTAGAAGAGATCTTTCTATGTCTTATAGTTTCAGAGTTGCCATTACTGACCGTTTTAAATGGGTCACCTGTATATAAGTTAAATAAAATCGACATCTTTACGAAGGCAAGTCATCAAAACATAGACTTCTGAAATTGCGTAAAGTAGACGGCAAATGTTCTTTACTGCTAATATTAAGAACAGTTCTAAGATACGTAAATACCGTATAAATATGTTACCTGGACGTGTTTGCCTGGACTCCTGCCAAGACAGAACTCCATCCTATTACTAGCACGCGGTTTTGTCTGGGGTTTTTCCTAAGTGTTTGTAAATATTCTACAGAATTTTCACGTGAATCAATTTATTGGCTTTCGAAATTATGACTTTGAGGAAAAATATATTGATTTGGGTTTTTATGGTACCCTAAAATATGTATGTGGAATGTAAATTGTTTCCAGAAAGTTTTCCTGGGTAAGCCTACGTTCGAGTATGTCAATGGTGACGGATCTTTAATACCACGTTTAATAGAGTATGTATGTCGAATTAAAGAACTAATGCGTCAGAGAAAGAAACGAGATTTGAAAAAAAGGTTATCCTCCCAGAAGTACCTTTATTATTTTTGCACTTCAAAATGGTGCCGTTCGCCTGATGGAAAGAAGAGACGACGATTCGCGACTGAGGGCCCAGAAATAATCCTTTTTACGCTTCTATTAAAAGACCAGGATTGTAAGAGGAGGAAAACACGAGCGCCGGTAGAAAATTCCAGTTTCTATAAAATAAATATAAATAAAAAAATCTTTATTTTGCATAGACCATTTTAACGGCGCTTACAAAATGTCATACCCTATTTAAAATATTTAAAGCGACCACCGGTTCGGAACGCGGCCCACCTGAGAAGAACCGGCAAGAAACTTAGGAAGGCTTTTTTTTTTGATGGCCTATTTATAATTTAATATTATTTCACTTTGCCAGCAGATCATTTCCAGGCGTCCCTGTCCTGCAAATAGTCTGTAACGGAGTAAAAACCTTTTTCACAAAGCTTGCTTTTAATAAACTTTTTAAATTTATTTAAAGGTAAATTTCTCAGGTCACAGGGAAGCTTGTTGTAAAAGCGTATACAGTTACCCTGGAAAGAATCGCCAATCTTATGTAGTCGACTGTGGTGGACTGAAAGATTATTTTTATTTCTAGTGTTTATATTATGTTTATCACAGAGTTTAGAAAACTGTGATAGATTTTTCTGGACATACATAAGATTGGCAAAAATGTATTGTGATGGTACGGTTAGAATATTTACTTCTTTGAATTTTTCTCGGAGAGAAACTCTGGGGCCCAAATTATAAATAGCGCGTACAGCCTGCTTTTGTAGAACAAAAATAATATTTAAATCTGCAGCACTCCCCCAAAGGAGAATACCGTAAGACATAATACTATGAAAATAGCTGAAGTAAACCATTCTAGCCGTATCCACATCTGTTAGAGTCCTGATCTTTTTTACAGCGTATGCAGCCGAACTTAATCTAGAGGCTGTCTTTTCTATGTGTGGGCCCCACTGCAAATTGGCATCAATAGTTATACCTAGGAACACAGTTGATTCTACAAACTCTAACACTTGTCCATTCAGTTGAACATTGGCCGCAACTTGTTTTACATTTGGTAGAGTAAATTTTATACATTTAGTTTTATTTTCATTAAGGCAAAGATTATTTGAGCTGAACCAATGAACTACTCTTGCAATTGCATTGTTTACATCGTCATAGTTTTCTAATTGTCTTTTAATTTTAAAAATTAATGAGGTGTCATCTGCAAACAAAACAATCCTATTCCTGTCCCCTACATAAAATGGTAAATCATTAATATAAATGAGGAACAAGAATGGCCCAAGTATCAAGCCTTGCGGCACACCCATTGTAACCATGGATCCTACAGAACGTGTACCATTAATATCGACCCTCTGTATTCTATTGTTCAAATATGAAGACAGAAGGTCGAGAGCTTTGCCTCTTATTCCATAGTGGTGTAGTTTCCTGCACAGCGTTTCATGTTGAACGCAATCAAAAGCCTTTGATAGATCGCAAAATATACCTAATGCATCGTGCTTGTCTTCCCATGCTTCATGAATACATTTTAATAACTCAACACCAGCATCGGAAGTTGAGCGCCCTTTCGTAAACCCAAATTGATTCGCATGGAGTATTTTATGACCATCAAAATGGGATAGCATTTGATTCAAGATTATTTTTTCAAATACTTTGCTCAAAGTTGGCAGCACTGACACTGGTCGGAAATTAGACGGCTCTGTAGCGCTGCCAGCCTTGAACAAGGGAACGACTTTGCTGTGTTTCATTAAATCATGAAATGTACCACTAGAAACACAGTCATTAAACACAGTTGCTAGATGGGGCGCAATTACCTCAATTATACATGATGCAGTTTTGACCGATAATCCCCAAATGTCCGCGGTTTTCTTAATTTCGATACATTTAAATGTTTTTACAATGTCCTGAGCACAAATATCTGTGAATACAAATGCATCCCTGCAACAAAGAACAGATTCTTCTAATAAAAGTTCAGCGGAACTGGAAGATGCTTGGAGAGATTTTGTTGTCAATATAGGTACATTTTTGAAAAAGTGTTCAAACTCCGTAGCCACTTCCAGGTCCCCTGTAACATGGCAACCATTTACTTTTAAGTGGAAATCCCTTTCAGGCACTAAAGATCTACCGCATTCAGAGTTAATGATGTTCCAAGTCATTTTTATTTTATTTACAGAATTAGAAATTTTATTTTTAATGAAGTTTGACTTAGCAAGATGACACGTTTGTTTAAATATCTTTGAATAATTTTTAACATATTCCTGAAAGGTTTGCTGCGATATAGGTACGAAAGACCGGCGAAATCTTTCGGTTCTGGGCATGCTGGTGTAGTTCCACTCACTGTCATTCAATGACGTTTATTTTTATGTATTTTGAATAGGGTATTAGTAAACATTAATGAGAAAAACATACACTGACGTAGTTGAAACAACCTACAGATTCACAGAAATCCAAGTAATTTTGACCTTACTATTTTTGAGCAGACTGCTCACGTAGTCTTCAAATGTAAAACTTAGTCTACCCTGACACCTTCTACCCTGTACTTTCGCTCAATATATACTTTCGTTCATCGTTCCTGCCTGACTCTGATCGTGTCCAACACGATCACCGAAGGTCCACGAAGGTCCACGAAGTATACTTTTTTTTTCAGCTTCAATATACTTATATTCAAGTCACTATTTTATTATATTTCCTTGTGTAATATTAATACATACCTATTGTCACGCTTTTATCCGCAAAGGGGTAGGCAGAGAGCCCATTTCCGTGTTGAATTAGACAGACGCAGGTTGTGGCTACCTGCTGTTGAAATTTTTCAAGCCGCCCACCCGGCTTAACGCCCGGCATTTTACCAACGGCTTAACGTGCCTTTCAGAAGGCACGGAAACGCTCGCAAATGTAAATGCCACAAAGTGGTCACCAATCCGAGGATCAGCCACAGTGAAAGTTGCGTAACTCAGTGATCGTTTACAGAACACTGAGACCGCGAGGCCACGAACGCTTCTACATACATTTTAATATTGTATATTAAATCTGTAAAATTAAATCTCCCCTTAAACACTATCAATAAAGTAAGATGATACAAGAGGCTGAGATCTCGAAGTCAGAACTAACGTCAGCTGCCAGCTAGTATAGAGCCTGCTAAATAATAGAAAAAAAAGAAGAAAGAATAAGATCTTAGAATAAGCACCCATAAAGGCTTAAGGATCAGATAGCCGTGAAGAATAATGGAAAAGGCAGTTAAATTACAGACTGATGTCGCTAGCAGTCACGCAAAGTGGACCCAAATCCTAAAGAAGAGAATTTTGATATAATTGCGACTTTATATAAGGATAAGCGAAAATATAAAGTTAAGATAAGTAAGTAAGGGTTGTATTATTTTCGGAAGACTGAGACTTGTAAATAAATATCAAACCTTATTAGCATGGTGTGTTGAGTTTGCTCATGTTATCTAAAATATACACCTACAGTTTCCAAAAACTTGTACTTATAATATATGAATCAGAGTAACCACTCACGTGGGATACTTTAAAAGTGGCAATTATTACCCAGCCATAAATATTGCAAGATCCGGTAAGAGGGGAAGACCCAAGAAGTGCTGGCTTGATGTCGTAAGGGATGACATGCGTGCCAATGGTCTCACTACAGGGGATGCCGACGACCGTGCGAAGTGGAGGAGAAAATGTAGCAAAGCGGACCCCGGGCGTCGCGAGACGCAACTGGGACAGACTCTCGGATGATGATGGATAAATATTGCAAGATCAAAGAAAAGATTACGATTTTAATACGCGATTCAATGACGGATGAAGAAAACATTCTTATAAAAATAAGAAGCAATAATTAAAAGATTATGTCTTATTATCGTTGAACTGGATTAAAAATAGAATATTTATACAAAGACGAACTTATTTTTCTTGTGTGAAGTTTTAGCTTGACACAATTTTCGGAGATTAACACACTATTTCAATTTACGATCAAGATTATATCTGTAATATATACGACGAGAAAAGTATTGACAAAGCTTGATTGACCTAACTTCAGCTCTTATGGTTTCATAATCATAATAATGTGATAAGTTAAACTCTTACAAGCCAGTATTATAGTGTGTAAATAAAAGTATGTGAAAATCTACAGTGATATACAAAATGTAGCAACTTGTTAAGATATTATTACAAATAATGTACGCTTATCTACCAAAAAGTTTCAAAATTAAAAAGAAACTCAAAAAAAATTATTACCTTTATTACATAAATTCCTAAATAATAAACAAACCCTTTAAACATATAATTAAATGTTTGCATAAAGTCAATGCAGGAAATGATACAATAGTTATCACAATACAGTAATGTGTTGATCACAACATAAATGATAAGTACAACACATAATATAACGATATTTAGCAAGCGAAATTATATACAATGTGGCTCAAGCCTCATGAGTCTGCTCTTCTGTCTTCACCTACGATCAATGGTAATACATTTTGTAGGTCGGAACACTAAACACATAGTCCAGATACGGGCCTCTGGTTTTGTAGAAATGATTCTCGTAACAATACACACGGCCTTTGTACCTGCATCAATAATGATTCTTTTATATTACTTTGTCAGGCAGTGATGGTGATTGCATTAGCTTGTATGATTATATCGATCAAATTGATGGTATTCAATAATGATGTTTATGAAAATTTATGAATATTTTAGGAATGATAATGAGGCAGATTATGAAAATCAAGATTGATTAATACTGTTTCTTGAGCTTTTTGTTTAATAATTTTTACTTGTTCTATGTTTTGTTATTCAGGTGTGAAATAATGATTCATGAAATAATAATTATAAGTAATTAGATTTGTGTAGCGTGTGCAAAGCACCCGTCATGTTTAATCCCTGTATACGTTACACATATGATGAAATGATAATGGTGATTAATGGACAACAGAACATAAGAAAAGAAAAAACAAACGTGTAAAATAAGATATAACACCGTTGTACGTTGCGCAAAAGCGGTGCAACGAACCCGTTGCTAAATTTATACAGTATCGAAGTCACAGTGAATTCTGGTCGCATCACAGCTATTTAAATGCATTCTTGACATTTATACTTCTTCCGCTATACATTCTTGTTGGCAAATAATTTGATTACGCTAGTACAAACTGTCAAATTTGGTATCTACACACATACACTCATAAATACACGTCAAAAGCTTCAAAGGATATTGTTACTTGAATATTAGGAGTACAACGGTTAATGTTTGTATGATTTTCTTCTTCTAATTCTGATATGCGTAGAAGAATAATTTGTGTTCAATGTGTACAATGAAATATTAAAGTTCAAGTATTGTCAACTGCTATTTATTACAATAAGTACAATTTTCTGTAATAATATTTACTATATTATTACAGAAAATTGTACTAAATGTAATAAATAGCACACTCAAATAACTTGTAAAGTCTGTGACCTTTGCCTAACCAGGGCAATGTTCTAGCCACCTGAACTACCCGAACCGTATCGAACCAAGTTGAAATTCTCCACCATATTTTTAAATTGTCATTTTTTTTTAAGAGTATGACCAGAGCCATGTCTTTTTCCACTTTATTAAAAATTTATGAGAAAATTAGCAAAATAATTGCTTTAAAAAAAAAATTATCTGTAACTTGTAAAGTCCATTGAAAATAAAACTTTATTTTCAAGTTGTAAGGGTTTGGGTTTCTTCAGTTAAAAAATAATACAATAGGAGCTTAAACTGGTTTGAGAGGTATTTTACTAAATATTATTCTGGTAATCGAGTTCAAGCGGGATAACTATCGGGTTTACATCGCAGATGTCTGTAGTTTATTTACGAAATACATCAACGAGGACACAGTTGTGCAAAGCTCATGCCAATAATAAATATTTGATACTAACTTTGATCCGAGGGCTGTCTTAGTGTCGAGAACCTCCACAATATCACCAGATTTTAAAGATACTTCATCGTCAGCGGCAGCTGAATAATCAGCTGCTGCCACTACAACGTCTTCTACCTGAAACAAAAAAATGACACCTTTAGTTTTGTTCCCAGTATATGGTTTTAGTGCATAAAAACTTTCGTGTAGAATATTACCTTTGGTGGACTTCTACTACAACTAGACCTTGATCGGTCAGAGCTTGCTATTGAACGCGTGGAATATCGTTTATAACTTGGGGTAGTTTCCGAGTTACTCACACGACTTCTCGTATTCTCTCGTTCTAATAAAACACCATTATATCGGCGTGGATATCCACCAAATCTCGTGATCCTTTGGTTGCTGCTTATATTACTATACCCAGTGAAAGAATGTAAGTCTTCATCATCGTCTTCCACAACCGGACAACTATACATTGAAAATCGATGAGCTGTTGGTTGATTAAGGTTTAAAGCTGAAAATACATGCATTGGTTCAAAATGTCTTATTCCATTTTCATCAAGGACACTATATGCAATCTCTCCCGTTAATACAGCCCGACTTGCATCACGTGGAACTACAGCTTGTAAACCTTTCTTCATTATTAAAAGTGCTCCTCTGTGTTTTCTCCTTTGGAATATAAATTCTTCCATAGCAAGACTATTTTCTGGGTCTAAGAGATTTAGTGGAACGTCTTCAGAAGTAAATAAAGAAGTTTCTTCGGGAACAAACATTAATGCTGCACTTTCTCGTACTAAATCTCTAAGATTAGGATCTGTACGAGCCAGTTCTGGATGAGTTTCTAAAGTTCGTAGCGCAGATTGTAAATTTGGAGTTCTTTCTGCTAATTTTCGCATAACAGTTAACCTTTTTAATATATTAAGACTTGTAGGATCAGCAGCTATCTTAGTCAAACAGTCTTCATAATTTACAACAGATGCTAAATTTGTAGCAACATCTCTCATTCCAAGAATTTTAGCAAGTCCTACGGACTGAACTATTAATTCTTTGATAATTTCTCTGTCATTATTTTGAATCAGTATTTCAAGATCTTTACTGCTGGCTTCTTGTACAGCAGATACAATGGCTTTTTGTAAAGTTTCATTTACTTCATGATTAGTTTGAACAAAAGAAATTGAATCTGAAATGCGGCCCAATACGTGTTGAAGCAGCTTTGTGTCATTTTTTAATATATTTTTAAAAGCTGGACCAAGTACTTCATTTTCACTACTCAAGAAATCTCCCACTTTATCAATAATGTCTTCGTTTGTAAAATAATGTTTGTGCAATGAGCTTTGCACAGCAATTTTGATTAATTCAACTTTTGGTTGCGATGAATTCTCAAGAATTTCATCACATAAAAGTTCCTTATCTTCCTCTTTTTGCAAAGCATCAAACATCGCAGTCACAAAATCTTCATCAATAGCCTTGCCCAAAATAATATCAATAGATTTTAAGATCATTTGATATTTTTCTTTGCTATTATTGTTATTAACTTCTTCAAACTGCTCTGCAGTTACTAAAGCAGCTAATACCGCTGCTGCAATAGAATTTTTAACATGTTCTTGATGAGGAGTTTGACCATTGCCACCTGTAAACCCACTATTTTCATGTAGAGCCATTCGCTTTCTATCAAACTTTGCTTTTCTATTTTCAGTAAGTGATGTGTTTTCTTTATTCTGTTCTTGAATTTCAGTTTTTACATGAGCACTCATCTCAATAATAGATGATATAACCTCCAATAATTGATTTGCTACTTCATCTTTTAAACCAAAATCGGAAACAAATGCTTTCAATGCTTCTGCATTTTTAGTTTCATTCAAAACCACTTTGATAGTTGGCAATTCAGCTGGAACCTGTCTACCGATAGACATCCCGGCTTCAGAAAGCTGGCGTAACATATTTCTGTCAATAGTTAATTCACCTTTTGTAGATGTAGTATCATTAGGATTCGTTTTCACTTTTAGCAGCTTGAGTTCTTCAGGGGTAACTATAAAACTTTGCACAGAAAATTCAAAACCTTCTTCACCCTCAGTGAGATCAGGAGCAACAAACTTCAATCCTTCCGGTGTTTGAACAATTTGACCGGGGACAAATGTAACACCATTATCATCGGTTTCAATAACTCTACCGGGTACAAATCTCGGTCCTTCTTCAGTATCAACTACTTGACCAGGCACAAATCTAGATCCTTCATCTTCAGTAGATATCACTTGACCTGGTATAAATGTTGGACCAGCTTTAGTTTCAATAATTTGACCTGGTACAAAACGAGGACCATCTATTGTATGTATTGTTTGACCAGGAACAAATTTAGGCCCAGATTTGGTATTAACAACTTGTCCTGGGACAAACTTGGGACCATCAGTAGTATCGACTACTTGCCCGGGAACAAATTGTTCTCCATTCTCCGTGAACACAATTTGTCCAGGTACAAAAATACCTTCAACCATCATTCCCGGGACAAAACGAGATTCATTTGCTTCATTTTTCATAAGCCTTCCAGGAACAACTTTTGGACTTCCATCTAATTTAGGTACCCTAGGACCTGGATAGAATTCAATTCCTTTTTCTGTTTGTACCATGTGCCCGAAAACATACAATGATTCTTCCGAAAGTGAACATGTCCGTATATCAATAGGCAAACCCAATGGAGCACTTTCATTGAACGTAATATCTGACACAGACTTTGCAATAGAGAACTCAACATGGCCGTTCGCTTGAACTATAGTCTTCCCTGGTACGAACTTTTCACCACATTCGGTTTGTACTATTTGACCTTCAACAAATTTGGGACCATCAGCAGTTTCTACAACAGTGCCCGGAATAAAATGCAATTCATTGTTACTAGTGATCTTTGTTAAGCCAGGAACAAAGCATGTTTCACCATCTATGGCCACCGTTTGTCCAGGTACAAACTTTAGGCCATTTGGTGTAGCAATTGTGGCTCCTGGTATGAAATGTAACTCATCGTCCTGATGTACAACTTGACCAGGTATAAACTGCCACTCATCATCAACTATTGTATTTTGTCCAGGTGTGAATGTTGTAACACCGTTTTCAGTGATTGTTTGACCGGGTATAAATTGTACTCCATCTGGTGTTTGTATAATTTGGCCAGGAACAAATACTTCTTCTGAACCTGTATTTATTACTTTACCTGGCACAAATTTAATGCCTTCTTCTGTTTGAACCGTTTGACCTTCGACAAAACGGTATGTATTGTTTTTATTTTTTATAGTTTGCCCATAAATAAATTCTTCACCATTTGGTGTATTCACCATCTGCCCAGCTACGAACATTGTCTCATTTGTTGCTTCGTTTGATAAAATATGTCCAGGTATTAGTCCAGGACCAATTGGTGTATTAACGCTCAATCCAGGAACGAATATTGGGCCGGTGGGTGTATCAACAGTTTGTCCAGGAACAAAAATTGGTCCTTGAGGTGTGTTCACGACTTGACCAGGTATAAACTTCTTAGCCTTATTTATGTCTAATGTAAGACCAGGTATTTTGGCTACTTTTTCCCTTTTACCCTTTTTGATATTTTTAACGATTTCATTTAAATTTTCCATCGTGGGCAGCATATCCATCTTATCACTTTCAACCAATTTTTCTATAATATCTGAGGTTTCAATTAAACGTTCTTCAGATAATTCTTTAACAGCACTCAGTATTGCCTCAGGAGGACTTAATTTAACCGGTTTTAATGGATTCACACAAGGTACGTTTTCAAAAGGTATAGAAATTTCGTTAATATTACGGTCAACGGTATAAGCTTCGGCTTCACAGTGATGTGGTGTTATTTTAACCGGAGTGGGTAATTTAGTAGTCTTGAGAACAATGTGTTCATCACTGACATCTTTTTCAAAATACTCACTATCAAATGTTTCAATTAGAGGATGCATTTGGTCTCGCCATTCACTAGCACACATAATAATACTTGACTTCGAGCGCATTTGGTGAGCATCAAAATTGCTGCAATTGAATCTCTTAATATCTTGCTTCTCATGCCTGTATTCTTCCAATTTTGCTTTTTTAACCTTCCGATCAAGACGATGTCTTTCTTCTTCTAGCTCTTGTACTTCAGCAAGTTGTTCCTTCTTTTCAAATATTTTCTTCATCGAAGAAAGACCAGCGACACGTTTCCTTTTCTTCTTTTTCTCTTCTAACTCTTCAATTTCTCTTTGCTTTAAAACTTCAGCATTTGGTCCTTCGCCTTCAAAAATTTCAACATCGTCAGTGAAATCTTTGAAATCCATGGATACATTACGACCATGTTTGGTTTTAATAAGCACTGTATCAGAGTCCTTTGCCAGCATGACATCTCTGACATCACCATCACGAACTGCTGCTTCCATTTGAGCGGTGAACACTAAGCTGCATCTTCTCTCTTGGACAGTATACACATAACGCTTTTCGTCGCTTATTTGTTTGCCCAATAACATTTCCATTAATATTTTTTGTGCGTCTGTAGAGCCATCCAATACAGGGAAAATATATCTGTAGTCCGGTAACATTTCATGTTTTCTGTTGCCGTAGTTAATTTCAGGGGCATAGTGATGTGGGCCAAGCTCTCCAGATACGTTAGTTATTTTACACTTTGCCTTCGAAGACCGGGCAGTCAGAAGAACTGGAATGTAGTGGTGTGAAGGCAGCCCGTAAGATTTACCGGTGATCCTACAGCATCTCTTTGCATCAGCAGGCGAGATAGGAGCAAGGAGTGGAAAATAATTAGGCTTTGGTAGCCCTCTACTGCGTCCAGTGATCCTACAAAACGACATCTTAATTTATTTACGCAGTCATTTTTGTTTTTACAATATATTGAAACTCGAAGTTTATTTTTGTTTGATATTTCGCGATCTTTGTGGCGGGTTTAACGCGTGCTCTTGTGAGCGTGTGTGCTCAGAGCAGAATATGCTGAACGACTAAAGAAACGACGCTTCGAGGTTGTGTTCGGGCGCGCGCGCGCATTGATTCACACCTCAGTCCCCGACGGTGGGCCGTATATATTTTGTTCCGGTTAGAGGTTATTTATAAACAAAAGAAAGATAAATTTATGCTTAAAGCCAAAATATATGACACAGTTTTAAGCTGAAAACAACGGTGCGGTGAGTGTTTTTGGATAACTGGTAAATTGCTAATTACATCACAAAATTTATGTATTTATTTATTTGTAAATACAATATTTATTCAACACTAAAGTTTTCATGATGTTACAAATTTCACTAACGGTAGAAAATTTCCTTATAAGTTTTATGTCCGTTTGTCTCAATCAAATTATAAGGCAAGTACCATACCATTTTACAAAGTTGTAGTCTTCTTTTTTTCTAATTGTACCTATTTCCAATTGCTTACAAGATCCTCCTACCTGGGTTTGGAGCATGGGGTTCTCTTTTATGTGACTGCTGGGAGCAACTGTCGTATGCCTTTCGGTTTACAATACTCTGTGTTTGTTGCATACATATACATTCATATCGTCACGCCTTTATCCCCAAAGGGAAGAGGCATACTATACGCCCTAATTCCACCGTATGCATTTTTGAACCATGGAACAGGTGGAGAGCCCATTGCCGTGTTGAAAATGAACAGGCGCAGGCTGTGGCGACCTGCTGTTAAAATTTTTCAAGTCGCCATAAGGCCTTGAACCAGGCTTAACGACTGCCATGTTATTGGCAACCGGAACCAACAGCTTAACGCGCCTTCCGAAGCACGGAAACGCTCGCAAATGTAAATTCCACAAAGTGGTCGCCCATTCAAGGACCACCTATAGCAAATGTTGCTTAACGCAGTGATCGTATACAGAACACTTAGCGGTGCCAGGAGCTATTCATTGTTTGTTGATTTGTGATTATTTCTAACAACCTAGTCTGCATTTGTGATTAGAGCTCAAAATATATTAAAACAAAATTCTACAATTAAATTAAAAATGAATCAAAAATGTCAATATTATTAAACGATTATCATGAACACCTTATAAGATGCAAAATTATATTTAGGGGTTTCTATATGTACTGGAGTTTTAACTGCAATCTGTTAGTCAACATCACCAATTTAGTTTTTTTTGTGAGTGACATCACTTCGGGCAATTTGTTTTTAACTTGAAGGAAAAAGTAAAACGAGGAATAAAAATATGCCCGAGTGACGTCAGTACCCACTGACGTCCACTGCTGGTGGAATTGTGGGTGTCAATAAACGTACGTAAGAAAATCGCATACCAATACTCAATATTATTTTCTGCGAGTTACGTATAAAAGGAACGTCGTTTTTTACGTGAAACTGAACGTTATATTACGTGGCATTCGAAAACAAATCAGTAAAACTTATTAAACTAAAAACTCATTTACTCTTTCCGTCTGGTTGTCACGGGTAAAGGTTAGCCTCGTCAACAGAACTGAGTTTATTTTTAACGATGCTAGCTAAACTGCAGACCTTCGTGGACGAATGCAAACGGACGCGGTCAAACAGATGTTTATTTTTGTTATAGAAATTATTAGAAAGTAGAGCAATGAAGGTGAAGTACGAAATATTGATGGGATGTTTTTTAATAACTGTGTTTAAGATATGGTGTTATAGAATTGACCTAGTTGTAAATGTATACTATTAAATATATTACGTATTAATTTGACCTTAGCGTTATTTTCTTTGAGCTTATAGCGTCTGTTGCTCGGTTGTAAACAGTGTGACTGTACTTGTTGCCATTTATATAGACAGGAAATATCATGCCATCATACCCGAAGGGGTGGCAAAAGCATACTGTACATCCACATGTTACTGGCGACCGGGACCAATGGATCAATGTGCCTTCCAAAGTACAGAAAGACGGCAAATGAAATTCAAAATAAATTATGATCTTCATAGTTCTTTGTGACACCAATTAAAGGTCGCCACTGTTGGGATGCTCTTGATTACAATTTTCTAGAACGTCTAAAAAGTACTGTTAATCCGCTTATTTTCCGAGGTTCCTTTGGATGTCCCATTGAAAGGGTACGGAAAAATCCTAATGGAACAACGGAAAGTAAATAGTAGATTTTCCATAGAACCATAATCTGAGGTTCCAGACCGATTTGACTTTCGATGGAATGAGCCTATTTTTTTTTCAGCATTATTCAAAGTGTGTGTCAAGTGACATACCACTATCACATGACCTACTCAGAACGTGGTGGATTACAGTAAACTTCTGCGTGCTATTCGATCCATTAGTGGATCGAGATGGTGGATCCTACAGGACAGAGGGCTTAGTTCACATGTGACTACAGCCTCATTATAGTATTGGGCTGCAGGTTTTTTTTTGAAACGCCCAGCTCAGCCTAGAAGAACCGGACTTTCCATTATCTACCGAAATATTCTGGATTGCTTCTACCGTATCACAAGATAAGCCGAAGGTTCAGTTACTGTAATTTGGTAAGGCAACGCCCCGAGATTATTGATCAGTAGATGCACCTGCCTAAGTAAAATTAACATTAACCCAGGAGATCTTGACGGGATCCCTAACACTCCTTACTGCATTATAATGTGAAAGTGTAAAGTAAAAAATGTAAAAAAAAAACTCTTTATTGTACACCAGGAAACATAATGTGAACATGACTATTAGACTTCATGGTAAAACAATTGGCGGCCTTATCGCGCGAGGCAAATATAGTAGGGCAGTTTGGTGCACATAATTGATATATAGCTACGTAAATTAAACATATCTAGATAAATAAATACATTTTACTGTATGTATTTTTACTCTCACAAAGCATTTCTTTTTACTTTGGAGAGTGCCATGAGCTAGTTTTATATGGAAAATACATTTTATTTCCACCGGATAACAAAATTTTACACAGCAGATGTTTTATTGCATTGTATAAAAATTAGCATATATATTGAACTTTAACTATGACTTTTAGACTTGTAGACCCTAAAACTTAAAAAGTATTTTTAAAACGGCTTCATCTGTCCGTCCGATAGAAATCCGATCAGAGACAAGCGGTTTACGACATTCGATTCAGGACAATATGATTAAGTGCATAGGCGATTTTAAAGTTTCTACAATTACAACATACTCGTACTACGTCTGGGTGTCCGAGTACTTTTGACTTTTCCGTTTTTGAGTAATCTGCTCACGTGGTCTTCATATGTAAGTTTCGGCCTACCCTGACTCCTTCTGCCCTCTACTTTAATTTTGCCCTCCAATTTAGGTATGAAGTATTACATAATAGGGTTAGAAGTCGTCTGATTTCTTTGCTACGATAGTGACGGAACTGAACTGGCCGGAACCATTATGTCTGAAATGTAGGGTTAAAGGAGAGCTGACACATTAGATTAGCACACACCTTCTATCCCGAGAACAAGTTTCTGTGAGAAACTGGTACGGGAATACTTCACTACACGGGTTATGGCCCGGGCATTGCAGTCCCTACAATACGTAATTATATTTTACTGTCTCCGTGGCTATGTGGTAATGATGTGACTACCGCGCGTACCGGGTTCGATTGCCGGATCGGAACAAATATTTATGTGATCCACAAATGTTTGTTTCGAAGTTTGGGTGTTTTTTATGTATAATATGTATGTATTTAAAAACATATAAGTATGTTTATCAGTTGTCTAAATCTCATACCAAGCTGTTATTAGTCTGCGTTGGGCTAGATGGCGCTTTGTAAAAAAAAGTCCCACGATATAATTATAATTTTTTCATAGCATAGATATATCCAATTCTTACTCAATATTGCTCCAATTTGTTTTTCTTTCATCTGTTTAAAGTAATAGATTAAAAGAAAAATCTATTCCAAGAGAAGAATCAATATATTTCACAACAAACCTCACCTTGATTCCACGGCTAATAATAAAAATACCCTATTTTTAATAGTTATTGGAAACATACGCATTGATTATATATCAAAGAGACTGTATGGATGTCTGACTGAGCTGTTTGTTTGATCCTATAGTAAACTAATCTAATTCAAAAAGCACTTATATTTTTGTATTTGTGTGAATATTTTTGTATTTTGTAGCTATTATAGTTATAAATATTACGAGATAAAATTATAGATAGTCCGAAAGGACTTTAATTGGTCGTGCTAATTAGTGTCTAGCACATAAGACCTTTTAGCCTTTTTGTTACCACCTCACTAAAAAGGCAACGGGTTCAAAATTTCTTCCAAATTTAACATCGAGACACATTTTATTAAATTTTTTAGGCAATTTAGACCCACCCCAGTTCCGTGCTTCGGAAGGCACGTTAAGCCGTTGATCCCGGTTGCCAATAAAATGGCAGTCGTTAAGCCAAGTTGAAGGCCTTATGAGCGGCTTAAAAAATTTCAACTGCAGGTCGCCGCAGCCTGCGCATGTCCATTTCAACACGGCAATGGGCTCACCACCTGTTACGTGAGACAAAAATGCGTACGGTGAAATGTGGGCGTTTAGTATGCCTCTGCCTACCTCTTCGGGGATAAAGGCGTGACAATATGTATGTATGTATGTTTAGTTATTAACGGTTATTTATGTAACGTATTCCCGCTTCTTCGGAGTTCTGTAAACGATCACCGAAGAAAACATCTGACTACGGTCAGAACTAAGATCGGTGACCGTTTGTGTATTTTTTAAGAGCGTTTCTGTGCTTTCTAAAGTAGAGGGTTATAGGAGGCCGAGACTTACATATGAAGACCACGTGAGCAGATTGCTCAAAAACGGAAAAGTCAAAAGTAGTCGGATACCCAGACGTGCGTGTATGAAGCGATTGGTGAATCTTCAAGAAGCGAAAGAGGTATGCATGGATTGCGAAGCCCTCTCTGACTACCCCGTCAGAGATACAGCGTGACGATAGTTAGTAAGTTAGTTTTAGTGCTTTCTAGAGATAGATAAATAAGTTCTTTATTAGCACAAAACACAAAAGTACATAGCAAACACATAAAATTACACACAGATTAAAACAAAATACAAATTAAAAAAAAATACAAATGATAAAATGAAAAACAATAACAAACAAAAGCCGAGTCCGCTATTTCCTACTTCGTGTGGGCAAAATTTATGTATGGCTCGGCACCGCGTTTGGTATCGGTGGCTAGGTACAGTGCTGTGTGACTAAAAGGCCACAGCTCAGCATATGCTACAAAATGTTTGCAGCGCTGATTTTCAGCTGAAGCCTCAGAGACTAGTACATGTTTATAATTAAAATGCAGTACAGACGTAAATGTGTCTTTATTTTTTGGAAATATTTTGATGTCAACAGTCATATGACGATGTCAGAGTTTAAGCTAAATAGTCACAAAATAGAAATTTAATTAATAATACCTAATAAAATTGAATTAGGAGTAATTTAATAGCTACAATAATATGGTTAGAATCAGATTTACGGTAATTAAAATTTTATAATTTTATAATTTAGGCATGTCAATGCAATATAAATAAATAAATAAATAAAATAAATAAAAATGTCTTTATTTTGCATAGACCATTTCAACGGCGCTTACAAAATGTCATACACTAAAACTAAAGAAAAAAATTTTATATTTAAAGTGACCACCGGTTCGGAACGCGGCCCACCTGAGAAGAACCGGCAAGAAACTTAGGAAGGCTTTTTTTATGATTACTATAATATTTTATTTGCCTGCAGATCATTTCCAGGCATCCCTTTCCTGTAAATAGTCTTGAATAGAGTAATAACCTTTTTCACAAAGCTTTCTTTTAATAAACTTTTTAAATTTATTTAATGGTAAATTTCTCAGGTCACAGGGAAGCTTGTTGTAAAAGCGTATACAGTTACCCTGGAAAGAATCGCCAATCTTATGCAGCCGACTGTGGTGAACTAAAAGATTGTTTTTATGTCTAGTGTTTATATTATGTATATCACAGAGTTTAGTAAACTGTGATAGATTTTTCTGGACATACCTAAGATTGGCAAAAATGTATTGTGATGCTACGGTTAGAATATTTACTTCTTTGAATGTTTCTCGGAGGGAGACTCTGGGGCCCAAATTATATATAGCGCGTACAGCCCGCTTTTGAAGAACAAAAATTGGTTTTTACATCTGCAGCACTCCCCCAAATGAGAATACCGTTAGACATAATACTATGACAAAATAGCTGAAGTAAACCATTCTAGCCGTATCTACATCTGTTAGAGTCCTGATCTTTTTTACAGCGTATGCAGCCGAACTTAACCTAGAGGCCGTCTTTTCTATGTGCAAATTGGCATCAATAGTTATACCAAGGAACACAGTTGATTCCACAAACTCTAACACTTGTCCATTAAGTTGAACATTGGCCGTAACTTGTTTTACATTTGGTAGAGTAAATTTAATACATTTAGTTTTGTTTTCATTTAGGCAAAGATTATTTGAGCTGAACCAATGAACTACTCTCGTGATTGCATTGTTTACATCGTCATAATTATCTAATTGTCTTCTAATTTTAAAAATCAATGAGGTATCATCTGCAAACAAAACAATCCTATTCCTGTCCCCTACATAAAATGGTAAATCATTAATATAAATGAGGAACAAGAATGGCCAGAGTATCGAGCCTTGTGGCACACCCATTGTAACCATGGATCCTACAGAACGTGTACCATTAATATCGACCCTTTGTATTCTATTGTTCAAATATGAAGACAGAAGGTCGAGAGATTTGCCTCTTATTCCATAGTGATGTAATTTTTTGCACAATGTTTCATGTTGAACGCAATCAAAAGCCCTGGATAGATCGCAGAATATACCTAATGCATCTTGCTTGTCTTCCCAGGCTTCATGAATACATTTTAATAACTCAACACCAGCATCGGAAGTTGAGCGCCCTTTCGTAAAACCAAACTGTTTTGTATGAAATATTTTATGAATATCAAAATGGGATAGCATTTGATTCAAAATTATTTTTTCAAATACTTTGCTCAAAGTTGGCAGCACTGACACTGGTCGGAAATTAGACGGGTCTGTAGCGCTGCCAGCCTTGGACAAGGGTATGACTTTGCTGTGTTTAATTAAATCAGGAAATATACCACTGGAAACACAGTCATTAAACACATTTGCTAGATGCGGCGCAATGACCTCAATGATACATGATGTAGTTTTGACTGATAATCCCCAAAGGTCCGCGGTTTCTTAATTTCAATACATTTAAAAGTTTTTATAATATCCTGAGCGCAAATATCTGTGAATACAAATGCATCCCTGCAATAAGGAACAGATTCTTCTAATAAATGTTCAGAGGAACTGGAAGAAATGTTCAAATTCCGTCGCCACTTCCAGGTCCCCTGTAACATGACAATCATTTTGTTTTTAAGTGGAAATCCCTTTCTGTCACGAGTATATATAATATGTCATATGAATGTACCTACACAACAAATTCATTGGGTGCTGGACTTTTGTTGATTTAATAGCATATTTTTAAGCCTGATTTTGAAACTATGCGCGCCTACCATGTTGCGTAACGGTGGCAGTAAATTGTTCCAGCACTTTGTAGACATATACCTGAAACTTCCCCTGAAGGCAGTAGGTTTGTGAGAAGGTATACTTAAGGGATCTGCACATGCTCGCTTAGGATATCTGCTACTGTAGCTCATCCAGGACAGTTTCTTAAACAGACATGGCAGCGATTTACATTTTATCACACCAAATAGCAGAGAAGCCAAATGCAACTCCCTTCGGTACTTCATTTTGAGGATATTAAAATTATTTAAAAAGGGGGTTACGTGACTTCTTGGTGGGATATTATAACAAAAACGAGCACACGCATTTTGTACTCTCTGTATGTAATTTGCAGTTCTGGCATACAATCTAGGACCGTACGCGGCGTCTAAATAATTAAATTTGGATAAAATTAATGAATCCACCAGACATTCACGCAGTGGAATAGACAGATATGTACGAAGTGTGTATAATATCTTCAGGCGATAAAAACAATTTCTGACTATATCTGAAATGTGTTGTTCAAAACGCATTTCCTCATCCATCAGCAGACCCAGATTTCTAGCAGTTTGCACTCGTTGAATGATCCCTTTGTCGACCGCAATGACAGGACTGCCAGCCATAATCATTTCGCGCTGTCGCTTCGAACCCAAAATCATATGTTTTGTTTTATTTGGATTCAAAACAAGTGAATTTGTGCGAGCCCAATTAAACACACTATTCAGATCTTCGTTTATCTTCCGCACTGCATCCCGGATATCCGCGGGTCTAAATGAGTAATAAATCTGCACATCGTCTGCATATATATGATACTTGCAGTACTTTATGTGTTAGAAGATATCTGCACTATACAATGTGAACAATAGGGGCTCAATTACAGAGCCCTGGGGAACTCCCCTATTGATGGCTGAAACATCAGAACGTAAAACAGCTCCATCCGGCTGTGAGAGTTCCACGAACTGCGAGCGATGACCTAAGTACGAGTCAAACCACTTGATCGCACTGCTATCAAAACCATAGTATGATAGCTTTGAGAGCAGGAGAGGAATATTTAAACAGTCAAATGCCCTGGAAAAATCGAGCATAACAAGAATAGTTCCCTCACCATGGTCCTCTGCCGCAAGAATTTGTCCACTACATCCAGTATGGCAGTTGTAGTACTGCGGCCCTTTCGAAAGCCGGACTGATGATCCGGCAAGAGAGTATTATTCTCAATATATTGTTTCAATTGTCTCCCAACTACTTTTTCCAAAATCTTGGATAAGCATGGGAGGAGACTTATAGGGCGGAGTTCCTTGATGTGCGTTATACAGGATTTTTTAGGTATGGGTTTTACTTTCGCCATTTTCCGAGCCGTTGGAAACCTAGAGTCCGATATTGACTTATTCACTATAAATGCGATCAATTCGAGAGTAAAAGGAGCCAGCATTAAGATCATGTCCAGAGTCATCCCATCGTACCCAGCAGCATTTGACTGTAGTTCCTTGATTATCCGATATATTGTAACGGACTCGACATGTTTCAAAACAAACGTTGCCGTACTAAATCTATGAAATCTTTGTATCTCCAGGAACATTTAAAAAATGATCGTTAATGGCATTTTGATCATTCATATGTATCGGCAAGTCATTTGATTTTTGTGGCAAAACTTTAGATTTCAAATTTTTCCACAGTTGTTTTGGTTGGTGTATGTGGTTGTTTATATGATCTGCAAAATATCGTCTCTTGTCACTATGAAGTGCTATTTCTACTTGCCTTTTTAAGTCTTTATAGTATTGCTTATGTATATCTGATTTAGTACGTCTATACCTGTTTAAAGCTGTATTGCGTAAGTGCATCATAAACCTAACATTACTTGTTAGCCAAGGAGCTTTCTCCTTCAAAGTTTTTGTTTTTAAAGGAGCGTGTAGGTCATACAAAAATATTACTGCACTATTGAAGTTTGTCACGAGATCGTCAATATCAGTTAAGTCTTTTAAGCCATCCCAGTTAAATTACTGGACATGCGATTCGAAGCAACTTTGGTCAATATCGGCCAGTGTCCTGTAATGTACGGTTCTAGGTTTTATCTTAGGTTTTGCAAAAAAGAACTCACACATCACCAGTGCATGGCCTTGCGTTATCCCAACAGAATCCACAGCAACATTGCGGACTGAAGCATTGGTACAGAATAAATCTATTAGAGTAGCAGAATTATTAGTGAAATGTGTAGGTAAAGTAACAACCTGTGTCAGGCCACTGCTTGACAAGAAACTTTTCAGTATATTATTATTATGACCCTGACTAAGTTCATTTATATTAAAATCTCCCGTTAGCATTATATAGTCATATGCTGGGAACGAACCAATCGTATCCAATACAGCATCCATGAAAGTTTGAGTATCCAACCAAGGAGGGCGATAGGCTGTGCCCAAAATTAACACACTATCATTAATTTTAGTTTTCACCCACGTTTGTTCAATCATACGGTGTTCAGAGTGAGAACAAGTTCGTACGTTTAATCCACGCCAATTTTTACGTTTTATCAAGACAATAGTGAAATAGTATTCTATTTAATAAAATAATTGATCTCCTACAGTTAATCATGCATTTCAAATAATTAAAATACGGACTATAGAACATTATTTTGTAAATTAAATTATCTAAATATTTATATTTAAAAAAATCAACATGCTTTCCGTGAATTGCTACACCAAACCGATTAATCACAAAAAACCCTGTTTATATCATTAAGACATTTTATTGCGAATATGGGCTTTCCTTCACCTTGCTTAGCAAAAACACGCCCTCGTTTGGTCCACACAAACCGCCACTGCGAACGTGTCCTTGCTTCCCTCGCCTTATACAAAAGCATCCTGTTGTATTTTGTGAGCCCTTCATTGACATAAAACGGTCGCGATTCATTAGTTAGTCCAAAATCTGCAGTGTTAGCTCCTCTCCGAACACGCATGTTACGCAGCAACTCGTCTCGCAGGGTTCTCCGCGCTAAGCGCAAGACAACTGGCCGAGGCCGAAGTGCAGTCAAAGACTGACCGCCGTCGGAGGTACTGCCCCGAGCCCGCATCTGTTTTCATCCCATACGCTCTGCCACAACAATATCATGCTCTACTGGGGCCGAGTCTACTGTTGACAAGCCGTAGAATAGAACCAGAATCGCTGTTTTTAGCTGTCAAAATGTTAGTAGACTATCAAAAATGCAACTGACTAGCAGCCACAGGCGCGGTACGTAAGCGGTACGCGCGGTAAGTCTATTGGAGTGCGAAAGACAACGAAACATGTCAAAATTGTAAAGATTTCGATTCTATTCCGATACGATTGAAATAGCAGACTCGGCGCCCTGGTTACGCCATTTCCAATAGTCGTTAAACCAAATTGACATTTTAACATCAGGTAGTCATAGTAGACAATTAGTTTACCATCTATTACGTGGGGCTAAATACAAATAGTGAAATTTATGTGTTAAATAAGCCCATATATTTATTCACGAGTAGGTACTATTGTTGGGGTGCTTTCTATGTATAATATGTATGAATTTGGAAATATAGAAGTATGTCTATCAGTTGTCTAGACCAGAGGTTCCCAAACTTATTTTGGCTACTGCCCACTTTGAGACTAAATAAATTTTTAGCGCCCCCATTTTTTCACCTACTTAAAAACCACTATAACTTCAAATTAAATTAATTAATTGTTATGAGCTATATTAGCAGAGAATAAACATTCATTCTAAAATAGACTTTTACTATAATCCGCAAGAGTTAACTTGAGACCTGAGCACAGTAGGTAGTACATAACGACGCTTAGGTCTCAAGTTAACTCTTACGGGCTACACCTGCCAACGAGAATGATTATTGAAACGCAACTTTATAGTATTCAGACAAAGTATCTTTTATTTGAAACTAGATGACCCCCACAGCTTCGCCCGTGGAATATTTCGACCTCCTGTCGCACCTATTTAATCCCGTCGCTTATAAATTCTACAATGATGCATAAAAATTTGCCGGATTTGTCGACATTTATGACTACTGCTCTGCTCCCCAGTGTAGTAGCGTAATGATATATAGCCTATAGCCTTCCTCAATAAATAGGCTATCTAACACAAAAATAATTTTTCAAATCCGACCAGTAGTTCCTGAGATTAGCGCGTTCAACCAAACAAACATACAAACTCTTCAGCTTTATAATATTAGTATAGATAAAACAAACATAATCGATTCTTATATAAAAACTAATGTGAAGGATGAATCTGATGCTGTTTAGTAAGTTTGTTGATATCAGGTTCCAATTTACTCAAGAACAGCCGCAAGTCGCCACATTCGGTAACATGCAAACGATTTCTTTTTAGTAAGCAGCGTTGCCACTGCCCTAAATCCACGGTCACACAAATATGACGATGGGAATGCTATCAAGAATCGTTGAACGATTGACCACAATCCAGGGTACAATTGCGGGATCGGTTTTTGTTGCCAAAATTCTTGATAGCCATTTTTGAACTTGATTTTTATTTCCTCGTTTGTTGTCAATTCTATAAGTTCTTCTTCCAGCTGAGGTGAGATTGCTGTGTTTACATTTGAAAACGGATCTAACACCCAGCCTGGTATTTCCAAGTTCAAATTGTCCTGGTATCCTTCGGTGAAGTCAATGTGGTGGTTTTCCAAATGTTGGCAGTAGGTAAACAAGTCGTCTTTACTGCAGGATACTGATAAATTCGGAAAATTGTGAAACTCACGTCTGCGCATATTATTTTTGTGTAGAAGCAGTTTGGATGCGAAAGCAGCAACTACATTTTTTTGTTTTAATTAAATTTAGTTCATCGCCTTGCAGTTGGAGATTCATGTCGTTGAACAATTTATACAGGTCTGTCATGTAAGCTTTATCAATTTTTGATGCAATAAGCTTGTTGCGCAATTCTGTATCTTTAGTTTTCAAGAACTCTATCACAGAGTCAAACAGGTTGTAAAATCGAGTCAGACAGTAGCCTCTTGATAGCCAACGAACATTAGTATGAAGCAACAAACGGTTGGAATCTTCGTCATTAGTAACACAAAGCTGATGAAATAATCTATCATTTAAAGAGCTGGTTAGGAATTTTATTGACTGCTTTGATGACATATTGCAGTGATTGAAATAGTCGTTCACTTAAGTTTCTAGCAACCAAATGTTGTCTATAAATAACGCAATGTACAGCAAGTACATCTGGAATTTTATTTTTTAAGCACGCTATGAAGCCTTTATGGCACCCTGTCATAGACGGAGCGCAATTCGTAGCAACTGATATAATATTTTTCAAGGGAATCTCTTTCTCATCACAAAACTTTTCCAATGTATTGAAAATGGTTTCGCCTTTTGTATCGGTCTCTAAATTTCTAGCAAACAATAGTTCTTCACATATTTTCTCATGTTTAATAAACCTCACGTAAGACAGCAACAATGCTTCATTAGTAGGTAAAGTGGACTCATCGAGCTGAATTGAGAATTGACTAGTCTTCAGATGATTACACAATGATCCTTCAATGTTTTCAGCCATTTTATCAATTCATCTTTGCACAGAATTATTACTCAAAGGATTTTTTCGGATAATATCTGCGGCCGGTTTATGAAGCACAGTCGCCCTTCCTTTATTGCTGGCAAAATTAACTCTTCTCCGATGTTGTGTGGTTTGCCTTTTAGAGCAATTATAAAGAGATATTGTACGAAGCTCGAAGTCCGTCGTCATCTTGCTTAGCAGCTGCCGTAAATAGTTTTGCTACACTTGGCTGAGTATTATGCTTAATCTCTAGGTTTTGAAAATATGCTACATTCTTGTCTTTCTTATCTGGATGCATTTTATTCAAATGATCTTGCAGTATTGAAGGCTTCATTGATTTATTCAAAAATGTTTTAAGACATAGAAGGCACTGAGGCGACGATGGGTTTATGGGATTTGTCAATGAATCCGAATTTATTATTTTCCACAGAGTATTGCAGTCTCTTCTTTTTTACTTCCGAGATTGTTTTGTTTTAAGAAATACGTAAGTAAGTGTTGTACTTAAGTACTGCTTGCAGGAAACCGCAAATGAAAATAAAATAAATATTCCGTTGTTTATATAGGATTGCATAAGCAGCACGCACCGACAGGAATAAGACAAACATGCATTTACTCGTTTATCTCATTCAACGCTCAATTGTACTCAACAAGTAAGAACAAGTATTCAATGAATCAGCCGATTGATACAGGAATGCACAAATCGGGTTATTTAACATAAACTTGTTAAAACATGATTGCCCGCAGTCATCGACGCTCATTCGACGCTCAATTGTACTCAACAAGTATTCTATGAATCAGCCGATTGATACAGGAATGCACAAATCGGGTTATTTAACAAAAATTTGTAAAACATGATTGCCCGCGGTCTATTATCTACGAAAATTACCTATCTAGGAATACTAATAACTATTAAAATGCGAAAGTGTGTCTATTGCCTTTTTACTTGTTTGTTTGTGTCTACTTTAATTTCGAAACGGAGCGACCGATTGACATGATTTTTCTTCTATTTATTGAATATAACAGGACAGATACATGAACTACGCAGAGAGAAATATCGAACCGAGTTTGAGCAATCTCTTAATTAATATTAGTTGATGTTCACAAGTTGTAGCCGAGAGTCGAGAGCTCTGTCGGTGTCTAAGAGTCCTCCTAGCTAGATAAAATTACAAATCGCCCCCCAAGCCTACACAACGACCCCATTTATTTCTGGGCTCTTACCGCCCCCCTATAGGCCTGCAGCGCCCACAAGGGGGCGTTATCGCCCACTTTGGGCTACGTTGGTCTAGACCCATACTATAAGCTTATTTTCGCTTACATTGAGCACTGTGTAAAAAAATGTCCCACAATATTTATTTAACCGGTTTTACGATACGAACATCGACCAACAATTACTGTGGATTTCAAGCTTGGTTTAACGACTACTTTGCTTAAGATTCAGTTTGACTGCCTTGGTGGCGCGGTGGGTGTGTAGCTGTTTGACTACCGCGTATGAGATCCCGGGTTCGATTCCCAGGTTGGAACAAATATTTGTGTGATCCACAAATGTTGGTTTTGGAGTTTGGGTGTTTTCTATGTATAATATGTACGTATTAGAATTATGTATATCTGTTGTCTAGATCCCATAGTACAAGCTTATAGCTTAGTTTGGGCTAGATGGCGCTGTGTGAAGTGTCTCACAATATTTATTTATTTTAGTACAAGCTTATAGCTTAGTTTGGGCTGGATGGCGCTGTGTGAAAAGTATCTCACATATTTATTTATTTATTCCTTCCAAAGCATGAAAACGCTCCCGCGCTCGTAAATGACAATTTCACAAATAGTTACCCCATTTCAGAACCACAATGTAACGCAGTGATCATTTCCAGAACACAGCAAACGTCACCCGTTAAATACTTATGATCAAATACGAGTACATTATAGATTTTTAGATCTTTTTCGCGGAACTTAATACTTGCCTATACAAATATCCCTAACAGATCGCTCGGCCTCGCGATTTTTATATTCTTTATCTATCTGGGGGCAGAGTCTATAATTGACAAGCCTTAGAATAGAACCAGAATCGCTGTTTTTAGCTGTCAAAATGTTAGTAGACTATCAAAAATGCAACTGACTTGCGGCCACTGGCGCGGTACGTGCTATAGTTTGACCAATACCGCGTTACCGCTCACTGCATACAAAATTATAATAATAGAGTAAGAAATTTGCGAAAAAGCGACGATTACGATTCTTTTCTGACGCGATTGAAATAGTAGACTTGGCTCCCTGTAGATTTATTAATCGTATCATTTATCGATATCCGAGTTGTGTAGACTTTTCTGTGTTTTGAGCAATCTGCTCACGTGGTCTTTGTAAATAATTGTAATAGTCTTCGTTTCGTACACATAATATATGTTTTTAATTTCGCACACCTCTCGACGTTTCGGCTACATTAGACTGCACAAATGCATTGTACAAGTTGTATGACTTTAAAAACCTTATAATCAAAGCTTTTACTATATTCAATGTGTAGGCAGCTATCCAAATTGTTTTTATTATACGGGTCTTTTAATTTTTTTAACAATGACCTGATGATGGTATAATCCTTAACAATTTCACACTACATGCTGTGTTAGTCTTGATAAATTACTTACGATTTATATAAACTCTTTAACTCGAGACACACTATTACTTTACTTGTAAGCTTTCACGTTTTAATAAAAACGACTTGCGACCTATTTAGTGGTTAATTATTACGCATTATTCATTCAATTTTAAAGTGGTTCGTGATCCGCGTTTTATAATACTAGGTGACCCCCGCGGCTTCGCCCGTGATATACTTCGAGTTATTTGATCCCGTGGCTTATTAATTCTACAATTATGTATAAAAATTTGCCGGATTTGTCGACATTTATGATTACTGCTCCGCCCATCAGGCTAGTAGAGTGATGATATATAGTCTTCTTCGATAAATTGGCTATCCAGCACTAACAGGATTTTTTTTTAAATCCGATCAGTAGTTCCTGATATTACCGCGTTTAACAAAACAAACTCTTTATTTATTTATCTATCACGCATCCCCGAAGGGATGGCGGAGGCATACATATTGTACGCCCACTTTTCACGTGTACTCCTGCGTGTCCTCCTTACATGTGTATTCCTGTCCCACGTAATAGGTGGTGAGCCCATTGCCGTGTTAAAATAGGCTACCTGCTGTTGAAATTTTTCAAACCTTTAACTTGACTTATCGACTGCAATGTTACTGGCAACCGGGACCAACAGCTTAACGTGCCATCCGAAGCACGGAAACACTCGCAAATGTAAATGCCACAAAGTGGTCACCCATCCGAGGACCAGCCATAGTGAAAGTTGCGTAACTCAGTGATCGTTTACAGAACACTGAGACCGCGGGGCCACGAGCGCTTCTTTACAGAACACTGACACTGCGGGGAGAACACTGAGACCGCGTGAAAACTCTTCAGCTTTATATATTAGTAATAGGTAGTGCAAAAAATCCTATTATATTATAATCCTACTAATATTAGAAATGTGAAACTTTGAATGGATGATTGTTGCTCTTTCACGCAAAACTACCGACGGGGAATACTTCGTCGCTATATGCGTACAAGGGTTTGTACCCTGAGGAATTGTTTGATATGATAGGCTAATGTAATATTTAAACTTTCGCGGTGTGTATATTTACTTTATATACTAGGTACTAGGGACTTCACGCTTTTTTAAACCTAAGGCACTGTAACGCGTTCGAAATGTCGGTCAAAGTAAGTATTGTATATTGTTTCGCGTGAAGTCCCGAGTAGTATATTAAAGTATGAATACCCACGGCTATTTTCTATCATCGCACCACTGGCCATAACAGGGTGCTCTTTGCATCTGGCGGTAAGGTCAGATAGATACATATGAGAAGCTTGCTTATGAACTGTGGAGTAATAGAATGAACTCCCTGCCTCGGATTTCCCTAACGTGTACTATATGTTAAGGGGTCTTAAAAGGTTTTTGCGAGGTTGGCATTGCGAGTGTAGCGTAGCACCTATGGGATTTCAAGCTACCATATGCTACGGTGCCAGATGATACGGCTCACCTGACCGAAAATAGTCACAGTAGCATATGGAAGCTTTACTGTGACCCTAATAGTATAAAATACTTTCGATAGCTTCAAAACTGCCATTCATTCGACTTCATGAAAGAAAATAATTGTACAAAGAAGTCCGGTCAATCGCATCGTAAAGCTTGCCATAGACAAACCAGTCTCTCAACTGGCTGACGATATCGGTCAAAAACATGAATCGGAGTTTGAACATGATTTTCTTCTTCATCTTAGTACGTGACTGCCTTTGTGGCGCGATGGGTAGTGTATCGTGGTCGTGGGTCCGATTCCCACCCAGGATAAAACTAAGTGTGTTGAGCACGATGCTTTATTCTGGGTCTGGGTGTTATTTATCTGTAACAAGCTGACCTGCCCGGCTTCGTCCGTGACATACTTCCAACCCTGTGGCACCCATTTAATCCCGTTGCTTATTACTTTTCCAAAAATTTATAAAAGTTTCCCCGATTTGTTGACATTTAGGATTACTGCTGAGCTCTCCTGTGTAGTGGCGTTATGATAAATAGCTAAGAACCTTCGTCAATAAATGGGCTATCCAATACAAAAAGAATTTTTCAAATCGGTCCAGCCGTTCACGCGTGATGGCGTGACCAAGGGAAATAGGGATTCATTTTTATTAATATAGATATATAAGTATGTTGTACTGCTCTGCTTAGTTTGGAATTAGATGGCGTTGTCTTAGTTATCCCAACAATATTTATATTTTCCACTTGTTTTCAAACCTTACCTGGATTTGGGGTCTACTTCTATTTGGCTGCTAGAAGCAGCTATCGTTTGGCTTATAATTTTCGGTATTGTTGGGAGCGCCTCGACCGTTAGTCAGCAGGTGCACCACTAGCTGATTAGATCGGCTGGACCCTGGAGATTTTGAAAGGGCCCTTTCACTCACTACAGCTCGAATACACAGTGATGGAACAAGTTATTGTGCCAATTAACTCTTAACATTTAAGTACCGACGTGAGGACTGTGAGGTTGCTATGATGCCGGTATGATAGTGACATGTCTGATGCTGAGGATACAACCCAGCCCTTAACTCGGACAGAAAATATTTCCGGATCCACGTCTGAAGACGATGATGCACATGTCTAACGAGTTTGACCTGATTGTGAATGATTTTGTTAGTAGTCATTTATTTTTATTTTGAGAATACCAGATTTTTTACTTTTTTTTTTGATATTTAATATAATTATAAAGTTTAAGAAAAAGTGTATTTCGAGGTGCTTAAGAATAAAATTTAATATGTTTTTTATAGATTTTGTTTTTGGAAATGGCACTTTTTAGTTAAATAGTGGAGCCAATGATTACAAGTTATATAATTTCAAAATTCAATAAAGTCGATTATTATAATTATCTTTTCTTTACAATATAACATAACATAACATAACATAACATAACATAACATAACATAACATAACATAACATAACATAACATAACATAACATAACATAACATAACATAACATAACATAACATAACATAACATAACATACTTTCACGCCTTTATCGCCGAAGGGGTCGGCAGAGGCGTACTATACGCCCACGTTTCACCGTATGCTTTGCTTTTTGTCCCACGTAACAGGTGGTGAGCCCATTGCCGTGTTGAAATGGACAGATGCAGGTCGTGGCAAACTGCTGTTGAAATTTTTCAAGCCACCCTAAGGCGAATGCCAACAACAATGAAAACTGGGTTAACGACTGCCATGTTACTGACAACCGGGACCAACGGCTTAACGAGCCTTCCGAAGCACGGAAACGCTCGCAAATATAAATGCCACAAAGTGGTCACCCATCCGAGGACCAGCCATAATGAAATTTACTTAACCCAGTGATCGTTTACAGAACACTACGTCCGCGGGGCCATGAGCGCTTCTTTACAACATAGATCCAAAATTAACAACATTACCTATACTTTGATGTATATTATACGTATTTTCTATACAACTCAGTGTAGTATAGGCGGCCTATCCAGCCCCACGTCGGTGCTTGTGTGAAAAAAAACCACGTCGGTAGCTAAAGGTTAAGGACAAGGAGGGCTGAACCCAAGTAAATGAGGAAGAGCAATCCCAGAAGAAAAATAATACAATGGTTTATACTTATCAATTTGTAGTGTTAATAACTGACCACCCCAAGAACATTTTGTTGCGTTGCCAAGAATATATAAAACGTGCAACCTTGAGTATATTAATGTTGGTACAACGAGAATGCATATAAAAACAATGTAATATGTGAATTTATATAATGAACTAGATGACCCCCACAGCTTCGCCCGTAAAATATTTCGACTTCCCGTCGCACCTATTTAATCCCGTCTCTTATAAATTCTACAATGATACGTAAAATTTTGCCCGATTTGACGACATTTATGACTAATGCTTTGCTCCCCAGTGTAGTAGCGTAATGATATATAGCCTATAGCCTTCCTCGATAAATGGGCTATCTAACACAAAAGAATTTTTCAAATCCGACCAGTAGTTCCTGAGATTAGCGCGTTCAACCAAACAAACAAACTCTTCAGCTTTATAATATTAGTATAGATATAATATTGATAGTTCACAAGCGTTTATCAACTAGACTAAATTACCTATTGCCTCTATTATTCATCTGTTCGCTTGCACCAAAATCTTTGAATAGAAGCCGAAGGGGTGGCAGAGGCATAATAATTATACGCCCACTTTTCACCATGTGTATTTCTGTCCCATGTGTGTTGGTGAGCAGACGCAGGTTGTGGCTACCTGCTGTTGAAATTTTTCAAGTCGCATTTTTTCAAACCCGTTTAAGGCCTTACTTGGCTGAACACACAGACTTCGATTCTGTCAATATGTGTCTTCTGCTAGTCAAAGCCGAAAATGATCTTCGTTAAGAAACCTATTACAAAAATGTGAAAAAGTTTGAGCAAAAATTTTTACCCGCCGTCGTTCATGGTCCAGCGCCAAAAGATCATAGCAATTACTGTATATATTCATTTGCTCAAAGACCGTCACAGCCGCGTGAGTGCTGCACCTGGTGCTGCAAACGTCTACAGGCTATGGTGACCACTTTCTATCAGATTGCCCTTATGCTTGTCTGCCACCTCAGTGGTATAAAAAAACAGTAACATATTGGATTAAATGGTCTACAAGAACGGAAAGATTTCAAGTTAAAATAAATTATCAGAGATAATTTTTTTTTAGACTTTTTAATTTAGGAATCTACTAATGTGTAGACACCAGCGCCTATCAGCAAAATAAACGTGGACCCCAGGCCCCGAATCTTGATATCTCCAGGTCTAGGTTTGGAAGTTACTGGGAAACCATTTAAAATTTTCTTCTTCTACGAAGAAAAAAATGTTGACATTAACGCTAAATTATTTAAATTTTAAATATACATCACGCCTTATCCTCGAAGGGGTGGCAGAGGCATATTATATGCCCACTTTTCACCGTGTGGATTCCTGTCCCACGTAATAGGTGGTGAGCCCATTGCCGTGTTGAAATAGACAGACGCAGGTTGTGGCTACCTGCTGTTGAAATTTTCAAGCCGCCCATAAGGCCTTCAACCAGGCTTAACGACACAATTTCATGTTATCTCAAATATCGAGTTAGTCCAAAAAGAATTCAGGTTTTCACACAAACAGAAGCGCTTGTAGTCTCGCTAACTCAGCGTTAAGTTCAACGTTAAACCGTTGTTCAGTAGTTATGTCAAGTTAAGTTGAAAGCCTTATTAAACAAAAAGTCAATAGCAAGTCGCCACAACCTACACCTGTCCATTTCAAAACGCTTAGGTACCTACGGTAAAATGTGGGCATATAGTATGACTGAAGCTACCCCTTCGGGAAGAAAATAAAAAGGCCTACTGATAATTTTCGGTCACACTATGTTGTACGTTGTAAGCACAGAAGGCCAAAAACAGAATAAAAAAAAAAAAAAAAAACAATCTTGACATATGAAACTTGGCATCGAGAAAGAAGCGAATCGTTTCCGTACGTTACGTAATTGTATAAAGTAAAAAAGCTTCAATGCTCCCTTTTAGGCAGTGTCCATTATAAATTTACTACTTCATCTGCAGTTGTTACGGCAATAAAATCAGTCACAAAGACCAGGCCGACTGTAACACCGATTCATTGACGTAAATCGCAAAAGCTTCTCCGTAAGCGCTTTGATGAAACCGCCTTGAAATCGGACAAGTGAGGTTGAGACCTGAGCTTGATATGAACGGAAATGAAATTGTCATCGCTCTGCCATTTGGTGATGTGTGAAGATGTTGTGGCGAAATGTTCAAGGTTCGTCAGTTATGTTTTTAACAGTAGGTACGTAATTTCACCAAAACATACATATTGTCACGCTTTTATCCCCGAAGGGGTAGGCAGAGGCACATTTCACCGTATGCATATTTATTTGTTCCACGTAACATTTGGTAATCCCATTGCCGTGTTGAAATGGACAGGCGCAGGCTGTGGTGACCAGCGGTTGAAAATTTTCAAGCAGCCCATAAGGCATTCAACCAGGCTTAACGACTGCCATTTTACTGGCAACCGGGATCAGTGGCTTAACGTGCCTTTCGAAGAACGGAAACGCTAGATTACTTCGCTGAAACGACCATCAGAGTAAAACCATAATTTTACTCAGAATTAAGGATGTGATTCACATGGAAATCTTTTTTATAAGAAGAATATCAACTCAAAAGCAGTAAACAGCAACTACCTGATTTAACGAACCAAACCCATAGTGACGAACGAACTAATATCTACATATTCTTGGAAACAACATCTAAATCTTTCTCGTGTCTAATTTCCAAATTAACTCACTCCCGTTCATTGAGAAAGCGGAAACGTCGACAGGCGTAAAATAGGCGACACCTGTGCTTGCGCACTTGTCGTTTCCGGCCGTGAGGTGCGGCGGCGAGAATAGACGACATTGGTGATAGTATCAAGTTCAATTTATCGGAGAAAGGTGTCTTTGAAGTAAGTACATTATGAAGGTTTAGTTTGCGACACACTAGTTTCATATTAGTCATAGTATATTAAATCATTAAAGTTTTCCCTTTTGATAATTTTGACTGCCTCTGTGACGCGGTGGGAGTTTATCCGACTGCTACGTAAGAGGTCGTGGGTTCGATTCCCACCCAGAGTAAAACTTTGTGCGATGAGCATTATGGTTTATGTATGTATTTAGAAATATAAGTATGTTTATCAGTTATCTGGTTACCATAAGTATGTTTATCAGTTATCCTGTTAGCTCTGCTTAGTTTGGAATCAGATGGCGTTGTGTGAGTTGTTCCAACGACATTTGTATATATATTTTATTCCCTCTAAGACGTAAATGTAAGGTGTTTATAACAGTGGACGTCTATGATCGTTTTTAACACTATAATTGTGTTTGGGTGGTCAATGTTCTTATGATCTTTGAATTTCTTTATATTTTAGTCATTTGGGAAATCTCATAAATTTTTAATAAAGTGGATAAAGACAATTCGATTCGAGACAGGGATTGAACCTGTGACCTTTGCCTAACCAGGGCAATGTTCTAGCCACCTTTTTCCACCATCTTTTTCCACTTTATTAAAAATTTATGAGAAAATTAGCAAAATAATTGCTTTAAAAATTTATCAATTTGGGAAATCATCTCAAATTTGAATTTCACACTTTAAATATCAAAAGTTTTGAAAATCTATGTCTTATATATTAAAAAGTTAAGTCGTACCTTGTACCTACAAACGTAAACATTTTAGGTTGCGCTACTCTTAAAATGTAGACACCCAATAAACAAAGGTTTTTCAAAATTCCATCTCTAAGCTAAGGGAGTAAAATGGGATAGCTAAATTTCGCGTAAGTCGAAGTTCGAGCCGCAGAGTCCTCTGGTATTTAGATATTTATATTTATTTATTCATAAAATGTTTGTTCATAGAGAAACCAATTCTTATCACCTGTAAGATCTATTATTTATTTTTGTTAATGTCCCTATCGGAACTTGTCGTATGCAGGCGCAAAGTGTGAGGATGAACAACATGCCTATGGCAAGTGGTGTAATGATCGTGGGCATCGTACCTAAATTTTACGAAATAAACATGTTGTGTTTGATCAAATTTACCTAAATTATTTTATAAGAAATACTAAGAATCTAGATTTTTCAAAAATTCACAGTTCATTTTATCGCAGTCAACTAGTTATAATAATTTTATTACAAACAACTTTTTTTCTATGACAACATGTCATTATCCACTTCGCCGAAACAGTTTATGATTCGTGACTTCACAGGAAAATGACATTAAATTTTGGCAGAATATTGTAAGTTAGGCAAAATACTCTATCAGATTTGAGTCAATTTCTTTTCGGAAAATGGGTTATTTGTTATAAAATTAATATATGTTTTGCTGGATACAAATGTTTGTTAGAGTTTGTTTGTTGCTATTTTCGTTTGCTATGATCCATTTAAAAGTGTTTTTGAGGGTTTCGTACTACTAGTATAGGGAAAAACTGTACTCTATCAGATAGTACTGTAATATATTTCAGATAGAGGGCTTTGTAGCTTATTGAATATATTAAATTAACTTTTTAAAGCTTATTGCAGTTCTTTGCGATATTTTTCCAAAGAGTTGCGTTAGGTAGGAGCCGTGTGGTTTAGTCTATTGGAGTCCTTTAAAAATCCTTTTTTGTTTAATTTATGTATATGTGAGGAGCTTCAAAGTCGAACTAAAATATCATACAAAAGCTCGTCATCGGAAACTAAAAATAGCTTTTTCAAAAGAAATTTAATAAAAAAAATGTCAATACAAAGAGCATTATGCACAAAGAAGCTGGACCAAAATAGCCGTGATATTTACGGAAAATATTCATAAAATATTCATTCCAACAATGTTATCTGTTCCGTGAAATCGTTAACAAATTAACACTTTATTGCATATTTAAGAATTAAACCGTTCAGTGCGTTATACTCGTCAATGTGTTTAGTACTGTCGTCACCAGAATGTAAGGAAGTGTTGAAGTTATATTGTTACATTGTTGTACCGGCTGAGCAACAGCTTTTGTTTGGTATGAGCGTGACGTCAGAACGTGAAAATGTAGTTTATATGATTTAATTGTACTATTTTTAAAACAAAATAGTTATTACTCCTTACAGTTTAAGCTAGTAGCCTAAGTAATACAATTCTAAAGTTTCGATGGCGCAAGATAGTGACATGAGTGGCGCGTCTCTGTCTAGGTTCAAAATAAGTATAGGATCAGAATAAATATTATGTGATCTACAAATGCTTGACTCGAAGTTTGGGTGTTTCTTATGTACCTATATAATATTATGTATGTATTTAAGGTGTGTAGGGTGTAAGGGGCCCCACCAAGATCTTCGGGGCCCAAGTCAACCTCCCGTGCCAGTGCGTGCACCTGCTGATTAACGGACGAGGCTCTGGCGCTGGCTTTCCCCTCTGGGGTTGGGAGGTCTGAGGGCGTCGCTCCCATAAAAGCCACCCGCCGAAACAAATAATGAAAAGAAGTAAAAGGAATGCTGCTAGGGATAGGGCGCCGCCGCAAAACGGCGCGCAGGAGCCCCGCCCGACTCCTGTGGCAAGTGGGCTAGGGCTGCCGTGTGTCGGGCCAGCACGGCTAAAGAAGTTAGCCCCAACCCGAATCCGCTTCGCATCTTGGAACATTGGCACGCTGACTGGGCGTGCGGTAGAGTTGGCCGAGGTACTCTCCAGGCGGAGGGTGGACGTGGCGTTCCTGCAGGAGACTCGGTGGAAGGGCAACAGAGCCCGGCCTTTGCAGAAAGGCTACAAGCTGTACTACACGGGTGCGCCTGGTGGGGAGAACGGGGTGGCCGTGGTGCTCTCCGAAGGGCTGCAGAGCGGCATCTTGGAGGTGAAACGCTGTAGCGACCGGCTTATGATCGTGAGGGTGCTTATCGATGGGATTATTACCCACCTGATAAGTGCCTACGCGCCACAGGCCGGTTGTAGCGACGCCGATAAGATGTCGTTTTGGGGCCAACTCGAGGGAGTGCTTCGGAGCATTCCGTTGTCACAGGGAATCGTTTTGGGCGGCGACCTAAACGGTCATGTGGGTGAGAGGTGTGAGGAGTTTGAACGTGTTCATGGTGGTTTTGGATACGGCACCCGCAACACTGAAGGAGAAACTATCCTCAGAACGTGTGCGGCTGCCGATCTGGCCATTGTGAACACGTATTTCAAAAAGAAATCCGAACATCTCATCACCTACAAGAGCGGGAGGCGTACAACTCAGATCGATTTCCTACTCACTAGGCGACACAGCATCGGCAAGGTGGCCAACTGCAAGGTCATACCCGGTGAGAGTCTTACTGCACAACACCGTCTCCTTGTCATGGACCTCTGCGTGAAGCCTAAAGGCAAACGCATCGAGCGGTGCCAGCGCCGCATCAGATGGTGGCTGCTTGATGAAACTAGGTCCCATGAGTTCGTCTCAGCTGTCGGTGACAAGTGCACCGACACTGAAGGCGAACCAGTTCAAGATTACTGGGACAAAGTTCAGGCGGCCATCCTTGGAGCGGCGAAGGTGGTGCTCGGTGAGTCTAAGGGTGGACGCAAATGTGACAAGGAAACTTGGTGGTGGAACGACGCAGTCCTGAGGGAGACCAGGGAGAAGAAAGCCCTCTTTAAAAAGTGGCAAGCGACCGGATCTTCCGAAGACCGCGACGCGTACAGGGCTGCCAAGCGCGCCACAAAGAGAGCTGTAGCCAGAGCCAGACGAGACCACATACAACCTTTGTATGATAAGCTGGAATCGTCTGAGGGGCAGAAGCTCATCTATAAGCTGGCGCGCTCCAGGGTCAAAGCGGCACAGGATATATCCAAGTGTCGCTGTGTAAAAGACCCTGAGGGCAACCTGTTAAGCGAAGACCTCGCGGTAAAGGAGAGATGGCGCTCGTACTTCCACGAGCTGCTTAATAAGCAGCATAAAGAGGTGCAGCCTCCGGACCTCCCTCCGAATCAAGGACTAGTGCCACCGGTAACGCCTGGAGAAGTCCTGACTGCGCTTCGCCGCATGAAGAATCGGAAAGCTGTCGGACCCGATGGAGTCCCCATCGAAGCCTGGAAGGCGATGGGTCCTCGCGGTGTGGGCATCTTAGTAAACCTTTTTAACCGCATACTCCTCAGCGGGCAGATCCCAAACCAATGGAGACTAAGTATTATTACTCCAGTCTTCAAAGGTAAGGGGTCAGTGCAGGAGTGCGGGAGCTACCGCGGTATTAAGGTGATGTCCCACACCATGAAGATCTTCGAGAGGATTATAGACTCTCGGATCCGGCAGGAGTGTACTCTCTCGGAGTGTCAATATGGGTTTCGCCCTGGTCATGGGACCACGGACCCTGTTTTTGCCCTGAGGGTTGTCGCAGAGAAATACAGGTCGAAGAACACGCCTCTGCACTGTTTGTTTCTAGATATGCAGAAGGCCTTCGACTGTGTTCCTCGTGCGATGATCTGGTGGGCACTGCGGTCCAAAGGGGTTCCAGAGGTCTATATTGACACTATCCGGGACATGTACTGTTACTCCGACTCAATGGTTCGGACTGCTGTTGGCGACACGAAACCCTTCCCCATCACCGTCGGGGTACACCAGGGTTCTGTCCTTAGTCCACTTCTGTTCAGTGTAATATTAGACGAATTGTCGGACAGCATCAGAAACCCGCATGAGCAGCCTCCATGGTTGCTCATGTATGCTGACGATATTGCGCTGGTAGACGCGGACAGGGGCAGATTGGTGCGACGTGTAAAGGCGTGGAAGGAGACGCTTGAGAACGGCGGTCTGAAACTAAATGTGGCGAAGACCGAGTACTTGGCACTAAACTCGACAGATCCCACATCCGTCCGCATAGGCGGTGATTTGGTCGAGCGCACGGACCAGGTTAAATACTTGGGATCTGTTTTTCACACGTCCAGTGACATCGATTGCGATGTCAAGTCACGCATTGCTGCCGCGTGGGCCAAATGGCGGGAGATGACCGGTGTCATTTGTGACCCTAAAATGCCGATCCGGTTGAAGGGACAGGTCTACAAAACCATTATTAGACCTGTCCTTTTACATGGCAGTGAGACGTGGCCGATATTGGAGCGACACAAGCAGGAGCTGCGTGTCACGGAAATGAAGATGCTGCGGTGGATGTGTGGAGTCACGCGGATGGACCGCGTGAGGAACTCTCGCATCCGCGGCAGCCTTCACGTCCGTGACATTGCAGACAAGTTGCAAGAGTGTCGCCTTCGTTGGTATGGTCACGTCTTGCGGCAACCGCCGGGCTACGTAGGTAACAAATGTCTGGCCATGTCAGCCCCGCCGGGTCCCGGTAAGAGGGGAAGACCCAAGAAGTGCTGGCTTGACGTCGTAAGGGATGACATGCGTGCTAATGGTCTCACCACAGGGGATGCCGACGACCGTGCGAAGTGGAGGAGAAAATGTAGGAAAGCGGACCCCGGGCGTCGCGAGACGCAACTGGGACAGACGCTCGGATGATGATGATGAATATTATGTATGTATTTAGAAATATGTAATAATGTTTTTCGGTTATCTAGATCCCATAGCATATATAAGCATGGTTTAAATTAAATGGAGCTATTTAAAAAAGTAATTCACAATATTTATTTATCCTTGTCCTGTTAAGTATGCCGGTTCCATCGTCACTTCTGCGGAGACTCTAAAACAGCAAAAATATCGTATCGTATCGCTGGGACAACTCACACAACGCCATCTGATTCCAAACTAACAAAGCTTGTACTATGGTAAACAAATAACTGATAAACATACTTATACCTATATTTTAAATACATACATATTAAATATAAATAAAACCCATCATAACACAGAATAAACCATCGTGCTCATCACACAAAGTTTTATCCTGAGTGGGAATCGAACCCACCTCTCGCGTAGCCGTCGGATACACTCCCACCGCGCCACAGAGGCAGTCAGGCAAAAATAATCTAAACTTACTGAAAAATTTAGTTATTTGGGGTTTTTATCTTATAACATGGTGTCTGAGCGCTCGCAATCTCTTTGGAGATAGTGTAAAGCGGTTTATTGGGACTTACCATGACCAGAAGGCTGGTTCCTTTCTCGCACAAAGATTATCAATTATTAGAATTACGAATATCAAAGTGGAAATATTGCTAATTTTCTGGGGGCGTTACTTAGTATTTGTTTTAAACTACACGCGTTGAAGATATACTTTTGTCTCAAACGGGATTTCGCGCGGCACTATATTACACTAAAAGGTTAGTATACCATTTTGTTCTTTGACGCTTCGACAGGGTTGCACCTGTAGTAGCCTCGGGACCACGACAGGTGCAACCCTGTTGAAACGTCGAGGAACAAAAAGGTATAACGAAAGGTTTTAGTATAATATAGTGCCGCGCGAAATTCCGTTCGATACAAACGTACGTTACTAAGTAGATGAGGACTTCAATGCAAAGTTTCTAGACGCATAATAGTTATGTGATTTTTATTTTTATTTTCTTTTTTATTTATTTCTTGTGTACATGAAAAAAATTGATAGTCACCGCAACACATAACCACAATACTAGTTTTATTTAAATAGGTGCATAACAGGATGCATTATATTTACGTAATATTAATTGAAATCAAATATACATTTCATATGACGAGATCAGCTATGATGTTCATATAATTTTGGCAACACTAACGAGGACTGTATCTATTACAGACTGCTGTAAAATATAGAGGTAAACTAGTTTTGACACATCTCTCTCGACATTTATGACGATTTCAAGATTTATGAAAAAATACAATTTAGATCTAGGCCAAATAGCCCGTCAAACTTCTGAGACTTCATACAGAGTCTAGAGAGCATAAACTTATTAATTTATATAGTTAAAAAAAAACTAACTAACTATCTTCACGCTGTATCCCTGACGGGGTAGTCAGAGAGGACAGATCGCCAGGCTTCGCGATCCATGCATACTTCTTTCGCTTCTTCGAGATTCATCAATCGCTTCATACACGCACGTCTGGATATCCGAGTACTTTTGACCTTTCCGTTTTTTTTTAATTTATATAGTTACGGATTAATAATACAAATTTATCTACTCTGATAATATAATACAAAGATTATAAAACTGATAACAAAATTCTTATGACAAACATTACGTACAGGCCAAAAATAATAAAAAAAAGTTTAATTACGATACAGGTCTTGTATGGACACCTGTATCATAATATAACCACAGCCGAAAGACATACAGTCGGTCGACGAAGCTGTCTAGACAGAGCAATCGTGCGGGGGACAAGGGACGAGACGCGGGAGGGTTTGTCCCGAGCTGCGAACAAAATGTTGTTAGTAGCTCGGGACAGTCTTTCAGGGCTGACGCATTCACGACCGCTTGCTATGATTTTTGAATTTTTGTATAGATTTCTTTAATTCTAGGGGTTTTTAATATTCTAAATACAAATTTCGTGTTCATTTTGCAATCCAATATGGCCGCCGCGCCGTGGATATAAAATTTCATGTTGGGTAACGTATAAGGGGTTTTTTACTATGCAGAGTACGAATTTAGTGTTGATTTTGCAATCCAAATAGCCGCCGCGCCGTGATATTAAAATTTCAAGCTGGGTATAGTATAAGGGGTTTTTTGATATGCTGAGTACGAATTTCGTGTTAATTTTGCAATCCAGTATGGCCGCCGCTCCGTGGTATTAAAATTTCATGTTGGGTATCGTATAAGGGGTTTCTTGGTATGCTGAGTACGAATTTCATGTTAATATTGCAATCCAATATGACCGCCGCGCCAACTGTTATAAATTTCATGTTGGGTATCGCATAAGAGTATTATGGTGTGCGGAGCCACACATGTGGGATTATAACTATACTCTATACTATGTTATCCTGTGTTCAAGTTTTCATCGTATTTTTTCGTCATAATTAATATTTAAACTTGTTCAAAGCGTAACTAATATTTTTTTGTTGAAAACAACAGTAGCATTAAGTCCAGTTAGTCAAAAACCGAAAATATTTATCATTAACTCATTTACTACCAATAATATACCTAATATACCCGGCGAACTTCGTATCTCCATAGAATATGGTTTTTTTTTCTTAGAGTGCTCAACGGTGCGTAGACAAATTGAACAAATTAATAATTATAATAATAATAATATACCCCTTGAGAACAATCGTAATCTTTTATAGGATTAACGCAACCCTATGAGGGTATAGTAGATTTGCTTTTTGAGTTATCCACTTTCTGGTATCAACAAAAAAATGTATCTGAAAGTTATTGAAAAGCTCACATCCGCAGGGCAGCTTGTGGCGAGCTGAATGTGCGTGGCTACACATCGGTCCCGATTTCTCAGAGTTTTGTTGCCCTTCTGCACCGGTTAGCATTTAATGGGCTAACGGGAGAGCAGTGAGAGTGCTACTCCCGGGAGTGCAGCAAATCTCAACTCTGTCTTGCCTTAATTTGCCGGTCAGAGGGAGGGAGCCAGAGCTATATGCTCGGGGGTGGAAGTGTCATTTTCAAGGGCATAACTACGGGGAAGCCCGCTCCGGGTCTGACCCGCGATGGTGAAACCGGCGTCGCACCGCTCGACACCCCAAGCCGCTCACACCGGTGTTGCCTACTGTCGCCTTACAGGCTTATCATGCTTATGGCGATTGTATAGGGGGCCCATCTAGTGAGTTGGCGAGTCACCGTCTGCCAAAATTAGGATAATCAGATATAAAATGGCAGACGCCGCCTTTATCCATAGTTATAATCACCTAGTTCATCAAACCCCCAACCCAATAGCCCATTTCTTAGTTAGCATATTTTACAATAGTTTAACTCCCATTAGAGGTGGTCCATTATCGTTCTTCTACATAAGGCGGTCTGTCTGCAGTGGGGGTCCCATTTCCTTTTAGATTAAAATTCTCAAAGGACCTCTTCGTGTTGGACCAGTATGTCCCCATGTACGCCTACCAAAAGCCCGGGTAACTTCATAAAAAAAAAAGAAGATACCCGTGAAAAGAAGAAACATAATAATATGAGATTATATATGTCAGCTCACCCTTGTTTGAATTCCCAGTTCCCATCCCCAGCTTCCAGTTCCCATTTCTCATCCCTAGTTCTCATCGTCAATTCTCATTCCTTGTTCATGCTCCCATTCCCTTGATTTTTTTTATAACGACCTGGGGACCATTATGGATTGTGTAATTAACACGAAATTTGTGCTCAGCATACCAAAAAGCCCCTTATACGATACAACATGAAATTTTATAACCACGGCGCGGCGGCCATATTGGATTGCAAAATTAACACTAAATTCGTACTCAGCATACCAAAAAACCCCTTATACGATACCCAACGTGAAATTTGAAAACTACGACGAGGCGGCCATATTGGATTGCAAAATGAACACAAAATTCGTACTTAGCATACCAAAAAACCCTTTATACGATACCCAACATTAAATTTTATAAGAATAGTTAGGAGGCCATATTGATTGCTAGAAACCCCATAATTTTATATCTACTACGCGGCAGCCATTTCGTAAACGCATTCTCATAAAAAAAACTATCGATTCGGCATGAAATGAACCTAATTTACTTCCGTGTGGCAATTGGTGAAATCTCAGATCCTTTTTTTTAAACCGGTTTTTATATTATTGATTTATTATATATACATACTAGTTGACGCCCGCGGCTTCGCCCGCGTAGAGAAGTTTTCCCGTTCCCGTTTCCCATAAGAACTTGTTCCCGGGATAAAAAGTATATGTGTTATTCCGATGTATAAGCTATATTATTGTAAAGTTTCATTAAAATCTATTCAGTAGTTTTTACATGAAAACGTAACAAACATCTCTACAAACTTTCACATTTATAATATTATTAAGATTAAGATATTATATTATAATGTTGATAGTTGATTGCGAGTACGAGTTAATAAATCACTACATATAAAACAAAGTCACTTTTCGCTGTCTGTTCCTATGTATGCTTAGATCTTTAAAACTACGCAACGGATTACGATATGCTTTTTTTTAATAGTTAGAGTGATTCTCATAGAAGGTTTTTATGTATAATTTGTTAAGTTTTTGTATATATTGACCAAATTATAACGATATTTGTTGGGGATGTCGGAAAAATAAGCCGTCTGGGAGCTTTCAACAAAAACGCTGCCTAAACCCTTTGAGATATAACAAAATAATGTCTGGTGCAATTGTGTATCTAATAAAGGTCAACATAAAAGTCCGCGTCGACATATGTCTATCTCTTAAGAATAACATACTATATCCATTTTAATACTTTAAAAAACAGCAATTATTAAGCGGTAATTTGAAGGCTATTTACACAAATATGCTATTAATCCTTATCATTTTTACTACGTTAGTTGGCTTCAGCATTTCATGAAGATTATTTTGTCCCTTTACACCTTGCAAATTAAATGAATATCTTACGAGTTATCGCAAATTCAAAATTAGGGGCAAAGAAATTAATTTAATCCGACCGGGCCGTGCGGGTAGGTAGGTACCTAAGTACTGGAGAGCGGAGAAGTAATCAATGAATTTGGAAAATGTTCATACATTATTGTGAATGTGAAATTATTAAACAACGGGATTAAATGGGTGCCACGGGGTTCGAAGTATGTCACGGGCGAAGACGGGCGGGACAGCTAGTACATTATAAATAACATCAGCCTTGTATACTTGTGACAACCCTACGAGCATCACTGTCTAGACGTTGTCGGCATTTTTGTCAACTTCAATGGCGTAACGCTACTGATAGGTTTACTCTTTATACTGTGATATAACTTTTTAATCATAACGATACACCTATACAACCTCCAGCTGGAGCAAGGCGGTAGAGCGACGCTTACTGCCGCCCTGCCCGCCTCCCACACCCCGCGCGCCCGCTCGCCTCCGTCACACAATAACACGCAGATACGACACTCTAATGCATTTACATCTCTCATATTAAGGCGCAAACATTTGACATTTAAAAAATAAATTTGTTGTTATATATCATTTTATTAGCAATATTGTTTTACGTATTATAGTATGAGAGTAGATAAAGTAGTGTATGATACTGTACATAACTTGGTCTTATAACACTCGTGTGATACTATAAAAAAACTAGCCTACGGCTCGTTTTTTTAAAACACACTCGTGTTATAAGAACCCTTATTATGCAAGAGTATCATAAACTAATATAAATTTACAGTTTTATAATACAAATTTCGTAGACCTGGTCGAAACTAATGAATTAAACCACCTCTTTACGCCTTAGGGTGACGTTTTAATTCTTCTCTATAATTCTATATTATTATTCGTTCTTAACTACGTCGCCCTAAGGCGTAAAGAGGTGGATTAATTTATCAGTTTCGTAAACGCGTCTGGCGCGTTGAACCAGAAGACGTTGGTTCGAGTCCGGCCCGTGACTGAAAAGTGTTTTCATATTAAATTTTAAATTTAGAGTTAAATTTAAAGTTAGTATACTAATTGGTTTTCAAAATTGTTTTTAAATTTAAAATAAAAATAAATAAATATCCATCACGCCTTATCCCCGAAGGGGTGGCAGAGGCATATTATGTGCCCACTTTTCACCGTGTGGATTCCTGTCCCACGTAATAGGTGGTGAGCCCATTGCCGTGTTGAAATAGACAGACGCAGGTTGTGGCAACCTGCTGTTGAAATTTTTTAAGCCGCCTATAAGGCTTTCAACCAGGCTTAACGACTGCCATTTTACTGGCAACCGGGACCAACGGCTTAACGTGCCTTCCGAAGCACGGAAACGCTCGCAAATGTAAATGCCACAAAGTGGTCACCCATCCGACGACCAGCCATAGTGAAAGTTGCGTACCTCATTGATCGTTTACCGAACACTGAGACCGCAGGACCACGAGCGCTTCTAAATTTCGTAGAATTTCACACTTCGACATTAGTGTTTATCAGTCACGACTTTATCCCCGGCAGGATGGCAGAGGCATACTATACGCCTACGTTCCACCGTGTTTATTATTGTCCCATGTAACAGGCGGTGAGCCCATTGTCTTGTTTAAATGGACAAGTGCCGGTTGTGGTGACCTGCAGTTGAAATATTTCAAGCCATTCATAAGACCTTCAACTTGACTTAACGATTGCCATGTTACCGGCAACCGGGACCAACAGCTTAAAGTGCCTTCCGAAGCACGAAGTATTAATTAACAATTACAATAAACGCCATTTTATTTGCCGCTCATGTGTGAATAGGAGAGAATAATACTTTTAAGCGAGTGCCCGAAATGGAACCAGGTAGTGCTGTGGTACGGTGCGTAATTCTTTAAACGCCACGGTAAGACTATTAGAATGCAAATCACCGAAATAAAATCTAGACAAAAAGGATATTGTACGCATCGCATTGTCACTTCCTTGATTCCCGAAATTTTCAGTGCCGCCCTCGTAGACGGAAGACATCTTGGGGATTTTCGGCAGGCCTGTACTTTGAAGTGGTCTTCTATAGGTTGAGGATGATGTATTGCATAAGCATTTGTAAAGTTTATGCACAAAAATAGACCGTCTAGCCGAATTAGCGGATATTTATATTCTAGACGTCCGTTGAAACTGTGGTGAAACAAAAACCTTGGGGTATATGTATAATTTTCCGAGAATCCTTTAAATACCTGCACTAGATTTGTGTCTGTCTGTAATTGTCAGCCAAACTGGGTTTAGAAATCTCATTCTATATGATATCTACATTCAACAATATCGGTTGTTTGATAAACAAAGTGTACTTTATCGAAATCTCTTTGTAAATTTTTGAGTCTATTTTAAAACACGGAATATTTTATTATTTATCCAACTGAAACGATACAGGCTACTTATATGAATTGTTTTCTAAGTCAATCTGTCAACACAGCTGTAAACAATGAATGTTAGCTTTTCCGCCCACGATTCTACAATTTTCTACAGTTAGGTACGTAACAGAAAGTGACAAATGACTCTATGAACAGCAATTACTCCATACAGTTAAATATAATTGAAGTGTATGTTTGTAATTCCAAATTAACAGCTATTTACTAAATGCGTTTGAATATATATACGATACTTACATATAATTTAATTTCTGTTTCTCTCTGTTTGTTCCGGCTAATCTCCGAGACAGTTGGACTGATTTTAGCGGGACTTTCAATGCCAGATAGCTGATATTAGAATAGAGATAAAGAAACGCTCCCGTAGGCAGGAAGGACATAAGGTATTGTGGAGGATATTACATAGGACACACAATATCCGAGTACTCCTACGAAGTTGGATTGGGAGCCACTTGAGTTTCTTACAAAATTCCTAGACATGGTCATACTTGCTAAGATTGAAAATAAACCGTATACATAAATGTTGCAATCGATCAAGTTTATTTAAAAGCTCCTCAGTAGCGTCCAAGAAGCAGGAGTTCGCGTAGTCAATTATGGGTTGTATTAAAGTTTGAGAAAGCGAGATTTTGACATCTACGGGCAAAAATTGTTGGAGACATTTGAGTGTATAGAATGTTTAGTAAACCTTTTTGCTGACTTCTCCGACATGAGATTCCCAGGATAAATTGCAGTCTAGGATAATGTCAAGATCCTTTGCTGTAAAGCCATATCCAGTCCAGATCGCATTTGCCTACCATCGCCTGAGACTTTTTGGAATTAATTTCAAGCCCAAACTTCCAACACCATTTACTAAAAGCACAATATAATACTTTTTTCCTAGTTACTTAAACTAAAATAAAATACTGTGCAAATTTAAAGTGTATGGCAATCTTTAGAAGATATCATGAAGATTTCGCGAACTGACAGGCTGACGTTTCAAACTTTGAGTGAAAAGTAGTTTCAATAGTTTTAAAATAGTTCAGACAACTTCCGTCAGTTTGTCTCGGGAAAACGCATAAAAGATTTTGAAGTAATTTGTAATTTTACATAGGGAAATGGAAATTGTATTAGGGCAGTCAGTTACCACTACAAAGTTTAAAATTAAATTTATGTTTCTCAACTAATGTGGAGCTCACATGGAAAGGAATTCAAAAATTAAATATTTATACACACATATCGTCACACCTGTCTTTCATCGGGGTAGGCAGAGACTATGGCTTTCCGCTTGCTACGATCCTGACATAAAACTTTCGCTTCTTCCACTTTCATAAGTGTTTTCATACACACACGCCGCCGGTTAAGGGTACTCTTGACCTGACCGTTTTCCAAAATGTCTATATTTTACCTACTAACATAATGTCGATCTTCACGCTGTATACCCGACGGGGTAGTCGCAGAAGACAGATCGCCAGGATTCTCGAAACAAGCATACTTTTTCGCTTCCTGCAGATTCATTAATTGTTTCATACATGCACGTCTACATTGGAGTACTTTTGACCTTTCCGTTTTTGAGCAATCTGCTCACGTGGTCTTCGCATGTAAGTCTCGGTCTACTCTGACTCCATCTACCCTATAAGTATATTTTTTCGTCCATAATATAATTTTCCTTATTTATTCTCCATTTTATAATAAACTCAATCGAAAAGTTAATGTAAATTAGTAGCGCAATATTGAAAGATAAAACTATCATAAATTTTTAAAGTGGAAAAAGACAATTCGATTCGAGACGGGGATTGAACCTGTGACCTTTGCATAACCAGGGCAATGTTCTAGCCACCTGAACTACCCGAACCGTATCGAATCAAGTTAAAATTCTCCACCGTATTTTAACCATCATTTAAATAGTATGACCAGAGCCATCTATCGAGCTAATGTCAGGTCGCCTTGAATAGCCCTCAGATCTAATCTGCAAGACGGTTTGGAAGAAGGCAGATTACCACGGAGTTTAGTGTCATTAAGTCTCACACCCCGTTCCTGCTACCCCTGTAGTAGGAGTGACGACATTGACATGCAACCAAAGCCCACCTACCTGGTCCACATGCTCTAAAAAATATTATTTACCCTGGTTAGGTAAAGGTCACAGGTTCAATCCCTGTCTCGAATCGAATTGTCTTTTTCCACTTTATTAAAAATTTATGAGAAATTTAGCAAAATAATTGCTTTAAAAATTTATCCATAATCCTATCATGCTCTGTTTAGAGCATAGACTACTTATATATTTTTTAAATTATAAAAAACGACTACGTAAGTCTGAAGTTCAAACTTCCAGGTTCAGCATATTCATATAGATCCAAATCTTCAACTCCGAAATCAATCAAAGGTTGCCTGTAAGAGATTGCTCTTTAGCGACAATGCCGCTTTTTGTACATTTATGTACAACTATAATATGAGAATTTACATGAGTGTTTGGTATGTATGTGCAATATAGTTTACACTTTTCTATTCTATCTAAGCGCTCGTGGCCCCGCGGTCTCAGTGTTCTATAAACGATCACTGAGTTACGCAACTTTGACTATGGCTGGTCCTCGGATGCGTGACCACTTTGTGGCATTTACATTTGCGAGCGTTTCCGTGCTTCGGAAGGCACGTTAAGCCGTTGGTCCCGGTTGCCAGTAAAATGCCAGTCGTTAAGCCTTATGGGCAGCTTGAAAAAATTCAACAGCATGTAGCCACAACCTGCGTTTGTCTATTTCAACACGGCAATGGGCTCACCACGTATTACGTGGGACAGGAATCCACACGGTGAAAAGTGAGCATATAATATGCCTCTGCCACCCCTTCGGGGATAAGGCGTGATAGTTATTTATTATTTATTTCGTTTATTCTATCAATACTTATAATACCTATTCAGTACACACTTATTGATGCTACTGTTATTTGATATTTCAAACTTAAGTGAAAAGCTTATATTAGACACATAGCCGATGACTGTTTTCACTGTTGATTGATTTGATGGCACTTGGTGAAACTTGCTACACATCTTGAACTAAAACACTTGTACTGTTCCACTTATTTATTATTTAAACCTGACCGGTTTCGCCTTACGGCATTTTCAAAGGTAAGCACGTATTTTTTGTATTTCGAATGTCATAGAATACAATCTGATGCTGTGATGATGATAGCTGATGACCATTAGAAGCTATCTGAACCAGCTATATGTACCTATCTGAACTAGCAATATTTTGCATTTTCCAATTTTTCACAGACTTAGCCTGTTATGTCATCAACAGAAATAAATTACTTCGGAAAGTAAAGATATTATTCAAAACATTGAGATATTCATTAATCAGTTGTGAAGTATTAAAAGCTCTCACTCAAATCTATTTTCCATGACAAAAATTATGAAAACATAAAAATTGTCAACGAGTCACAAATCTATGTCTCCACTTCGATTAGTAACTCCCGTCTTGCCGGCATCTCGCCCTCGGCTAGATTGCTGCCGTGGGTGGAAGGTTGGGTGACCCCGCTCACAATGGTCTTGTGGCGGCTGACACCCTTCGTGTTCCCGGGTGCCTTTTAGTAGCCGCTCGATCACTCTCCAATCCCTCAGACTGGGAGACGTGGGAACCAGCACATCTAGCCCCCCGAGCAGAGCCTCATATTGGTATTTCCTTAATCAGGTCGCCTTGAATAGCCCTCAGGCCTAATCTGAAAACACGGTTGGGAAGAAGGCGGAACACAAACTACACAGGACACTAACAAGGAGTCTAACATTCTATAACTCTCAGTCGCACTCCTAGGAAATAGCTAAACAGGTTATAATGGATTTTTGAATTGAAAATTGCTATTTTTGATAGGGGAAAATATTATAGATTCGCGTCACTGGCGTCATCATTCTTATGACGTGTTGCCCTTTACCACGTATTATTTACCCTGCGCGATACATACATAATGTTGACTTTCGTAGATCTGTGCTGATGTAAAGTAAACGTGGTATACTTTACATCAGCAAAACCGTTAAGTGAGTAAAACCGTATAGTTATTAATACTGTGAAAAGGGGTTGAAAATATTTTATGGTACAATTTGTGTTCTTGGTATAATCAAATTGCTGAGCCAGCGACGTAGGAATTTAGCAAAACATGTGGTTTCAAGCTTTCTTTAAATTCACAGTCGAACTCAACTCATTGATGGAAAAAAAGTCATACAAGAAAATTTCTTTTTAATTTTCGTATTAAAATTTATAAAGAAATTTCACGGCACATTTGTGAGTAAAAAAGTCATCATACTAAAACCAAACAAAGCATAAGTCACAAATGCAAGCATGATGCATTAACCAGACGCAACACGGAATTGGGACGCCTCCAAACTAATTATAAACTCGTAAATTTGTGAACGCCGCCATACTTCATGCACCCTTCAGAGTGTTGCATTAATTAGAGCTTGGACGTTACAAGGGAAGTTGGTGACAAATGTGTGTAGATCGTATTAATGCGTTTTGTTGTTAGGTAAATGGATTTATGGGCATCGTTTTTTGGTTGAGGTTGCGTTTCTGACGTTTTAATTGCAGATGAAAGATTTATGTTTCTCAGTGTTCTTTGTATATAAATTACTGTATTATCTTTGGCAATACAAAAGGTATAAAGTCATATAAATTTGCAAATGGTTTCATTTTTAGTACTGAAGATCTAGATTTTACTGATAATACGAGTAACTACTTAATTGGTATTTAATTGAAAAGATCGTGGGTGGTTTGCAAAAATTTCAATAGCACGTTGCAACAATATGTTTTGACATGGCAATATATATTTGCAAACTTTAGGTACCGCACAAACGCAGGTGAACGCTCACCACTACTTATATCGTCCTTGTAAAAACTTAACTATTTTCACGCTGTTAGCCTGGTAGTCAGAGAGCACAGATCGCCAGGTATCACGGTCCATGCATACTTCTTTCGCTTCCTGTAGATTCATAATACTTGTAAGCTCTGACAATACCCTTTTTAATAATAATCTGATGACGAAACAGCAGAGGCAACTAATTAAATTCCGCTAATTTGCTTCTAACGCTTTAGTAAGAAATCTTTACACTATACTATTATAAAAAAAGCTGAAGGGTTTGCTTGTTTGTTTGATTGGTTGAACGTGCTAATCTCTGGAACTATAGGTCCGAATTGAAAAACTCTTTTTGTGTTGGATATTCAATTTATCGCAGAAGGCTATATTTCATCACGCTACTACCCAGGAGAGCAGAGCAGTCATCATAAATGTCAACAAATTGTATTTTTTTTTGTAAAAGTAAAAGCGATGGGATTAAATGGATGCGATGGTTCAATATAAGTCACGGGCGAAGCCGCGGGGGTGATCTAAAACTTAACCTAACCTTATATTACCGTTTCTATTTCAATCCACTTGTTTGCTCTCAACATACATATTTATTAATCTATCATGCCTTATCCCCGAAAAGGTGGCAGAGGCATATTATATGCCTACTTTTCACCATGTGTATTCCTGTCCCAAGTAATAGGTGGTGAGCCCATTGCCGTGTTGAAATAGACAGACGCAGGTTGTGGCTACCTGAAGCATAAATACTAATTGACTGCCTCTGTGGCGCGGTGGTAGTGTATCCGACTGGGTGGTAATTGAACCCACGACCTCTCGTGGGTTCAATTACCACCCAGGATAAAAAAAATTGTGATTAGCACGATGGTTTATTTTGTGTCTGGGTGTTATTTTTCTATAACATGTGTGTATTGAGAATTATAGAAGTATGTTTATCCGTTATCTGGTTACAATAGTACAAGCTCTGCTTAGTTTGCAATCAGGTGGCGTTGTGTGAGTTGTCCCAACCATATTTACGTATACACTTTCGTTTGATTGGTTCTTATGCTAATCTAAAACCGCAATATTTAAAAAAAATGTAAAAGATTAGTCTCGATTTTATCTATCTAGCCAATCTAAGGGCCGTATTCCAGAACGTTTCTCAATACTCAATACAAAATCTACTCTCAAGCGTTTCTTGAGGATTGAGTAACGTTCTAAAATACGGCCCTAAGGCTTGATTGACAAAATCGAGACTAATCTTTTACATATTAAATAACACCACTTGTACTGTTCCACAACATTTACTTTGTAAACCTGACCGGTTTCGCCTCACGGCATTCTCAAAGGTACACAATATGACGACTCAAACCTTGTGTACCTTTGAGAATGCCGTGAGGCGAAACCGGTCAGGTTTACAAAGTAAATGTTGTGGAACAGTACAAGTGGTGTTATTTAATATGTGTAGCAAGTTCCACCAAGCGCCATAAATCAACAGTATAAATAATATTTTACAATTTTTTTTGCCTTTATTCATTTTTAGTTTAAGAATACTCTATTAATATTTGTTCAAAACTATTTTTCTCTATAGACAAACGGCCATTGACACAAACCGTGTAATAAGTTGTTGAACTCAGATTTGATCTATTCAAAAAAATACTCTGGGAAAGCAATAAAAAAGATGAACTATATAAATAAGTAATAATTCGAACAAACCAGTTTGTTTTTTTTTTATTTTCTTTCATGTGTTTTAAGGCCAAAAGGCCATTATAACGTAGCATTAAAATAAGCGGCAAGCGACATCAATATTGTGCGAATATATTTTTTATCTGACAGATTTATGGCGCACTTAATATTGAGCACTTATTAAGCAAATAAATTTCACTTTTTTATACCACTGAGGTGGCAGACAAGCGTACGGCCTGAAACGATAGAAAGTGGTCGCCGTAGCCTTCAGACAGGTGCAGTACTCGCGCTGCCGACCCTTTATAAACCTTCTAAGACACTTTTTGAAGAACCCCATATTTTAGACCTTCGGGAAAACCCAGGCAGGGAGTTCATTCCACAATCTAAGCGTACGCGGAATAAAGCCTCTATCGGAGTTGTTTAACCGTGCGTTCCGGACACGTTCGTGAACAACCTGTCTATAGCGAGCGATGCGATGATAGAATTTATGGTATTGTAAAAATGGGATGTGATATTTATGTTCGTATCATAGTTTACTAACCAATTTTTTTGTCGGTTACGCTTTTGTCTCCGACAGGGTCTGTCAACTTCATTTTCCATCGAGTCTTTGCCCAGCATAATGTTTTGGCCTAAGTAGGTATAGCTGCCACGGGCGTAGCCAGGATTTACTTTCAGGGATAGACCGCACTTGTTTAGGCATTCTAAAGCAGATTTTAGGTGCGATCTGTTCAACTTGGAGGCACAGGCAACCTCTGGTTTATAAAACCTTTTGGCCCTGTTGGAGCCCCACAAGCCGGTGCTGCGTATGAAATGAAGATAGAAGGGGGGGGGGGGTAGAAGTAGGAAACCAGACCCATGGCGCTGCCCTCGAACACAACTAAGACAGACGTCGAACCGTCGGTGGTGCTTACCCACTCTGTCTTATCGGAATTCATTTTCAGGTCAACTCGCAAAGATAAAAAACTTTTGCATTTATATCCTATGCAACAGCTGGGCGAGCCCCATGCCGTGTCGGCCTTGACAGACAAAGGCTGTAGCGCCCTGATGTTGAAATTTTTCAAGCCGACTATAAGGCACACCGAGCTTCCGAGCACAAAATCACTCTTAAATTGAAATGCCACAAAGCAAAATAGTTATCCATTCGAGGACCAGCCATAGCGAAAGATGGTTAACGCAGTGATCGTTCAGCAAACATGGGAGTCAATGGGACTTCGAGCGATTCCCCTTTTTTTGTACGCGGTTGATACATTTGTGTATTTTACTACCCCGCTGTGGAGGCGGACCTCCCTACCCATTGGTGCAAAATAGCAGAAAAATCGGTGCAGTAGTTTTTGAGTTTATTGCGAACAGACAGACAGGCGCGGCGAAGGACTAGGTTCTATAATATGTAATGATGTAATACTATAAATTTGTTCTACAATCGGCTGCCTTATCGTATAAATGCGATTTCTTACAGGCAACCTTTGACGTAAGTAAAAAATATACGAATTCTTAATTCATTGTTTTATATTTCTTTATTATATTACAACATACCTCCAAAAAGAATATCGCTCGTCTATCTTTGACAAAATTGTCGGTCGACATCTGTGAGAAGACACTAAAAACAAAATAATAATAAATTCAGAAGATTAATGTCGACGACAAACTGTAAGTATACGCCTCTCCCAAGAATTCGTTGCTGTTTTGGGAAGTATTTTTTATTTATTTATGTATCTACATGCCAATATGAAACATTCAGCAATCAAGTAAACGAGATCAGGGGGCCGGTCTGCTATTTCAATCATGTCGAAATCTCTGCTCAATAGAAAGCCAACTGTACAATTTTGACAGTTTTTCGTAGTCTACTATTACAATCGTACTCCAATAGACTTCTATCGGTCGGCCGATAGAATTCTACCATCACGTACAGCGCCATTGGCCGCTAGTCAGTTGCATTTTTTAAAGTCTACTAACATTTTTACAGCTAAAACAGCGATTCTGGTTCTTTTCTACGGCTTGTCAATAGTAGACTCAGCCCCCAGGAATGGAGACCTCAGTCTCCATTCAGAACGTAAGATGGTGCAGTCTTATGGACTGAAGACTTAAAAAGGTAGCAGGGAGGAGTATGTTACTGTGAAAATTGAGCTTGGTCGGATTTTATTAATTAATCGACTTACATTGTTCCAATCAAATATATTTCTCTCTTGTTCATCGTAATCTAAAAATATTCAGACCTAAGTTGATTCATTTAACATGCCATTTGTTGTGATACCAACTAGATGAAATATTAAAATCTTGATTAATGCACATCCCAAACTCATTTGGCACGAGCCGGGGACGCCCGATTACGTAACACATTCTTACCAAATTACATTTAAAAAGAACTGTGGCTATTGAGAACAATGCAATACATTTTGTCATTTGTAAATACATAGATGTCCCTTTAAAAGGATTTTCAGAAAAATCCGTGGTGGCAAACGTTTATCTTTTAAGGATAGCATGCCCTGTGGGAACGGGTACGGGTAAATTTATTACATGGACGAAGCTGACGGTATCAACTAGTATTATTATAGATTAGCGGATGCCCCGCGGTTGTACCCGCAGTACGAGTTCCCGTGAGAATACGGGGAAATTTAGCTTAAACTACTCCACATAACCAATTTTATCGGGGCTTTTAATTGCTACATTGAATGTTCTGATAAAATCGGTTCAGCTAATTTAGAGATTAGCTGGAACAAACAAATACACAAACAAACAGAGAAAAAATGATGTGTAAGTACAGTATATACTTTGTAATAATAATATAAGTGGTAGTAAAAAGCTAATAATAACAACAAAAATTAAAAATAATTGGTTGGTGTCGCAAATGTTTGATCTTAACCGGTATTAAAACCCGAAACCCAATCAAGGCATTCGCAATTGCCACTACGCCTCTAAGATAGTTAATTCATATCAGTTGTTTCTAGAATATTCTTTTCGGTGCAGACAACGATTGATGACACGCTCAATGTCATTCGCGTCAGCCAGTGCGAATATTTGTTTAACAAATGACCGAAGACTATCACAAGATGGAATTGTAATGGAACTATTTTTAATTACGAAAATTGGCCCTCTGCACAGGTAAAGATGCCAATATAATTAAGACATTCTAAGAAAACAAATTCCTGAAAATAACTGACTCTTTCCTAACTTTTAAATTTTCGCGTTCACACGTAACACCTAGTCATATCCACCTACCCCAGCGGTTTCACCCGTAACACACTTTTTACTATTACAAAAATGTATGAAAATTTTACCGTTTTGTTGATATTTATGATTACTGCTCTACTCTCCTGAGTAGTAGCGTGATGTAATATAGCCTATAGCCTTCCTTGATAAATGGATTATCCAGCACAAAAATATTTATTCAATTCGGAATGTTCCAGTGATTACCGCGTTTAACCAACCAAACATACAACGATTGACGGCATTCATTGCTATGCAGATGATAATACGGGTGACGCTTATTACACGGGTCGCTCTAATGTCCCCCGGTCTTGAACAAATTGTGTCTGAAATCGAGGCTACTCTTGCAAGAGTGTCCGATTGGGGTAGACAAATCTTGTCCAATTTAACCCTACCAAGACTCAAGTTTGTGCATTCACTGCTAAAAAGCCCCATTTACTGTAGCGCAGCAATTCCAGGGCAAACCTCTCTCCATCTCTACTAGTATTGGTATCCTTGGTGTTGAGATTTTTAGTGACGTCCAATACCGTTGTCATTTAGAGGACAAGGCGTAGCTGGCGTCCTAAAGACTCGGCGTGCTCAACAGGGCGCGGCAGTACTTCACTGCGGAGCAAACACTGCTACCTATAAGTCGCAAGTGCGGCCGCACATGGAGTACTGCTGTCGCCTTTGGGCGGATGCATCTGAATACCAGCTTCGACCTTTTGACTCGATAGAAGGGCGTGCTATGAGAATTGTCAACAATCATCTACTAGCAACAAACAAGGGCGGCCTTATCGCTAAAGAGCAATCTCTTACAGGCAACATTTGGATGAAGAAGTTGTCAAGGAGAAATACTTGTTCCGACTCTGGATTAGATAGCGAGACTTCAGATACGAAGCCGCAAATACTACGACTAAACCACCAAAACAGGAAATATTAGATTCCAATTTACTTTTTACTATAACATGTCACAGTATCGCTATAGAACACAACACAATTTTATTTAGAATTATTGTCTGTCAGACTTTTTGTTCGTCTATCACAAAAATTAGCTGAACAGATTTGAATGAAACTTTGACCTAAATATTATTGTTACAACAATTATTACAACTATATTTAAAGTTAAAGTTTCATTAAATATATAAAATTAAAATAAATATCGTTGGGACAACTCACACAACGCCATCTGATTCCAAACTAAGCAGAGCTTGTACTATGGTAACCAGATAACTGATAAACATGCTTATTTTATTTAAATAATTACATGGTTATAAACAAATTAAAATTTTAGCATATTTACAGAAAACAATACAAAAAGAAGGGGGCGGGTGGTGGGAATTATTACAAGACTGACAATGATGCCCCGACTAGGTGTCGAAGAATTCCTTCCCATCAAAATCAACCGGTAAGGTTCCCATAAGGCTGGCCGCATTGCCACGTTGTATGGCAATTCTTATTCTCTGAGCGAGAAAGAGGCCAGCCCTATGGTCACGAGAAGAATCGACCAGTCGCTTTGCGATATCACTATACAGTGAACGAGCACTTGGGCCCCACGAGCCCAGTGTCTCGACCCCAAACGGCTCAAAAATATAATTACCTATTAAATTATTATATTTGCGCCGCTTGAGAGTCTCGGCGGATGCAGCAGCAGCACAAGCGCAACTCGCCGTGCTAAGAAGATGAGAAGGAGCCAGGGTGTCAACACAAGTTGCGTCCCAAACTAAAGGCTTTCCCATCTTCCATGGCACCAATGACATACCGTCCGGCCTCTTGCCATCGTCACGCGACAAACCATTAGGTTCTAGAACGGCTGGAACACCGGCCACCGCCGGTGTTCCAGCCGTTCTAGCCGTTTCCTTGTCACCACAAGAGCCCGACGGATAATGTCATTAAGGTATGCATGACGTGACCTGCGACCTGCACTCCTGCTGCATGAGAGACCGTGATGCCCAAGGCTGTCGACTACTTCACCACATTGACAGCAATGCGGAGAAACGCAGGGAGCACCTAAACGAAGACAGACAGCAATACTGAATGTAGTGTCGTCCAACATAGTACCTATGTTGGACGACGGAAGAGCCTGAAGCCAAACACCTGACTCCCATTCTCCCACAGCCAATAGGCGAGCACGTTCTGCAACATTCGAACACGTGTTTAATAAATGTTTTCTAACCTCGTTGCAGAGCGGCCTATCCCACAGCCTCTGGGAGCACGGGTTGGTCGGCAAAACAGTATCTGAGTATATTATTATTTATCAGTACATTTCTAACTACATACATATTATAGATAAATAACACCCAGATACAGAATAAACCATCGTGCTCATCACACAAAGTTTTATCCTGGGTGGGAATCGAACCCACGATCTCTTGCGTAGCAGTCGGTTGCACTCCCACCACGCCACAGAGGCAGTAAAAATACAATTATTAATTTTTGCGTGACAGAGTATGAAACATCCATCCACACATCCCAACAGACTTTCACATTTATAAAATTAGTAGAATCTTTTCGTTTCAAATATCAAAACACAAGCAAAATACATATTCCAGTTACTATTCAACGTCGGCGACATAATGTCCACTTGGTTTTAACTGGTTCATGGCCGCGCAGTTCCCCGGTTTAATTTTGTTCAACGACATTCTTCAAAACACAACAAAGTTTGCCAAAAAACAAAACTTTGTTTATTTTTTTAGTTGAATAGGTGAAAAAGATATAAGTTAATTATTAAGTGAAGCGCTCGTGGACCCGCGGTCTCAGGTTCTGTAAACGATCACTTAGTTACGCAACTTTCACTATGGCTGGTCCTCGGATGGGTGACCACTTTATGGCATTTACATTGGCGAGCGTCTCCGTGCTTTGGAAGGCACGTTAAGCCGTTGGTCCCGGTTGCCAGTAAAATGGCAGTCGTTAAGTCTAGTTGAAGGCCTTATGGGCGACTTGAAAAATTTCAAAAGCAGGTAGCCACAACCTGCGTCTGTCTATTTCAACATGGCAATGTGCTCACCACCTATTACGTGGGACAGAAATACACACGGTGAAATGGCATATAATTTGCCTCTGCCACCCCTTCGGGGATAAGGTATGATGGATAAATAAATAAATTTAAGTTCTGTGGTCTTCTAGAATTTTATTGAACAGTTTCTGTAATGAAACGATTGATTGATTCGTGCGTGTATGAAGCGATTGATAAATCTCGAAGAAGCGAAAGAAGTATGTATGGATCACGAAGCCTGGCGATCTGTCCTCTCTGACTACCCCGTCAAGGATACAGCGTGAAGATAGTTAGTTAGTTTTAGTTAGTTTCTGTAATACACAAACAAAAGTACGATGGTTATGCTTATTTCCTAAAGAAATTAATTTCAGCAGGCGAGCAAGCAGAGAGTATGTATGAAGAGAGATGAAATAATTGAAAAAGATAGTTGTGTGGAATAAAATTGATAAATTAAAAAAATATTGACATATTATTTTAACACAAAGCGATCTAGTTCAAATTTACTTGGTATAATATTGTTTCAACCACTGATTTAGTTGAGTACTCGGGTTAAAGTATCAGTAGAATCGGGTTAATGTTATAAGTAGGTATACCAAACAGCTACAACTCGTTACTCCATCTATGTCTCCATAGTCACTTATTTTCTACATCCAAATGTTGTCTGGTAGAATTTTTGATAGCCTTTATGCGATAAGGCCACTCATTGTACTGTTTCCGCTGCTTACTATCTCAATGTACTTTTTGGTGTACAACAAAGTGTAAATAAATAATTTATAGAGATTGCATGTATAAACTATCCTGGCTATTGAAATTTTGGTGTACAACAAAGTGTAAATACATAATTTATAGAGATTGCATGTATAAACTATCCTGGCTATTGAAATTTTGGTGTACAACAAAGTGTAAATAAATAATTTATAGAAATTGCATGTATAAACTATCCTGGCTATTGAAATTTTGGTGTACAACAAAGTGTAAATAAATAATTTATAGAGATTGCATGTATTAACTATCCTGGCTATTGAAATTTTGGTGTACAACAAAGTGTAAATAAATAATTTATAGAGATTGCATGTATAAACTATTCTGGCTATTGAAATTTTGGTGTACAACAAAGTGTAAATAAATAATTTATAGAAATTGCATGTATAAACTATCCTGGCTATTGAAATTTTGGTTCGGATTATAGAAAGGTTTACCGCCTATTGCGTGGGACAAACTAAACAAAGTGTAATAACTGAAAACTTTTTAAATTAATAAATGTCTTTTGCTTGTTATTACCGTACTCATGAAAGACTGCATAGATATTAATAATTATTTATTCAAGTAGGGAATAGTTTTACTTAAACATGGCAAAAGTAACTATTATTTTCCTTTACGATGAGGTAGTTTAAGAACAGAGGACAGTAGGCGCCTTGGCAAAGCTTCGGATGCAACTAGGACTAAAGCCTAGATGACGATTGTAACTTCTCTACTATTTACTGTGTGTTTAAATTATGCAAGAAAGGACTGCCTGGTATAGAGATGGTTTAAACTTTACTAGTAAATTCCACTAAGATCTTCGACGTAGAGGTTTCTACGCACTCCCGTAGAGGCCTCTACGATCATCCGTAGATGCCTCTACGCACCCTCGTAGAGGTCTCTACGTCGTAGATCATCGTAGAATAAGATATGAAACTTCTGAACCCCAATTCTCGATAACAAGACCTGAAAGCGTGGACGTAAATTTATTAGTTAAATGAACTACGAGTATGTTTCGTGTTTCGCCGTCTCTAAATATGAATAAAGAAATACATTTCACCTGCAAATTTCCGTCTACGCTTTCATGTCGTATGGTCGAGAATTTGGTCCCTACCCTTCTAGTTTATTATATTGCTAACGAGAACTCTAGAAATAAATCTTTATTGCCCATTTAACTTTAGTTTTTGTTTACAAGCAATTTGGCAGAAAAGAACTGGTGGAGGGAAGGATCGATAGTAGGAAATCTATATTTAAATACGTTTTAACAAAATTGCGTGTACCTACGTGTACCGGACAGAATATAAAAATCACCTGAGATAAAAAGAACAACCTACTAACAAGAATATCTTCAGACAAAGTTCAAATCCTTTGCTATTCACCCCGTTTTACGGTACCGTACAACGTGAAATTTGACAAGTTATTGTATAAGTGGTGAAAAAATGCACAAAGATATTTTTATATGTTGTTCGAACTTTGCCCAATGGCCGACATTACTTTAGATAATTCTATAATAGTAATACAGCAACTAGTGTGCGTAACACATGGATATTTTTTTACACTATGGCAGTTATATAAAAATGCGGCCTCCCAGGTTAAGATGGTTGCTGTAGCCTATTAAGGCTTGCAATACCGAGGGAAGTACACTCGGGTTATCGATCCTTTTGAAAAATCTTATACTGGCAACATTTGACAATGTAAATCTGCACTAATATATAAAACTCAAGAGTTTATTTCTTTGGTTACGCACTAATCTCAGGAACTACTAGTCGTATTAAAAAAAATGTGTTGGATGACAGAAAAATTGTCATACATTTTTGTAAATGTTGTAATGATGCGTGGTCGAGCCGCGCCATCATACGACTTACGCCATCTATCGGACGGACGCGGCATTGACGGCGCTCCCGTGTAAGCGTGGAGGGGAGTTTGAGCTCCCGTCTCCCGTGCCTCGATCCACCTGGGCCCTATATAAAAAGTTGACAGGAAGTTTCGAGAACCACCTAGATTTGTCTATTACGATACTGTGTACTACCTCACAAAAGTACTTTCCTAAAACTATTTAAATATATAAAATATTTGTAAAAAATATTGGACTCGGAATATCCCGGTAAGTTCTAATTATAATCAATCATCCTTACTAACTTTTGTTTCCTACAGGAAGGAGTGTTTAAATCGAATTTCTATCTATAGTGTTCTTACCTATTTCCTTTTCAGCGTATGTATTACCGCAATTAATAGCTATTTTTATAAATTCTAAATCTATTACAATCGCTAATTTTCAGCCATAGCTATAAGTGGGTAGGAATATGTATAAAACTATAATTTTCACAAGTGTGCCAACCAACCATTACTAAATTTTATTCTGTGTACCTACCACCTACAAGCTATATGTAAGACTTCCCGCCTCTCAAGCCAACCTGGGCCCGAGGAGAGGCTGGAAGCCTTTTAGGTTTCCGGCTGAGGTTCTTACCCCAGGCTTCTGTCTTCCAGGGTCCTTTGTTACGGTTGAACCTTTACGGTTCACCGCTATACCTACTGCTTGTTGGCCGAGCGCTGCTCCGAGGCTCCTTCTGGTCGCGCCTAGACCGGGAGTGGAAGCCGTCGCCCAGCCGGAGAACCCTACGACTGCGAGAGGATCAACATCCGACCCGTGGAAGATCACCTGGCCCTCCCTCAGATAAGTCCAGATTCCGCGGCCTCTCGCGGCAGAGTCCACCTTACGGTTGCCTACCTTTATTCAACACCCGCGACCCTGACTGCAACTACATTTGGCCCTAATGGGAAATAAACTAAATATTAATTCTAACTACTACTTTCATTTATCTCCCGGAGGGTCCTGTTCAACCAGAAGGTTTACAATGTAATAAGAGACGGGATTAAATGGATGCGATAGGATAGATTCAAAGTATGTCACGGGCAAAGCCGCGGGTGTCAGTCATCATTCATCAGTGACCAAAATAATTAAATTGATTGATCATCTCTCTAGTAACGCCATCTCTTGGTGTTACTTCGCACTGCTTCTTACATTTCATTACAGTTTAAATCTGGAACAACCGCCTAAGCGTGTATGCAAGCTTTCGTTCTTTGCAGTTCGGCAACAAAATAATAGATGTCGCTGTTTTCAACAAATGGCCTAGTCAATGTAGCTCTATTTATATTCATTCTATAATAGAATACGCTTCTCAATGCTTTCTAATTCTTTGGCCTTTGAACTGATCTTAATTCAGACATATAAATATGAACTATAAATAAGTATTGCATTGTATAAACTGATTTGGCAGAGACAAGCAATAGATCTGTAAACCAGACTGTGCAATAAATATCTTTGAGGCGAGGTCTTTTTAGCAGTAATAATTTAAGAGATAGCATATAGTATAAGTACTTGTGTCCTAAAAAAAGTAACCCTGAGATAAAAGACGAAAGATGACGCTGCCCTTCTGTTTGAAAGGCATGGCGACAGCAATAATTGAGGGCCATTGCCTCAGGGTCACAGTAATAATGTTATTGTCATTAATATTGACCACCAATTGTTTGTTTGTATTAGTTTTTAATGTGAGTATATTTATTTAGCTGGCTGCAATATTTTAAATGTAACTATTATAGACAGCATTCTATATCGACACAACAGATTTGACGTTGACGTGGTGAAATACATATTGTCACGTCTATATCCTCGAAGGGGTAGGCAGAGGCATATCAAACGCCCACATTTCACCGGAAGTATTTATATACGGCAATGGGTTCACCACCTGTTACGTGGGACAAAAATGCATACGGTTGTTATACAGTACTAATAAAATTTGCTACTACATTTTAATCCATCTTTTAACTGTTTACTTGCGTTCCACTGCGATACATGCTCTCTGCGGAAGCACCCCGCCACAGTTTGTTTATCTAATGTTTTTGTTTGTTTGTTTATCTGATGATATAAGGAACCCGGTATTGAATGTAACAGATGCGAAACTTGTGAGAAAAATAATTCTTTGTTTTTCTGGTACAGATACGGAGCTAAAAATTACGTTTGTAGAATATCTCAACTGAATTAAGTGAAACATGAATGATATTTTGTACGCGCATAGTAGCGAAGGAATTAGATGATTCTAAACTGAAATCAATTTCAAAACCGAAACCAAAAACTTCAAAATCGCCGCCTATGAACGTATTCAAGATGTCCTGTATTCCATTCAGTAAACCGTTTGTCTCTATATCTAATGGATCCTGAAAAATTGATGCATATAGACAGCCGGATCGACGGATAGATGGATAAACTGAGTCGTTTTACGAGGCTTTTTAAACTTTAGGGCTTAGAAGTCTAAAAGGGTAGCGTGTTCTTAGTATTTTTACCCGATGTTCCTTTTTTTTATGTTTGACACACCAAAATGGCGCCGCCCGCCTGATGGAAAGCAGAGACGACGATCGGTAGGGCCCCGATAGCGACCCACAGGTTGACGGCCCAGAAATATGCCTTTTCACGCTTCTCTTAAAGGACCCAGGATTGTAAATAGCAGGATCGTGCCATAGCGGCAACATGGCATGATATTGTTATTTGTGCAAATGTCGTTCGTGTAAGGCAAATAAAATTGTATCATTGCCTATGTAGGGACACACTGCTGCTCTCGTTATGCGCAGCAGTCGTCTCCTCGCACGCTATGGGTTAGGTCATATAAAATTGTATAGTGTTTAGTATATTATGTGTTACTGGTACCAGACTAAATTATATTTATCAAGAAGATGACCTGCATATTATTCCCCAATATAACAAACCCCTACACCTACATTGCGGGAAAGAGGACTATTTCTAAAATTATTGCAGATATAACAACTCAAGCATATAAATATAACAGTGATTAAACAAATAAGTAAATACTAATACTTATCCTACTAATATTATAAATGCGAAAGTTTGTAAGGATAGATGTTTGTTACTCTTTCATATACCTAAAAACTACTGAATGGATTTTAATCAAACTTTACAGAAATACAGCTTATACATCAGAATAACACATAAGCTACTTTTTATCACGAGAACAAGGTTCTGTGGGAAACGGGAACGGGAAATCTTCACCACGTGTGCAGATTTCCCGTTGCCTCCCGTCAGAGACACCTAAACTACGTAACCAACGTTTGTGCATCACACAAATATTATACGAGCTTCTACAAGATCTTATACGAGCATATTAAACATCACCACACTAAGTTCTAACGGTGCAAAGATACTACGAACTAGAACAACGGCAATAACATTTTACAGCCAATAAAGAACCACAAGACAACAATGGAAACACTTTCAAACATACATAGGTACTCAAACATAGTCCTCGAGAGAAAAAAAATTATAAAGGGTGGGCAGCGCGAGTCACCTCTGGTGTTGCAAACGTCTATAGGCTACGGTGACCACTTTCCATCAGGTGGGCCGTATGCCTATCTGCCACCAGTGGTATAAAAAAAAATTTGCAAAGGCATACTAAACGTCTACAAATCACTAGTAGTTTTTATGATGTGCGTGTGGTCTGAGGGCCCGTGTGTTTAAACTTCTCCAAAATATACTCATAATTTAGTGCACATTTCCAAACAATTGTGCAAGTTACAATCAGATTTTGTGAAAGTCTTATAAGCGAGTTATAGACTGTGAAGACGGGTTCTCAGTCCACACATAGAGGATTGAGCGCCCAGCTGTACCAGATAAACTATGGGCACTATAACGAATATCTTTACGCCAGAATCTAAGCTAATGCCAAATAAAATGTGTGAAATCAAGTTACTATCCCAAAACGTTTTCCTAGTTTCTTCTTTCAAACGTTTATCTAGTTCCAATTTTGAAAGAATACACCTTTCAAAATTGTATGTAGTGAACACCCAAACTCCGAAACCAACATTTGCGAATCACACAAATATTTATTCCAAACCTGGAATAGAACCCGAGACAGCGACAGCGGCAGTCACATACACTACCACCGAGGCAGTCAATAAAATATCACTCGGAACCGCTACTAACAAAGTTAACAAAATAATCCTTCTCTTGCCCTTGTCCCAATTCACTTGGGGTCGGCGCAGTATGTCTTCCTCTTCCATTCATCCCTGTTATTCGACATCTGATCATTCACTCCTTTCATTTTCATATCACTCCCTACACAGTCCATCCATTTTTTCTTTTGCTTTCCTTTGGCACTCCATCCATTAACTTTCAAATTCATAGTTCTTTTAGTGACATGACTTTCATCCCTTCTCATCACATGCCCATACCAAGACAGACGGTTCCCTCTAATTTTTTCAGTCACCAGCGCCACTCTCAAACTCCATCTAATATACTCATTTCGTATTTTATCCATTCTAGTCACACCACACATCCACCTTAACATTCTCATTTCAGTAACATGCACTCTTCTTTCATCCAACTTCTTAACGGCCCAATATTATGATCGGTCTTATAATGGTTTTATATATTTTGCCCTTCAACTTGAGGGGCAATCGTGGATCGCATGTTGTGGCCGTAACCCTTCGTCATTTCATCCATTCAGCATTGATCTGATGTCGATGTCGATGTCGACGATCCCGGTCGATTTCCCCATTGCTCTGGATAAGTGACTCCAGGTACCTAAACTGGGAAGTTTAGGTACCTGGAGAGAAATCGCACACCGGTAAAGGTCCACCGTCAACAGATACGGCGACAAAACCTTAGAGACCGCCAAAATCGCAAATCAGATACGCTGCCTTGGACTTGCTCATTTTAAGGCCAATACTCTCCAGTCTTTGTCGCCACATCTCCAGCCTGCTCTGGAGCTCAAGGCCTTCGTCGGCTACTAGTACGATGTCGTCTGCAAACAGCATGCACCAGGGAGCCTCCTCCTGTATGTCCGCCGTAAAGGCGTCCATGACCATGAGGAAGAAGTATGGGCTAATAGCCCATACCTCTGGCCTCTGGCCCACAGGAGGAGGCTCTGGCATAAAACCGAACTGGCTCTGAGAAATTTCACTCTCTTCTCTCAGTCGTCGCTCAATTATTTTCTCCCACACTTTCATACTATGTGACATTAGCTTTATTCCTCGATAGCTATTGCAGACCTGTACATCCCCCTTATTTTTAAAAATGGGCACCTATACCATACTAATTCCACATTTACCGCAATATTTTCTGTCTGTCCACTCCAATCATTTGCCTCATTCAATAGTCTTTCAAAATAACTCTTCCTTCGTTCTGTAATTTTGTCTTCACTAGATAACACCTCACCTCTTTCGCTCTTAATGCATTTCATTAGAGATACATCCCTCGTCTTGCGTTCTCTCGCCTTGGCCATTCGATAAAGTAGTTTTTGACCTTCTGGGCTGTCTAGAGAGTTATATACTTGCTCTTGGGCTTGTACTTTTGCTAAAGCAATGGCTTTATTGGCTTTCTTCTTGCATTCATCGTACTCTACCTTTTTTTCAGCTTTCAAAATACCATTGTCTTCCTGAACGCTCTGCCATTCTTTAAACTTCCCCTTTTTCTCCTTCAATATTTTTTGGACTTCATTTGACCACCACCATGCATCCTTGTCTATCATACCTTTTCCTTTCGTTTTTCCCAATACATTCTTCGCCACCTCCCTGATACATCCTGCTATTTCATTCCAACAATCATTGACGCTTCTGTTTAGCATTTCACCCACGTCTATCATTTTATTCACCACTTGTTCTCTAAATTCTTTCGCACATTCATTCTTTTCTAACATATACCATTTAATTTTGGGAGGTGGTTGCTCTTTGTGCTTACAAAATGCTAAAACTCCATAATAAGGGGTCTGTGTTGTGAGACTACGGCTTCTCCAGGTATCACCTTACAGTTTTTCACATTTTTAAGGTTTCTGCGTCTGATCAAGAAGTAGTCGATTTGTGTCGAGTTTCGACCACTTTTGAAGGTTATTAAGTGTTCCTTCCTCTTTTGGAACCACGTATTTAGTACTATCTGATCGTACGCAGAATCCGCTTGCAGTATACTTTCCCCCTCATTATTTCGATCTCCGATTAAAATCAATTTCCTATCTAGTACCACTCCCACTCCGTTCCTTTTTCCATCACTCCCACTGTAGTATAATTTATATACTTCTCTCTAGCTTTTGTACCTTTTCATCTCGTTTCCTGTAAACACGCTACATTTATTATTCTTCTTTTGAATGCATCTGCTAACTTTCTGGCCCTTCTAGTCATCGTAGCAACATTCCAGCTTGCTCAATTTCACTCCCTGGGCTTGCTTCTTACGTTGCATCCGCCTGATGTGATGCAACAACCCTCGCATTCTTCTCACAGGGAACGGGTGCTGCCCCTGCGCGTCGCCTGCGGGGTACGCTCTAGCCCTGTCGCTCTCATTATCAAAACTCATACCATTACTGCAAAAAATGCAGTTTAAAAACAATATTGTCACCCTATCCACATACACGATGAAAACGTAACCCAATTTAGTATTTATTAGATTTTGTAGTTTTATAGGAATTCTTATTAATGACAAATAACATTGTTTGTTGCACATTTTTTTTTCACAAATAGGGATGAATTTGCATTTACCTTATTTTTTACATTTTAAGCGTTATAACACTAAAAAAATTACTGGAGAACCGAGGGCCCGAACTTAAACAAGGCCATAACTCTCTAACAACGAGAAGTAGTGACCAGTTCTTGTTTTCACAAATTAGCACAATTAATTTAGTAGCATATAGGATTTCTAACTCATTATTGATTATATTTGAGTAATGAACTTTTACTGAATGGAGGTAAAGGAGAAAAAGTTTTGGTATAGTAACTTGATTTCCCAAATTTTATTTGGCATTAGCTTAGATTCTGGCGTAATGATATTCGTTATAGTGCCCATAGTTTATCTGGTACAGCTGGGCGCTCAATCCTATATGTGTGGACTGAGAACCCGACTTCACAGTCTATACCTCGCTTATTAGATTTTCACAAAATCTGATTGTAACTTCCACAATTGTTTAGAAATGTGCACTTATTTCCGAGTACATTTTGAAGAAGTTTTGAACACACACAGTTATTGTGGGAGATAAACAAAATGTGCGTGTAGTGTGAGGGCACACTACACGCACATTTTTTTTATGTCTAGTGTTCTGTAAACGATCACTGCGGTAAGCAATATTCGCTATAGGTGGTCCTTGGATGGGTGACCACTTTGTGGAATTCATATTTACCAGTGTTTCCGTGCTTCGGATGGCACGTTAAGCCGTTAGTTTTGGTTTCCATTAAAATGGCAGTCGTTAAGCCTGATTGAGTAAGGTAGGCAAAAACTAGCCTCAAGCGTTGATTGGATGTTGGGGGCATTCTGGAATACGGACCTTATTATCAGAATCTTGATTTAAATTCATCGTCCCTTCGGAAAAAATATTACTTCACCCGATTAAGGTTTAGTAAAAAGTTGCCAAAATTTCGACTGTTGGACGTTAACCAATCCTGGTTATGCAGTTGTAGATAAAATATTGAAAATAAGTTACAATTTTATTGAAATTGAAAAACAATTTTAAATAAAGATTGAAAAATTAAAATAAACTTATCTGAAATTAAGGCCAACAGCAGGTCGCCACAGCCTGTGCCTGTCCATTTCAACACGCCAATGGGCTCACCACCTGTTACGTGGGACTAAAATGCTTACGGTGAAATGTGGCCGTATAGTATGCCTCTGCCTACCCTTTCGGGGATAAAGGCGTGACAATATTTATGTATGTATGTACTTATACAATACAGCGATAAACTATAACAAATACTATTAGGATACGCGAGAGAAAGTGGTTGGGCTACGATTTCTCTCACTGATCGAGGCAAAGTGGTTAGATCTACAAAGTTTTCATTTCATGTCAATAAAAATCAATTGTCAATTGTCAATGATATCGCTGTCAACAATATTATATTAATATTGTATTGTATAAATAATATTGTTGATAAATAATATAGCTTACACATCAGAATAACACATAGGCTACTTTTTATCCTGGGATCAAGTTTCTGTGGGAAACGGGAACGAGGAAACTTCACCAAGCGTGCGGAGCCGCGGGCGTCAACTATAAAGTGATAAGGAAAGAAGAAGTTAAGAGAAAAAATAGAACCTTGTCAAGCATAACTGCCTTAGTTTCCTATCATACCACCATATTACAAAATTTCTCTTACAATCGCGACCAAAATTAACCACACTAATTAGCATGGCGTTATTGAAAGTATTTGCGCTAGGAATTTACGCTGTCTGGCAAAAACTAAAATATAACTAACATTGCAAACTACAAACGAAATTTTTGCAAAAGATATTTATAGTTTAACTATTTGTTTTAGTAAAATGCTGTAGCTTTTCTAGTTTAACTGATAAAACTGATTTCATTATGCACAGATCATGAAGATTTGAATTTTAAGTTCTAGATGCGATCAAGTGTAGCAACGCCAACCTTGGTGTCAGCCTAACCAGCCTCTGCAGATTCTATTACGAATTCGATGAAACGCCTGAGCACATTCACATTCAGCACAGGGTATCCTAGTTTGTGACTCCCACGATTAATCGTACTAAGGTTATATTTGTGCTATGTATTATTATGGGAGATAAATAAAGTATATTATTATTATTATTTAGGTCGCAGGGCTACAGGACTTTCTAGCCTGCCACAGCCTCTCTTACTTAATAATAATAAGTGTAGCAACGCCGGTGTTTATCACATACAATTTTTTTTCTCAAGTTGCCCTTAAGTTTCTCCTTCCTCCTTAATATGCATTAAACTACTATTAGATGGATGAGTTAAGTCTTGGGAGATCTTGACATTGTTCCAAACAAACTGCAACCGCTTTTCACCACATCAGGGTCCGAATATTAAAAAAATATTTTTTAGTCATTTAAGAAACATTTGTGCAAAATTTCATGGTTCTTGACCCAGCGGTTTCAGCTGTGCGTTGATCGATCAGTCTGTCAGATTCTGCTTTTGTGGCAGATCACTTGTTGTTTTCATCGAAATAGAAAATTCATGTGTTTGTGTTTTTTACTTACATTATTTTGTTTTTTCACTTACGCCAATGCTCATGTGGTCCATTGGTCTTTGGACTTGCTCCAATCATATGCGATGACAGCATTAGAATAATAACTATCGTGAGCGATGTTCTTTATTACAAACTAAACGGTTATACTCACGTGTGAATTTCGGGATAGCCCGACTAGTTTCGGACCTAACGGAGGTCCTCTTTCACACGTGATTCACACGTGAGTATAACCGTCTAGTTTGTAATAATGACAACATTGATTTAATAAGGCACAGTTATTTTGATATTTACGACCACTCATGGTCTGTTAATAATTTGGTCATAAAACCTTACTACGTGACCGAAATGCCTTGTTCTCACAGTTTAATTAGCACTATCTACGACTTAAATGACAAATATCTTTTGGCAAAACCATAAATCGTATATACTATATCACGTTCTCTTTATCCTTACACTAGGTAACACAGCTTCGCCCGTGACATACTTAGAACTCCCGTCGCACCTATTTAAGCCCATCGCTTATAAATTCTACAATAATTCACAAAAACTTGCCCGATTTGTCGACATTTATGATTACTGCTCCACTCCTCAGGGTAGTAGCGGGATGCTATATAGCCTATAGCCTTCCTGGATAAATGGACTATCCAACACAAAAATATTTTTTCAATTCATTCCAGTAATTCCTGAGATTAACCAAACAAAAAAACTCTTCAGCTTTATAATATTAGTATAGATTTTATAAACGAACCTAAAAGATCATCTACATGGGACTTTTATTGACGCTGGACATCAATCTTTATCCCATCTATAAAACTCATCATCACCTCAAAAGACTTCGGACAAAACGCGTATAGACACTAATATAGTAGTCATGTTTGTTTCTATTTGATGGTAAGGTTGCTGACCATTCTATTATAGATATCGTGTCCCTAAAGTAATGGCATACAATTTTAGCGCAGTTTTAGTGGCATAACCCAGACGATTTTCCCAATCTGTCAGTCTGGTACATACGCTTCATAAGTCTCAATAACTCAGTCTCTCTTGAACGCTGTGTACTATGAAAGCCACTGTACATATAATTACAAGGTCTACTTATATAGTTCCTCAAATCCAATAATATTTTTTTGCTATCCGTGCCCTGTTATAAGTTAATCAAAAAATTATTTCCCACAGGAACTTGTTCTGATGTGTAAGCAATATTATTGTAAAGTTTCATTAAAATCCATTCTGTAGATTTTGTGTGAAAGAGGAACAAACATTACTCCATACTTACAAATTTTCGCGTTTATACTATGATTAGGATTTTATTCGTTATCAATCGTTCTACCGATCTTCCCAAATCCATGGCTGAACCTGAAGGATTCCACTGGAGGTACAATGGGAATTTTGGTAAACCGTAACAAATTAACTTCAATATTATGAACCTAATTTAAAGATGTATTTAGTTACAGGTCAGAGATTAGGAAGTCACTGGTCTTCTGTATCTTAACCTAAAATGCTAATTCCTTCGGTTTTTGTCCGCGGTGGAATGGATTAACGCATTTCGTCACCACCAAAGATCCCCTTGCCAAGCAGTCTTAAGGATGACACGCGTGTAAGCGAAAATTTTAATGTAATGTTGTTTAGCGTAATATTTTACATTATTTGCAATTTAAATCTATCTTTCCCTTTCGATGAGGAGTTTGACTCGTCATTTCTCCGTTACAATTAATTGAGGTAATCCGCTCCTTTCCCTACTTTGACAGATTTCTGCCATGTAAAGCCTTATTTTATTATTTATTAGAAGTGACATAAATACTTACGTCCATGATGAGCCGAAGGGTCCTGGCTCTGGCCCGAGACTCGCTAAGAGTGCGCGCGCGCACTGCCGGCACCGCGACCCGCGACAGCCACTCGCCGAATTCTGCACAACACCACCACCGTCACGATACCGACACTTTAGGTTGGAGTTTAGTAGACGCAATGAAAGGTTAGAAAACAACATCAAAATCAAAATGAATGAATCAAACACGACAGAATGAAAGCGATAGTGGTTACATGAGATTTCAACATCGACACTTGTATGACTGAACATTTTAATTTTAAATGCATATCTTAAAGTCATGTCGCCCAATACGAATTATACCAAGGTTAAAGTCTCGATGCATAACAGTTGCTCTACCAACAGCTCTCCGGGGATAAAAAATTGACACTCTTGTAGCTGCCCCGGGTTATGTTCAGTTATTGCACTAAAATGTGTGTTCTGTGAAAATGAGAAATTTTTTGAGGGTAAAAAGCCTTTACCTAGCCTATAACACTCCCCAGACCAACAACTGTTTCGAGTTAAAAATCACATCATTTCGTTGATTCCTTATAACATGGAAGAAGGACAGACAAGCAATTACGTACATTTTCCTAGTTATAATATTAGTATGGATACCTACAGCGTTGACTGAAATTGTAATAATTCTGTTACTTGATGGTCTAAATATGTAATAATCTAAGTTGATTAATATTGTTAATATTAATATTGTTAACTTCAACACACTTAATAGAAACAGAACGCCAACAATTTAAGAAATGTTTTTCCTACTGAAATATATAGACCAAAAACACAAATCGTACATGTCAATCATCAATGCATGTACTTTCATGTAGAATACGTAAAAGTACATGCATTGAACTAGGGTTAGGTATTAATAATCCAATTGATGAAGTATTCGAAGCAAATTTAAACTCAATTTTAATTTTACAAAATTTTATAAAATGTTTTATAAAGAATACTTTTGTTAATTAATTGAATATCACATACACTTTTGTTAAATATTAAATAACAAAATACCGCAAAAAACACATGCATTGATAATGAATGAAAATTGTTTGTATTGAGGTGGGTAAGTGTAAAGTGGGTAAAAAGAATGTCTATAATATTATCATGACTACAACTACAGCAAAATTTGCGAAAATAAATTGACTACAAGAAAATTAACAAAATATAAGAATCGTTTTAATATTTAATCTAAGGATGGATATAGAAGTCACTAATGTAGACCACAGAATTTAGCTGTTAACCTGGGATCAAATGTCAATGAGCAAAGAATTGATAAGACCAAATAAGTATTTAAAGGGAGTATGTAGCCTATAATAGTGTAAAGATAGGTCAATATATCATATGACATTATTATTTTAGATTGGTTTGAAGGTATCGTGTAGACACTAATATTCACTTTAAATGCAACAAATGAATAATTTTAACTTTATCTTTTATTTTAAATTAAAAAAAAACAACAATATTTTATACTATAAACTGATCAGATTTCACAAAAAAATATGAAATGTTAAAAAATGCCAAAGTTTTTAGATGAATTTCATTAAAAAGTAAAAGTTTACATTATTATTAGTTTAACTATTGTGGAGAACAGTGGTAATCATAACTTGAAACAAAGGGATAAACAGAAAATAGACTGTTACTTTGAAATATGAATATATTGTTAAATATGATTTAAATAATGTGGCATTTATGGGACTTATATTTGAACGCAATAATAAAGCGAGGTTTATGTATTATCTTTGATTTCAAAATAATAACTTCCCTCATGACTTTAAATATAATAATAAAGCTCAAACGAAGTCCCACAAAATAAACTACCGTAATTTTTGCTAAATTTCTACTGCTACTATTATTGTCCGTCGTTTCTACTGACCTATCGCCTCTGCAGTCAACGTGTCTTGTAAGTGGTATTCCATGATGTGTAATTATGTGTGCACTGTTGTAAATGTTGTATTTCGGTATTACTGGTTTCACTGTTACACTATCACTGATCTTACTTGATTTGTTTTTATCACATTCATTCAGTCGTTATTATGCGAATCGTTAAAGAATTCGTTTTGTTTAAGTATTTTTCCAAACTAATTTTCATTTTTCTTTATTAAAACGAAATGATTATTAAATCACTCTACAGCTTGTGGTACTATCGGTGTTATTGTACTTAGTACAATAAATATTTTTTTTTAAATTAGAAGAAATATTTGGAATAATGTCAAAAAATCTTGTATGTAATTTTAGTGATCGTCTTTTTTGAAATTTGTAATATTTCTGATCTTTTTCTTTCGGAAGACAAACGCGTTTATTGAACTTGCTCTCATACGTAACACTTGGCTTCGATGTAGTAAAATAACTGTGACGTCCAATACGAAGCTATCAAAGAGTAGGTACGACATCGCAAACCAGTAAATTTATTAATATAATAAAAAATTAAGTTGACTATATCGTCAGCTGGTGACAGAATTACGATAATGTAGCTTCTAGGTAGTATAGATAAAGTCAAACCAAGCAAATTGGCAGCATATTTGAAGTAGCTACACCTGTATGTACTTAATTCTTGACGAATACCGAGAACATTGGTATGCGCGGTGCAACCTGTTAACACTCTGCCAATTCGCTTGCCAAATACCTGACGCTTGAACTTGTGATATCTAGTAGTATCTAGTTTCTATAGTCGTGGGTCTAAATGAGTCTCAAATCCGCAATACTATAATTTTGACTGTTCACATAAACTGTTTGCCAAATACTTAATACAGAAAACTGTATATGAACATCCATCCATCCATTCATCCATCACGCCTTATCCCCGAAGGGGTGGCAGAGGCATATTATATGCCCACTATAAGCATATATGCATATTATATTATATGAACATGTGACATAAAACCACTACATCATACGATATCAAGAAATGACATAGTTTTCTGTCAGTACTAGTAAATAAAACTTAAATTTTAAAGTGGTACAATTTTTAAAATAAAGAAATTTCTGAAGGGTATTTATGGGAGGCTCAATGTTGATTTTGACGTGGAAGAGGTTGATGGATCGAGTGTTTTCTCTTCGCATGATCGCGGAGAAGTTTTTGGCTGTTAACAGAAGGTTTTCTGTGCTTTTGTTGTCCTGGAGAAAGCATTTGATTACGTTGTGAGACAAACTGTGGGACTTGCTGCCCGGATATGGTGTGGACGGCTCGCTACTGCGGGCAATACTGTCGCTTTATAGGGACTAGGTGCGAGTAGGGGGATATGTGTCACCTCGTTTCGACGTCTCTACAGGTGTCAAACAGGGTTGTGTCATGTCCGCCTGGCTGTTCATAGTGTATCTGGACAGTTGCCTGCAGAAGTTGAAAGATTGTGATATGGGTGTGAATTTGGGTGACTTTTCAGTAAACTGTCTGCTGTACGCTGATGATGCGGTACTCATGGCCTCATCAGAAACCGACCTTCAGGCATTAGTCACTAATATTAAAGAGGAGTGGGGTCTTCACTTGAATGCAAGTAAAACTAAGGTTCTAGTATTTGAAAGAGATGACGTAAGAACTAAGTGCGAGATTTGGGTAAACAAGGAACGTCTAGAGCAAGTGAATTAAGTTGTGTATTTAGGGAGTATGTTTAGCGCAGAGTGAAGATGTGATTCGGATGTACAACGGCGAGTAGCTGCTGGAAACAAAGTTATCACACTTTGTCCCAGTTAGTAAAGCGACAAAGCATCGTAAAAGAAGTACGACTCGCGATTCATAACGCAGTGCTAGTGCCAACGTTGCTCTATAGTAGCGAAACCTGGGTATGTGATCAGATGCATGAAAGTAAATTGAATGCTGTGGAGATGCGACCACTTCGAAAATTGTGCAGCGAACTTTGGCCGACCGAATACGTAACGAAGTGATACGCAATATAGCAGGTTTGAATAAAAGTGTCAGCGTTAAGCTGAAAAAGGGCGTGGTCCGTTGGTTTGGACACGTCCAACGAATAAGTGAGGAACGATTGACGAAGAATATATATTGTGCGAAAATAGAGGGAATAAGGAGTCAGGGTAGGCCGAGACTTACGTATGAAGACTACGTGAGCAGACGGCTGAAAACCAGAAAAGTCAAAAGTACTCGGATTCCCAGACGTGCATGTATGAAGCGATTGATGAATTTGCAAGTAGAGAAAGAATTATGCATGGATCGCGCAGCCTGGCGATCTGTCCTCTCTGACTACAGTACCCCGTCAGGGATACAGCGTGAAGATAGTTAGTAGTCTTGTAGAGTCTTTAATGATGAAATCCTAGTGCAATAATAAACTTAGAAACTTGATTCGTAATAGCTATAGATATTTAAAAGTTGTTTTCCAATGAGACAAAAACCAAAATAAACATTGTTTATAAACAAAAAGCAAAAGAATGTACGTCAAAATACTTTAAAGAGGCTGCAATGGGATTTGATAAAATTGGAATTCATTTGTGAGTTTGATCTTGAGAGGTGCTTTTTCAGTTCCAATGATAGAACGACCATGCAAATCGTCTCTACTGCATAATATATTTGTAATTTATTTCATCTCTTTGGCTTTTTGTGTTTACTTTTCAGTTGTAATTCTCATATGCATTTCGAATTTTCAGCTGTTCTTATCATGATTACAGGTTTTACACATTTTTCTTGTCTTCGCAAGATCTATTTTTAAAGAATCTCTAGCAATATTTAATCATAATTGACCACAATATATTAGTTAGAAAAAAAAACTTTTTTTTGGTTTGTTACGTAGATAATCAATCTGATTCATAAATCGACGATTATAATGCAGTAAATATTCCCTCAATAGATTGGCAGACATAATAAATGGATGAACTTGAAATAGCTGGAACTATTTTTAGTTCCACCTACAACGACTACGATGCCGAATAAATATGCGTAAATACTATTACTGAGTCATAAAATTGTCGCAAAGCTTACTCAGTACCGACGGAATTGGAGATTAAATAACCTTGTAATTTTATTACAAATTATGAGCTGAAAACACACCGTAATACAGTGCCTAACTAAATATAATAAATAGTACTAGGTAGCCTAATGTAGAAGCAAAAAAAAAAGATAAAATTAAGTAAAACTCTCTATAAGTTTATAATAGAATATAGTTTAAAAATTATCCTAGTATTAAAGACATTTTTTTGAGCAGATAAATCTTGAAAAAGTATCATTAATCTGTTTGAAAATAAATGTAAAAAATTCCAAATCACAATGAAAATATTGAACCATTTTATAATTTTTGGACTACATAAAGAGAAAACAGTAAACTTTACACAAGTGTTATATTTTAACATTATAATAATGCATTAAGATTAAGTCCCTGACTAGAACTTAAGATAGTTAAACTTGTAGTTAGCTTTAATCGTGAACCAATACGAGATCTTTATTAAAATGCAGTGTCCATAACTTATTAAAGTGTATGGTAGATTCGCCATATTTTGCAGGCAACATAACTAAAGCACTTCTATATTCCAACAAAAGACAGTGGTGCTAAGTGCAATTTGTCATATTAGATATAGTTATGTGAAATTTCAGTTATTTTTAATGGCTTATTATGCAAATGATATAATTTTTCCGCCTCTTATTCTTTAATATAGTCTTCGAAATAGTTTCATATTTATTTGTCTTAGATAGGCTAGACCAGATGTGTCATTGGCGAAAATTATTCTCTGGTTTTGAACTTCAAACAGTTATATGCTAAGTTTAAAGTAAAACATTTTCTTAAATAGATACAGCTCAATACACATTTGACCTTATCATTGCATTCTTTCACATTCTTTTAAATACAAAAATATCTAATTTTGTTTCAGAGAACGAAACTCAAAGTACTTCTCATAGTGGTTTCCGGTCACTGAGATATTTCAATGTTTCGTGTAAAAACTCTCGCACAAATTGTTTAGACTTCGATAAAAATCTTAATAACAAACTTTATTAACTAAGCGACGTCGGTGTATAATACGAGTATAATGAAATATACAAGGAATTAATGAAATCGAAATATACTTTTATTTTCTTTGTTTCAAAATGTTTCAAGTGTTTAGTGTTGAGGTTACTTGCTAGTGTATCAGAATACCATGACAATACTTCATAAAAAATCGAGTAAAGATACCAAATATTACCTACCTATCTCAAAAAGAATTCAAAATATTATGAAATAAACAATTGAGATGAAATGTTAGAATTTGAAATTATTGAAAATTTTATTCCGTACTTTGATCTGGATAACAGTACATTTTTTTTTTATTATTTTACCACGCTTTGGAGCATTAAAATATTGTTTTGGTTATTAATTTATCTACAATTTTAATAATATGAATTCTGTCACTGCTTGTGAAAAATACACTGAAATAGTAGGTTGGTAGATATCGGAATATCTAACAAGGCCATATGCATTTGTCTAAATAGTAAATATTCCTGTAAATCAGTTACAATGGCAATTTAAATTCATTTATAAAGCAACTGGTATTTATTGGCTATGCCTATTGATAACGACTGTACAACATTTTATTGCTTTATTTTCCTAAATAAAGCAATAAAATGTTGTACGTGTAATACTTACTTACGTTGTATGTGTAATATTCTTTTTTGGATCGTAATTATACTGTACGTAATATGTATATAACCACCAAGAACATATTTTTATTAATATCAGCCTTCTTGGTATGACCAACTATTTATGATACTTTTATTAGAGCAAATTCTGTTATGTCGCATAAAATAATACATAAACCAGTAATTTATTTTACTCAATGCACCAGGTGATTAGGCCTAGGCTTCAACATTGGTAACTAGGTAAAAAATAGTACCTACCGAAGACAAACAACTGCTATTGATTGCAGATGATGTCATTCTAACGACAAATCTAAAAGTTGATACTAGACCGAAAGAACTCTTCGACGTGCAAATGTCAGTGAAGAGTGCGCCAATCGACTTTGCGTCGCTCTCTATCCAATACCTCACATCGCTAAATGGCACATCACTCTAAAATTGAGGCAGCAAAAACTACAGTCCTCTGATTAATGATATAAAAGAGTTTGTCATAGAAAGCGTACCAATTTAAGTTTTCGAAAGGCTAAGCTCTTGTTACCTTGATTATAAGATCTTTAATAGATTAAATAGTACAAAAAGAAAGTTTGCATATGTGATATAGGCCCGGTAGGCTAGTCTAAATGCGTCCACATCTTTGGCACGGTACTGGGGCAAGGACGTGAGCCGGCTATGCAGTCAGATTGATTGATCGATTAATCTCAGCCAGATAAGACGATGAACATGAAATATTATCGATTTCAAAATGTAAATCTTCAGTTTTCAAGTTCTTAGTACTTCCAATGCGACAGAAAAACAGGTTACCTTTGCAAGATTCGCCAAAACTGCTGTAGGTTTTATACATAATTTCAATGCAAACTGGTATTGAAACACTACTAACAATCTTTTAAAGGAAATTATTATGATGTAGCGTAGGACTCTTCAAAAATCAGTACTCTCTCGTTAATATTGTACTTATTTAAATATTTCATTTCTTATATGAATACACAGAAAAGAATCCACGAGAAACTGTTTATTGCATACTGTCATAAATGCATTCTTCTTGAAGCGAACAAATATAAGTAAAGTATTCCTTGGTCTTCATTTAAAGTGTCCAATCGTAATGTATAGCTTTAAGTACCTACCTATGAAACTTATTATCAGGTGTAATGAATAAATCAAGCTGTTAGCTTTTGTACTGACGTGTCTTTTAGTGATTTTATATACGGTGTGTTTATGAGAAAAATCATTTTTAATCATTTAAATCCAAAATTCGAAATTCAAATTTTAATCATTTGTTAGAATGATAATTATGCTTCTTTTATATTTCTATATTTAAAGTGGTTCAATGCACAAATTTCCCTCTGATTATTTCGTTATTAATTGCATTCATAAAATTAAAATTTGATTTAAAATTTAATGATAAGATTTATCTGTTGTTTGTATTTGTGATCCGTGTTTCATGATCATTAATGGACATCACTTCACTGAACACATGGCGAATGGGAGGATGATGTTATATACATTATACACAGGGTACAATGGGGTCGATGGGCTATAACAGGAGTATTACGAAACGATCGATCGCTACCGACGCTAGCTCGTGTGCGTGCGTGCGACGCTCGCACTACCACTCCCGTCACTGAGAGTTCAAAGTATTTTAATACACATCTATACGTATTCTATCGGATTTGTGTTCGCTTTTAACTATTTGATTGTAGTGATTTTGTATCGTATGTATTGAATTAAAAGATTAATTTCTTTTATATTCTTAGTTATATTATTACTGGCAAATAAGACACAAAATGCTGTTAAGAAAAAAAATTACGGGTTGCGATCCGCGAGTCCCAACAGAAGTGAAATCTAAATTAAAGTAAAAAAATAAGAGTTTTAGCGCGGTAATGATGATGATGATTAAAAAAAATTACACCGTAAGAGTCCTTATTGATTACACAATATTATTTAATATCTCCATGTCTAGATGACCGGGATCAACGTTTACTATAAAGGTATTGAATTTGCATTTCTCTCTGACTACCCCGTCAGGGATACAGCGTGAAGATAGTTAAGTTAAGTTAAGTTAAGTTAAGTATTGAATTTGCAAATTGACTATCAAAAAAAAAATCTAAACGCGTTTGCGGTCAGCTATTTGTACATGCAAATATGCACACACTTGAGCTGCGTCTCGTAACGGAGTCGCGAGTCCAGAGATTTTATCTCATCTAAAAATATGCGTACCGCGCCAAAATAAGTTTACACTGCAATAAACCATACCCGTATTGGCGCGAGTATTTAATTAAATTATACTAAAACTTTATAAGTGTTCAATTGAAATGTTCAACTCGGCCAATTTTGGTTTGCTAAAGGAAATATAGAAATTAAACTAAAACACCCAACACACAATTAAATTAATATAGTTTTGTTAGTTTCTAAGTTTATCCCGGACGTTGTTTGTGTCCCGTGAATTTTAAATAGATTTATAAAAGTATGCATTCCAAATAGCACAATAGGTTGAAATCCTGTTACTTATAATCAAGTTGAAAATTCTAAACAAATAAGAATTGCTGATTCCACATTTCACCCCTAAAACGGATAGTTTTAGCGGTGAATCGAGGCAGGGAGGATAACTATTGGTTCCAACTTGTCACACATGACCTCCAACCATAAAGTAATAACTTAATCAACAATTAAATACCGTAGGCCGGTAGGCCATATGCTTGTCTGCCATTTACAGTGCTATAAAAAAAGTCAAATGAAAGTAGACAATAGATTATAAATTGATCCTGTACCCAAAGATAGAACAATAATTTTTAAATATATATAACTAACTAACTAACTATCTTCACGCTGTATCCCTGACGGGGTAGTCAGAGAGGACAGATCGCGAGGCTTCGCGATCCATGCATACTTCTTTCGCTTCTTCGAGATTCATCAATCGCTTCATACATGCACGTCTGTGTATCCGAGTACTTTTGACCTTTCCGTTTTTGAGCAAACTGCTCACGTGGTCTTCATATGTAAGTCTCGGCCTTCAAATATATATAGTTGTAAGAATCTGTAAACTTCAATAATTTGTGTAATGACAAATTTACTACTGGATGCATTTTTTGCACCACTTATTATTGCAAAAATATACATTTAAATATTTTTGTAAGAAACCCAGAATTGTAAGAGGAAGGAATCTGGTGTGGTAGCCGAATGTTCCAGGTTTCTATAGAAACGATTTAAAATCGCTTGGTTCTGAGCTAACGAAGATTCTCGACTTTATAGGGGAGATAATGATGGGATTGGTTAATGCATTAATTGGTTTATGGCGCCATTTAGGCACGCGTTACAAGTAAAATAGATAGAACAACTGCCAAATATTTATAGACACTAATTCGACATATGATTGGCAACCGAACATGAATCTGTCTGTAAAAGTGTTATACAATGACGGTTATAGACCGAACACACATTTGTTAAAATGTTTAGTTGTTTAACATTTTAAACACTCTGTGGTTGTACCAAATGACAAATGAACATCTGGGTGGCAATTTTCAACAGACGACTTGAAAGCGTAGACGAAAATTTACTGGTGATATGTCTTGTATCTTATACTAGCTGACCTTTCGAAGTATACTCTTTCTAACAACAAAGCACTGAATCGGAATACTATACACGCAGGCGAAACTACGGGAACAGAATATTATACATTTTACACACATTTCATCCTCTTTCGCAAAGGAACCGCGCAGAATATTGTATTAAATCAAACAATAATCTCAATGTGGAGTGCCTTACTACTGGGGAAAAAGTCTCATTATAGTCCAGTCCATAAACAGTAGTCCAGTATTTAAACTCAAAACATGCCAGAATTGATTATAGAATGTCCTACAAAAATAATTTTTAAATATCCCCAATAGTTGATGCCCAAGGCTCCGCTCACGTGAAGTTTCGTTAATGCACAAAAAGGATTTCTCGCGGCAAAAGATGTTTTCCCGGATAAAAAGTAAAGTTGTTATAAAAAGTTAGTTAGATAGTAAGCACGCCGATTTTCATCTAATTGTGATTAAATTACAAACGTCTTAATAATAAAGAAATATTCACAAACTTGTACATTTTTGATATAACATTCCTCTGGGAATACCGGGAAATCCTTTCTTGGTGCTCATCTAATGTAGGTACGTATAAACTACGTTCACCAAATTTCAGGCGGTGTAAGGTTTTACCCACGTTGTTCCGTTCCCGTGGGAATACCGGATATTCTTTTCTTGGTGCTGATTCAAGGTAGACCCAATGAGTACTCTCACTAAATTTCAGGTATGTACCTATGTGTGATAGTTTAGGCTGTGTGTGGTTTCACCCGCGTAGTTTCCGTTCCCATGTTAATTTAGGGAATACCGTTTTTTTTTCAGCTTTGATTGTTTCAGAGATTTCGTGATCAATGAGTCAGTCAGTGATTTTGCCTTTTATATATATAGATGGATTGAGCTCTTGATCTTATACATACATACAAACATACATATTTATCTCCGAAGGGGTAGACAGAGGCATATTAAACGCCCACGTTTCACCGTATTCACTTTCGTCCCACGTTACAGGTGGTGAGCCCATTGCCGTGTTGAAATGGACAGGCGCAGGCTGTATCGACCTGCTGTTGACAGTTTTTTAACTACCTATAAGGCCTTCAACTTGGTTTAACGACTACCATTTTATTGGCAACCGGGACCAATGGCTTACGAAGCACGAAATTGGGGTGGGTCTAAAGGGCCGAATTAATTTAATAAAATAAAATGTGTCTATTTTAGATGTTAAAGGAAGAAATTTTAAACCCGTTGCCTTTTTAGTGAGGTGGTAACAAAAAGGCTAAAAGGTCTCATGTGCTAAGCACTAATTAGCACGAAAAATTAAAGTCCTGGTAGTGTCGGACTCTTGTCTTCTAGTCTTGATCTTATAGTTATTACGAATTCGGAGACTGTGGGATCAATTTACACCGTACTGGTGTGATGAGTACGTTGCTTAGTTCTTTCTATAATTAATCTAAAATATGCATTGTCTAGATCTCATTGCATAAACTAATATTCCCCTAATTTACGCTACATGATTCGGTGTAAAATTTATCTATCTTCACGCTTTATCCTTGACGGGGAATAAAGTTAAACAATATTTATTTATTTATTGCAAATTAAAAAACACACAAAATACATTTCATCAGTAATTTTTCATCTCTGCTTTCAAATCGAATTTTTGAGAATTAGCGGCCTGAAAAAGTTCACTAAAATATCGGCTAAGTAACATGTCAAGTCTTCTTGTATCCTGCTCTTTATTCACAAGCATTTATAATATTACAACGAACAGTTTACAATTTATTCCAACATCAATCCGATTTGAGAGAGTCTTTCTTATATCCTGCACGTAAGATTAACAGATTTTAGAGTACTGTAAAGGACAGCGCAGCTGGACTTATAACATGTAGCAATATTTCATTGCTATTGAAAAATTTATCTTCATTCCATCGTTGAATCTAAACAGCCATGAGACTTGAGATTATAATAAAAGAAAAAAGCATGTTGGAAAAACTATTTAATTTTATATACTTATAATCATAATCTTACAATAAAAACGTGGTAGAGTTACTTATAGACGTCATTGTTATTGTAAAGGATTCATAAGTAACCGTAGAATCTTGCAGGCAATTTGGCAACTGAAACCTTCTTCGTCTATTAAAACAATAAAACTTATATTATATTATGGTAATGTTAATGTTTTCATACGTAGATAGGTATTACCATAACTTACTTTACTTACTTTTTAGCTTCGCCCGTGGAATATTTCGACCTCCCGTCGCACCTATTTAATCCCGTCGCTTATAAATTCTACAATGATGCATAAAAATTTGCCCGATTTGTCGACATTTATGAGTACTGCTTTGCTCCCCAGTGTGGTAGCGTAATGATATATAGCCTATAGCTTCCTCGATAAATAACACAAAAATATTTTTTCAAATCTGACCTGTAGTTCCTGAGATTAGCGCGTTCAACCAAACAAACAAACTCCTCAGCTTTATAATATTAGTATAGATTAAAGTAGGTACTAATTCAACAAGCAATTTAAAGTTCTTTAGCTGAGACGCAATAAATTAATATCTGACCTATTCTAGGACTTGGCAGGGTGACGCTGAGCACCGTGGTGGTTTAGACTTTTTAGAGGGTAGAACCCGCCTCACCAGGGCCAGGAGTCTTACACAGTCGAGCTGACCCTATACAAAGTCGTGATGTAGCTAAATGATCTAAGTTAAAATCTAAAAAACATCCACCACGCCAAAAAAGAACAAAAAGAAGTTCTTACTCAGTTCTGTAGGTGACGAACCGTTAATGTGTCAATCCATCAACACCGTCACTTTTGGGTTTGAATGTTTTTCTTTTGTATCCCAAATAGTAGTGGCGACGCGACATCTAAAAAAATCAAGTAGTTTTAATTCCAACCAAATGTTTAAGATGGTAATATCAAAATATTCACTACGCATCATATTAAACTCACATGGACTTGCATTAATATTATAAAGGCGACAGTTTGTGAGTATGTTTGTAACTTACAAGAAACGGTTTGACAAATTTGAATAAAAATTGATGTAGATGTAACTGACACCCTGGTTTAACACATAGCCTTCTTTTTATCCCGGAAACATATTCCTGTGGAGTATGGGAAAACTTCACCACGCGTGGGAAGCCGCAGAGCTTAACTGTGTTCAACAAGTGTACTTAAAAGAATTGACAAGAGAAAATTGTAAAAAAAAATAAAAGTGAAAGTTGAAAGCTAAAATTCTCCTTATTTACCTATCAAGATAATTAAGAAAGAAATTTAAAATAAACTAGTATTTTGCAATCAAACTTCAACTGTCTACATTAAAAGCATTGTGTGGGCAATCATATTGAACTGAAATCTATTAACGTCTGGGATTAGTTGAGTCATAGATTTAGAGGAAAACCATGTGGCATTTGGAACGTGTCAGTACGCGACGAGTAGTTATTGCGGTGTTGGTATCGAATTGCTATTTAAAAAATAAGCTCAACTTGGCAAAAAGTGTAGAAAATAGTCTAGGCCTGTTCTATTCAGTTGGCAACACATTTCTTCTGTCTTTTCTCCATCTTTTTTTACGTGTAGAAATCCGTAAGGATCCGTAAGGATGCTATGCTGGACTCCTAATGACAAAACCCAAATGGTGCTCTTCCATCTGTCTAAAGCCGGGAACCCCAGGGTCTTCTACTCTCCTAAAGTTAAATTAGTTCAGCAGTTACTTTGGCAATAGTTATAGTGACAACTAAACGGAAATGTCAAAATTACTCGGATACCCAGACGAGAGTGTATGAAGCGATTGATGAATCTGCAAGGAGCGAAAGATGAAATTAAAAGTATGTATGTATCGTGAAGCCTGGCGATCTGTCCTCTGTGACTACCCCGTCACAGATGCAGCGTGCAGATAGTTAGCTTAGTAAGAACTAGACCATTGCCCGGAGATAATTTTGTAAACTACTTATCTTGACGATAATGATTGTTTACTTACCAGCTAGTCTATTCGAGGAGTCATGCTTTGAAAATCAACAAGCGAGATTGATTGTCTTAGCACGTCGAGTCCGTCCAGGCGCACTGCCAGTACTCCACATACCGAAGTTCCGCTTCGAGACCGAACGGGAATCACCTCAGTGTACCCTGAACTGCCATTACTGTAGGCTAGTAGGTCACCCAAAAATAGGTATGCATATCTGTCAAGGAATAAATTTACTTCTATATCGAATAATCGAAATTATTTTGTAAACTGGAAAATGCTTTATGAAAACTTTGCTTGAATTCTAGAGATGACACTCGGTGATGTGGATAGCTAGTTGAGTTTCAACTATTAGTCCAGGACTACCTTAATAAGTTAGTAAGCAAAGCAACTTGCCTATCCACTCAAACGTTCACTATCCGTTCGCGCTGCCAGAGCAGCGCATTTTTTGTAATGAACCTAAGACCTAATTAACTAAAATCGTGATATCTTGGAAACTATAATATCTAGACAAAAAATTTTAACGACTGAAAAATCGTATAATATATAAAGATAAAACTTATAGCTATAATAATTTGAAATTTGATTCATAATTAACTGATATATTGGTATAAACACGAAAACGTCGGTAAAAAAATAAATAAACGTTATTTTTCAAAAATTTGCCACTCACACGAAAAACTACTAGACAACTGATAAACATACTTATATATTTCCAAATACATACATATTATATACATAGGAAACACCCAAACTCCCAAACAAACATTTGTAGATCAAACAAATATTTTAAATCGACCCGGGAAACGAACCCTAGACCTCGGTCGGGGCTGTTGCATACACTACCACTGCGCCACCGACGCAGTAAAAAATATAAAAAGGCAAAGATTAATCATTCTAAAATGTAAGGATGTTGTTTCTTTCAACAATATTAGTAAATAATGAAGTAGACGTTGAACATCTGCTATACTACAAAGGAGTTTTTAGTGAAAGTGATGGTGAATGTCAATACCACAGGTGTTACACTCGCGCAACCAAGGCGCCTTTTGTAGAACACCATACTGTAGACGTTTGGAAAACCGAGACAAGTTGCTCACTCTGCAACCCATATGTACGTGGAAGGAAGGTCTGACAGGGTGTCAGACTTTTCCGTACACGGGTGCCCCTGACTCAAAGTATAACATTAGCTTTTCGTTTTATACATATTAGGTCCAGTAGTTATATATTGTGTGCCTTTGAGAATGCCGTGTGACGACATCGGTTAGGTTTATCAAGTAAATGTTGTGGAATAGTACAAGTGGTGTTATTTAATATGTTTAGCAAGTTGCACCAAGTGCCATCAATCAACAGTATAAAATAATTATATGAACATTAGCTATTTGTGTATGGAACTTCAATGAATAATATTTAAAAAGTCTTCATACCCGATATCTTCACATATCTCCAAGCCTAGAGGGTCTTCAGGGGGTTCACTGATCACTGAGAACACGACGCAATCCTTGACGCTCTTACTGATCTGGCTAGTTGCGCGACATCTTGCCAATTGTCCCAACAGTGGCATGTCGTGCTTTTCAATATGAAATGCTGCAATAAAAACAATGACTGCTGTTTTGTGTGTGTTTGTGTTGTTGATGATAATAGTATTACAAAATATGTAGGCATTAAGTTGGGTTCACACAAACTATGTTTTTCTACATTTCTTTCTTTGAGGAGTTGGATTCCTTCTTTAAAATTAGTTGAGGATGCAGTGCGGCCCTACGTTAAGGGTCCCAACCTCACGTGGCAGGTGAGGTGAGGCGTGTGAGCGTAAACAGGAGGCCTTGAATACAAACACCTAAGATGTAGGACTGATCGATTACATAGATAGGCCAATTTTATTTAGTTTATAAATTAAAGAAGAATCTTAAAAGCCACGCTGTTTGACAAGAGCGGACCGTCATGAAATATTTGAATAGCAAATAATCACATTTTTTAAAATTAAAGTAACACTTGTCCACGTAATGTCTAGGCTTAGGCAGGCTGACAGGTGTCTCCAGGTCTGCACCAGACCTGCCTAGGAACTCATAAGCTACGTATACTCTCTGCACGCGGGGGTTCAACATTGCCTCGCACTCCTCGTTCAGGGCCAGCCAGAGAATTGTGATCTCTATAATCTGTTCTTCCTCTTCAGAATGCTCCTATAAATTAGAAAGAAAACATGTTAGTACAAGAACATGTTGATATCAAGACACTCCAGTTAATTTTATAGTTGTAAAAGGTCCCTCCAAAATGTCTTAGAGACCTCACCTGATAGCAGTGCCCCTGTTGATTAACAGACCAGGCAATTACGGGGTCAGGAGGTCAGACGGCAGTCGCTACCAAAAAAGAGTAAGTAGAGTAAGTTAGATTTATCATTTGCTGACTAACTAACTATCTTCACTCTGTATCCCTGACGGGGTAATCAGAGAGGTCAGGTCGCCAGGCTTCACGATCCATGCATACTTCTTTGGCTTCCTGTAGATTCATGAATCGCTTCATACATGCACGTCCGAGTATACTACTGCCTAAGGTATAAAACTGCTGATCCTCAACTGTCTAACCTTTTGGGGCACTTCCTGGTGAATGGCTTGATATTTTCTCTGGTTTGCATTTATTGTGACTTGCTTCCTTGACTGGTCTAACTTTTCACCTAAAAATCAATGAGATAAAGTTGCTTTTTCGTTGATTATTCTATCAGATACACCACACAACAATTAGTTTTGAAGTGAAATTTCTTTATCAACGTTAAGAGAAATTTTATAACTGTAAAAAAATCGTCACGATTTTTGGTTACGCGTCATGTTGTTTTGAAGTGAAACTTCTTTATTATAAGTGAAACTTCTTTATCGACGAATGAGAGAAGTTTTATAGTTGTTAAAAAAATTTTACTTCATACCTGTGTACTTTAGTACACACACAAACTTTTTCTTAATTTTACCTTCGTTCTTCTCTGAATTTAGTTTGGAATATAAATTGGCGATGTTATCATATTTCCTATTTAAATCGGTAAAGTCACTTCTTTTACTGGAAGTGGAAGACGTCGGCAGTATGATTGTGGGCTCTTGGCTTGATAACACTCTGTCTTGGTCGACTATTTTACCTAAGTAATAAAAGTAAAGATTAGTTACATTAAAGAGGTAAGATAGTTTGTCCAAAGGGATTGGACGATTCAATTCTTTTGTCTATACAGGGTCATTTGTAAAACACCAGCAACCTGCTAGGAGTAGATAGCCAAGGTCATAACCAACTACGTTTGTTCTACCACTTTTGGCGATTCGTTACACAGCGAGTACTATCGTACATTGAAACTTCGAGCTTCGTCATAGGTTTTCGCCTTTAGATTTGCTTGAAAGAACTCCTGGGTCTCTTCACTCGTACTGCATGCTTCGTTGAACGATGGATGAGCGCGCATCAAGAAAAAGGTCAAGGTCAAAGGAGTTATGACCGGTCCACCCCATCCCCTGTGATTTTCACGAGTGTATTACTGTTATTCAATCAGTACATTAAATTAAAGTTAAATTTGAAAAAAAAAATTCAATTCAATTTTAAGAATAATAAAAAAAAAATTGTAGAATATTTTTTTATGATGTTAGCTACCTAGTCCTAGAAGGTTGCTGGTGTTTTACAAATGATCCTATATAATAAGTTAAACCGCCTTATGAACCTATGGAACGTGCCTTCAATCGGGCAAACTCGATCATAACTGGTGGATGCTTTAGAGGCAAGTAGATTATATTTTGGCAAGATATCTCCAAGTATAACCACGTAGCCCAAAAGTCATTTTTAATGTGACAGTGGAACAGTCAATAAAACGGGAGTGTAGTAAAGGTAAACCATAGTATGTAACTGTTTTGATTTTGATACTTACTTTTGCTTGAAAATGCCTGAAAAAATACAAAATACATTAATCAAAGCCATAGATTAAAAACGTACAATCATAACCCCTCATTTACACTCTCGCGTGTAAATAAGGTCGAGAACTCGAAAAAATGTACTATAATTCTGTGTTTACACTCGCAGCTCGTCTCGCAGCTCCTCTCGTGGCTCGTGCGAGAGTGTAAATGGGGTATTACAGGCGTAAGCAGAGATAGACTATTATAACTGCTAGCTGACAGTTTCGTTCTATAACATTTACTAAAAAAATATGTACACACTCAATAAAACAGAGTCTTTTGTAGTCAACTAATCGACAACGATCAACGTGTGGATTATTAAAACATAAATAGAACTTCTTAAAATCCGATTAATATTATAAACGCGAAAATTTGTAAAATGTTTGTTACTCTTCCAAGTAAAAACTACTGAATGGATTTTAATGAAACTTTACAATAATATAGCTTATACATCAGAATAACACATAGGCTACTTTTTATTCCGGGAGCAAGTTTTTGTGTAAAACAGGAACGGGAAAACTTCCCTACGCGGGTGAGCCGCGGGCGTCAACTAGTACTTAATAAAAGCATTTTGTTACTCACGAATATATTTAAACGTATAATACATGAACAAATTCACGTAAACAACATTATGTTGCGTGCAAACCAATCTATTTTGCAGATTGTAGGTACTTGCAATAGGATGTTTTATATAAGTACTAGCGTGCGATTCGCATTAGATTGTCCTGAGGTAACAAGAAGCATTGACCCGCTGGCGCAGCGTAGAACTATAACACATCCTTGACTGCATTTTACAGAATTTACCACTGCAAGTGTTTTGAAGACCTCTTGAACCTAATCCCACCCACTCCTTCCCGTTCCCGATCAACGCGTGCCAGGCAAAAGTGTCACTCTCAAACTGTGGAGAGAATTTTCGCCATAACGGAGCGATTCAAAATTCATCGTTTCTCTGTCAAACTATCAAAACTTGGAACTCTCTGCCAGAGCATGTGTCGTACGTATCTCTAATCCCGGATTCTTTAAGCGAAGCGAAAAAATTACATCATTGGGCCGTCAACTTGAGGGACATTGTCAGTAGTCATGTGGGCTACGTTCCACTAAACGCCCGCAACGATCGTAACACCCAAAGTGTCGTTCCACCTAAGGCTCGTGGTCGTTGCGAGCGATCGTATGACGTCACTGTTCGCAACCGCATGACGCCCACTTCGCCCACAAAATGAAAGTGGGTCCAAGTGGGCTTACAACACCCAAGATGTGCGTTCCACTTATGAATTTCGACCACAACGCCCGCGGCCCGTTTACGTTAGAGGAACTGCAATTTTAGCGGTCGCGGTCGTAGGCGTTGTAGGCCTTTAGTGGAACGCGCCCATGGACAGTCAGAGTGACCCTCAATTCACTAGATGTCGCAATGACATTCTATAAGGCGGGCGGCGTCATTTTGGCGAGCTAAATATAAACACAAAAAAAAATAATTGAATGTTTTGATTCCTATCCCGTCAACATCTGCTATCGGTTGGATATTAAAAGTATCGCTAATTATAATACCCATGACGACACGTTGTTGTAGCGATATTTTTTCTGCGATGACACGTCACCGGCATTACAGTTCTTATTAATATTATGAACGCGAAAGTTTGTAATAATGTATGAATGTAGGTTTGTTATTCATTCACGCCAAAACTACTGAATGGGTATTGATGAAACTTTACTATACTGTAAAATACAAAAATTTTCAAACACTAAGAGAAACCTCAGGTACGTGACTAAGCATCATTATAATTGGTGGAGGTTTAGGCATCAGAATAACACATAGGCTACTTTTTATCCCGTGAACACGTTTCTGTGGGAAACAGGAAAGGAAAACTCTCGCCACGCGGGCGGAGCCGCGGGTATCAACTGGTTGGATTAAACAGGGTGTTTTCTAGTTATTGAATTTATTCGATATATCCGAGGGACCGTATGCTGGTCTGCCAGCTCAGAGGTATAAAACAGAATATATAAGTATTTGAAATGGCACGTGCTAGTTCTTTTGACTTGTTATTTAGATTTCTACATTCTTCATTCGATTCTGGTCATACAATATAAAGTTGCGTTACTTACGGGTTTTTGAGTACTTGTATGTGTCATTGGGGTACTCTGTAATTAAAAAAAGGTTTTCTTGTGCATTTGAAGTTCCACGTAGCGAGAATAATTGGAACAATAAGAATCACACAAATTATAAATAAAATCGAAGTATCTAACTAACAACATAACAACTAATAACAGAGGAGGAACACCGCCAATTCAAAAATACATTGAACTAAGTAAAATTTGCAAGGAAACAAGTCTTGCACTTAGCTAAGCAGCTTCCAAGTCATAATGGACCAATGCTTCGAAAAGGTTGCAAGAGACGGTCCAAAGGGTATAATGTGGTGGTAATTTATGGCAAAAATTGGGATCGGTCATCGAGCAATGTTCTATTGACGGAATGATTGAACTAAGTATTAAAAAAGCGAGCAAAAGAGTACATGAATACCACAGAACACGCGATACTACAATGATCTTGTTGGAATACTTACTTCCTCAGCAACAGCAGTTAGTTTTGGATCCTGGTGCAGACTTGACCTCTAGAATTAAGGATATTAATTATAATTTATATTAAATAAATAAATAAATATCCATCACGCCTTATCCCCGAAGGGGTGGCAGAGGCATATTATATGCCCACTTTTCACCGTGTGGATTCCTGTCCCACGTAATAGGTGGTGAGCCCATTGCCGTGTTGAAATAGACAGACGCAGGTTGTGGCTACCTGCTGTTGAAATTTTTTAAGCCGCCTATAAGGCATTCAACCAGGCTTAACGACTGCCATTTTACTGGCAACCGGGACCAACGGCTTAACGTGCCTTCCGAAGCACGGAAACGCTCGCAAATGTAAATGCCACAAAGTGGTCACCCATCCGACGACCAGCCATAGTGAAAGTTGCGTACCTCAGTGATCGTTTACCGAACACTGAGACCGCGGGGCCACGAGCGCTTTATTTATATATTACGCCTTATCCCCTAAGGGGTGACAGAAGCACATTATATTTCCACTTTTCACCATGTGTATTCCTGTCCCACGTAATATGTGGTTGCCATTGCCGTGATGAAATAGACAGACGCAAGTTGAAGGATATTAACAATATTATTAAGCTGTGCTTGAAGTCTTTTTGAAGGGTACGAAACGAGGTTATCTATCAGAGGTACTGAGTGGTCAACACAGCTCCCAAAGTAAGCAATTAATGTGTTAACGGGCTGGACACGTCTTATGAACAACCAATTCTGATGTGGACATCGTGGCTTGACAAACTTAAGTTTACGCTATGGTTGGTTCTCAAATATATAACCGCTATGTTACTTTTCAATTTTCATTTGCATTTCTCTGCTTCAGAAAGTTCGTAAAGCCGCTGGTCTCGGTTGCCAGTGGCAGTTTTCAAACCATTTTGAAGCTATAATGGGCGGCTCTAAAATTTCGACAGCAGATCGCTATAACCTGCGTCTGTCCACTTTAATACGATGATAGGTTTCCCAACAGTAACGTAAAACAAAATGGCTTACGGTGAAATGTAGGCATATAGTATACCCCTGCTGCCACTTCGGAATTAAAAAGCGTGACTGAAGGTCTTTTGGACAGCTTCAAAAATTCCAACAACATGCGCCTGCCCATTTCAACACTGAAATTGTAAAAATATGGACAGATAGTATGCATCTGTCTGTCTCTTCGTTGATAAAACAGACATACAAACTAACATCAGTATAGATACAAAGTACTCACTCTCATAACACGTTTCATATCATCCGATGTTTTGATATTGGCAATCTGAAAAATTACAAGTTTTTAAACAAGACAGCTTGACAGTACTGGGAAAGTAGTACAGGAAAGTTTGACAGTACAGTGTAAAAATGAAAGAATTTTTTTATGGCACTGAGGTGGCAGACAAGCATACGGCCCACCTGATGGAAAGTGGTCACCGTATTCATGGACGTTTGCAATACCAGAGGTGCAGCACTCGCGCTGCCGACCCTTAACAGTTTGTTTCGTTGAACGCGCTAATCTCAGGAACAAGCTATGTACACAAGCTTATCGAATTTGAAAAAAAAAAGAAATGTGTTAGATAGCCCATTTCTCGAGGAAGGCTATAGGCTATATATCATCACGCTACTACCCTGGAGAACTGAGCAGTCATAAATGTCATCAAATCAGGCAAATTGTAATTCTTCATTGTAGAATCAATTTATAAGCGACGAGATTAAATAGGTGCGACATGATTTCGAAGTATGTCACGAACGAATCCATGGGGGTCATCGAGTGTAATATATTTTAATAATAATACAAATACTTGTATATCGTATCAATCAGCTTCGATGATTGTATGAAACACACGTAAAATAGCGAATATTTCGCTCCTACCTACCTACTTGAAGTTTGATGACATTAAATACTTATGTTAATAGATAAAAATACTATCTTACCACTTCATTAATTATCACGCCATCAATCATCGAGTTCTAAAACATACAAATTATTTTTTAAATTAAACAGGTTTATACGAATAATTTGATGGGGAAGAAAGGAGGGAACGCTCGTTGCATTTTAACCATATAGAACTTATAAAATAAATATCCATCACGCCTTATCCCCGAAGGGGTGGCAGAGGCATATTATATGCCCACTTTTCACCGTGTCGATTCCTGTCCCACGTAATAGGTGGTGAGCCCATTGCCGTGAAATAGACAGACGCAGGTTGTGGCTACCTGCTGTTGAAATTTTTCATGCCGCCCATAAGGCATTCAACCAGGCTTAACGACTGCCATTTTACTGGCAACCGGGACCAACGGCTTAATGTGCCTTCCGAACGCTCGCAAATGTAAATGCCACAAAGTGGTCACCCATCCGAGGACCAGCCATAGTGAAAGTTGCGTAAAACCGCGGGGCCACGAGCGCTTATGTATGTATGTAAAAAGTATTGTATATTATATAGAACTTATTATTATTATATTATATTATCAGGCAGGCAATTGAAACAACTGATAATGCCTGTATCCTGCTAGTGCCTACTAAATGCTTCATTGCTGTTTACTAAATGTCCATCTAGTTCGTTTTTAAATTGGTTTATATTTTGTGCTAAGATCACAGCTTCTGGTAGCCTGTTCGAAGCTCTGACAACCCGATTGCTAAAGAAGTACCTGTAAAAATATTAAAAATGAAAAAACGTCTTTATTTGGCATATACCATTTCAACGGGGCTCACAAAATGTCATACACTAAAACTAAAGAAAAAAAATGTTTATTTAAAGTGACCACCGGTTCGGAACGCGGCCCACCTGGCCAAGAAACCCAAGAACCGGCAAGAAACTTAGGAAGGCTTGTTTTTGATGGCCTATTTACAATTTAATATTTTATTACTATAATATTTTATTTGCCAGCAGATCATTTCTAGGCATCCCTGTCCTGTAAATAGTCTTGAATAAGTAATAACCTTTTTCACAAAGCTTTCTTTTAATATACTTTTTAAATTTATTTAATGGTAAATTTCTCAGGTCTCTATATCCGGAAAGAAAGGCTAGCTAAGTATCATCATTTTAAAACGTAATTTAATGCAAAAAATTACTAGGCCCACAAAGTAGAAGCAAATACACTACAACAAATGTGGCCAAATCAATATCCCAGTTCTAATAAAATTCTCACTTAGATAAATTTGAAGCGTAATTTTAAGTAAACTTACGTTTCGATGAAAATGATAATGTATTAATTTTTGTTCAGTCAATCATCATTTATGGAGAATTTTAATACCCCATTTAGACACTCGCGCTGTGAAACAAGCAGCGGGCTTAAATGAAAATGTACCAAAATACTGTGTTTACACTCGCGGCTCGTGCGAGAGTGTAAATGGGGTATAACAATGTGGTGCAGATGACAACCACAGCGACTCTACCGAGACCGAACGTTGAACTAATGACGTGAGGTAGTTGTTGTGTTATACCAAAGAGTATAAGTAATATTGAAATTGTAAAAGTAGTTATATTGAAATTGTAAATTGTAAAAATTGTGTAAGTAATATTATGTTATACTCGTAGCACTAGCAACAACAACAAACAACTACCTTCATTTTAGCTTCATCATCAAAAATATCAGCATTCTATTTTTTTAAATGTTACAGAACAGCATAGCAGCTTTAAACGATGTACATTCAGCATAATAGTGGGCTTTGTAGGTCACACTAACAATATGTGGTTTGCATGAGTAAAACGTTTCAATTTGTAAAATTGCGTGGCGTTTAAAGATATTTATTTATTTAAACATTATGCACAAAAATAGTACATTGGCGGACTTAATGCCTAAGGCATTCTCTACCAGTCAACCATTGGGTAAGTGGTAATAAGAGGTAGGCCCTCTTATTTAGCTCTGCACTACCCAATGGTTGACTGGCATTTATGTATAAACAATACTATTTGAAGTTTATTAATTATTATTAACAAAGTACAAAATATATATAAGCGCTCGTGGCTCCGCGGTCTCAGTGATCTGTAAACGATCACTGAGTTACGCAACTTTCACTACAGCTGGTCCTCGGATGGGTGACCACTTTGTGGCATTTACATTTGCGACCGTTTCCGTGCTTCGGAAGGCACGTTAAGCCGTTGGTCCCGGTTGACAGTAAAACGGCAGTCGTTAAGCCTGGTTGAAGGCCTTATGGGCGGCTAAAAAACATTCAACAGCAGGTAGCTACAACCTGCGTCTGTCTATTTCAACACGGCAATGGGCTCACCACCTATTAAGTGGGACAGGAATCCTCACGGTGAAAAGTGGGCATATAATATGCCTCTGCCACCCCTTCAGGGATAAGTCGTGGTGGATATTTATTTTAATATTTACACACTTACATAGAAATACATACCTACTTACATATACATAAGAGTCAGGTAGAATTACGAACAGTTTTTCGTTTACCTTATTTATGTTCCTCCGAAAAGAGTAATTGCCGCACTCTAGCCTTAAATATATTGCGACTTTTTTGACAGTCTGACCTCGGTGGGAAGCGCGTTCCAAAGGAGAACAGATTGGACATAAAAAGACGAACCCAAAAAAGTCTTAGTATGTGAAGGACATAGGAGGAGCTGATTTTTAAAGAACGAAGACTTCTTTCATGGTTTGACGACAAGAATCGGAAAGAAGAATCCAAGTAAGTGGGAGAATTTTTTTTTTCAGGTCGTTGTAACACACATCACCATAGTCGATCTGAGGAAAGATTATGGTTTGGGCCAAGGTGACCCTTGTATTAGTACGAAGGAAGTTCTTAAATCGATATAGGGCACGAAGTGTTCCAGTAACTTTCTGGCTGACGTGTGCAGCCTGTGCTTGCCAGAGAAAAATATCGGTGAGCAACACAATATAGAAAACCATTTTATGTTTATATAATCTACTATTATACTATTAATAATTATTATTTTGTAGCCTGCAAACCGAACAGTTTAGTTAAGTGAAGTGCCGATAGCAACATCGATGTTCCTGTCAAAAGTTTACAACTTTCCAAAAAAAGCTTGACTATTTGGAGCTAATATACCTATTATAACATATATCTTGAAATATAACATATTTTTAACATAAAAGAGTGTGCCAACCATCGAAAATGCCGTAAGGCTAAACCATTCGGGTTAAAAAGTAAATATAGTGGAATAGTACAAGTCTTATCATTCAACTGCCTCGGTGGCGCAGTGGTAGTGTATATCCGCGACTGGTCCAAGGTTCGATTCCCGGGCCGGAAAAAATATTTGTATGATCCAGAAATGTTTGTTTTGAAGTTTGGGTGTTATATATAAGTATGTTTATCAGTTGTCTAGATTACATAACACAAGCTTATATTAGCTTACTTAGGGCTAGACGGCGATAAGTAAAAAACAAAATGTTGTATAAATAATGATATGAAGCAAGTTCCACCAAGTGCCATCAATCAACGGAATTAACAGTAACAGTAAAAAAAATTATATAAATGTAGGAACAGTTTTTTTTAATACATACATTATGTTGAATGGCAGCACTTTTAGTAGATTGCGGTGTGGCAACATCCTTCTTCTTTGCTTTTGATTTTCTCTCCGTCGATTTGTCCTTAAATTTTATAGCCATAAATATATTATGATATTATAGTACATCGATATAAGTGCGTTATGGTGGTTATAACACACGAGGCGGTTTTCAGTCCGAGCCGTAGGCGAGGGCGTAATATAGTCGAGTGAGTTAAACCAATATGCGAACGTAAGTATATTGTACGACATTTTTCAACACACTTAGAAGAAAACAGGATAAAAAATCAATTTTACTTGAATTATTTTCACTTAAACAATAACTGCGTTTAGTATGCCTCTGCCTACCAATCGGGAAAAAAGGCGTGACAATATGTATGTATGTATGTATCTATTTATGAATTGACAAAAACCCGCCGTGGTCTATTTGCACCGTAGTGAGTGTTTTGAAACCTCCAATATCCTGACGCTTTGTATCTGTGCCATTTGATACCTGTGATATAAACGACGCATGTTATGATACTGTTCGGCAAGGTTTCAAATATATATATATATATATATATAGGGTTTTGAAGCTATAAGGAAGACTTAACATAGATAATGTTAAAAATATAGTCACTTACATCGTCTGGTCCATCAGTGGTTCGACTCCTGTCTACAGAACCCTGTGCGCTCACTTCTCTAGACGGTAGACGCAGCACGCTGCTACCCCAACGATGCAAAGCACTAGGCTCGGATTTCTGAGGTAATAAAACTATATTGTTAGTAATTTTACTCAACCTGCAATACTAAGAAGGAATACTAGAAAGCATTAACTCGTCGACGAAGTAATAACGAGTGGGCAGAGCTATCAATTCGTCGCCGAGCGTAAGAGAGTTACAAAATGCCATTTAAAATAACGTTGTGCCGGTCGATCACATTGCTTCTCGTCGATGAATTGGCGCTGTGTACAGCCTAGAAAATTGCCAGTTAGAGAATACTGCTGCAAGAAGGCTGCACTTTGTGTGTATTAATCCTACCCACATTCCCATTATCCCCTCGTACTGTGACTCCTGTAAACCAGGATCTATAGCAATGACCAAGACCACAAAAGTTACACCGAGCTCGATGTCGGTGAAGTCCCAGGAGAAGTTAGAATGTCTTCGAACCCGCAACGAGATAAATCAAAAGATAATTTGAGAAAGTTGGAAAAAGAACGTAACTTTGTGTGTACATTTTGAGATTTCGTATTTATTTTACAGATAATTTCATTCTGATGTAATAAAAATCTTACAACATGGCGAAAAATAATTAAACTGAGCAAATTTAATAGCGTGAGTTGCTTCTGAAAGCTAGAGAGATCGTTTAATACAATGTTAAGATTGGGGGACTCCCTGCCTGAGTTTTCCCGAACGTCTACAGTATGGGGCACTTCAAAAGGGGTCTTAGAAGGTTTATAAAGGGTCAGCAGTTCGAGTGCTGCACCTCTGGTGTTGCAAACGTCCTTCTCATCGGCTACGGCACTTCACATCAGGTGGTCCCTAAGCTTGTCTGCTACTTCAGTGAAATAAAAAATAAACATATTACCTTATCGACTATTTGAAATGTTTTGACAGAGCTAACATCCATTTCTAGTTTTTCATTGCGCCTATCTCTTGCATCAAGCCCTAGGTTTAATGGTGATTTCTAAAGAAGGAAAGATAAATGTTAAAACGCTCGATTTGAATTATAATTATTCAAATATAATAAAACTGAGTTTCGAAAGGTATAATTAGCTCATTTTATTATAATGATTGGGGTTTTCAACATTTTTTATATATAAGCATACCTTTGCAATGGCTTCATTAATGATCTGTAAAAATTGTCCATCTAAGCGCAGCATACACCACAGATCTAGAACACCCATTTCGTCACCAGCATCTAGAATGTCTGATACTGCATTGTTCATCTGTCGAGCGTTTATCATTTCTGGTCCTGCCACCTACAGAGATGATGTACATACATGATGTTCGTTGAATCAATAGCTTTCAATTACCTAGCATGCCTGTAACCACAAACTATGCAATCAACCGGGCACCTCTGGGTCATTGCCTCGTTTCTGTCAATAAGTGCATCGCTGGCAGGTGAGGTCTCCGGAGATATTGTTGTGAGGCACACTTACACTCCCAAGTTTACTATTCAAAATGTAAGAAGTTTTAGTTCCGATAAAATAACCATTAGTAGCCGTCAAACTACTGCTAATGTAGAATAAAATGGTAACAATTTTACAACCTGACTTAAAGCGAAGTGTGTGAGAACATTAAAACTTTCAGATAATGTCATGCACTAGTAATTGGGTACTTGTGACTTCCTCGTAATCATATTATTTAAATATAAAAGTCATCATTCTAATAATCGGAACACTTCTTTTCTGGGCAGAGCACTGTTGTACAAGATTGCCACCTCTAAAAACGCTTTGCGACCGTTCAATGGGTCTGAAAATCTTTTTTAACTTTAAATGCCAAATAAATCTACAAAAAAAATACGAGAAAAACTATGTTTTCACTTTTTAATATTTAAAATAATCGCTAAAATATTAACGATAAAGTGCGTATGCGGGCGACCGCATACATCACAACCCTGTTCATTCAACTGTTGCGCTCTCGTTCACTCCCGAATGCCTCGCTGCGCCTTGTCGCAGTCTGTGAAGTCATAATGGGCGCGCCTAATCTCAGAAATTCAAAAAAGGACTACAAGTTCTAGTCCTTATAACTTCGGAAATAGTGCATCTATTAAAGTGAAATAAAAACTAATGTAATGTACATGAGCTACGCTCCAATATATTATAGTATTTTACAGTAATATTTTGACCCTTTTGTGTTCTCCATTTGAGCGCGCACACGCCGGAATTCATAGATAACCCTAAAAAAGAGACTATTACCAAAGCAAGTGACATGTCAGCACGTCTGTTAGTGTTCAGCAAAGCGTCACGAAGTGGCAGTACGCAACTAGCAATTGGTTTATTTGGTTGCTCCATGTCACAAATTAATATCTCCAACTCATTCTGTTAACAAAGGAAAAAATATAATATGTACGGATTTATGTGTGCGACACCACAACAGTTCAACAGTTTATACGTTCTGCTAAAACCTCTCAGCAAAGTTACCAACGGTTGGCTGTAGCATCATGATTATTGCGAGGGAACTGGTGGACTATTCGGATATTTTCAAGAAAACCTTATGCATCAGAGCCGCCATTGCGATGCCTTTAATAAGCTTTTTGGGATCAAACCAAGCAAAAATGTTATGCTAGGATATCTCTGCCTGTTATGTAATCGTCTGCTCTGTATGTTAATGTATTTGATGACATGTTGATTTCTCATTTAATTTTCTTGAGAATTTTTTTAGAAAAAATTGTTTTACTTACATGTTTCATATAACTGAGGAATTCATCTGTTAGTCTCAAGTCATATTCTGTTGAGAAATCAAACACCACCACTCTACCAGCACGCATATGTGTCATCGTTGTCTCCTGGTCGTAGAATTTCCAAGTTAGCACCAGAGATTTGCCGCGGAAGGTTAACACTGCCTAAATGGAGATAAATATTATTTTATATCAGGAAAATGTTGCTATTCAAACCTGCACCCCCATTGCTATGACTCCTGTAGAACAGGATTTATAGCACTGAACAAGACCAGAAAATCTAAATTAAAAAAAATAAGGATATGTTAAAATATCTTGGAATGGAACTCGTATCATGAGGTGGAAAGATAGTAAATCCACCGCTTCGGCCATCATCTCAACCATGGTATGCAACCAGAGTTGCGTAGGTGAATGTTTAGTCTTAATACACAACAAGTAGCAACGTAAACCATTGTCCACGATGGGAACTAAGTTTTGCAAAGAATATTTTTATTTTCCTGATTTGGATCTTAATGAAAATATAAAAAAGTAATTAAAAGGCATGGGTTAGAGGCGAGGGTGCCATGAATGTTCGAAGTGTGTCACGGGTGAACCTGGATGTTTAACCAGTGTAATTATAATTTTACAACGAAAGATTAATATATCTACCTAATATCCACATTGTCCAAACCTATGCATTCCACAAAATTTTATGATAAATCTTTTACTGTTCAAGCTGTAACATTGTGGAATGCATTGCCTGTGTCCATTAGGCGTGCGCAATCACTGAATGTTTTTAAAAGTATGGTCAAGGAGCAGTTTCTTACGACTTGACTGCTGGGTTCCTTTCAGTATATGAGGACATATTTATATTGATAATATTTCATATACTTCTATGTACATATTTATATGTATGTATGTATGTGTATTTTATTTTTATTTTATTTCTATATTAGTATGTGTATATATCTATATATTATTTACCATGTATTTATTTATTTATATATTAATATGTAGTATTAATGTTCCAATAGTCTTAATACTCAAATTACTACTATTTTATTTTTTTATTTTTTCGTTTATTTTATTTTATAATTTTAAATTAGGTTAGGTCTATGCTTCCTATATTTGTTTTAGATATACTAGTCATTACTTACACCAACAACTACCCACTGTAGTGCTGGTTCTTTGAATTTATGTCCATCCTAAGGTTGCCTGTAAGAAATTGTTTTTAGCGATAAGGCCGCCATTTGTACATTTTACTATTATGTAATCCTTAATTTTAATGTAATGATTGGTGTACAATAAAGAATATTCTATTCTATTCCAAATATAATTTTAGAAGAGCAGCAAAAATTTATGTTTAATCTTCAGTTCAGCTTACTCAGACATTTTTTATACCACTGAGGTGGCAGACAAACATACTGCCCACTGATGGAAAGTGGTCACCATAGCCTATGGACGTTTGCGACACCAGAGGTGCAGCACTCGCGTTGCGGACCCTTTATAAACCTTCTAAGACCCCTTTTGACGAACCCCCTATTGTCAGATTGTAAGAAGTACAAAGGTTCATTACTAACCTCGTCTGATAAGACTACGGTTCCTATATGCAGCACAAATGCACACTTGGCCGAATTATTTTCATTCATCGCATGCATTGCTTGTCCGTGTTTGAGCGTGTAATGGCGCCCTGTATCAAATTCACTCAATACTTCATCACTGACTTTATTTCCGAGGGTGATCTGGGCGTCCGCCGCAGTAGCCTTTGTATGAAGGAAAAGTTTTGTTATATAGACATAAATAGATTAAATAAAATAAATAAATATCCATCACGCCGTATCCCCGAAGGGGTGGCAGAGGCATATTATATGCCCACTTTTCACCGTGTGGATTTCTGTCCCACGTAATAGGTGGTGAGCCCATTGCCGTGTTGAAATAGACAGACGCAGGTTGTGGCTACCTGCTGTTGAAATTTTTCATGCCGCCCATTAGGCATTCAACCAGGCTTAACGACTGCTATTTTACTGGCAACCGGGACCAACGGCTTAACGTGCCTTCCGAAGCACGGAAACGCTCGCAAATGTAAATGCCACAAAGTGGTCACCCATCCGAGGACCAGCCATAGTGAAAGTTGCGTAACTCAGTGATCGTTTACAGAACACTGAGACCGCGGGGCCACGAGCGCTTCTAAATAGATTAGAGACTTCATACCAGAGAATAATAGGAGTCCTGGATATTATAATTACTGATAACACGGAGCAACGACTTAAAATGCTATATGAAGCACGGAAACGCTCGTAAATGAAAATGCTCAAACGGTCACCTATCTCCAGACCGACCGTAGTGTACTTTTAACAGTGATTGATCGCTTACAAACAAAATTGAAATGTTTTTATTTTCAATATACTTATATTACCTCTAGTTTCTAAAAAATAAAAAAAATGGTGCTAGTGAGTTTCAAAGTTTAAATCCACCCGTTTCTAAAACACTGATATTGAAATAAATATTAGGTCTTTACCTATGAAATTGCCGTTTTATGTGAAATGTAACGAATTTATTTCATGTATTTATTATTTGTATTAATCGAAGTAATCACCCATGCAATCAAAGCATCTTTTCCAATGCAGTGGCAGTTTATTGATACCCTTCTTAAAGAAATCAGCTGGACGGGAGGCAACAAATTATTTAAAGGCATTTTGTACTGCCGCGCGGGTATTTATTTTTTTTCCCGCCAAATAGTTATCCAAATTCTGAAAAAGTTGTAGTCTGTAGGCGCAAGGTCTGGTGTGACACATCTGCAGTAATGCTCACCCCGTTAGGTAAGAAGCTCTGATGAATAACATAGGCGCTAGACCACCAAACAGTTACCATCCCTTTTCTAGGGGTAAGTTTTCGTTTAAGGCATTGTTTAGGTACTGAATTAGGATCCAACCAACTTGCTGAGCGCTTGCGGTTATCAAACAGAATCCATTTTTCATCGCAGGTAACAAAGCGGCTCAAAATTCTTTGATTTGTGTATCTGTCGAGCAGTGCAAGGCACGTCTCGACGCGTACTTCGCGCTGGCGATCATTGAGTTCGTGGGGCACCCATTTGTCGAGCTTTTTTACCTTGCCAATTTGACGCAAATGGACTAATATTGTTGCTAACGTCTACGCTAACGTCGAAAGCTGCTGCTAATTCAGCCGTAGATTGTGTGTGATTGTTTCAATCGCCTTTAATTCGTCATTATCGACCAAAGTCTTCGGACAACCGCGAGGTTCATTTTTCAGGTCGAAATTTCCAGAATTGAAGCGAGCAAACCAAAAACAGGGGGTGCGTTGTTTTGTAGTGTTCGCTCCATAAACGTGTTGATGTTGCGTGCAGCTTGTGCCGCGTTACTGCCACGACGGTACTCATATTCCATTATTACTCGAATTTTTAACGTATCCATGATGACGAAAAAGATTGAAATGCGATAAAAATGTAACACTAATCAATAAACAAATGACTACTTTTGAAAAAAGAATTTCATGTTTTTAAAATAAAATTAATTTGAAATATGAATTCTTAGCCAAATAAAAATTATTTTGATTTGAAATGACCAGTACTGCAGAACGGCAATTTCATAGGTAAAGACCCATTAAATATCGTTATAAATAGCGTTCGGACAAAACAACGCCATCTTTTTCCAAACTAAGCAGAGCTTGTACTATGGAAACCAGATAAATGATAAACATAATTATATATTTCTAAAACAGCGGGTCGCCACAGTCAGCGCCTGTCCATTTCAACACGGCAATGGACTCACCATCTGTTACATGGGACAAAAATGCATACGGTGAAATGTGGGCGTTTATTATGCCTCTGCCTACCCCTTCGGGGATATAGGCGTGACAATGTATATGTATATTTCTAAATACATACATATTATAGATAAATAACACCCAGACACAGAATAAACCATAGTGCTCATCACACAAAGTTTTATCCTGGGTGGGAATCGAACCCACGACCTCATGCGTAGCAGTCGCATACACTCCCACCGCGCCAAGGAGGCCACAGAGAATAAAAAAAAAGTTTGATGAGTTTATGTTATTAAATCAATAACCCTTATTTACCGGCTGGTTTCTTTCCGACAACAGTTGCTTACAGCGAGCTAACTCTTCAGAGATGGCATCCAAAGTTTGCTGCATGTTTTTTGAGCAGTCTGGAGCTGTCAGCTTGTGGCTGCAAATTGTAGAACATAATGTTTACTCGATTCAAGTGTTATTTTTTTATATAAAATGGCGCCGCTGGCCTGATGAAAAGCAGAGACGACGACCCGTGATTGAGGACTGCTATTCAAGCCAGCGGGGCCCCAATAGCGATCCTCATGTTGACGGCCCCGACATTTCACGCTTCTATTAAAGAAGCCAGGATTGTAAGAGGAAGGAAACATTTGCGTCGCTAGAGAGTTCGTGCTTTTATGGTGCGAAATGAGAAAGACCTGTGGAGTCGTTTGATTCTCGGCACGATTATGTTCACAATGGGGATGATATCTCTGCCCCGCCCGTATTGTTAATTGATTATTGCTCAAATGATGAATATGACTTAGCCAGCAGGTACACATTTAGGTGCACCTGCTGGCTAAGTCGTCCAACAATGGCGAAAGTCAAAAGATACTGCACCTAGGAGCCGAATGAAAGTAGACCCCAGACTCAAAATCCAGGTAGGGTTTGGATGCAACTGAGAATACACTAAGATGATGAGAGAGAGAGGAGATCAATATGACTGTATTTTGCTTACTACGAAAAATTTTCGTTAGTATGTTGTTAGAAATGTTGAAATCTTACCTAAGTAACTGGCCTTCGGGGGCAACTGGGACTAGCGATTGGGTGATGATAATAATAATAAACGTTAGGAAGTACTTACTAATACTGATTTTTAACTTTGTTAAGTTGTTCGCCAATTCGCGATAATCTGGCAGCTGAAACAAGTACAATACTACTAGTATACAATAAGTACCTACAATACCATCTCACACGTCCAGTGATATCGATTGCATTATCAAGTCACGCATTGCTGCAGCGTGGGCCAAGTGACGGAAGATGACCGGTGTCATTTTGACCCAAAAAATGCCGATCCGGTTGAAGGGACAGGTCTATAACCATCATTAGACCTGCCCTTTTACATGGCAGTGAGAAGTGGTCAATATTGTAACGACACAGGCCTAAGCTGCGTGTCAAGGAAATGAAGATGCTGCGGTGGAATTACGTGGATGGACCGTGTGACTCCACAGCAGCATTCGCGGCAGCCTTCACGTCCGTGTCATTGCTGATAAGTTGTAAAAGTATCGCCTTCGTTGGTATGATCATGTCTTGGGGCAACCGCTGCGCTACGTGGAAAACAAACGTCTGGCCATATCAGCACCGCCGGGTAAAGTAAAGTAAAAGTAAAAAACTCTTTATTGTACACCAGGAAACACAAAATGAACATGACAACGAGACTTAATGGTATAACAATTGGCGGCCTTATCGCGCGAGGCAATCTAACTGTAACAACGGGTCCCGGTAAGAGGGGAAGACTCAAGAAGTGCTAGCTTGATGTCGTAAGGGATGATATGCGGGCCAAGGGTCTCACTACAGGGGATGCCGACGACCGTAGAAAGTGGAGGAGAATAAGTAGGAATGCGGACCCACAGCGTCGCGAGACGCAACTGGTTCAGATGCTCGGATGATGATGAAGTACAATGCCATGTAATAATTCGAAGTGGTAACGTACGCGACTGGTGCGCTGAGGTATTAGGTTCGATTACCGGGTTGGAACAAATATTTGCGTGTTTCGCATTCGTTGATTTGGATGTTTACTTGAATAACATGTAGGTATTTTAAAATATATAATTATGTTTGTCAGTTGTCTAGATCCCATACATATTATTTACTAAGCCCTGAAAGATATAACCAAAGAATATAACTATCTTCTCGATGTATCTCTGACGGGGTAGTCAGACAACAACACAAATCGCCAGGCTTCGAGATTCAGGCATACTTCTTTCGCTTCCAGCAGATTCATTAATCGTATCATAAGATTAACGATTGTATGTGAATAACGACATTTAAATTGGATACGTACAAGTTACAGGTGTGATAGTGGGAGGCATCGAGCTGTTCCTCGCTCGGGTGTATTCGGATATAGCAGTTTCTGTAAGGGCAAGATTAAAATAAAGGTTGAACACTTCTATAGCAAACACCTTTGTTGCAAACCCTAAGCCTATTCTGCGGCTAGATTGAGGGGAAGCGGAACATCGTGGTTGTTTATGGTATAGCACAGTGCCCTCACAGTTCAGTAAAGCTGACTATGCCATTGTTTACTTTTAAAAAGGTGTTATAAATCAAAAAGTATTTCAAGGTATTTACTGATCACTACTTATTATTTAGAAATGGCAAATATTAACAAACTTCATTTATCCTACAAATGACGTAATTGTTTTTACGGCATTAAGACTTTTGCCTAGGAAGGAAAAAAATCCAGTATAAAAGAGCACAACGTCAATTAATTTATTGAGTATTCTAGCTCTCTGTAGATCGATTAAAATGATTTTAATCGATCTAGAGAGAGCTTAACGGGCAGTTCTTAAAGTTATGACCAAAAAACCTTTCCGATACTCAACAACGCAGCTCTACTCCGATTGTCAAATACTAAGTGCTCGGCGACTTTTCATTTTGAAATCAATCCTGAGAAGACACCGAACGATTTTGCATCCCAGTCGAAGTCGACGCAGCAACAAACCTGTCTGCCTACCCATCCCACATCGCACTACTTTCGCAGAGAGACAGTATTATGTACTAGGCTCATATCTTTACAAACATATTAATAAAAATAGAAACATTTGTCATTTGTTTAGATACTGTTTGAAAAATACACTCAAAGATTGACTCATGCAGCTCGATTATCATAACACTGAAGACTTATTAATTTTCATTGCGTAAATGCATCTACGCACAAAATATCTAAATATTAAATCACGCTCAAAAACACACACGCACAAACACACACGCACACACACACATACACACACACACGCGCGCGCGCGCGCACACACGCGCACACACACACACACACACACGCACACACACACACACACACACACACACACACACACACACACACAACGAAATATTTTATTTACATTAAATTTATCATCTTCTATTGAATGATATCAAAATTTACCGCGTGTATGTGTCTGTGATGATAAATAAACTGTTTATTTATTTATTTAAAATCATTTAAGGCTAAGGACCAACGCTTTCATGCCAATAATGACGACATTGCGGATTAACGATTTTAAATTTTAAATATTTCATTAATATTAAATTGCAATGAATATTACGAAAATATTCAAATTATTTTCTTAGAAAGCCCTATGTAAATTAAAAGAGAAGGGTAAACATTTTGGCTAATTCACATTATAAATGAAATAATATCTTTCATTTATACCTCTAAATCAATACTAAAGATGAAGAGTTTGTTTGTTTGTCTGGTTGAACGCTCTAATCTCAGGAACTACTAGTCAGATTTAAAAAAAATATTTTAGTATAGGATAGCCCGTTTATCGAGGAAGGCTATATATTATCACGCTACTGCCCAGAACAGCGGAGCTGTAATAATAAATGTCGACAAATCGGGCAAATTTATATGCATTACCAATTGTAGAATTTCTAAGCGACGGAATTAAATAGGTGCTACGGGAATTCGAAGAATGTCACGGGCGAGGCCGTGGCCTAGTCTTTTATATCCATACATTTTTAAACTTTCGTGGTTTATACTCATATTTTATATACTAAAACTTAAAACGCGCTCGAAACGTCGGTGAATGTAAGTACAAAATTGTTTCGCGTGAAGTCCCGAGTATTATATAAAAATATCCGATACATTGTTCAGAAGTGACGCGTAACTTATTAAACTATCCAGAGCAACTTCGTTAGTGCCACTAAAACTTTCGTTTTTTTTTTATTAATCGTAATTTGTGAACAAAGTTCGGTTAAGTAGCTGATCGGTTAAGTAGCTTTCGCGTGAAAGCGTAACAAACAAACTTACATTCACATTTATAATATTAGTAGGGAACTTCTAAATACAATGTATAAGTTACCCTTGTTATTTTCGACATATTGTTTGCCATTCATGTAATTTGTCAAGCTGTCAGAGAGTTTATTTGCAAACCTTTTTTCATACGACGAGACTGTGGCTAAAAAGAGAGATCAAATCTTGATTAAGCATTTACAGATTTTAGACTTATTTATTTATCCATCACGCCTTATCCCCGAAGAGGTGGCAGAGGCATATTATATGCTCAGTTTTCACCATGTGTATTCCTGTCCCACGTAATAGGTGGTGAGCCCATTGCCGTGTTGAAATAAACAGACGCAGGTTGTGGCTACGTGTTGTTGAAATTTTTTAAGCCGCCTATAAGGCCTTCAACGAGGCTTTAAATTTACGCCGAAGCGTTTATCGGGGTTTGAAAAACATTCTGTACGGGTTAGTTGAAGCCAATTATAGCTATATATAGGTGTATTAAAGCTATTTTACTAAATAAATATGACAACCTTATTTATTTATTTATTTATAACTTACTTGATGGCGCCATGAGATTTGCGTTAGTGGGCACTTGGGCATCGAGGCTTCTACGTTCAAAGTTACGTGTGCACTTGCTACAACCAGTTTTACATGAACCATGTTCAAATTTAAGCATATTTAGAAATTCTTTTTCTATTTGAATGCCTGTAATGTTATAACATTATAAATATGAAAAAAACCTTTTGTCTCGTTCTTCTGCAACCTGTAAAATTAATTTATATGTTTTTTTAATATAAATTAAGTAATAACATTTAAAAAAATGTAGTAATAAGTCATTGCCAATATTTACTGTGTATTGTAGTGTATATAATAATAGTGTAGTGTATATAATGATAAAATCGTAAAATCTCTTGCAAACCACAGATCTCTAGAACAACTGAAACAATGGCTTCTATAATTTCTCAATTTAATAAAAATCCGAGACAGGTACGTGAAAACAAATATCGGAAAGAGCTCATAACCGAAATGGAAACGTGACTAGCTAACAAAAATAAATTGAAATTAAAGACTATTGCACAAACATTTATTAAGCAAGCCTTCACAATTAAACTGCTCGTTGCATTGACAGTGTTGAGACCTTTTTGAAGTAGCTACCGTCTTGAAGCACAGAGTACCACTATTTCTTCTGTAAGTGGCTACCTCACGCTGTACCGTTGTTGGAACAGAACTGGTGTCTTTTATTGAATTCTGATTTTCTGTTAGGCAACAATAATGATATATGTTAAAACTAGTGGTTCTATGAACCGTAGACTTCGGAGTAAATTGAGAAAAAAGGTTATTTCCCCTCCCCTGCCTCCTTTTCCTCCCTGATCGAAAGAACCCCTCGCTAGAAGTTTTTGGCTATATCAAGGATTGTCCATGCCAAGTTGCGTGCAAATCCGATATAAAATGCGACCTGTAGACTGAATGATATTAGAATATTTTGAACCCCCGTCGCGTCCATTTGATCCCATCGCTTTTACTTTTACAGATGTGCCCAATTTTTCGACATTTATGATTACTGCTCCGCTCTCCTGGGTAGTAGCGTGATGATATATAAGCCTAAGATGATAATCAACCCAATGGTTGTTTGGAAGCAACTGGGAATTACACAGACGAAGAAGGTTATATGCTGTCTAGCAACGTTGATACTTTAAGAATTTATATTCAAAAAATATGTACAATTTCCCCGTACAACAATGATGTGTAAATAAAATTAAATAATAAAAAGACCGCCTTAATTGTCCCTCTCACAAAACTCATTTCTACTCTTAATCTTTCACTGTTCATGCGGTTAGGCTGTGGAATTGTCTACCGCTTGATATACAAAGAAGTAAAAACATTTCTCTTTTAAAAATAAGCTGAAAGATCACTACATTTACTCCTTACCCTAGCTAAGGAAAACAAAAAAAAAATGGTGTCGTTGGACACCAGGTAGGAACGAAGTTCCTTCGGCCAATGTAGAATCGACACAATTTGCAAAACAAACGACTGTCGCGCCTGCGCACGTCTCATTTAACGGTTTTATTCCACGGACTTTTTCTTACGGTTTTACTATCACATTTTTTTCAGTTCGGTCGCGCAGCAAAATCCCTATCTTCTCCAAGCCTGCCGTAAGGAACTTCGTTGCAAAATATATACATGTCTATTAACCTACGCACACTACCTAACTGGGTTTTCTACAATTTCTCCTCTCTCAGGCCTACGGGAAGAGATTTCTATTGAAATAAGTAGACCTATGTACAATGTTGTATTTCATAATGGTTTTTTTCTTTTACAATTGAGCTGTGTGTACATTAATATAAATAAATTAAGATTACCAAGTTTTTCTGGCATAATGGCTATCTGGATATCTGTATCAGTTTTCAAATTGCCACCAGTCTGTAAATTAATATTATTCATCGAGATCGCCGAAGGTACCTTAGCTGTTGTTTCTAGTTTTATTGTTGTTGGTTCAATATTAAGAAAAACGGGCTCATGGAACGACAGAATAGAGTCGTTTAATTTCTTAGGCACATCTTTATTATTTCCTGGTACCGTGTCACAGTTTATTGCTGCGTTTGTGTGAACTGTTGAATTTATATCTACTTTACTTTCTTCTTGAATATCTTCTGTTACAAGACTATTTTGTGGATCGCGTTCCGTAATAGCAGTAATAGTAGTTTCATCACTATCGGTTTTATGTAATTCTGCATTAGGTGCTGTATAGACATTACCACTGAAGCAAAAATAAAATGAGCTTATGGACTATTTATTTAATATCTATCTATTGCAAACTTAAGCCAAATTGAGCTAACAACGAATTGAGTGAATTGAACATAATTATGTAGAATGCTTAAAACTCCCAATTATTTGAATAAATGTCTCCTCGGAGCCCTCTTTAAAGTTTTAAAGAGGGCTCCGAGGAGACATTTTTTTTCTACTCTGATACTATAATACAAAGATTATAAAACTGATAACAAAATTCTTATGACAAACATTAGGAACAGGCCAAAAATAATTTAAAAAAAAGTTTAATTACGATACAGGTCTTGTATGGACACAAAACACACTCATGTTATAAGAACCCTTATTATGCAACAGTATCATAAACTACTATAAAAATATTTTTAATAATCTCTTTTTTACTTTTTATTGTAAGAAAATCCTCACGATGTTATGCCGGATTCGAACTGATTTAAATCACACGGAATACTTCCCAGCCGTATAGCACTCCTGGTACGTTAGTTCTATCTATTTACTACTAGTTGACGCCTGCGGCTTCGCCCGCGTGGAGAAGTTTTCCCGTTCCCGTTTCCCACAGGAACTTGTTCCCGGGATAAAAAGTAGCCTATCCGTCTCCTGGCTCTAAGCTACCTCCCCACCAATTTTTAGCCAAATCAGTACAGCCGTTGTTGAGGTATAAATAGTGTAACTAACACGACTTTCTTTTCCATGGATTCTGTGCTCCGGGTAAGCTATTGGAAACATGTCCCAGGTACACGTTCATATTTATAATATTACTGGTAATGAAATATATTAAAAATTATCAAATCTAACATACCCATATTTATTGGATAAATCCTTCAGCATCCGTAATAGGGCAATTGTCTCTTCTGGTATCTGAATGTAATGTTTTACTATAGTAGGCTTGTTTAAATTACATTTCAAATTTTCAGTCTCGTTTTTATCGTTCGATGGAGTTTGCCCTTGTTTTATCAAGAACCTTTGCAAGTCAATAGCCTCTTCCGGCAAAGCAATACTTGTTCTAGGCATAGTTGAATCGTTTACATTATCACAAGGAGTTTCATTTACTTTAGCATCCTGAATCTAAAACAATTCAAGGTTATAAAAAAATGGTGCTTGCTTCGAATAACTGGATTTCGATACTAGAGAATGCACTACTGATGTAAGCCCAGGCTTAAAAAGTAGGAGCGAGGAGTTAATGAGAAAACTAGCAATTTCAAAACTAATATTATTACTATAAATTATAATAATGTATTTTTATTTCCAAAAAACATCATCATCTCTAAAATATACATGTGACATAATTTATAACATATACATGCCAAACAATATTTTAGAGCTGTTTTAATATGGTTAAATCTGTCGGGACAGGAATACACACGGTCAAATGTGGGCGTATAATATGCTACTGCCACCCTTTTCGAGATTAACGAATGATGATAAATATCATTTATACATAAATTTACAACTAAATACATAAATTACATAAATTAACACATAAATTATATTTTTAAACTTTTTATTTGAACCAAAAAATATTCTACAAGAGAAGGCAAAGATCAAAAATAAATCAAAATATTTTACAATAAATTACCGATCTCATATTAATTTGACGCCTGAGTTCAGCTATTGTTTTAAATTGCTCTTCATTAATTTCAATAAGACTCTAAAATGAAAAACACCAAAGCAGCAATTACCTAATTAGTTTAACAAACAAAAATACATGGTCTTCTATAAGCAAATGTACGAATTTCATACTGTAATCTGAATAATATACTATGTATATCACATTAGTATTGTAATATCGAAGTAGAGACAAAGGGTCATACAATTTTTTGTTCATACTGTATAGAAAACTACAAAAAACATAGGTACCTTAACTACTAAACTCGGGCTTGGCTTATCTGAACCACGGTAAGCTTCAGATAAATTTGACAGACATCTATCGCATGACTGACGTTGCTGGTTAGTATAGTCATTATTATTATTATCTTCATTGACATCCAATGCTGTAGTCTCTAAGGGTTGTGTTGAGTTAGTATCAATCATCAAATTTACTTCCGGTTTAGGTTCATTATTGGTGCCGCAAAGAGTAATACAACCTCTACTCGAAGACAAGTCTTTAGTTTCCTGAGATTCACAGGTATCTTTTCCAGAATTAATTAAATCATTATTAATGTTACTATTATTTAGATCACAATTATTTATATCATCAGAAAATAGTAGTGCTTTATTAAAGCTAAAAATATTTAAATCAGGTGAATATTCTTCATTATTTCTATCTGCCACATTTTTAGTTTCTAGCCCTTTCATTTCTGCATTATTGTTTTGGCCTTGTTGCATTCTTTCAGTTTTAGGAAAATCTTTTATTTTATTAACAATACACGTATTTCTCTTGTCAAATAAAGAATCTGGTACAGAAACACGATTTTGATTTGGGTTGTGATAAATATGAAGCAGACCTTTATTTCTGTTACAATCTGGTGTAGGTTTTGAAGAGTTACAAAGATTTTCATCATTAGTATTTGCATCATTTGCAGTATTGGTAGAAATTTGAATCGTTTCAGTTGTTGGTAGCTGATTACTATTATTGCGATCGACTACATCAGGAATTCGATGAGCGTTGGTAGAATTTTCTGCATTGGGGACATGAGAATTGTATGGCTTTTCTTCTTTTTTGCAGCATGCAACATTGATTCCTCGTTTGTGGATACGATGTAATGTACAAATATGCTGGAGTAAATAGAATAGTGTGATCAAGAACTACTTACTACAGAAAAAAATGTTGCTATGATATTTTTGCAATGTAAACTTAGTAAAGTTTAATCATAAACAAGTATACCTTTGATGTAGGTTTTTCATTCGGACAATGAGGGCCACAGTTACAATTCCAAGTAGAAGCATCGTGATCTTGACAAATTTCTGATTTCTTAGTTTCCTGTAATAAAGCCTCCTGTATACAAACGGATCCCATTTAGTTTTACATAATATTTTAATATTAAACAAGGTCATTCTATTTCCAAGGATTATTTTTCATTTTGTTATGGGTGGCTTATAATGTAGGACATTTCTTTTCGCAACGCACGTCTAGCCCAAATTAAGGAACTGATAAATATGTTCATATATTATTCTCAATACATACATATTTTTTTTACGATACACCCTAATTCTGAAACAAACCGAAATAATCCGAGACAAATATTTGTACCGACTCGAAATTAAACCCGGAACCTTAGCGCGGAAGTCGCATACATTACTATTTAGGCCACCGACGCATTCATAGTTTTGTATAATTAGTTATGTCGAGTTTTAATATATAGAGAACAATAACACGGGCGGGGCAGAGATGTCATCCTTATACTGTTGACGCTTTCGTGCCAAGAATTGAAAGATTCCGTAGGTCTTTCCTGGCAAATGGCATATTTCTAGGCCGTCAAAATGAGGGTCCCTATCGGAGCCCTGCAGGCCGAGATAGCGGACCTTAATCACTGGTCGTTGTCTTTGCTTACCATCAGGCGGGCGACGCCATATTGACGTGCCAAATATAAAAAAAGAGAGAACGTCATTTAACTGACTATAAGATGTTGCTGTATCCAGAGATGGACGGCCACAATCACATTAATTATGACGTTAAGTGTTTTACATTTTGAAGCAAAGGAAACGTTCGTAAAGAACACTGTATTTTGCCTGAAAATGGTATGTTAACATTTACCGAGTAATGAGCTACATCCTTGGGTGATCTGTTGCGCAGTTTAGCATTCCTCAATAGAGAGACCAGTTCAGCCACCTTTCTTTTCTCTATTGCAAGCTGAATTTTGAGGTCACCTTAAATATAAATGATATTAATTTAAAAAATGCAATTGTTCATATAATAAAATTAGCATTATGTGGAAGAATCATTAAGGAGCTCTAAGTAATCGAATCCAACATAAGAAGTAAAAACAGTACGTGTCTAAATCGTAACCTCAAAATAAGAAATTCTCGAGAAAATCGAGGTTTTCATAAATAACTTAAATGCATCATAGAGAAATAAGCCTACGACGCACAGCGGTGGCAAACATATAGCCCCAATAACGCGTCATTAAATCGAGGACTTTCCGATTATTGATTGGGGTGAGACCAAAGCAGCCCTTAATGCAACTTAAGATTAATTAAATCTTGTGTTGAAGATGGATTACTACTGTCCACATAGTTTTCATAGAGCAAAAGTAGTCGACTTAGCTCACAGAGTAAGCACTCAAGTACCAATGGGCTGAACACATCCATCATATTAGGTAGCCTACATATAATCACAGAAAACAAGGGTTACACAAGTTCATGCAGTTAGTTAGTCAATAATTGTAATTCACTATTATGTTTTATATCTATATTTTTCTAAAGCTTAATATATGATTCACGATTGAAGCGTCTCCCAAGGTGAACTAGCACAGGAATAAACTTTATGCAACACTTTTAACGAGAGTTATTCAATAGTCATTGTTTAAAGTACCATTGTGTGATTCTGCAGCTCCCATGTTACTCATCAGGTGGTTCTTAACGCCGTCACTGACGTCTGCGTCGTCACCAGCTAATGCATTCTCTAAATGTGTACACAGATTTTCGTTTCTACATTTTTGAACTTCAACCTCAAGGCGACTAATACGTGCTGAGTATTTGTCATGCGTCTTGGCCAGCTCCTAAATAAAACAATTAATAAATTTATTAATCGGAAGAGTTATAAAAGAAAATAAATGTCGCTTAAACCAAAATGCAACGAATCTATTCAGGACGTTCTGAGTGCCGTATTTGTTGTCTGTTCTGAACTGATTGGGCGTGGTTCTTATAACTCAGTTGGCCAGAAAATTACTCCCGTAAGGCCAACTCTTCGATGATGATTATCTTCGCGTTCAGATAAGACGCCCTATAGAAGAATTTATGACTCATAAGAGGACTAAACAGAATACAAATGTTAAATCATTTCAATGATGTTCAATTCAACTCACGAGTATTTGACATTTCTAAATCAATCTAAAAACGAAACGTAAATTTGAGCTAAAGCAGTCACAAGTTTCTATCTAATCGTACAAATTGTTATCTTTGGTAATTAAAAATATAGTATAACAGAAATATGAAACACTAGCTGTGTCCCCAGTTTCGCTCGTAATATACTTCGAACTCCTAATGCACCCAAACCCTGGGTTAGGGATGTGGGTGTAACAGGAGGAAACCCATGCCCATTATAATTTATTATTTCCCTATTGCCTGATATGTTGATATTTAGGATTACTGCACTGCTCTCTTGGGTAGTTGCGTGATTATATAAAGCCTGTGGGATATTTATGAGAGTAATGTCACTGTACAAAACACAGTAACACAGTGCATTATTATTACATTAGGAAGTCAATCGTGTTACTTTGCACATTCAAACAAATCTCAACCGCACATTGTAAGCTGACTATACAAGGAGCATACCTCAACTAAGTTGTTGATCTTTTGTTTTAACTCATCCATCTGGGTCCTGCATCTTTGTTCTTTACAGCATGCTGCGTCTTCTTCCATAGCGCAGCATTTGTAGGTATTAACACTGAAATTTTAAATTTATTTATTTATCAATCACGCCTTATTCCCGAAGGGGTGGCAGAGGCATATTATATGACGACTTTTCTCTGTGTGTATGCCTGTCCCTCGTAATAGGACTATGTTATTATGGTATGTTTGACTATGTTATTGTTGTTCTCAAAAATACTGATGTATTCTCGATTGAATTTTTCATTTTTGACTGCGTAGTATCTGTGAAGGTTAAAATTATCCTAGACTATTGGACACAGCTTTACTTAAGTTATACAAATAACATAGTGAAATATCCCCAATGATGTTCATATTCAAGACCACGAGAGCAGATTGCTTAAAAATGGAAAAGTCAAAAGTACTCGGATACCCAGACGTGCATGTATAAAGCGACTGATAAATCTGTAAGAAGCGAAAGAAGTGTGCATGGATAGTGAAGCCTGGCGATCTGCCCTCTCTGACTACCCCGTCAGGGATACAGCGTGAAGATAGCACAGAATGTTCATGAATGATAATCTTCAAAATTCTATCAATGTACCTACTTATAAATTATGTAATACAAATTACTATCCCGTCAGGGATACAGCGTGCAGATATTTAGTTGTCTACTTGATTGTCAGTGCTTTCTTGGCTCGTGTGGAGTCTGGTAATTGATTTGTGGGTAATGAAAGTAATGAGCGTAATTAAATCAACTAAAATAAAATTAGAGTATTTGTTAAATTTTCAAATTAGTGACTTTTCACTTAATGCCTATATAAAGTACCTAAATAAATAAATAACATATATATCCATCACGCCTTATCCCCGAAGGGGTGGCAGAGGTGGATATGCCCACTTTTCACCGTGTGGATTCCTGTCCCACGTAATAGGTGGTGAGCCCATTGCCGTGTTGAAATAGACAGACGCAGGTTGTGGCTACCTACTGTTGAATTTTTTTAAGCCGCCCATAAGGCCTTCAACCAGGCTTAACGACTGCCATTTTACTGGCAACCGGGACCAACGGCTTAACCTGCCTTCCGAAGCACGGAAACGCTCGCAAAATGTAAATACCACAAAGTGGTCACCCATCCGGGGACCAGCCATAGTGAAAGTTGCGTAACTCAGTGATCGTTTACAGGACACTGATACCGCAGGGCCACGAGCGCTTCAAAGTACTTATATATACAGTATCAGCCTAAAGATAGCATAAAGTAGGTTATATCTCTTTATACCGTACTAGTATTAAGTAAAAAATAGTGCAAGTAAAGAAAAAGTGAATTCTACATATAAACAGTATTAAAACATTTTTTCTATTTGTTTGTTCCTTTTAACGGCCTATGGCTGATGAAATAAGGAGTAGCTGAGACTATTTTTTATTCCGTATTCCCAGGATAACGGCACGATGTACGTAATGTACCAGACATTTCGACATGATGCTATGGAGTCGTCACCTATATACTTTGCCAGCCTGTTTTACTCAAAATGCCCTGATATAAAACCTATTGTGCAGACCTCTAATTTAGTTACCTATAAAGGGTCATAGACTAATAATTGATTGTGGACAGCGATAGACCCGTATAATACCATAATATCACATTCCTAAAAAATCCACTTCCCAACAGGATCACATTCCAAAACGATCACTTCTCGTAATGACTGTTCCTTGTCTAATGGTGAAAGTCAGGAGGGGAATACAGTAAATGAGAATGCTATAGGCTTATAAAATTTAATTGATAGTTTTTTTTATGTGTGGAATTCCACGTGGATTCTATGCCGGAGCTATCTACTAATACCACATGATGAACTTAATATCTGCCCGTGGCCGGGAGTCCCAGGTGGGCCTTTTTGGACGGATAGCCCCATGGCACCCCACAGACCTTATCTGCCACCGCGGCCTTGCCTCAGAGAGTTTGAGTATTAACCCATTTAGGGGCGATTGATTGATTGGTGTACTTATAAACAATTTTAAAAAAATCTTTATTATGCATAGACCATTTTAACGGCGTTTACAAAATGTATAGACTAGAGCTAAAGATAAATTAAATATATTTAAGTGACGACTGGTTCGGATAGCGGCCCACCTAAGAAGAACCGGCAAAAAAAGAAGGGTGTTTTTGCTGGCCTATTTACAATTTAATATTATTTCACTTTGCCAGCAGATCATTTCCAGGAGTCCCTGTCCTGCAAATAGTCTTTAACAGCGTAATAACCTTTATCACAAGCCTATTTTTAAATTAACTTTTTAAATTTATTTAATAGTAAATTTCTTTGGTCACAATGACGCTTGTTGTAAAAGCGTATACAGTTACCATCAACGCTTTTAGTAGACAAATCAATATACTTACTTTGAAAGCTCAGTTTGAGTGTCAATGGATTCCAATCCCTTATTTCTGAAAAGTAGAAATAATAGTAAATATTCTAATAGAAGAATAAGGGGGGAAAGTAGATGTAAGGGGCCCAACCAAGTGACTTTACCTGGTAGCGGTGCAGCTGCTGTTTTACGAACGAGGCAACAACGCAGGCGCCCGGTATTGGGAGGTCAGTGTGCATTCGCTCCTAACTATGCCAATAATTAAAAGCCACACGATAACTGCTTCTAGCAGCCTAATAAAAGTGGATTTCAGAATCCAAATTCAGGTGCGGTTTGCATGCAACTGCCACATAAGGAAGATTTTTATAGAATAATACTATCGACTGCCTCGGTGGCGCAGGTGTATGCGACTCCCGCGACTTAAGTCCCGGGTTAGATTCCCGGGTCGGGAAAAATATTATTGTTATTCACCATTTTTTTTTTTAGTTCGGCTATTTCTAAGGTACTATGTATGTATTTAGAATTATAGAAGTATGTTTATCAGTCGTCTAGACCCCATAACACAAGCTTATATTAGTTTACTTTGGGCTAGACGGCGATGTATGAAAAAAGTCCCACAACATGTATTTATTTATTTTTTAATAGTAAATATCTGCTCTCAATATTTAATACTATATTTTTTTTACGCGTTATTTAAATTCCCAAACCTCACACCATGCACATAATGTGTAATCCGAGCCACAGATCAAATTATGTGCAGAACATCGCATAACTATCTCCGCTATACCCTCTCGTATCTTTTATTACTCCCAATTTTTTGTAATAATTAACGATTTATTTTCGTATTTTTCTCCCTGTTATTTATATTTCGATGTCAAACCTTTATTAATTTTGATATGGATAATATTATTCTGTTACACGTTAGGGACACCCTAGACAAGCTACTTCTAGCATATCAGCGACCGGCGATTAAGCTACTGTATCGATACTACATTCGCCTTTTGGCAACTCTCTGGCATCAAGACGCGACATCCTAATCCCGTGTTTTAGCGACTGGGGGCCGAGTCTACTATTGACAAGACGTAGAATAGAACCAGAATCACTGTTTTTAGCTGTCAAAATTTTAGTAGACTATCAAAAATGCAACTTATTAGCGGCCACTGGCGCGGTACATGTTAGTTGATTTCTATTGGGCGACCTTTAGAAGTCTATTGGAGTAAGATTGTAATAGTGGACTACAAAAAACTATCAAAATTGTACTGGTGGCTTTCGATTGAGTGACGATTTCTATTCTTATCTGACGCGATTGAATTAGTAGTCTTGGACCCCTGTTTCGATGCTCCATCATGATTTCGAGACTTCCTGCGTTCGAATGCGATATATATCAGAGTCGCGCGTTTTAGAGACTTTGTCACCGTGACTGACATTTTTAAGTGTGTGATGTTAGCACTCAATCGCTGCATTTAGCAGCTTCTAAAAAGCGAATAAAATGCCGGTCGCTAATGCTATAAGTAACTAGTCTACGGTGTCCCTTAGATACACTTACCTTAACAACTCTGTTTGAATTTCCGCAGATTGCAATCTCTTGTCTCTGTAAGGTAATAAAACAGAATTTAAGAAAAAAATATATGAATTGTGATGTTCGATAATTATTGATCGGATTACTACATTCAATCTATCTGTGAGAGGATAAGTCATGTTGTGCAAATCCTTAGGCCACTAATGCAAGAACACGCTCATCCGTGGCGGCCTTCATGTCTATCATACTCGTATATTGGGGACAAGCTGCAAAGAGGGTGACTTCACTGGCTTAAGGACCACACGGGTTTAAAGAAAACCTCCTCCTTTATCCTCATTTTATAAAATATTCTAAGTTGTCATATTTCTTTATATCGGCAGCTGGAAGCAGCTATCATTTTGAATTTGATTTTCTGTATTGTTCAGATCGACCACTGTCTGACCTAACATCCCCGTAAGGATGCCTGCGTTGCGTTGTTGCCTCGTCCGTTGGTCAGCAGGTGAGATCACTTGAACCCTGGAGATCTTGATGAGGTTAATACCCAATAAAATGCCACAACTTATTCAGCTAATCACGTTTTTATTATTCACAGAAATCTTGTTTCCTTGATCATTTCCTTTTGAGATATACCTAGTTAGATAGTTCCACTTTCATTTCCTATATACGTGATCGCCAGATTTTGCTTATTTTTCTAAAGTTATCAATGCATTGGGAACCAAAGACTCAAATTAAAACTTTTATTCCCTAAAATATATTGGGTGAAATTCGAAGTGGACTGTATTTGCAGGGAAAGACAAAAATGAAATTTACACGCGGTTGTCGACGAAAAAGAAATGGAAACAGGAATGGGCACACTACCTTGCTGCTGCTGCGAGATACTGAGGTGGAGGCTGCCGGGGACGTCCCCGGACTTCGTTCCCTGGCTCCATTGCACGAATACACTATTTATCCATGGAAAACACAACTATTGTGACAAGTAGATGCGAGGGCGCACGCGGCCATTGCAGTTCCACTTTTCAGAGCGTCTTCGCTGCCTGTGTGTTGACAGCGCTACGGTAGAGTTTTCTACCGCTAGATGGCGGTAACACAGCTGTCTCGCTTTTCTCTTATGCGAGACAAGGTAGGTGCGAAAGAAAAATGGAATAAAGGGAAGAGGGGTGGTGGTGGTGGTGGGAAGGTGGAGGTGTCGACAACTAATTAATTTCAGACGAAAAATAAAATCGCTGAAGTTCACGAAGCACGATTAACTCAGCCTTGTTTAAGTCAAAGGCGGTAACATGCTCGAGACGAGGAAGGATTTTCAAAAATCGACAAATAAAACAACACTACGTAAAAGAATCGACCACGATGAAACACGGCTAGCCAACTCTAAGATAGGCGATTTTTCGAGCGGTGCGGTAGTAACTAAAGAGGTTTTCTTTTCCACTGGCGGCGTGGACACAGTAGCGGGGTTGAAAGGACTAACAGGCCATTCATCAGGTGGGGCTTGGCACCAGGAAAAGCCACCAGCAAAATCTGTGCAGGTGTTAACCCACGAGACAAACAATCGGCAGGGTTGTCCGTACCTGAAACGTGATAAAAGTTTTGCGGCGCCAATTCTCACTGAATTTTTGCGACCCTATTTGCGACAAATGTATCCCAGCGATGGGGCGAAGAATGTGTCCAACACAAAGCGACGGTCGAGTCCGAGAATGCGAAAATTCTATCTCTATTAATGTGGTTGCGACAACTACTCACAATCGAACTAATGAGCTGGGCTAGAACCAATATAGCGCACAGCTCGAGACGAGCGAGAGAGACTACCTTACTAGGGGCTACTTTAGATTTAGCGCTGATAAGGTGAAATGAAATGTCATCACCGTTACGAACATGGAAGAACACAACACCCCCATACGCTTTCTCACTAGCGTCAGCGAAAACTAAAACAGTTACAATACTATCATCGGAGATGCCAACATGGCGCGGTATTCTAATTTGATCGAGCATAGGAAGCTCGGCTCTAAAGTGGTCCCACAATTTAATGATGTGGTCACACTTGGACAGCCAAAGTTCTTTTATGAGAAGCTTTGCGTACAAGACAACAGGTGCTACAATTCCCATTACATCCCATATGCGTGCGACACACGACAATATGGTGCGCTTAGTGCAGGTTGACGGTGTAGGACAAACCTTCAAACTAAACATGTCGGACGAAGGTGACCAACGCAAACCGAGAACCTTGTGCGTATCATTACTATCAAACTCCTTGACAGTCGACAAGCGATGCGACGGTGGAATCGAATCCAAGACCGATTGCGAATTACTAGTCCATTTTACGAGATCAAAATGACCAGCCTTCATGAGATCAATTACTTCTGCCGCAGTTGCGACAGCTTGATCTTCGGTCTGCACTGAATAAATATAGTCATCCATGTACAGACCAGTTTCTACAGTCTCCTTAGCCTTCGGGTAACTGTCGCCCTCATCGGCGGCGAGCTGCTTGACAGTGCGAAGAGCGTGGAAGGGACTGGATTTAAGTCAAAAACAAACGCGATTAAATTCGTAAACCTGTAAAGGTTCCTGCGGCGAAAATCTATACAAAATGCGTTGAAATCGGCGATCTGATTCGCGAACACCAATACAAAGAAACATTTGTTTATGTCGGCTGAAAGCGCGACAGCGAATAAGCGAAAGTTAACTATAATTTCGAAAAAATTACCGTGGAGATTTTGACCACTGTGCAAAATATCGTTTACCGAAACATTCGAACTAGTTTTGGCGCTGCCATCTAAAACAACGCGCAACTTGGTGGTTAGTTTATCCTCGCGGACAACTCCATGGTGCGGTAGGTATATGAAGGAGCGTGCTTCGTCTCTTCGGTTTCGGGAGACGCGGGTGAAATGAAAACTTTCTCCAAATATTCTACTATTACGCTATCGTAAGCCTCCGTCAACTTTGGAGATGTCTGCATTTTCCGTTCTAAACAAAAGAAGCGTTTTTCGGCTGACTGAAACGAATCTCCAAGCGAATTAACATCACGCTTAAAGGGGAGTGCGACAACATAGCGACCATCACTATCGCGAGTAGTCGTGCGACTATAAAACTGTTCACAAAGTTTATCATCCGGGCTGACAATAGGAGGGACGTTTACCTCTCTATCTCCCAGACTTTACGGACGGCGGAGTCCAGCGGCTCGACGGCGCAACAATATGACACTGTCGAGTTACAATCAAAACAAGCAGGTGCGGAACCAACAATAACAAAACCAAGAACCGTCTCTAAGGCGAGCGGTGCGGGGTGGGATGCGTGACCTTGAACCTTATGCTGCAAAAGGAGGCGCACGGCAGTGGCGCCGCCGTTGCTAGGCGCGGATGGGGACGAAAACACGCGAGAGCGCTCCGAGTCACCACTCAACGGCGCGGGCGGCTGTGACGTCACAGCGGGCGGACGGTTAGGCACGAAGTTCGCGCAGCCGGAATCGACGGACGAACTACCGGACATGGCGAGTGCATTGCTAACTACAAGCGAATTATTTCCATTAACGCGCGAGGCACTGAGTTTAAATTGGACGCGGCATTATTGTTTTCGAAGTGTAATAATGAATGGTGTTTACCATTACACTTGCGACAAAAATGATTCGAATTACAGAATGAAACACGATGTTTCTCACTGAGACAATTGATACATAAATTACTATAGCGAATAAATTTATAGCGATCGCGAGATAGGAGTGAGTAGGTATAGGAGTGAGTTTATTGAACTCCGAACATTTATAAAGTTGGTCATGGTGACCTTGACACAAAGAACAATTTTTCGAATGCAACACTTGCGATTGCGAAGTTGTGGGTTCAAAATTAACAAAAGAGTGCGTGGACTTCGTGGGCTTACTACTACTACTACTACTACGCTTAGTCGGACTATTTTGCGCTACTCCGTGGATTAACGAATTTAGTTGCAAAATTCGAATATGTTGACGAACGAAAGTTTCTAAATCGTCGAACTTAGGTATTTGATGGCCACGTCTATCCATTTCAAATAAGCGAACGGTTTCGGAATCTAATTTCTTTAAACCGATATACAAAACAAAAAGTCGCAGAGGTCATTGACCTTGAGATTCTTTAGGGCGCGAACAGCTGAGGCAAAAATATCTAAGAATTTTTCTAAGTCGTGTTCATTACACGATGAGCTATTTTTCAAATTAAATATTTGATCCAAATAAGCGGTGACGAACAGCGAGACGCGATGCAAGCGAGCGTAGGTACTTGTGCGAGCGGACCTAGGTACCTACCCGCGTGATCTACCTATTACTATGCGGAGCAGTCGAAACTACCAACTATTTAGTACCTACCTATGCGAAAAACAATAGGTGGGTATGCGTTTATTCCCTAATGGAATAAAACTATTATCTATGCGTTTTTTCCGAATGGAATAAAAACTATAACCTATACCTATTCGTTTATTCCCTATGGAATAAAAACTATTACCTAATCTTATGCGTTTATTCCGAATGGAATAAAAACTATAACCTATACTTTTGCGTTTGTTCCCTATGGAATAAAAACTATAACCTATACCTATGCGTTTATTCCCTATGAAATAAAAACTATTTCGTTTGTATTGGCAAACTACTAAAGCGAATGGATCAAAAATCCGGATCGTTAGGACCAGAAAATGGTTGAGCGGGCGAGATAAATAAATTCGAAGTGAACTGTATTTGCGGGGAAAGACAAAAATGAAATTTACACGCGGTTGTCGACGAAAAAGAAATGGAAACAGGAATGGGCACACTACCTTGCTGCTGCTGCGAGATGCTGAGGTGGAGGCTGCCGGGGACGTCCCCGGACTTGGTTCCCTGGTTCCATTGCACGAAAACACTATTTATTCATGGAAAACACAACTATTGTGACAAGTTGTTGCGAGGGTGCGCGCGGCCATTGCAGTTCCACTTTTCAGAGCGTCTTCGCTGCCTGTGTGTTGACAACGCTGTGGTGGAGTTTTCTACCGCTAGACGGCGGCAACACAGCTGTCTCTCTTTTCTCTTATGCGAGACAAGGTAGGTGCGAAAGAGAAATGGAATAAAGGGAAGAGGGGTGGGAGTGTCGACAACTAATTAATTAAAAACAAATGGAGATCGGCGATGCAACATACTCGTAGAAAAAATTACGCGGCAACTTTCGAATCGTATACCGGCGCAACCACCTAGGTTTCCTAAGTCTTCTTTGAGACTAAGTAGTCAATCCTGCAACTCGGTAGAGGCTAGACAAACACCGTGCTGATTTAGTTGATAGTCTCGTCAACCTTCAGGGCTAGAAGTTACATGCAGCCTCGCCCTGCTTCGAAATTGACGTGTCTAACTACAGAACTACCTATTTACTACGTCTGCTAGCATATATTCACAAAACAGTACAGAAATGTGGGCCTATAGATGCCTCTACCACCCCTTCCGGGATAAAGGCGTGAGTTATGTGTATGTAACATATTAAATTCACTGAATTAACTGAGCGCTCGTGGCGTTACGCAACTTTCAGTATGGCTGATCCTCGAATGGGTGACCACTTTGTGGCAAATTTTCATTTACGAGCGTTTCCGTGCTTAGGAAGGCACGTTAAGCCGTCGGTTCTGGTTGCCAGTAACATGGCAGTCGTTAAGCCCAGTTGAAGGTCTTATGGGCTTGAAAATGTTCAACAGCAGGTCGTCACAACCTGCGCCTGCCCATTTTCAACACGGCAATGGGCTCACCACCTGTTTCGTAAGACAAAAATGTATACGGTGAAATGTGGGTGCATAGTATGCCTCTGCCTACGCCCTCGGGGATAAAAGCGTGACACTATGTATGTGTGAATTAACTTATAACAAATAATACTCAGTATGAAGTATTTACCGGGCCAACTCGGTTTGAGTACCAATATCTTCAATGTCCTTAAGATATCTGTGAAATATAATTTTATCATAATTTTATTTGATTTAAATAAAAATCAAGTTATGTATTGCTAAAATACATTACAAGATGTATTAATATGCGGTCACACGGGTCATCCAACTGTCACATTTAAATAAAACAGAATATAAGCAAAGTTATAAGTTCCTTGCAGGGACACACTTTGACGTATGAGTATTGTGTACCGAGGCGCAAGCACTCTTTTGCCGCACCAATCGTCTCCCCGCACGCTAAAGGTTATGTCATATCAAATTGTATAGTTGTTTATGGATTAATAGTAATTGTTACTGGTACCAGATAAAGTTATATACTTTATTAAGATGATCCGAATATATCTTCACGCTGTATCCCTGACGGGGAAGTCAGAGGGGAAAGATCGCCAGGCTTCGCGATTCTTGCATACTTCTTTCGCCTGTTCAAGATTCATCAACAGCTTCATGCACGCACGTCTGGGTAACTGGGGACCCGAGTATTTTTGAATTTTCCATTTTTGAGCACGTTGTGATCATATGTAAGTCTCGGCGAACTCTGACTCCTTTTACCCTCTACTTTCGCACAATATAGTTAGTTGTTGTTGAGTAATTGGATAGAGACTAGTGTTTACATAATACATTAGTTACTTACAGCGCCAACTCAGTTTGAGTTTCAGCAGTGGCAATATCCTTAGAGTTTCTGTGAATCAAACCAGTAGTATAAAATATAAAAAAAAAAAATTCAATATAAAAGTTTTTTTAATAATACAGTAGCTTACAATGCATGCATGACGTTGATGCATGATGCATGTTTGGTTAAATAATTGTTATGGTTAGTCGAATCGAAAGATACTCGTATCAATACTATTGCATAACTGTTCTGAATAAAAGCGAAAGGGGTTTGAGATGCTTTCTATTTATTATTAAAATAAAATAAAATAAATAAATTTCCATCACGCCTTATCCCCGAAGGGGTGGCAGAGGCATATTATTTGCCCACTTTTCACCTTTTTTTTATTATTAATTGGAAATATTAAGTAATCTTAATTTAAGTTCCACATCAAAGACCGCACCACAAAAATACATTTGGTCCTACTAATACTGTATTATAAACGCAAGAGTTTGTAAGTATAGATGTTTGTTACTCTTTATCGCAAAATCTACTGAATAAATTTTGATTAAACTTTACAATAATATAGCTTACACATCAAAATATCACATAGGCTACTTTTATTCCGGAAACATGTGGGAAATGGGAACAGGAAAACTTCAACACGCATGCGGAGCCGCGGGAGTCAAATATTATAATCAATAGTTACAACGGGGTTGAAATTGACGACAAATTTTAATGTGAATGTCTTTAAAATTGCTTCTATATAAATAACAATAAAAAAATAAATAAAAATCTTTGGGACAACTAAAACGAAATATATATATGGATACAATTTAAAAAGAACTGTAAACATTACATGCGGCGGAAGAGGTGGAGCACCGCCATTTTGAGGTCATTTTGTTGCGGATCTAGATTTCCATTTTTATAACTCTTTACTCGGAGAAGCTACAACATTCGTTCAAGAATCAAAAGATTTACTCGTCACGATATGTAGATATTTAATTCACGTATAACACACGGCTGTTTCTATGACTTATCCACACCCCATTTACAACCATCCGATTGCTTGATCACCAACCTATCAAACATGACAGTCTATAGACATTCGCAACCTTAGCGCAGCCGACCCTAGCTGAATTGTAACAAACAGGGGGAGGTTGTGGATACCTGTTGTTGAAATTCTTCTGGTCGCCTATACACCTTAAACTTAACTTTACCTACCTCTGAACTAAGTCATTGGAAATACTACAAACTGTCAGCCAACTGAGGACTGGCCGTGGCGTAAAATACTTAACGTAGTAATCGTTTACATAACACTGATACAACTGATCTTCGAACACTACATTTAATAATAAAATAAATAAACAAAATATTATTAGAGAATTTCTATTATTATTAAGATTTTTTTTTTTTATTATTTGAGAAAATTGTTAATAAACTTGGTCTTACCCAGTCAGACTAGGGTTGGTTTGAGCGCAAGCTGAATCCACTCTCTTATTATTCCTGTAAATTAAAAATGTCTATAAACATCATTAAACATTTTGAAGCGCTCGTGGCCCCGCGGTCTCAGTGTTCTGTAAACGATCACTGAGTTACGCAACTTTCACTATGGCTGGCACTCGGATGGGTGACCACTTTGTGGCATTTACATTTGCGAGCGTTTCCGTGCCTCGGAAGGCACGTTAAGCTGTTGGTCCCGGTTGCCAGTAAAATGGCAGTCGTTAAGCCTGGTTGAAGGCCTTATGGGCGGCTTAAAATTTTCAACAGCAGGTAGCCACAACATGCGTCTGTCTATTTCAACACGGCAATGGGCTCACCACCTATTACGTGGGACAGGAATCCACACGGTGAAAAGTGGGCATATAATATGCCTCTGCCACCCCTTCGGGGATAAGGCGTGATGGATATTTATTTAACATTTCAAAAATAGCGCTAATTTTCCAAATATTTTAAATTTAGTTCAGTCTCGTATCGATCTATTTTAACCCCCCACGCAAAAACGCCGAGGTGTTTTAAGTTTGACTTGTCTGTGTGTCGCATCGTAGTAACAGATGAACTGATTTTGATTATTTTATTTGAAATATGATTTAGTCGGAAGTGTTCTTAGCTATGTTTGATAAAAAATTGGTTCAAGATAGTAACCGCTATGACAGAGGATTACATATTTCGACACGTGTTTCGCCTACACACGAGACATCCTCAAGAGTGCTTGGCAGCAAGCAAGCTTAAGGTGGGGTCCTCCTTCCCTCCTTTATTATCGTTCCTTGTCTGTTAGTCAGCAAGTGCCTACTTGCAGGCTTTCTTGGCCCCGCAAATATTTGCCGAGCTCCATCTTGCCCTAGTCTCTATTTCATGAAAACTTACTAATAAATAATGATAAATCAATTTACCCTGGTGATTGATACCGCTTGATTGTACTAGGTGTATATCTGTAAAAAAATGTAAAGGAATTCAGTAATAACAGCGCTAAGATTGTGGAAATCTCCCGTATGGGGTTCATCAAAAGTTTGGAAAGTTTTTGAGGGTAGTGCAAGTGTAACACCACTGGCGTTGCAAATACCCATAGGCTACGTTGGCTACTCTCGATCAGGAGGAAGACAGGCATACAATATGGCACTGGAATATGAATAAAATATTACGAGAGTACTGTTGTAAAGCCGCAGACGTAGATACAAGAAGAATACAAAGTAAATCCCTCTACAACCTTAAAAAAACGTTGGTTTGCCAAGAGTATTTGGCATAGACAGTATGGTTCTGGTGAGATGCTAACTGCTGCTACTATTATCCTGGCAATGCTTATCAAGATACAGATGGATATGGCAGGAGATAAGTGCTAATGCATGACAGGTACTCTTTAAACCTAATTCGATCCATTTTCAGTTGTATTGAATCCCTTCTATGAACCACGCAATGGACACGCGGCCCATGCCCTAAATCCATGAAAATTTAAGTCCCATTTTCTCTGTTACATTACTAAAACTAACCTCATATATTTAAAACCGTTTTTATAAGAACAGTCATGAAGGAACATTCTTCCGAACTGGTTGCCAGAAGACAGCTTCGCGTTTAGATTGCGTATTCTCTCTGCTGCTCTCTCATGTGCGCGTCTTAGAGCGTCTATTCTGTTGGAAAAAGGTCCCAAACTTCACATCTTCTATCGATAGATTGAAAGTGGATACCGCAGCCTATGGACATCGGCAACATCAGAAGCGTGTTACCTACACTTGCATTGCCGACTCTATTACCATGTTGAAACGGACAGGAACAGGATCATACTACCTGATGGTAAAAAGCTACAAACCAGCCAAAATATCTTTATCTTAAAATTTACCAAGTTACGAGTAACCGGAACCAAGCAAGGACTTCACGTGCCTTCCGTCTCTCTTAAAACAAACAGTGATCGTTTCCAGAACACTGCGCTAGCGGTGCTATCAACGCTTCCCAGTTATGGAACAAATTGAGCCGTTTTCAAGGCCGAGTGGTACCGCCTTCAGATTCCACGGTCCTCGTGATTTCGTTGATGTATAACGACTTTAAATTTCAGATAATATCTGCGGATCCCTGTATTGTTAGTTATAGGCCGTATTGCGACCACCATATTGTGAGGATTTAGCGAGGCTTGGTAAAGGCGCCCAAAGAGATAAAATGAGCAAAAGTACAGCTACGTCTTCTAGTCCTAGGACCCTTTTTTTCCCAATGTGTGGAAATCCCCTCGGATGTCATGCCGGACTCGAATCGACTAAATCCACACGGTCCCTGCCTAACTATCTATTGCCGGACGCCCCGGGTAACTCCTCGGAATGATGTCCCAGAGCTCCCGGCAGACATTGGCTACCACCGCGCCTCACCAAAGGGTTCGGGGTGTTATCCAGCTTCTTTGGGGGTTGGTTCGGGTACATACCGAATACTGTCTAGGACCCTAATTTTTTTCTTTTTGATGTCAAGGAAGAAATCGTAAGTATTTGACGGAGGTCAAATACTTACGATTCCTTCTGTTGTTTAATTTTCAGACTAGTAGCTGTACAACAGTTTTTCCGTTCCTCTGCTTGGAACACTTTCTGTGCAGAATAATTTCTCTGGATCTTGGTGGACATTGCTGTGATCTTGTCCTGTTGTTCGTTGACAGTCTTTCTAAGTTGCATGTTCACCTCAAGGACGGTGAAGTATAAATCTTCGAGCTCATGCTTAGTCAATTTTGATGGACATACTCGGTATAAGTCTGAAATATAATAGTCGCCGTTGCAGTTATGGAAGTAGGATTTTTGGTAATCGACGGTCATATAAAATCTTGCTTGGATACCTAGGTACTAAACTAGTTGCCAGTTATGGCTGTACTGTTTTAAACGACTAAGGTTTGTTTTTAATGAATCTGCAGAAAGCGAAAGAAGTATGCATAGATCGCGAAGCCTGACGATCTGTACTCTCTGACTACCCCGTCAGGGATACAGTGTGAAGACAGTTAGTTAAAAAAATCACGTGTAAATTACGGAATAGCCAACAAGTTGCGGATATAACGCAGGACCACTGCGCAGATTCCATCATGGCTTGTGAAAGGACCTTTAAAAAAAAAGGACCGTTAGTATTCCTCCTTCTCGGTGACATTGATTCCTTGCTATGTGCTTAATATATATATTACCTACACATCTACTACTCTTGGTACATACTATAATAAAAAAATACATTTCTATCAACAAAACAAATTATTGTTAACTTTTTTTTTACTACTTTACCTTGATTAGATCCTGTTTTATTTTTATTAGGGTTCATGCTGGTAAGCCTTGTGATTTCACTTCTCATAGAAGATTACGTCTCAATTAATTTATAAGTAATGTCCTTATCTATCCAAACATTATAAGGTCAGGTTGGTATTACATATAAATGTAGATTGGCAGTTTCGCCACAAATTTACAATACGTTAACCCATGAATTATGTGCGTATAATGCTGTGCACTGGCTGTGAGAAATTGATTGTTAAATAACCTGCTAAAATAGAAATGACATATTCTAGTGACATAGCCTAGTTCACAAGAAAAGAGGATTCATATTAAATAATGTCTAGAATATAACGAAGTGTTTTTACCCTGTGGTTTTTACCACAGGTTTTTACAGAGTGGAAACGTTATGCCCACTTTTCACCGTGTGTATTCCTGTTCCACATAATATTTTTTAAGCATACAACTTAAGGCCTTCAACTTGGCTTAACGACTGCCATGTTACTGGTAACCGGGATTACAGGCTTAAAGTGGCTTCCGAAGTACGGAAATGCTCGCAAATGGCAATGCCACAAACACATCACCCATCCATCACCAGCCATAGCGAAAGTTGCTTAACGCAGTGATCGTTTACAGAACACTGAGTCAGCGGGGCCACGATAAGCCGTGATTGAAACGATACACACGTTAGTTTTCAATTTCGATTTCCTTCATTATTATACTGATACATTCATGCATATTGTCACGCCTTTATCCCCGAAGGGGTAGGCAGAGGCATATTAAACGCCCACATTTTACCGTATGCATTTTTGTCCTACGTAACAGGTGGTGAGCCCATTGCCGTCTTGAAATGGACATGCACAGGCTGTGGTGACCTGCTGTTGAAATTTTTTAAGCCGCCCATAAGACCTTCAACTTGGCTTAACGACTGCCATTTTATTGGCAACCGGGACCAACGGCTTAACGTGCCTTCCGAAGCACGGAACTGGGGTGGGTCTAAAGGGCCGAATAAATAAAATAAAATGTGTCTATTGTAGATGTTAAATTTGGAAAAAAATTTAAACCCGTTGCCTTTTTAGTGAGGTGGTAACAAAAGGGCTAAAAGGTCTTATGTGCTAGGCACTAATTAGCACGACCAATTAAAGTTCTGGTAGTCTCGGACTTACCTTTATATCATCTCGCTTCTACCCTGGAGTGTCCGAAATATTTACGTGAACTTTTTTAATTAAGGATGTACAGACATAGAAGCAATAGTATGTCGACAAATCAACAAGGTGACAAGTGCACCGACACTGAAGGCGAACCAGTTCAAGATTACTGGGACAAAATTCAGGCGGCCATCCTTGGAGCGGCGAAGGTGGTGCTCGGTGAGTCTAAGGGTGGACGCAAATGTGACAAGGAAACTTGGTGGTAGAACGACGAAGTCCAGAGGGAGACTAGGGAGAAGAAAGCCCTCTTTAAAAAGTGGCAAGCGACCGGATCTCCCGAAGACCGCGACGCTGCCAAGCGCGCCACAAAGAGAGCTGTAGCCAGAGCCAGACGAGACCACTTACAACCTCTGTATGATAAGCTGGAATTGTCTGAGGGGCAGAAGCTCATCTATAAGCTGGCACGCTCCAGGGTCAAAGCGGCACAGGATATATCCAAGTGTCGCTGTGTAAAAGACCCTGAGGGCAACCTGTTAAGCGAAGACCTCGCGGTAAAGGAGAGATGGCGCTCGTATTTTCTCGAGCTGCTTAATAAACAGCATAAAGAGGTGCAGCCTCTGGACCTCCCTCCGAATCAGGGACTAGTGCCACCGGTAACGCCTGGAGAAGTCCTGACTGCGCTTCGCCGCATGAAGAATCGGAAAGCTGTCGGACCCGATGGAGTCCCCATCGAAGCCTGGAAGGCGATGGATCCTCGCGGTGTGGGTATCTTAGTAAACCTTTTTAACCGCATACTCCTCAGCGGGCAGATCCCAAACCAATGGAGACTGAGTATTATTACTCCAGTCTTCAAAGGTAAGGGGTCAGTGCAGGAGTGCGGGAGCTACCGCGGTATAAAGGTGATGTCCCGCACCATGAAGATCTTCGAGAGGATTATAGACTCTCGGATCCGGCAGGAGTGTACTCTCTCGGGGTGTCAATATGGGTTTCGCCCTGGTCATGGGACCACGGACCCTGTTTTTGCCCTGAGGGTTGTCGCAGAGAAATACAGGTCGAAGAACACGCCTCTGCACTGTATGTTTCTAGACATGCAGAAGACCTTCGACTGTGTTCCTCGCGCGATGATCTGGTGGGCACTGCGGTCCAAAGGGGTTCCCGAGGTCTATATTGACACTATCCGGGACATGTACTGTGACTCCGATTCCATGGTTCGGACTGCTGTTGGCGACACGAAATCCTTCCCCATCACCATCGGTGTACACCAGGGTTCGGTCCTTAGTCCGCTTCTGTTCAGCGTAATATTAGACGAATTGTCGGGCAGCATCAGGAACTCGCATGAGCAGCCTCCATGGTTGCTCATGTATGTTGACGATATTGCGCTGGCAGACGCGGACAGGAGCAGATTGGTGCGACGTGTGATTATCGCCAGTCAATAATAAACACCAGTATGGAAAAAGGGCATTATTTTACATACAAATGTCATTTTTTGATGCCTAAAACATATTTTCATCAAACAAATTATGTAACTTAATATTTTTACAAAAACGCTACTCTATTTTTCTTACATCGCATTAATTTGCTACAACACATCTTTTTCTATCCATCCCAAGATTGCCTGAATGAAATTGCTTTTTAGCGATAAGGCTGCCCAAATATTTTAGAAAAAACCTTGTAAACAACTAGTTTTAGTACATAATACAGTGCGACATAAAAGAGTTGACAATAAATGAGGGCGTCACTATCGCTTTTGTATCTTGCATGTCGCAACACAGTTAGTAAGAAACAAACGTTTTTGATACTTGTATTATTTTTGCAAGTATAATATTTGCAAGACACGAATTCTCATTTAAACAGAATGAAATAAGTATCTATAAATGATATAAATATAGTATGTAAAGGGCAATTCAGAAAGGGCATGGAAATCCGAAAAGAGGTCAGTGTACCCATCAATACGACTACTTTGCTAATTGAACATTATGCTAACCTTCCTGCTCTTTAGACGTTTTCCTAAGTCGACGTTTGATCGTGAGCGCAACTTTTACAATAGCATCAACCAAAACAATGAGAACATTGATATAAAATATTAAAATATAAATCAGCGTCGTACATACACTCACACAAACTTTCGCAATTCAAAATATTGTTCTTTTACTCATTATTTTACATACTATATTTCATTTCTAAAATATGCAATTTGTATGCATATATTACTTCTATACAAATACTTCTTTATTTATTTATATGCTTATTTCTTACTTGCATTATTCATTGAGTGAAAACAAGTATCAAATGCAGTAGTCGCGCTATAAATACTTTTTTTTGGTGTTGCCTGTAAGAGTGACTAGTTAGTTCTTAAATAATTAATTTCTACTCTTTTATGTCGCACTGTACAAGTTAGACCATGGGCTGGATAAAGTTGTGTGAAAATTCCGTGGGGCATTTTTGATTTTTGATTAATAGCAGTGTTCTTTGTTTTAGTGCCAAATCTCTATAGAAATCTCTAGTAAAGGCTCCACTGCTTTACTAGGACAAGGACCGGGACCTAGGACTGACTGACTAGACATGACTTAAACTAAATAATAAGTATAGAAATCTACTTGCGACAAAGGCTGCATGGGCTAAGTTTCCTTTGCCTGCCCAAGATGGTCGAAGGCAACTAACAACAAAATGACGTTTGGTTTGGTTGCTATGGCGGCATTTTCATAATCATGAATTTTTATTTTCCTGTATCATTCTCGGAACTTAGTTTGGCTATAAGTAATTTTATAATCTATAATACTTGTTGTAGCCTTAGTAAGTGCAATAAATATCTAGCTTACAAGACCTTGAGAGCGGTAAATTCAGTGTAGTCAAAAATATACCGTACAACTTATGGTATTTTTGCTGTTTACCATGGATAAAGTTGGATGCGAAGTAATATGCAAAAGTCATTCAGCCAGATCTGAAAGAGGTAAATATGTCTGGACCTCATAGACTACGAATGTTAATATTATGAACCAAAATGTTGAACCACTATGAATAGATTTATTAAAAAAAATGAAAGTGGCTCTCAATTTTTGAATGCTGACTTTATATCAGGCGGCGAATGTTATTTGAAATTAAGTGGAGGAACTTTACTTCTCTGGAAATATTCTTTCTAAAAGAATTCACTCTGTAGACCTTAAAGTCACCTCACTTTGAATGGAGACAATTCTATTGGAGTCCTTGTACACATAAATTATTGATGTATGTAAATTATGGCTGTAACGAGCCACCCCAACAAGACCTCTGAGGCTCAAGTGACATCTGATAGTGTGGCACTTTCTGGCTATGGGACAACAATGCAATGGCCCCTGCATCTGAGATGAGAGGTTTGAATAACACCAGGAATAATGGTAAGATTATGATGATTAAAACATAGTTTTTTTTTTCAGATCAATACCGAATATGCCCAACTAAACTATCCAAAAGTGACTTGGAAAATCTTTACTATGCCCTGCTCGAGAACAATTTGCAATTTAAAAAGACTATCAATGAACAGCAAGATAGAATTAAAATTTTATCAACTAAGAATCAAAGGTTAACCTCTGCGCAGAATGCCCTCCGTTCTGAGGAAAACAAAAACTGTTGTGTAGCTACAAAAGCTGTAGTCAACCAGCAAAAAGATATGTTGGTAAAAGTTTTATTACATTAATTAATTACTAGATGACAGAACAGCTTCATTACAGCTTCAAAATTTGCCCGATTTGTCGACATTTATGACTACTGCTCTGCTTCCCAGTGTAGTAGCGTAATTATATATAGCCTATAGCCTTCCTCAATAAATGGGCTAACTAACACAAAAAGAATTTTTCAAATCCGACCAATAGTTCCTGAGATTAGCGCGTTCAACCGAACAAACAAACTAACTTCAGCTTTATAATATTAGTATAGATAGTGGTATAGTCCGAAACTACCAGGACATTAATTGGTCGTGCTGATTAGTGTCTAGCACATAAGACCTTTTAGCCTTTTTGTTACCACCTCACTAAAAACGCAATGGGTTCAAATTTTCTTCCAAATGTAATTTAATTTATTCGGCCCTTTAGACCCACCCCTGCTCCATGCTTCGGAAGGCATGTTAAGCCGTTGGTCCCGGTTGCCAATAAAATGGCAGTCATTAAGCCAAGTTGAAGGCCTTATGGGCTGCTTAAAAAATTTCAACAGCAGGTCGCCGCAGCCTGCACCTGTCCATTTCAACATGGCAATGGTCTCACCACCTGTTACGTGGGACAAAAATGCATATGGTGAAATGTTGGCGTTTAATATACCTCTGCCTACCCCTTCGGAAATAAAGGCGTGACAATATGTATGTATGTATAGATAGTGGTAAGTTCATTGTGGAGCCAGAGAGCAAATTTAATTTCAATTGTTCGACTACCTACTTTTCTAGGCAGCAATTACCTACAAGAGATTGTGTTTATTGTTGGGATTGGTTGTAGAGGTCGGAGTGAGCTCCAAAATAAAAGTACCAAAAGTAAAGGCGCTCGTGGCCCCGCGGTCTCAGTGTTCGGTAAACGATCACTGAGGTACGCAACTTTCACTATAGCTGGTCGTCGGATGGGTGACCACTTTGTGGCATTTACATTTGCGAGCGTTTCCGTGCTTCGGAAGGCACGTTAAGCCGTTGGTCCCGGTTGCCAGTAAAATGGCAGTCGTTAAGCCTGGTTGAAGGCCTTATAGGCGGCTTAAAAATTTCAACAGCAGGTAGCCACAACCTGCGTCTGTCTATTTCAACACGGCAATGGGCTCACCACCTATTACGTGGGACAGGAATCCACACGGTGAAAAGTGGGCATATAATATGCCTCTGCCACCCCTTCGGGGATAAGGCGTGATGGATGTTAGTAGTATACATCTTAAATTAATCCTTTCATTATTTTTGATACTACATAGCAATAATTTTGATATCTGTTTTGACAATCAGGTATGGATTGTCTGGGCAATAATATTGGTATAGAGCAGTCTTCCCAGTATGCAGTTTGGGATTCGGGCCTTCAGGAACCTCATGACAACTATTAGGGCATAAATGTGTAGGTTAGCATTGATAAAAAAAGACATCCAATTTTTAACAGCTAACAAATTAGTTTATTGTCTTTGTTTTCCTACTATTCTGAAAATATTTGGTAAGCAGAACCCCGTTGTTTTGTTCTGATTATTTATAGAAAGCATATTATTTCTTGTTACAGAATAGCAGAACTAAACCGCACTAATGATCGTATGGCGGACAGAATTCGTAAATTAAACATGCGCCTGTGCTCAGCTAAGCAGTTCTGTAAGTCGGCTACTCCGAGAAGCCTTAGATCTACGACTGCTACAAGCCCCTATTTAATCAAGTAAGTTGTATGAATACTTTTTACTTGATGAATTGTTTTTCATCCCATAGCCAGCCTTGACCGATATAGAAGTGTGACATAGACATATTGTCACGCCTTTTTCCCCGAAGTGGTAGGCAGGGGCGTACTATACTCTCACATTTCTGCGTATGCACTTTTGTCCCACGTAACAGGTGATAACGCATTGCCGTGTTGAAATGGACAGGCGCAGGTTGTGGAGACCTGCTGTTGAAATTTTTCAAGGTGCCCATAAGGCCTTCAACTGGGTTTAACGACGGCCATGTTACTGGCAACTGGTACCAACGGCTTAAAGTGCTTTCTGAATCACGGAATCACTCGCAAATGTTAATGGACACCATCACAATACATTTTTGCCAATCTTATGAATGTCCAGAAAAATCTATCACAGTTTTCTAAACTCTGTGATAAACATGATATAAACACTAGAAATAAAAATAATCTTTCAGTCCACCACAGTCGACTACATAAGATTGGCGATTCTTTCCAGGGTAACTGTATACGCTTTTACAACAAGCTTCCCTGTGACCTGAGAAATTTACCTTTAAATAAATTTAAAAAGTTTATTAAAAACAAGCTTTGTGAAAAAGGTTTTTACTCCGTTACAGACTATTTGCAGGACAGGGACGCCTAGAAATGATCTGCTGGCAAAGTGAAATAATATTAAATTGTAAATAGGCCATCAAAAAAAAGCCTTCCTTAGTTTCTTGCCGGTTCTTCTCAGGTGGGCCGCGTTCCGAACCGGTGGTCGCTTTAAATATTTTAAATAGTGTATGACATTTTGTAAGCGCCGTTAAAATGGTCTATGCAAAATAAAGATATTTTTATTTATTTATTTTTTATTATTTATTATTAATGCCACAAAGTGGTCACCCATCCGAGGACCAGCCATAGCGAAAATTGCTTAAAGCAGTGATCGTTAACAGAACACTGAGTCCGCGGGACCACCAGTGCTTCCAAATTCATATTCTTTTTCAGAATATCACATGCTATGTGAAATCTGGAAAATCGCAAAATATATTTCACAGTCGGTCGGTCTTCGTAAAATTTTGCAAATATTTTTATACAGTGGTCCTTTATACATCTATTATTTCAACAGAAATTCAGAAAAGGAGAAAGTTATAATCTATGTATATTTGTTGTTTCATAAACAGCGTTTACGACTTATTTGGGGAAAATTCGATTCAGTTTTTGATTGATCACTTTATAAATGAATCAAATGATTAGTTAAACAATGTCTCAGTTATATGCAAGAGGCTTTGCACGTTTTGTTCTTATGCAAATAGATGGCGCTGCTTTCTCTATATTGGTATAGCTAAAGTAGCGCCATCTAATGACAGTTTCATTTTTAGGCATTCCCCGTGCAGTTACAAGCAGCAGAGCCATTCAACGCTCAAGCTAGCAGTCTCGTGCCACAATTTGTCAAGGTACTACTGCATGTTTTGTTAAATATTATACCTATTTGCATGAATGCGTTGAATGTGCGAGCTCACATAGAAGGACGAGTTCACAATCTGCTGTAGTTTGGTATCGATCCATGAGATGTAGACTGCCTCTGTGGTGGGCCTGTATCCGACTGCTACGCGAAAGGTCGTGGGTTCGATTCCCACCCAGGATAAAACTTTGTGTGATGAGCACGATGGTTTATTCTGTGTCTGGGTGTTATTTATCTATAATATGTATGTATTTAGAAATAAGTATGTTTATCAGTTTTCTGGTTACCTTAGCAGATTACTCAAAAATGGAAAAGTCAAAAGTACTCTGATACCCAGACGTGCGTGTATGAAGCGATTGATCAATCTTGAAGAAGCGAAAGAAGTATGCATGGATCGCGAAGCCTGGTGATCTGTCCTCCCTGACTACCCCGTCAGGGATACAGCGTGAAGATAGTTAGTTAGTTTTGGTTACCATAGCTCTGCTTAGTTTGGAATCAGATGGCGTTGTGTGAGTTGTCCCAACGGTATTGATTTATTTTATTTATTAGCAATGGTGAAGCAAAAAGAGGATTCCGATCTCAGAAAAGGCTGTAACAGGTGCAATCAGTGATCATCTCGGTCATAGAGAATCATGTCCTGTCTTCCTCGCAATTTTCCTTTTAATCTATTTAATACTAGTTGACGCCCGCGGCTCCACACGCGTGGTGAAGTTTTCCCGTTCCCGTTTCACACAGGAACTTGTTCCCGGGATAAAAAGTAGCCTATGTGATATTCTGATGTGTAAGCTATATTATTGTAAAGTTTCATTAAAATCCATTCAGTAGATTTTGCGTGAAAGAGTAACAAACATCCATACTTAAAAACTTTCGCGTTTATAATATTAGTAGGATTTTCTGCAGATAAATAAATAAATAAATATTGTGGGTCTCTTTTCACACTGATGGATAAACTACATCACAATCTCTGTCCCTAAGACCATCTTGGCTTGTTTTTGAAAAGCATCTTGGGTAGTAGAAAATGTAGGTTAGGTTTGTTAGGCTGAGGTATTAATTTAATTATTCTACCTACTTTTCAGAGATAGTCTGGTTACGAAGTACGTTCAAACGGAGGATTCACCAGAGTAAGTAGACCTTCATATCGCCTCTCATACCATATATCTTAGACTTATCTTAGCCTTATACCATATATCTTAGACTTATAACTTACTATAGATATCTTTCTTCTTCTTCATCGTCACGCCGTATCCCTGACGGGAAGTATGCATGGATCGCGAAGCCTGGCGATCTGTCCTCTCTGACAACCCCGTCAGATGTCTTTACCATAACTAATTTGTTTTAGAAATTCCTTTGCTTTTTTATCCTACTTAATGCTATAAGTATTATATAAGTATTGTGCTTTTTTGCCTAAACCAAAGGCACTATTGCCGTAATGTCAAAGATCACGTCCTTTGAATGTTATTCACATTTTGCTTTAAATATTAATTAAAAATGGAAAATAATGTATTTTTGTAGTATTTTCTATTTCTAAGTCAAATAGTGATCAGCTATGCAATTCACAAATCTCGGATCCAAATCCGCTACGGCGCAAATGTCATCGATATTCATAGAACTCGAATATCAATGACATTTGCGCCGTAGCGGATGTGGATCCGAGATTTGTGAATTGCATAGCAGAACGATAATAAAGGAGGGGATGAGGATCCCACCACACACCCTCGATTCGTCAATCCTATCGCACAATGGTCAAGGATAACCTCCACCAATTGTAACGGAGGAATGACGAACCGAACTCCTCAAGGAAAGAGATGTAGGATAGGTAAAAGGAAACCTTACCCTCCAGGTTGTCAAAACTTTTGCAATATTCCACTTTACAAGGTGGCGCTTAGTCGACAAGTCGACACGTGTTTCGCCTACACACGAGGCATCCTCAAGACTGCTTGATAGCAAGTGTGCTCAGCGCGTTCCGCTCCGCCTTTTTATCACACTATCTCCCCACTACCCTCACTCGTCACCGAGGCACTTGGTGTATTTTTAATTGCATAGTATTGAATTATAATATTTATTGTATTTCTAGGTTTGAAAACAAACAAAAGTTATGCAAGGATAATAAGTGTAAAACCCACATAGAGGAGTTAAATGAAAAAATCATCTATTTGCAACAGGCAAGTTATAAAACTTAAATAATATAGGTAGTTAGACCGTAGCATAGATTAGGTGCTTGTAGCCTCACTACCAAGTTGTCGTTTTTTTAATAAAAAATTATACAACAATGAAATCTTAAATCCAGGAAATTCTTACCTTTAGATCTGTTCTCTCACCCTTCCCTACCTAATCAGCTCTGCCTGATTTGAAGACAGGGTCCACTTTTGGTTGCTAAGAACACTAAAGTGGCAGACAAACAGCCCACCTGATGGAAAGTGGTCAATTGCGCTGCCGACCCAGTAATAACATTTTTTATTTATATTGTCAGGAGCGACTGCCGTATGACCTCCCAAACCCGTCATCGGAGTAGGTGCACCGCAAGCAGATGAATTCATTTAGGCCCGGAGATCTTGTTAAGGCTTTGACTGCTTCGGTGGCGCAGTGGTAGTGTATGCGAATGCCGGATTCCCGGGTCGGAACAAATATTTGAGTGATCCACAAATGATGAATGTTTCGGAGTTTGGGTGCTTTCTATATACGAGTATAATATGTATTTTATGTAGAAATATATATGTATGTATTATCAGTAGTCTAGATCCCACAGCACAAACTTTACTGCTTTGTTTGGCCTAAATGGCGCTGTGTCCCACGATTATTTATTAAAATCTTAGGGCTCCTACATCCAGTTCTTTTGGATGTAACAAAATTTTCCATGCCAAAAAATATGTGAAGCGCTCGTGGCCCCGCTGACACAGTGTTCTGTAAATGGTCACTGCGTTAGGCAACATTCGCTATAGGTGGTCCTTGGATGGGTGATCACTTTGTAGAATTTACATTTGCGAGCGTCTTCGTGCTTCGGAAGGCACGTTAAGCCGTTGGTCCCGGTTGCCAGTAAAATTGCAGTCGTTAAGCCTGGTTGAACATCTTATGGGCGGCTTGAAATATTTTCAACAGCAGGTCGCCACAGCATGCACCTGTCCATTTTAACACGGCAATGGGCTCACCACCTGTTACGTGGGACAAAAATGCAAATGGTGAAATGTGTGCGTATAGTATGCCTCTGCCTACCCTTTCGGGGAAAAGGCGTGACAATATGTATGTATGTAAAAAATATGTGTTGTTTCAGACACTATCTCAGACTAAGGAAGACTGTAACTCTCGTGTGAGTGCCACTCAGGCGGAGTTACAGAGGAGTCGCGCAGAACTAGTGAGCAGCGCCCACGAGCTGCAGAGAGTGGAACAGAAGAATACGCTTTTGTCTTCTAGCCTAAGAGCCGCCGAGGGACTTGCCTGTATGTGTACCATTGCTATGTTTCTCGATATTAACTAGCTGACACTCCGCGGTTTGACTCGCGTAGTTCCCGTTACCGTGGGAATATGGGGATAAAGTCTAGCAAGAGTAACTTAGGCTACCCTAAGTTACTCATATTAGCACCAACTATCTGATAGTGAAAGTCTTGCTTTAATCGGTCCAACCGTTTCAGAGACTATCCGTAACAAACAGACTGACACAGAGGAAATTAAAAATAATAAGATTTTTTTAAAACGCAGCCGTGTGCATTCACTGCTAAAATATCCCCTTTCCTCCCCTACCAACTCTTCAGAACACAAAACTAACCCTGCAAAATTAACTTGGCATTCTGAGTTTGGACTTTGTCGAGAGCTTAACAATAAAAATTACATCGAGGGGTGCATCAGCTTGGCCTGTCGCAAGCTCGGATTCCTTAACAGGGTGAAGCGGTTTATCACGCCAGAACAGAGATGCTTACTATATAAGTGTCAGATTCGTCCGTGCGTGGAATACTGCTCACATCTCTGGGATGGCTCCGCCTAGTACCTATTTGAAGCTCTCGACGCGTTGCAGCGATGTGCCATCCGCATCATAGACTGTCCAGAGGTTACTGGCAGTCTTGAACCGTTGGAGATGCGCAGAACGGTCGCCAGCTTACCTGCAATTTACCGCATCAACCACGGTGAACGTTCTGAAGTACTCTTCCCATTGGTCCCACCCTCTCCCTTCCGTTCCCGAACAACACGGGCGGGGCAGAGATGTCATCCTTATACTGTGGACACCATCGTGCCTAGAACCGAAAGATTTCGTAGATCCTTCATATGTCGCACCATAAAAGCATGGAACTCTCTGCCAGCGCACGTGTTTCCCTTTTACAATCCTGGGTTCTTTAAGAGAAGCTTGAAAAGGCATATTTCTGGGCCGATAAGATGGGGGCCGCTTTCGGAGCCCTGCGGGTTGAGATAGTGGCCCCAATCACGGGTCGTCTCTTTGCTTACCATCAGGCGGGCGACACCATATTGAGGTGCCACGCATTAAAAAACTACTACATATACATGTTCGCTCAAAGATCAAAACGCTCAGTGAGCGGAAAAATAGCTCACCCATGTCAGCCACGACACGAATTTCGCTGTTTGGTCTTTCTGTGATTGCCACAACGCGTCGTGCGCGTTTTCATTAGAGCCATAACACGAATTTCGCCATGAGGATGTTTGACTGTGACCACAACGCGTTGTGAGCTATTTTTCCGCTCACTGAGTGTTTTCGATCTTTGAGCGTAACATACATACAATATTTACTTGTTCTGCTGGGAATGCGACTGTTTATTATGAATGCTCTTAGTCCAAACTTCAGACTTAAATCAATTATGGTCACGTCCAATAAGCGTCCATTAGTTTCCAACTAACTCATCTATGACTACAATCGCAGGTGAACTGAAACTTCAACTGTCTATCGAAAGCAGAAGAGTGGCGGAGTTGCAGACCAGTCTGAAAGCGGCCACCATCTCCAACAGAGTGAGCAAGAGTATCGAAGACACGTTGAATAGTATGCAGGTTGGTTCTCTTTCTCACTCTACTACATTTTAATATCAAAATATATGCGCTACACCCTATATGTATAACTGATGCTTTTTTTATGAAGGCAATTTTCAACTGTCCGTTTCAACACGGCAATGAGCTCACACCTGTTACGTGAGACAAAAATGCATACGTTAAAATGTGGGCGTAAGTATGCCTCTGCCTAATCCTTCTAGGATAAAGTCGTGACAATATGTTTGTATGTAAGTAAAAGTTAAAATGTTAATATTTTTTCTTTAGGGCAGAAATGAGATGCATATATCACGCATCTCTTTTCCACCTTAAGTTTCCGCTTGCGAAAATCAAATCATTCTTTTTTGTAAGTAGTCCGGTTTTTACAGCTATCATTCTTTACATAAGAAAATTTTGAAGAATTGAAGCGCTCGTGGCCCCGCGGTCTCAGTGTTCTGTAAACGATCACCGAGTTACGCAACTTTCACTATGGCTGGTCCTCGGATGGGTGACCACTTTGTGGCATTTACATTTGCGAGCGTTTCCGTGCTTCGGAAGGCACGTTAAGCCGTTGGTCCCGGTTGCCAGTAAAATGGCAGTCGTTAAGCCTGGTTGAATGCCTTATGGGCGGCATGAAAAATTTCAACAGCAGGTAGCCACAACCTGCGTCTGTCTATTTCAACATGGCAATGGGCTCACCACCTATTACGTGGGACAGGTAAATCCACACGGTGAAAAGTGGGCATATAATATGCCTCTGCCACCCCTTCGGGGATAAGGCGTGATGGATATTTATTTTATTTATTTATTCTTTACATAACTGATAGGTACCAAATGGTAGTTCTTTACTATTTTGGATCTGTCCGTTTTCACAGGAAAGTCACAAACCGTCAAATATGGATATAACAGTTACATGTACATGCAGTTCTCCGCGCTCCAAACTCGAATCTAGTTCACAGGTATGCTCACTATGTATAATACTAGTTACTCCCCATGGCTCAAGTGATACGCCGATTAAAAATTCTGCTATCTATATTGTGTTGGTGGTCGTGGGGTTTCTCTCGTATTGTCTGGCTAACTTGCAGCAGGCTCAGGTGTATAAAGGAGATCATGAAAGACTTGTGTTCTTGAGGCACGGACCGCCATCCATATTATAATTCTTAATTGACACAGAATAGACAAGATATTACCATAGACAATAAATACACAGTCACAACACTATCCAGTTTGAGCTGTCCCTATGTCAAATTTCAAACGGGTTGAGTGGCTTAGCAGTTATCATTTATCACAGTTTTAATGCCTCCTTTAGTATTTTTTGCTAAGTTGTGGAAAAACGCAATTGTTTAAAACGTTTACGAGATGGCATTCCTGCATCGCGATATAAGTTCTCACTACAAAACCCGCATCGCGGTCTGTGAGTTCTCACGCTTAAGAATAAACAAAAATATACAAGATCCATACATCAACCTATGAGTCGCGTCCCGCCAGGTTTGATTATCTTGCCTGGTCCTTGCCCTATGTATCAGAGGGATATCTCAACCCGTGTCTCCACACATTTCAAAAACTATGTAAAACTGCCACTATGTAAAAGCGCGCACACACATAAATAGGTGAATATTTTTATGCTTTGACCATGACAAGTGGAATTTATTTCGGTACTTCTTTTAAAGCCCGTGCTTGTAAACGTATAAACTTTATAAAAAGTTGGATTTGAGAACGGCCTTAAAAAACAAAAATGGAAAAGCTAAGAGCACTACCTGGACTGTCCTGATTAATTATCCCAATACTGTTTACCAGTTTTTGAGATATGACGGAACATTACACGGATACAATTTATTCTTCGATGTTACGCCAATAATATCCACTGACCGTTAGGAGAATATTTTTAGAAAGTGACCTCCAATAAAAACTAACAATAAATTGTTTACAGCAAGCGGGTTTATCTCCTAAAGATATCTCCAGTGAAGTGATGAAATTATCTAAAAGTACAGACGACTCTGGGTACACAGACACTTCCAATAAAAGTCAAAATCTACTCGATGATCAGGTCAGTATCATCTTACAGCATATATCCAAATGACAGTGCTTATTACTAAAAGGCAGAGCTGGTACCTCGGTGAAGAATAAGTAAGTCCAAAAGAGGCCTATTAAAATCTCTAGGACCCAAGCTATCTCACCTGCCAGCGGTGCCCCTGTTTTTTTCTAAATTAACACAATAATGTGATGTACGTTAGTTTTGTCTTTATTAAACGTTTATGGATCTTTCTTTGGTTCCGACTGCCCGCCACATGGTATTGTGGGGCATTTTTTAAACACCATACGTCTAACCCAAAGTAAGTTAATATAAGCTTGTGTTGCGGGATCTAGACGACTTATAAACATACTAATATATTTCTAAATGCATAAATTCCGAAACAAACATTTGTGGATCACACAATTTTTTTTTCGACCTGGGCTTCGAACTCTGCACCTCAGTTACGGCAGTCGCATACACTACCACTGCGCCACCGAGGCAGTAGCATGGTAGTCATTGAACCGAATTAGAGGCCATTTTAACCTGCCTCTGTCCATCGTTCAATACGCCATGAGGCATTGTTCCATTTTAAGAGAATTTTACTAACAACAAGCTGACGTTTACGTAATATTTTTCGTCACTATGTACTGTCCGACTAACATATAGATTAGTCTGGATTAAAGTTCGTTTGTTGCTTAGAGTCTTCTTTCTTGCGTACTCTAGAAATAGACGAGGGAAGTTAAAGAGTTAGACAGTTTTTTTCAATTTTACAGAGCTTGAACAAGATAATTGAAGAGCTCACGAAAAGAATAGTTGTGTTGCAGAGTCAAGTGGATGCCTTGACGATATCGCCAGTAAGGCTATATCTTAGCATTTTTTCGGTTATTACCGTTTATTTAAGAGCTATATGTTTTTAAACAAATTATTGTTTTAGCCGGACAAAGAAATTTACAAGAAATCAACACTTGACAATAAACCCATGTCAGAAGATCGTAGTTATAAAACTCCTCATGGAATAGAAGACAATGATGAACATAACATTTCTAATAATACTCAGCAACAAATAGAATTAAATCAAGATATTAATAAAGAAATACAACCATCGCATATAGAAATCAATATAGAGGGAACTAGTTACTCAGAAAGACAACATACAAATGAGCAAAATACTGAACTTAGCTATTCATCCACTCCAAAATTCAAAGAAAATAGTCATTTAAAGAGAAGTTTAACGAAAATAAAAATGTTTACTAATAAAATGAGACATAATACTGAACAAAATAATAGTACCATAGAGCAATCACTAGAAGACAATGTACAAACTCAGGAATATTTAGAACGTAATAAATATAATGATATTTATATCAAAGATGTTATAGAAAATAAGAACAAAAGTACAAAAGAAACGCTCAAACCTGTTGAATATAAAGATCAAAACCTTAAAGACATTACTTTAACGACCGAATATAATATTTCCAATGAAAATATACCGAAAATCATTGTGAAAAACACAGTAACTACTGAAAAAGATTTAAAAAGAGATAAAGAAAACAAAAACTATGATTCTCAAAAAAAAGATGATCTTGTCAGTCCTAAAAGATTAGTAAAACACGCTGTCATTAAAGAAATGTATAGAGAAGAAAAAGGTAAAAGTAGAATTTGGAAATCTTTCTTAAATGCCAACGAACAATCATCAGTTGAGAAAGTCAGAACGTTAAGTAAGTTCACATTTATTGTTTTTTTAGATAACTTACATAATTTTACATTATAGACACAACCATTTCTAGCCTCTACTAAAGTACAACATGTGCTATCGGTACCAGGTCTTTGACGGAGAGGGACAAAAATGCACACTATGAAATGTAGGCATTCAGTGTGTATCTGACTACCCCTTTGAGGATAAAGGCGTGACAGATGAGTAAGTAAAATCACTGATAGAATAAATGGATCCTATTTTCGAAAATACATAAAATACCTTTTCAGATAGTTATTGATTTAGTATTTGATGTTTGGCAAACCCGAAACCGAAGTTAAGAAGTCATTTGACACTAAGACCCATATTCCAGATCGTTTCTCAATACTCGATCAACCCTTGAGACTAGATTATGCCTAATAAAATCTGCTCTCAAGTGTTTCTTGAGTGTTGATATGCGTTCTGGAATACGGACCTAAGGACCGTATTCTATAACGTTTCTCAATACTCAATGGACGCTTAAGGCTAGTTTTTGTCTTATAAATACTACTCTCAAGTGTTTCTTGAGTATTGAGTTACGTTCTGGAACACGCCCCTTAGACTAGGTTAGTTAGCCTTGTATGTGAAGTTGTGACTGAACCCGTCAGATGCAGTAAGAGATTATACCTACTGGAGATACGTATAGTAACATTCATATGAATATGGAAACAGTTACTATCCTAAGAGTGTATTATAAACGTAAACTTTGCTTACCACTTCCGGCTGGGCAACGACAGATTCTAACTTAGCTCAATTGCATTAAAATGTTCTATTTTCATACTTCTATTGAACGTTAGACTAACGAACATTCTATTGAATGGGCAAACTGCTAGGGGTCGACCCTGGCGTACGTATGTCAACCAAATCGACGACCTTTTGGAAAAAGGTCAGGTCAAGAGTACTCTTAACCGGCGAGCGTGTATGAAAACACTCATGAAAGAAGAAGAAGCGAAAGTGGTATGCCAAGATCGAAGCAAGTGGAAAACCATAGTCTTTGCCTATCCCGATGGGTAACAGGCGTGTTAATAAACTCTTTTGCAAAAAAAAAACGGGCACTTAAGCAAAGAACTATTTAATAGTTACTATTAGTTTGTTTGACAATTTTAGGTATTGTTATCCTCAGAATTTTATAAATTAATTAGGAAGGAATAGTTTTCATCAGTTTTATCATAACATTTTGATTAAATTATTGAGAAATAATGTTTAAGCTCAAAACACTATTATTGTACCTGCTCGCTAAATAAAAATGAAACGCGTTAATTTCTTTGTTTTTCTTAAATAAATTAAAAGCAGATAAAAGTTTAGTATTGGGTGTGACCCCCCTTGCTGAAATCACGGCTTGCATTCGTCTGGGCATGCTAGCGAGTATATCTTTTATGGTTTCTTGGGGAATACGTTCCCACTCCGCGGTAATCTCATTCCATAGCTCTCTGATGGTCTGCGGAGCCGGCTGCACTGATCTCACTCGTCGCGTCAGAACGTCCCAGACATGCTCTATGGGATTGAGGTCCGGACTTCTAGCTGGCCAGTCCAAACGACGAATTCTGACTTCTAGCATATTCGCTTCCACATCGCCAGACCGGTGGGCGCGAGTGTTGTCGTCCATAATAATTTTAGTTTTTGCCAAGAGCGGTTAAAGCGGGCTGTGCATAAGGAATTAGAACTTCCGGTACAGTGCGACATAAAAGAGTTGACAATAAATGAGGGCGTCACTATCGCTTTTGTATCTTGCATGTATCAACACAGTTAGTAAGAAACAAACGTTTTTGATACTTGTATTTTTGCAAGTATAATATTTGCAAGACACGAATTCTCATTTAAACAGAATGAAATAAGTATCTATAAATGATATAAATATAGTATGTAAAGGGCAATTCAGAAAGGGCATGGAAATCCGAAAAGAGGTCAGTGTACCCATCAATACGACTACTTTGCTAATTGAACATTATGCTAACCTTCCTGCTCTTTAGACGTTTTCCTAAGTCGACGTATGATCGTGAGCGCAACTTTTACAATAGCATCAACCAAAACAATGAGAACATTGATATAAAATATTAAAATATAAATCAGCGTCGTACATACACTCACACAAACTTTCACAATTCAAAATATTGTTCTTTTACTCATTATTTTACCTACTATATTTCATTTCTAAAATATGCAATTTGTATGCATGTATTACTTCTATACAAATTCTTCTTTATTTATTTAAATGCTTATTTCTTACTTGCATTATTCATTGAGTGAAAACAAGTATCAAATGCAGTAGTCGCGCTATAAATACTTTTTTTTGGTGTTGCCTTTAAGAGTGACTAGTTAGTTCTTAAATAATTAATTTCTATTATTTTATGTCGCACTGTATATATCGGTGTTCAGTCAGTGTACCGTTTTCGATGAAGACTAACTCCGTACGATCCATAGAATTTAGTCCTGCCCAAAACATAACAGAGCCCCCTCCATAAGGTATGATTTCTTCAAAACATGCCTCTGCAAAGCGTTCTCCTCGTCTACGTAGCACTCGCCGACGTCGGTCTTCACCATGCAGAGATATCCTGGCTTCATCGGAGAACAATACCCTATCCCAGTCTTCATGAGTCCGTGTCACACAATTTCGAGCTAAGCTAAGTCTGGCAACTCGATGTCCACTGAGTAATTTAGGGCCGCGTGCCGGGCGATGACTGTGTATATTAGCAGCGAGAAGCCTCCTCCTGACCGTCCATAGACAAATTTGCACATTTCTTACTTCTTCGAGGCTGTTCTTGAGGTCCACATAAGAAGATTTGCGATTTCTTAACGCTTGACTAACTAGAAAACGATCATCCCGTGGTTCGGTACATGTATTTCTGCCAGAACCAGGCCTTCTCTTGACGGAACCGGTCTCTTGATAGCGCTGCCAGGTCCTTTGAACTGTCGACCGACTCACATTTAGCCTCTGAGCCACAAAGCATTGGCTGCAACCTTCTTCAAGCAGCGCAATAATTTTGCTCGCTTTTATCACTTTATCTACCATTTTCGAAATTGCTAAACAGCAATAACAATACTTTTAAATGTCAAGGACATCAGATAATATAATAAAAATTGACAAAAAGTTAATTAGAGTCGATATTAACTATAGGGAATTCGCAGCACAAAATGTAGTTAAAAGTTGTTGTCTTTGAAAATCAGGCACAGTGAAAAATTTTAATTTGGAATTTACTCTTATAAACATTATGGCACTTTTATAACTGGCCAGTAACATGTTCAAATGATTAAAACCTTTTTGGTATTTTATTTTTTTCAGCCAGGAAGAAAATCGAAACCGCCCTTTTTTTGCAAATGAGTGTATGTATGTATTAAACGCTTTACCGACAATAGTCACATAACGTCTATTTCCAGCGCGAACACAAACTGTAGCTCCAAACATAAGCTCCTGTGAGGAAGCGACTTACACAGTGGAGTATGAGAAGAGTAGAGCTTCCTCTCCGGATAACACAGATTATGAGATATCGTCTATGACTGACCACACAGAGGATAAAGATGGTAAGTAATAGATAACCTATGTCTTGTCTAGTTGATGTCGTTGATCATTTGAATTTGTTAAATTGAGTGCGATTAATTCAAAAAGGATTTTTTTTTATAATTAGCTCGCCAGAGTGACGCCACTCGCCTGATGGAAAGCCATGGCGACATCTAGCGAATTAAAAGCCACTGTCACAGTCCACTAGACTATTAACAGTGGCTCTCAAGTTTGCGGCCCTATGATGTGATTATTTTCGCATACTGAACTTTTCATGATGCCAAAATTAGATCACGATGCAGAATTACGTATATTATTTTCCTCCATTTGCGTGGTTATTTATGGTGCCACAAAGTACTGCTTACATTATGTTCTACAACTTTACTACCTACTGATATCTTCGAAGCTGATTTGATTTGTTGCGTGGCAGTGACTATCCTCTAGCCTTCCAGTAAATGCAGCCGTTTGGTAACAAGATCACAACAACTCGAATCCTTGAAATCTTAATGGGGCGTTCTTAAACCGAACGGCACCCCCTACAACTTGAACCTCCCATTGAATTCTACAATAATGCTCGCTGTTGCAGTAAAAAGTCCAGTTAAGAGCCGCTTGTCTCCAGGGCAACGGAGGTACCGCACTAGTCGTAGTGACTCGTACACCACGCCTAGTTTTAACTACTCTCTTAGTGAAGGCGAAGTACCTGTTACTAACGGTACGTATACTATTATTATGCGAATGTAAAATTTAGATAAGATGACAATGTCTGTCTATTTCAACACGGCAATGATCTCACCACCTATTACGTGGGAAAGTAATACATATGGTGAAAAGTGGGCATATAATATGCCTCTGCCATTCCTTCGGGGATAAGGCGTGATAGATAAATAATAAAAAAATGGTTAACTTGAAGACGAATGTGAGTTTTCATATTGATGTGTGTTCATAAAATAATTTCTTTTCCCTTTAAAATTATCTTTTCAGTCCTATAAAACACTATTATTTTCTTAAAAATGTCTTATAATATGTTGCAGTCCGAAGAAGATCGTATGATGATAAAGCAAGAACTGAACATGGGTAAGAAACAATCCTTGAGTTTGCATTTACACTTTATTATTACTATATTTATACTAAGTAATTATGTTATCTAACATCCTCCGGTACCTACAAATGCCTGAAAGTACTATTACAACCAAGATCTAAACATCTTTTACCCTTTCTGTTTATGTTAATGACGTTGAATCTCTGACGTCATCATAACTTTACAATTCAACGAGCTTAAGACATGATGAAATGGCGTGTGTATTAGTCCCGTCCGTCGTTCAGAAGGTGGTGCATACAATGAATCAGGCCTAAACGACCTATACTGACACGTGTACCGTAAGGAGGATGGTATCTAAGCTATACGCGGCTCAGGCACAATATAGCATCGAGCAAACAGAGGTACCTTTCTAAACTAACTAAAATTGACTAAACTTTTGGTGTGACAAAATTATGTAACTTCTGAATTAACTGTCAAACGATTGTAGCAAATCCATACGGAACTAAGCCGCTCAGAAGGTCGCATTGGCATCTGGTAATTTTTACCATTAATCAACATAAAATTTTATTCCTCTTTTTAACAAAAATATATATTCCTGTCAAAAGTAAATCAAATTGAATGTTTTTATCTCAGCGAAGTGAGATCAGCACCTAAAATGGAAGAGACTCTTCAAGCCATCGCTGAAGAATTGGCGCGGTGCAAGCATCTCCTACACAGTCAAAATCCGTTCGATAATCCTAGGCCTAGGTTATCGATTGGCAGTCTTGAGGCACAGTAACAAATTTCTTAAACTACCCACAAATAAAAATAAGGTACGGTTGCAAAGTCGTATGCTTTTCTAATTTAATGTTTAAAAAAATATAATTATACGTTGTATTTTTGTTAAAACAAAACGAAGTATTTGAATCTTGTGATAACCAAAATCCATTAGAAAAAGCGTAAAATTGATATACACCGAGATATTGATCGTATTGTTAAGACTAGGTTTATATAAATAATTTAAGATAAAACTATAAACTCATTATTGTTTGGTAATAGCTATTAGGATCCGTCGTTACATGGCGGAAATCCATAGTAATACGATAATAAAGGACGGGAGGGAAGGAGGATTGTTTTGTAAGTTGTTTGATAACAGTGAACATTGCTGTCGAGCACGCTTAATGCTAGTATGGACGTGTAGTGTTCCTTTATTTATGCATTTGTGTGTAAGCACACCTCGGTGCAACAGAGGCTTGAGTAGCATTACTGCTTATGTACATGTTTCGATTGTTTCTAAACAATTATGGCGCCCAACGTGGGACAGTGGTAAATGACAAAAATAGATATTCTAATGGAGTTGGATAATATGCATACGATATTATTGATACAACAAGTTAAGATAGTTCCTTTTAAAATCATTCGACGTCTTGATGCGTTTCGGGATAGATGTGTTGTTTATATTATAAGAACTGTTTTTATCATGTCCAGACGCGAAATTTGTTAGTACATAGTGATTGTCCGAATTCGAACAACCACGAAGTTTGTTACACAAGGGATTTTATTTAACTTTAAGTTAAACATTTGTAGTAAATAATGAGACTTATTTTCAAGTTTATCAATCATGCCTTATGCCCAAAGGGGTGGCTGAGGCATATTATACGCCATCTATCATCGTGTGTATTCATATTCGTAAGTTACTTAATAATAAGCGAAAAATTAATAAATATTTTTTTTTTTTTTTAATCTATTTGTTGAAATTTTGTTCATAATACGAATAAGTCTATGATTAAATAATTTTTGTTCTTAAAGCGTCCGAAATGTACTACTAGGTGACCGTTGATGATGATGACAATTTGAGTAGCGAATACACCAAATTGAAATTTTAACTAGCGGGCAACGTTGCATACCTCCCTCGCAATGCGACCGTTTTCAAGAACGACAAGACCGTTTTCCTCTCATTGGAGATACTCTGACAGAACTGTCCTTATGAAACTAAGTCATAGAACCTGCACCATTTGCTTAAATCAGATGTCAATGTCGGTTAAGGATAGTACCTAAAGATCTTCGTAGACTTAGCTTAGATTTTGTATGTGTCACACGTTTGGTAGGAACCTTTCATCTGTTGGATTTAGTCCAGTGTAACAGGTGGTGAGTTTTGCTGTTTCGCGGCATTTTTACAATGAAACTATTGATATACCATCCATATATATATTTTACATTAACTAAAAAGTTTTCTTGGTTATTAAATTTACAGGGCTAGAGCAGCAGGCGGAGACTCTATTTTTGCATTTTGTGCGGTTGGTTAGTCAGACAGAACGAAGTGTTGTGTTGCAATCGTTCATTTACTCGTATTCATACACCGGGATACTAGTTATAATGTAGGCGTATTGCTTGTGTATATACTTCGTGTATTCCCAGTTGGTTCCAAGCCCTACATGGATTTGGAGCTTGTGATCCACTTTTATTTAGTTAGTTAGTTATTTACTGCCTCGTTGGCGCAGTGGTAGTGCATGCGATTGTCGTGATTGAGGCCCCGGATAAAATATTTGTGTGATTCACAAATCTTTGTTTCGGAGTTTGGGTGTTTCCTATGTATAATATGTATGTATTTAGAAATATATAATTATGTATATCGGTTGTCTAGATCTCATAACACAAGCTTATATTAGCTTACATTGGGCTTGACGGCGCTGTGTAAAAAAAAATGGAAAATAAAATGTCCTACTATATTTATTTGTTGTTGTTTTTCGGCATTGTTGCTTCCAAACCCGTAATGGCGCTTTTATCGATGTCTCGTCAATTAGTCAGCAGGTACACTGGTAGCAAGTGAGGTCGCTTAGGCCCAATACAGGGTGTATTAGGCCTAAGCTACTTGTGTATTATACTATTACAGTAAGCGAAAGAAAAAGACAATAATTCATCAACGCATTTTATTGAACAATTCTAAATTGAACATTAACACATCGAATTACAGGAGTTAAAATTACCCATGGAATGTCAGCAAAGCTATTATGACAAGCGCCACGGAGAATATAATACTACAAGCGCTAATTTACTCCTTGAAAATTGTACCCCTCACATCTCTCCATCATAAACTGTAGGTATTTTTACTAGAACAGCTTCTAACCCCGCTAGCCTCTTAATTTTTGTCACAAATTCAAACCATTTTTTTTTTTTTTTTTTTTTTTTGTAAAACATTAAATAGTTGTATGTTTAGTTCCTTTTGTAATTATTTCAATGTAAATAAATATAAAATCAACCATTTTGATTGGGCTAGCCAATCAATATAGTTTTTATTCCTGACCTTACAACGAACATTTTTACCGATGCTGTCAAGATTGTCCTTCAAAGCTATATTAGCATTCTTAAGAGAGGGTAGAGATTGGGGTAGGAGCAAGTCACTACATACTAATTGTTTATAAGAAAATGCTTTAAGCGACACACAAATACTGCTTGTGTACCCTACTACAGATTTTTAATACAGCCATATTTGATAAGTCATTATTTTAAAGTTAAATTAACTAAAATAATTTCACATGTAGGTAAAAGAAAAAGATAATCTTATAAACTATTTACAATAAATATTCTTAATTAAACATTTAATACTGGATAACTCACAACGAATCAGCTACTCAATCGTATTATTTATTACAATTAAATTTGCTACTCATTGGCACTCACTGGAGTTTTTGTAATGCAAGTTTGTAATGTAAGTGGGTAGGTAGTACTTTAAAACCAGGATGTCGTTAATATCCAATTGTTTCGTATAAACTGATGAACTATGCGGCTCAGTTCCAAAATATTTCGAACAAATTTTAAACTGAATATCCGTGGAAATTAAAAAAGGTTATAAAATATAGTGGCAATATAACGTCTAACAAATTAATGCTATTAAAAAACGTTATTCAATTTGGCTTTGTTACAAAATGTTTTCGTTCTATAGTTCTGCGCTTAGAAACACATTTAGCGATTCAATACTTGCATTACAAACCTCTCACTTAGTTCACGTCAATTATACAATAAATATAGTGAAAAATAAAACAATTTGGTTTGGGTCGGGCTTAATACCTAGTCAGGTCATAAATTCTGTCACATGTTTAATATAAAATAATTGAAACAAGTTTATTCATTATGTAACCATTTATATACCAAAATGAACTTAACAAAACATAGATTCTTATGACAATAAAGTTTATTCAAAATGACCTCCGTGATTTTGAATACAGGCCTTCAATCTGCACGGCCAGTCGTCTATCGCAGCACGAACGAGGTCCATGTCAATATCGGCGGCTGCCTTAATCAAGGATGTCTTGAGTGACTCCAAATTGGGATGAGGCTTTGAGCACGCCTTTTTCTCCAAGTGTTGCCATATCTTGTAATCTAACGGACTCAAATCTGGACTAAAGGACTCTTCGTCCGTCGACGTCGAAACGAGTCTTCGTGACGGATGAAGTCGATTTCACGCGCCGCCAGCCAGTCTTGTATGCTTTTCGCTCTATGAGCTGGCGCCGAATCTTGTTGGAATACCCAGTGCCTGTTATTGAACATGGTATGAGAAACAGGTTCCACAAGGTTCGTCAGGACTGTATTTTGATACACAACTGCATTCGTTTTTACACCTTTTTCACAAAAATGTACTTCTGTTAAGCCCCAATAAGAAACTCCCAACCTTACCATGAGCGAGGGTGGAAAATGACCTCGTTGGACACGCGGAGCTACAACAAACAAAATGATATGGTGCGTACACCGTATCATTTTGTTTGTTGTAGCTCTCTTCTACGGTAAAAATTTATTCATCCGAAAAAAGAATTTCCCGATATTTTTTTCCCGCGTACCGCTTCAACAAAGCGCGGCATCTCTTCAGTCTTAGGTCCATTAGACGAGCATTTAAACGATGTCTTGTTTTTCTTCGATATGACCGAAGCCCTAAGTCTTTATTTAACACCCTTTTCACCGTGGTTCTGCTTAACCCCATCTGAAAGGCCAACAGTTACTGCTTACGTTTGGGATTTCTAGCCTTCACAGCTTTTATCACTGCTGGAGTCCTAACAGACCGAGGGCGACCACTTCTTGACCTGTCATCTACACTAGAGTCTTCATTGTATCGTTTGATGGTACGATAAACGAATCTTTTGGGTATATTAAAATTTTTCAGTATGTAAAAAATTTGAATTGGCGCGTAACCGCAACGATGCAACGCAATAACTGCAACACGGTCTTCTTTAAGCGTCCACTCCATATTTAAAAATGAGTAAAATTATAAAAAGTATACATTTTTATTTTCATGAACAATTCGAAATTCGAATTCAATAAACTTTATTGTGGCCAGCATTCTAAAAGAAAAGTTTTTACTGTGTGACAATACTTATGACCTGACTAGGTACATCTTTACTTTTTTACCTTTAGAACTCGCTATAGATGGCGCTTTTTTTCTGTGCACGCAGAGTAGCTCAGCTGGTCAAAGATTTTCGCTATCTTTATGATAACATTACACATACTAATTGTTCTAAAATGTTATTATAATACAATAGCTGCTTGGCCTCACACAATTTATAATTTATCTACGTATACAGAGATTATACTTTAATTTTTAATACAATTATTAACTTTACTACATCACAAACAATACTGGGATTTTTAATCCCAAAACAATGTTTTATTGGAACTTTAAAACTGTCACTTATGTCTAAAAAGTAACAAATAAATAAAAAAAGATTTAGCTAAAAAAAAATTTTTGGGCCCCAGGATGTCTTTCAAGATAAAACTACATCGAGTATCTGTAGACTCCCAAGTCTACACCGAGTCCCTGTAGACTTGAAAAGTCTATCTCCGTAGATCTTGCAGGCCAAAGCGAGTCTCTATTTAGTTTAAAGTCTAGACGAAGAAGAAGAATCCCTGTAGAATTTTGCGTCTACAACGTATCCCTGTAGACTTTGAAATCTAGCAAGTCCCCACAGACCTTGGTCTCTGTAGACTCCCAGAGTCTAGAGTCAGCCGCTGTAGACTGATATCTAGAGCATGTCTTTATGGGCTTAGGAGTCTTAAGCGACACCTTTTAAGTCTAGAGTGAACCCTAGTAGAGTTTAAAGATTAAAGCAAGTCCCTGTAGATATTATAGAGGGACTCTGTCTCTAGACTGATTTAAAAACCTTCAGAAATTGATTTACAAGCATATATTCAGCTTGGTCGTCGCTTATTGATATACCATTATATACATGGCCATGTTCTTGACAACATAAATTACCATAAACGGTTTAAGCATAATTTTATTTGTAATACTTCTTTTTAGCATTCTCTATTAAAGACCTAAGTGCATAATTCATAAAATAGTTCTCAACTTTTAAGCCCCAGGGTTATTTTAACCCAAGTACGTCAAGGAACATTTACGTATAGGCAAAGATAGTAATTTAAAAAGAGTGGTAATAATTTTCAGTATTTTGAACAGAAAGGTGTTATTTTGCAATAACTTAATATTCTTAGAAAACATTAAAAATATTGCTCAATTATATATTCGATATTTTCTATAAATATCAAGTTTTTAGCAAAATACTTTTTTATTTCATCAAAATGTAATAAAATTTTAGCTTACGTACACGTTTGATATTCATTTATTTTTCATTTGCTTTCTCCAATATCTATTAAAGACAATAAGCCTAATTTTAGTAACTCCAATTCTACGCAATATTTGTATTTTAAATATGTACCTATTATTTAACAAGCAATGACTACAACATGCATATATTAACAATCTGACTAACTACTAAATATTTTTATTAAGGACATTTAATGCTTCGATAATTTTCATGATTTTCTGATTTCATCGATATCAATATTATCGATATAAACCCATCGCTACAAAATACTACAGTTGGTATAAAGATTACTGTAATATTGATAAAATTTTGATACTATCGATATCTCTAAATAAATAGTCAAATATATAACATGTAAAATGTTTTGCTTAGCTATCTTTGTAAAATATACCTTCGCTTTTAGTAATACGTTTATTATAAATATTAGGTAACTAAAATACAGTCACACAATTTATTGTCATCATTACAAATTTAGCTCCACATTTATAACTACAACAAGCCTAATTACGAGATGCATAATCATTTATTAGCTATAGTAGATATTTTGAATATAGATCAAAATGTCATTTTGAAAATGCATTACATTTTATCAAACAATACACATCGCCAATCAATTTTGCATACCATTATCAAGTATTCATCAAGTAAGAATTAGTCTATAGCCACTTGAGTGGCTATGTGGATGAGATACACAGAATTGTGGTAACAATGTTCACATATATTTTTTTATATTACTGACATGGTAGACAAGCATACGGTACAACTGAAAGGGTTACTGTAACCTATGTACTTTTCAGCATCAGAGATGTTTTACTTTAAAGTTGAAACATGAATTTCAAAAATATAACAAAGTCTTAGGATTAGAGGATTCAATAAAATAGTAAAAATTCTTCACAACACCAAGAAACTTCCATGATGCTATTTCCTTACTAAGATAAATTGCCTTCAGTGATAAGGTAATACCCATAGAACCACCTATATTAACTTTTCCATGGCAGCCCTCTTAGTAGACATGCAAAAGCCTGCCATTCATTTCGCTGCAGTAGGAGGATGCGTCCAGAACTGTGTTACTCCATACATTTAAATTTGTGATTATGGTAGACAAAGTAAACGAACATTTGAACTACCGTTATTACTGAACGTTCAAAACACTGCAGACTTTATTGTTAAATATTTCGTAGTGGTGCAACATTTCTATGAGATTTTGTTTTATTTGATGTAGGTACTAATAATTATAATCACAATTTTTATTGTACCACAAACACACGTTCAATGGAACTGTAGTCCAAAAAGAAAATAAAGCAACAATTATAACATTTATCGATATCGATTAACAATAGTGAGGATGGTGTTTCAATGCCTAGGACATAGGTATAAAGTAAAAATTTTAATTCAATAAAATATCTCTACTGAGTAGAGATACTTTTTTAAATTAGATTGGTAAGAATAACGTCTACGATTCGTCTAATTTAATTCGAAAAACAATTCATGGATGCTTTTACAACATTGTGATAATATACTTCATGGACGGGTCCTTCTGCAGCGAAAATTATATAATTTGATCTAAATAGTGAGGTGGTTCAAGCAATACAATAAATTATAGAATAGGTAGGGTAGGGATGTTGTGATCTACCCGTGGTGTTTCTGCGCGGCCTGGCGTCTCAGATCGGGGCGGATGAGCGCAGTGATGACAGTACCGAGTGCCAGCAGCCCCGTGAGCGCGCCGTTGGCCCAACGGTCCCCCACCGTGCCCAGCATGTACTCGTACATCAGCGTTGTTACTATGCCGAACACCTGCCGATGCACACCAACGTGCCCATGTCAATTTTTTTTTACAATTATTTTATGGCCTGGTTACGAAGACCTTTTAGCCAAATCTTATTTTTATATCGTATTTCTTCAATCTTATCTCATAATTTAGTGCTGTCCAGTCCTTTGTCGATGTCAAGTCCAGTCATAGGTCCTGTGTCTTTGCCCCATTAACGTGGTAGAGCTTTTGGGGCTTTCAGTGGAGTTGAGTTTGCACGACAAGTTGTAAAATAGCCTTTCACTGCAAAATATCACTGTCTTTCACTATGGCACGATTACTCAACTTTTATGTCTAAGAAAATACCATTTTTACACAAAACACGGTTAATGCACTGTTTTGGAAAATAATATACAGGAAGCGGCCGCCATTTATCAAGATCTCGCGCAAATCCAGTGCCAATGTCACTTGAGGGCTACTAGGGACGCCCTAGGGACTAGATAGAATAGACGCAAGGTTAGGACGGGGCGCCGTTGTGACTGTTTGTTTATGAAAGCGACGCGCAAGTCCTACCTGACCGGCAGGTACCTGTTTTCTGAAAAGTTCACGCCCACGCCTCGTCCTATCTCTATGTTTTTTAATAGGACGCAGACGCGAAATTGTCGTGTACGCGCCTGTCTTTTCTGTGTTTTGCGTCGCGTCGATTCTATACGTTTTGTATGAAACAAACAACATCGTATGTCTGCACCCCGTCTGCATTCTGTTCTGTGTGTCTAGCAGCTTCGACAATGGACACACAGAAAAGACGTAAGACTCAGACCGCGTCGTTTTCATAAAACATTTTAGAATAGTACATAGAAATGTCCAAAACCAATATTGAGAAATCATCGCCAGAGAAACGACAACGGTAAGTAAATTAGTTATTTAGCGTCACGTCCGTGCCTCGTCTTTCCTATGTATTTTAAAAAATCAGCTCTGCTTCCGCGCTCCGACCTCATCTTACGTCTTTTCTGTGTGTCCAGTCCAGCGCCTTACTTAATACATTTCATACAAAGAGTGTCAGAGGGCGGCAATGATAGATTCTGACTGACCCATTGAAGCAGACATCAACTCCATTGACCCTATAGTGGGGAAATGGAATGAACAGTAAGTTTCTTTTATTACCCAGGTAAGTCATTTTTGACGGATGACAAATCACAGCTGACAGATAGTAGTTTTTTTTTTGTTCTTGTGGCGATACTTTTGCTCCGCCAATAACTCAGTGTGGATTTGGTAGGGCAGATAACCAATGACAGTGACCTGCCTGGCCAGCTCGGTAAAGTCAAAAATGAATTGTCGGATCCTTCGGGAAGGTTTTGGCCTACAATGGGCTTCAATTAGCTGAGAATAATCTATTGGAATAGAGGTTTGTGTAAGATGTCAAAAACAACAAGTTGCCTATTTAAATTTATATAGCTTAATTGGCTTACCTGAACACAAGCATTCAACAATCCTGATGTGGTACCCTCTGGTTCAGGATACGTAACCTCCGAAGCGAATTCAAAGCCCACCGGCAGGTAGCCCGTCATGAAGAATCTAGAAAAATAAATACGATAAAATACCTATCTAAAGAATTAACCAAGGTGAAGGTTTCATAGCTGATGACCAACGCAACATTTTGCAAAACTACTAAAATACTAAAACTACCAGCTAAAGTTTATATATTAGGTCTTTACATATGAAATTACCGTTTTGTGTGAAAATATTTACTCTTTTTTTTTCATGTATTTTTTATTTGTATAAATACCCATGCAATCAATACATCTTTGCCAACGCAGTGGCAGTTTATTGAGGCCCTTCTTAGAAATCAGCAGGACGGGAGGCAACAAATTCTTCAAAGGCTTTTAGTACTGCCTCTCGGGTATTAAATTTTTTTCCCGCCAAGAAGTTATCAAAATTCTGGAAATAGAAGTAGTCTGTAGAGCACGGGCTGGTAAGTAGGGCAGATGACGGAGAACTTCCAACCCCAGTACTTGCAACTTGGAGACCGTCTGCTGTGCAGTATGAGGTCGTGCAGGAGCAGCGGAGACGAGCGATTGACCAATGCTGGTTGGTTGGAGATGTTCCAGCTTCTCCATCATTGTGTTCAGTTCTTCACAGAACACATCGGCAGTAATGCTCACCCCGTTAGGTAAGAAGCTGTGATGAATCACACCGGCGCTAGACCACCAAACAATGACCATCACTTTTCTAGGGGTAAGTTTTCGTTTAGGGCATTGTTAAGTGCTGAACCAGGATCCAACCAACTTGCTGAGCGCTTGCGGTTATCAAACAGAATCCATTTTTCATCGCAGGTAACAATGCTGTTCAAAAATTCCTTTATTTGTGTGTCTGTTGAGCAGTGCAAGGCACGTCTCGGCGCGTACTTATGCTGGCGATCATTGAGTTCGTGGAGCACCCATTTGTCAAGCTTTTTTACCTTGCCAATTTGACGCAAATGGACCAATATTGTTTTGACGTTAACGTCGAAATCTGCTGCTAATTCAGCCGTATATTATGTATCATCAGTTTCTACAATCGCCTTTAATTCGTCATTGTCGACCAAAGTCTTCAGACGACCGCGAGGTTCATTTTTCAGGTCGAAATTTCCAGAACGGAAGCAAGCAAACCAGTATCAGGTGATACGTTGGTTTGTAGTGTTAGCTCCGTAAACGTCGTTGGTGTTGCGTGCCGCTTGTGCCGCGCTGCTGCCGCGACGGTACTCATATTCCATAATTACTCGAATTTTAACGTATCCGTGATGACGTAAAAGATTGAAATGCGATGAAAATGTAACAGTTATCAATAAGCAAATGACTACTTTCGGAAAAACAATTCCATATTTTTAAAATAAAATTAAAATGAAATTAGAATTCTTAGCCAAACAAAAAATATTTTGATTTGAAAAGGCCAGTACTGCAGAACGGCAATTTCATAGGTAGAGACCTATTATTAATATTTTTTTATAGGTACTTTATCCTGAAAATATTTTTCGATACGATTTTGATCAGTTAGTAGATCCCCCGGTAACCATACAATATTCCTACCATTGATGACTGTTCCAACTCGTCCACCAGATTTATTTAGATATCTTCTAAAGCAAGTACCTAACCTATTATTGAATTTCTCCCCTTTCCGGGTCAATCATTTATAAATATGTCACGCCTTAGTCCCTAAAGGAGTAGGCGGAGGCATATATCTAAATACGCCTGGATTTCACAGATTGTATTAAGTCCCACGATACTGTAATAATTCTCTTGACGTGTTGAAGCGGACAGAGGCAGGTCGTGAGTACCTGGTTGGAAACCAATACTAGGTGCACTTGCCGTCCCCCGTAAATCTAAATGGAGCGAAGCATTTCGTCGCTTTTAAGTTCTTTTGTTTATGTCTATTTTCCTTTCGGTGATTATTCCTCCGCGGTACGTACCTATATGCGATTTAAAATTTTTTTTTTTAAACCTATTCGCGCGAATATTGACAAGTGCGGACGCTTGCTGCATATTGTTTTCTAAAACTAGTGCATTTATCTTGTTTTATGTGTAGGTTTCTCGTAAAATCCACTGAAAGCCTCAGTACAGCCATAAGAACCACTACTATACTGAAGGCATGGACAAAGACCTAGGACTGAAGACTCGACATGACTAACATTAAATAATAAGAAAAAATAAACATTAAAGACAAGGCTGTATGAAATAAGTTTCCTTTGCCTGCCCAAGATGGGCGAAAGCGTAAATATAAATAAATATAGTTGGGACAATTTACACAACGCCATCTGAAACTAAGCAGAGCTTGTAATATGATAACCAGATAACTGATAAACATACTTATATATTTCTAAATACATACATATTATAGATAAATTATACCCAGATACAGAATAAACAATCGTGCTCATCACACAGTTTTATCCTGGGTGGGAATTCAACCCACGACCTCTTGCGTAGCAGTCGGATACACTCCCACCGCGCCACAGAGGCAGTCAATTACTCCAATTACCGGTCCACAGTGAACTCACCCAAGTAGAATGCTGCTCATGTAGACGACGCCGATGTACCCGCAGCTGAGCGTGAAGGTGAAGATGAGCATGCCGAGCACGGAGGCGGCGTACACCGTGAGCGTGGTCTCCTTGAAGCGGTGCGTCTTGTCCAGCAGCACGCCGCACGCCACCGACCCCGCCATGCCCGCCACCACGATCACCAGCCCGATGCGCCCCGCGTCCGCCTGCGCGCCCTGCCCAGTCAACCATCATAATAATAATAAAAAAAGTGAAGGCGTGGAAGGAGACGCTTGAGAACGGCGGTCTGAAACTTAATTGGCGAAGACCGATGTGATACGCGGATGGATCACGTAAGAAATACGCGGCAGCCTTCACGTCCGTGACATTGCAGATAAGCTGCAAGAGTGTCGCCTTCTCTGGTATCGTCACGTCTTGCGGCAACCGCGGGGCTACGTGGGGAACAAATGTCTAACCATGTCAGTCCTGCCGTGTCCCGGTAAGAGGGGAAGACCCAAGAAGTGCTGGTTTGACGTCGTAAGGGATGACATGCGTGCCAATGGTCTCACTACAGGGGATGCCGACAACCGCGCGAAGGGGAGGAGAAAATGTACTAAAGCGGACCCCGGGCGTCGTGAAACGCAACTGGGACAGACGTCGGATGATGATTAGCCTCGTAAAGTACTGGGCTGGATTAAAAATTCTTTCACCATTAGAAAGCTAAATTTTTCGTGAGTAACATAGGCTATACTGGATTTTCAAAAAGTTTAGGGTTCCGTAAGAAATCTGGAATAGGAAAACTTCACCACGCGGTCGAAGCTGCGGCATCAGTTAGTGTGATATAAATAGATCAGATTAAAACCTTATGAAAACAAGCTTCAATAAAATATTGTGGGACATTTATGTTTATTTTATCCATAATAATTTTAACGAACAAATTCGTGTTCGAATTAGAACCACAACAAACAATCCTTTCCATTAAAATATATAGTCAATTAAATAATTAACATGCATGTCATACAATTTTTCGTTACACAGCGCCATCTAGCTTAAAGTAAGCTAATAAAGCTTGTGGTATAGGATCTCTAAGGGCCGTATTACTATAAGAATTATATTATATTATCTGTGGTATTACAGAACGATTCTCAATACTCGAGAAACACTTAAGGTTGCTCTTATCAAGCGCACGAACTGATCGATGGGCGCGGCTCAAATTATGACGCAGTGTGAGAACGGAATAGCACCAGTAATGAACAGTAAAGAGATATGAGTGCGCGCGTGTGTCATTGATACACAAATTTGAAATTACGAGTACCTACCTATTGCACAATAATAAAATTCGGATCCACAAACTTTATTGAACAAAAACACTTGTACTGTTCCACTAATTTTGAAATAAGTGTACACACCAGTACAAGTGTTTATGTTCAAGATGTGTAGCAAGTTCCACCAAGTTCCACTAGCTTCTTCAACAGTCATTGTCAGGAAAAGCCTACACAGGTTTATACCACAAGAGAACTACTAGGCAAACAATCACTACATACCTACTATAAAACAAAGTGCTCTACCCCGTCTGTTTGTCTGTTCGCGAGAAACTCAAAAAACTGCACCTATTTTCATGCTGTTTTCAGCAATGGACAGTGGTTCTCGATGAAGGTTTTAGTATATAATTTGTTATATTTTTTGTGTACATTGGCTTGAATATAACAATATTAGATGACCCCCCGGCTTCGCCCGTGATATACTTTGTACTCCCGTCGCACCTATTTAATTCCGTCGCTTATAAATTTAACAGTAATGCATTAAAATTTGCCCAATTTGTCGACATTTTTGACTACTGCTCCGCTCTCCAGGAAAGTAGCAACTTGATATATAGCCTTTAGCCTTCCTCGATAAATGGGCTAACTAACACAAAAAGAATTTTGCAAATCCAACCAGTAGTTCCTGAGATTAGCGCGTTCAACCAACCAAACAAACTCTTCAGCTTTGTAATATTAGTATAGATTTGGTGGAGGTGTCCTATAAAAATAAGCCATCCTATAAAAATAGCTTTCAACGAAAACACTTAAAACCCTTTGATGTAAAAAAATATTGTAGGTATGTATTGTGAAATTGTGTATCTTATATAGGTTGCTATGTCTATTGTAGTTCCCACGGTGAAACCGCGGGGCGTTCACTAGTGCTAGCTCCTAAATCTATACTAATATTATGAAGCTGAAGAGTTTGTTTATTTGTTTGGTTGAACGCGCTAATCTCAGGAACTACTGGTCGGATTTGAAAAATTCTTTTTGTGTATTAGTTAGCCCATTTATCGAGGAAGGCTATAGGCTATATCATTACGCTACTACACTGGGAAGCAGAGCAGTAGCCGTAAATGTCGACAAATCGGGCAAATTTTTATTCATTGTAGAATTTATAAGCGACGGGATTAAATAGGTGCGACGGAAGGTCGAAATATTCCACGGGCGAAGCTGTTGGGGTCATCTAGTATATAATATAGCTAATAGTTCTAATAGAATATAAAAATAGCTAATACCTAGTTCGTTAACTACTAAATAGTACCTACCTATTTCAATGTACAATAATTGCCTCCCTCGATAAATGGACTATCCAAGTATCCAACACAAAAAGATTTTTTCAAATCCGACCTGTATCCTGAGTTCCTGAGATTAGCGCGTTTAACCGAACAAATAAACTCTTCAGCTTTATAATATTAGTATACCTAGATACAATAGTCTGTCTAACATTACCCATTTGTTACTTATTTTCATACAGTTCCGATTTCATAAATAGGTATGAGGGCTAGATTATAGAAGACTAGTTGACGCCCGCGTAGAGACGTTTTCCCGTTTCCGTTTCCCACAGGAACTTGTTCCCGGGATAAAAAGTACATACACACATACATATTGTCACGCCTTTATCCCCGAATTTCACCGTATGCATTTTTGTCCCACGTAACCGGTGGTGAGCCCATTGCCGTGTTGAAATGGACAGGCGCAGGCTGAGGCAACCGGCTGTTGAAATTTTTTTATGCTGCCCATTAGGCCTTCAACTTGGCTTAACGACTGCCATTTCATTGGCAACCGGGACCAACGGCTTAACGTGCCTTCCGAAGCACGGAACTGGTGGGTCTAAAGGGCCGAATAAATTTAATAAAATGTGCCTATATTAGGTGTTTAATTTGGAAGAAATTTAGAACCCGGATCAAAGGAGCCTATGTGTTATTCTGATGTATAACCTACATTGTTGTAAAGTTTAATTAAAATCCGTTCAGTAGTTTTTACGGGAAAGAGTAACAAAGATCCATACAAACTTTCACATTTATAATATTATTAAGATTTATTGCATTCTATCATCATTACATTAGTCCCAGTTGCATTCATACCTTTGCTTTCGCGTCGCGACGTAAGAGCACGCATCACAATAATATGGTTATTATTAATAATCAACTGAGACGAACCAACTGTCAGTCAAGCAAGTACTCTCCGGCCGCGTTGTCTTGTATCTATTTTACAATGATTCACTTCACACACCACCACCGCGTACTGCGTATTAGCGAATTACATGCCAATACGCAGTACGCGGTGCTACCGTCTCTGTCGCTCCCCATTCAACCGCCGTACAACCGCTGCTTTTCCCTCCCCTACCCCCGCGGCAAGCAACGAGTCAAGAGAGAAGCATGATGATACGTATTGAAAACGAACACGGCAAATTTCGTCAAAATGCTTTCAGAATTTTAATAATTATAGATTGATGTCTACATTTAGTTTAATCAAAATAAGTTATTTGACGTTTTGAATAAACAAACTATGTTATTATGAAAGTCTTTTTACAAGTTTCTTACTCATAATACTCTTTATTTACGTGCCAAGTTTTGTAAAAATTTTCTACAAAATGTAAAAATTGCGAGGCTCATAACTTTTTTAATTATTATTTTTATTGTAATTTTGATACCATACAGACATAGTTAGCAACATAAAGACTTAATTTGCATCTCATTTGGGGTGGTACATGAGATAAAGTAAAGAGTTATCGTTAAACGCAATTTGTATGGAACAATGAGTGAGTTGTTCACCCTTAAAACTAGTTTTCGCCTTAAATACCTACTACTCTCAAGTGTTTCTTAAGCACCTATTGAGTGACGTTCTGTAATACGGCCCTTAACAACTGATAAACAATACTTTTGCATTTTCGAATACCTAAATACATATTATACACTAACGTATTCCACAATTATTTGTTCCTACTCGAGAATTGAACCACAGAACAGTCGCATACACTAGGTACCACTTATGCCTTTAAGTCTTTGGGAGACCATACTGGATTCAAAAAAAGAAAGAAATAATTAGTAGGTATTCCACAGGCATGAATAATAATAAATACTGTTACGCCGGTGGACTAGTGAACAACTTCAAACGTCATTTACTGGGCCTTGGAAGCGGTTTCAGGCCGTTTCAGAGGAGGCTCTATCACATATCAAATTATCCAAATTTCACCCCAGTTGCCGTTGTTTTCAGGCGCCTGAAACATTTTTTCAGTCCGTTTCAGGCCACACCCTGTCACATGCCACCATAACCTGACCTTCAACCGCCGTCCAACCGCTGCTTTTCCCTCCCCTACCCCCGCGGCAAGCAACGAGTCAAGAGAGAAGCAAGATGATACGTATTGAAAACGAACACGGCAAATTTCGTCAAAATGCTTTCAGAATTTTAATAATTATAGATTGATGTCTACATTTAGTTTAATCAAAATAAGTTATTTGACGTTTTGAATAAACAAACTATGTTATTATGAAAGTCTTTTTACAAGTTTCTTACTCATAATACTCTTTATTTACGTGCCAAGTATTGTAAAAATTTTCTACAAAATGTAAAAATTGCGAGGCTCATAACTTTTTTAATTATTATTTTTATTGTAATTTTGATACCATACAGACATAGTTAGCAACATAAAGACTTAATTTGCATCTCATTTGGGGTGGTACATGAGATAAAGTAAAGAGTTATCGTTAAACGCAATTTGTATGGAACAATGAGTGAGTTGTTCACCCTTAAAACTAGTTTTCGCCTTAAATACCTACTACTCTCAAGTGTTTCTTAAGCACCTATTGAGTGACGTTCTGTAATACGGCCCTTAACAACTGATAAACAATACTTTTGCATTTTCGAATACCTAAATACATATTATACACTAACGTATTCCACAATTATTTGTTCCTACTCGAGAATTGAACCACAGAACAGTCGCATACACTAGGTACCACTTATGCCTTTAAGTCTTTGGGAGACCATACTGGATTCAAAAAAAGAAAGAAATAATTAGTAGGTATTCCACAGGCATGAATAATAATAAATACTGTTACGCCGGTGGACTAGTGAACAACTTCAAACGTCATTTACTGGGCCTTGGAAGCGGTTTCAGGCCGTTTCAGAGGAGGCTCTATCACATATCAAATTATCCAAATTTCACCCCAGTTGCCGTTGTTTTCAGGCGCCTGAAACATTTTTTCAGTCCGTTTCAGGCCACCTCCTGTCACATGCCACCATAACCTGAAAACCCTTTTATAGGCGTTTTCAGGACCCCTTATGGGCCTTTGAAGCCCACTTCAGTATACCTATAGCGTAAATTCATGAAGCAGTGACAAGGATAGCAGTATTAGAAAGAGCTCTCTCTTTCTACACACAGAACATTCCAGAGCTATTGGACAGGGATAGCGCTATAAAAAAGAGATAGCTACACTAAGAACATTCTAGAACTATGTGATAGAGATAGCACTAGAAGGGACACAAATAATTCGAGAACTTTCCGGCACATACCGAAGGAGCACTAGTATCGTGTGGAACATTTTAGAGAATGTACCCGATTGTAGGTACCGAACGAATTCGCCCGAATATTCCATAACATTAATAGGCCTATATAAAGGGCCGAGCTCGCGGCTACGGGCAGTCTCCTTTGAGGAAGCGATCAAAGCGAAGTGGACGAAGCTAAATAGTGCGATACTGTTACAGTGCGATTATCTAAGCGAAGAGTTTGTGTTTAGTGAGTTAAGTAGCGATTGTTAATTGTGGTGTTTTGTTTTTATTTAGAGTAATTAAAGTGTTTCTTTAAATTTGTCTTGTAAATTTGTGGTATCAGTGGCAAATTCCTATTAGTACCCACCCTAGGAACGTAACAATACTTAATTACAGTCAGCGTCAAAAGTAGATTTACACAGTCCTATATTACAGAATAGATTTATAAATGAAAATTTGTTCGTTTGTTCTTGTATATGTTAGGTACTTTTTTTTAGAACAGTGTATAGGTACTTTTTAATATACCTAATGCAGCCATGATTTAGATTTGTAGATAATGTTCTGCTATGCTCAGCAGCAAGTCAGCTGTCAGTTCCGCTGGTGTCCAGTAAGAAATATACATAATATTTAGTCTAGCGTTTTCTTCCAAAGGGTTAGGCAGAAGCCTTTCTTCTTCCTTTTCCATTAATCAGTACCCATAAACTAACATAATTGATTGATAGGATGAACTTATAACTTACCGGATAGTATCGCAAGATGACGTCATTGAGCAAGGTGGATATAGCATAAAATGTGCCAACGTTGAGTCCATAGGAGATGAGCAACAGCACATAATTGCGATTGGTGATCAGTTTCTTCAGGGACTGCAAAAATTGAGAATCCAGGCTGTCCCCCATGTGGGCCGCTGCGGATGGAGGATTCGGTGGCGCTGCTTTGAAAACTAAAAAAAATTACATTTGTTACTGTAGGATGAAAGATTATTCTGTGAGAGTCGAGATTGTTCATATGATTATCATGATGTGATGCGTGGGGAACGTATGCAAGTAGTAAGAGAGAGGTAAGGTGAATGTATGGTAGGTAAGTTAAAGTGAGAGGGAAGTATGTGGTTAAGTGGAAGGTAATTAAAAAACCAGTCAAGAGTCGGACTCGTGCAGGAAGGGTTCCGTACCATTATCTACATAATTTGAGCCTGTCCGTTACATCACGGCAATAGGCTCTGTTATGTGGGAAATATGGTCGTGTAGTATGCCTCTGTCCACCTCTTCTTGCCCCATAAATGCGTGAAGATAAACAAACGGACATTTAAAGTTTCTACCTGTTGTCGTTATTAACATATAACCAAAAAAAGACATTAAAGATCCCAAAGAAGCGACATAACACTCGAACCGAAAAAGAGTCAGGATACACACCCTGAACGAGCCTGCGTAGCGGACAAAATCTGTCGGGAGCCCTGGGACTATCCTTCCGAGGGCTCACCCGGGACGCCTGGTCATAGACAGATGGAAGCGAACGTTTGGTTTTGTCGGTAGGAGTTCGGCATAGCATGCATATCCACGCAAAAAATAAATATGCGATTAAAGATGGTTTTTAAAGAAGTTAATTTCTGATTCTCTTTAAATCATCCCACATTAGTATGGAGATCAAAGGGTAACGTTATCGCTAAATCTTCTAGATATTATTACGCAAAATCACGCCACACCACACGTCAATTGATTGCACAGGTGGTGGATGATTAGTCTATTAGAGATAGGCCGACATTTATTACATGATAAGTAGACTCTGAGATTATCCATGAAAGTAAAATTTTTTGCAGTCCAAGATACTTACAAAGAGAGAAGAAACATTTAGGTATCAATAATTGGTTTGTCTGAAATATTTAGAGTAACGTGTTTCTAGTAGAACACGAGTAACATTTTTGATTCCTTGTTGTGTTTTAATTTCTTTTGGTAAGAACAAACTACCTTTTAAATTATTCAGATACATACATATATATTGTCACGCCTTTATCCCCGAAGGGGCATACTATACGCCCACATTTCACCGTATGCATTTATGTCCCACGTAAGAGATGGTGAGTCCGTTGCCGTGTGGAAATGGAGAGGCGCAGGCTGTGGCTGTGGTGTGACTTAAAATATTGTAGTTAACTAACTATAAATAAGTAAATAAAAAATAATCGTGTGGACAACTCACACAACGCCATCTGATTCCAAACTAAGCAGAGCTTGTACTATATATAGTAATAGTTTTATTTCAAGACTCAATGTCTTCAGACAAAGACCAGAATAGTTAATATTACGTAATCAATTTTTAAACTCATCATTCACGCCTTGAGGGGCAGAGGCATTTGCGCCCACATTTCACAGTAGGCATTTTTGACGCAAGGTGGTCTATTGCGGTGTTGAAATGGATAGGCGTAGGTTGTGGCGAACTTTCGTTGAAACTCATCCTAAAGATGAGTTTGATATTAGGTAGTTGAAACATTTGAAGCGCTCGTGGCCCCGCGGTCTAACACGCGGGACCTACAGTTTAACGCGCCTTCCGAAGCACGGAAACGCTGCAAATGTAAATGCCACAAAGTGGTCACCCATCCAAGGACCAGCTACAGCGAGAATTGCTTAACGCAGTGATCGTTTACAAAACACGGAGATAGTGGGGCCACGTATAATTATATTAATACCTAAGTACTTATATAGGTCGGTATGTGTGTCAAAACTCTCTAAAGCGCTTCTAAAACTAACCCTACCTGCAAGACAGGAAATAGGCGTAACAGAGAGTTATCGATGGTATTGGAAGGTCAACTCATTAAAAGTTATCCTCCAAGTGCTCCACGGACTAAATTGGATAGTTTGGCAGAAGCGATGACCCAGGTATGGTAATGGATAATGGAAGATGGACCAGTATGGTAATTCTGATACAAAGTTAATAATTACCTTATCTATACTAATATATTAAGCTGAATAGTTTGTTTGTTTGGTTGAACGCGCTAATCTCAGGAACTACTGGTCGGATTAGAAAAAAATCTTTTTGTGTTTGATAGCCCATTTATCGAGTAAGGCTATAGTTATATATATCATAACGCTACTACCCTGGATAGCGGAGCAGTAATCATAAATGTCGACAAATCGGTGAAATTCTTCAGCATTTTTGTAGAATTTATAAGCGACGGGATTAAATAGGTGCGACGCACGGGAGTTCGAAGTATGTCACGGGCGAAGCCGTGGGGGTCACCTAGTAATAACATACATTTAAAATGACATTTACATTTTCCATGATGGTTCTCTATCTAGAGAGTTTTACCTGTAACCTGCGCTTTACTATTGTTGGAGATTGTGGGACATTTATTTACAATTTTTTTATTTTTACAGTGTTATCTAGTCCAAAGTAAGCTAATACAAGCTTGTGTTATGCGATCTAGACAACTGATAAACATACTTATAGATTTCGAAAATAGGAAACACCTAAACTCCGGAATACCTAAACATTTGTGGACCCACACAATCATTTGTTCTGACCCGGGCCATCGAGGCATTCGAGATGATTCTTTGGTTATATTTTAGAAGCAATTGCTCTGTCGTCCCTTTCAAAGCCTCGTCCGTCAGCTCTAAAGTGGCATCAGGTAGGACGCGAGTTTGTTTGGTTTGATCTTCAAGCTTGTTGGGACTCACTTTTTTACTAGTTTTATTACAATAATTGTTAAATCCGATTTTAAATTTTTAATAAATATCCATCACGCCTTCGGGGAGAAGGGGTGGCAGAGGCATATGTTATGCCCACTTTTCACCGTGCGGATTCCTGTCCCACATAATAGGTGGGGAGCCCATTGCCGTGTTGAAATAGACAGACGCAGGTTGTGGCGACCTGCTGTTGATTTTTTTCAAGCCGCCCATTAGGCCTTCAAACAGGCTTAACGACTGCCATTTTACTGGCGACCGGGCCCAACGGCTTAAGGGCCTTCCGAAGCACGGAAATGCTCGCAAATGTGAATGCCACAAAGTGGTCACCCATCCGAGGACCAGCCATAGTGAAAGTTGCGTAAATCTGTGATCGTTTACAGAACACTGAGACCGCGGGGCTACGAGCGCAATATTTGATTTGAAGTTTATTTAATACTAGCTGACCGCCACAGCTTCGCCAGCGACATATTTTGAACCCCCGTCGTATCCAATTAATCCCGTCGCTTTTACTTTTACAGAAATGTATGAAAATTTGCCCGAATTGTTGACATTTATGATTATTGCTCCGCTCTCCCGGGTAGTAGCGTGATGATACATAGCCTATAGCCTTCCTCGATAAATGGAGTATCCAACTCAAAAAGATTTTTTCAATTCGGACCAGTAGTTCCTGAGATTAACGCGTTCAAACAAACAACAACAAACAAACTCTAGCTTTATATATTAGTAAAGAGTATAGATGCCCAAACTTCAAACATGAAATCAATCAAACAAGTTGTGGTATACCACAAGTTAGACCATCTAACTAAGTTCATCTATTAGTTAGATGACCATCTACATAACTAATACTTAGTTGGGGTTAGCCTAGGGTCCCTTTTTATATAGCCGGTAGGAGCAGATAACTTTAGAAATTTGATTTTCGGCATTGTTAGGGGTGAATGCCCTCGGGGCTCAGAGGGCATTCCAACCTTTAAGTTACAAAGTCAAGGTTCCCATGCTCATTTTGTAATGAGTTATATAAACAAACAAGGCATGAATCATATTATTAAATGACTATCTTCTTATCTAAAAGCACGTCTACGTCTAGTGATGCCCAAGGCCGAGGGTAAAGTCTTAAACCATTATCAATTTATCAATCAGGTCATTGCCACTTGGGTCAAAATTGGCAATAAGCTCACCTGATTCTAGGCTATGTTTTAGCCCTAGCGTTTAGCGATTCAGCAAGTACTAGCGATTATACATTTTAGTTAGTTTTTGGTATTTATAATTATTTTTATTAGTTTACTTAAATAGCTAGCACTTTTTCCCCCTTGAATGGTCAGTGCATTATAGTTTTCAGGTCTTTTTCGCGTAATATTATATTTAATGAAGCGCTCGTGGCCCCGCGGTCTCAGTGTTCTGTAAACGATCACTGAGTTACGCAACTTTCACTATGGCTGGTCCTCGGATGGGTGACCACTTTGTGGTATTTACATTTGCGAGCGTTTCCGTGCTTCGGAAGGCACGTTAAGCCGTTGGTCCCGGTTGCCAGTAAAATGGCAGTCGTTAAGCCTGGTTGAAGGCCTTATGGGCGGCTTGAAAATTTCAACAGCAGGTAGCCACAACCTGCGTCTGTCTATTTCAACACGGCAATGGGCTCACCACGTATTACGTGGGACAGGAATCCACACGGTGAAAAGTGGGCATATAATATGCCTCTGCCACCCCTTCGGGGATAAGGCGTGATGGATACTTATTTTATTTATTTATATTATATTTTAACTTTTGCTTACCTCTTGAGGTTTTGGCTATAAAAACGATTCCTAGTTGCATTCAATATTGTTAATGACTTCTCTCGGTATTCCCGTCTATCTGTCTTTGATGCCGACTATTGGATTAGCATTAGAAGCACTTTATTCATTGTTTTTTGATAGCCCTTGTCACTGAGACACTTGGACAACGAGTTCGTTCTCTGAAGAAAAAGTCAACTACAGATCGCTTTTTTAGGCGGTTGGACATATGCCTTTTATGGGCTAATAAAGAAACTTATGATAAAATTTTGCCCAATGAGTACTTGCCTTTAGTGGCGTGAGGTGGCATGTTGTTTGTAATTAGCCGGATTTCATTATGACTTTATGCAGTACTCTTATCGTTTTGAGAATACCTACACTTTTGAAAATGCTTCATCTTCGCATTCATTCTACTTAGGTACATAAAGAAACATGACTTACACAGCAATATGAAGACGAACAAGACACTCGTAAAGCCGGCAACGAGGTAGAACATCAGCTTGAAGTCATTGCCGATCTGTTCAATGGTCCCTGTAGAACGGACCAGGATTGGGGGCAAGACGAAACCAATCGCCACACCCAGCTGGAAAAGATATAATGTGTATCATTAGTCTACAAGATATGTTAGTCATCAATATGAAAAATAAAACAGAACTATAAACTAAGATAAATTTATTGAATATAAATAAATATAAATATAAATATTGTTGGGACAATTCACACAACGCCATCTGATTCCACACTAAGCAGAGCTTGTATTATGAAAACCAGATAACTGATAAACATACTTATATATTTCTAAATACATCATATTATATATAAAAACACCCAGACACAGTATAAACCATCGCGCTCATCACACAAAGTTTTATCCTGGGTGGAAATCGAACCCACGACCTCTTGCGTAGCAGTCGGATGCACTCCCACCGCGCCACAGAGGCAGTCAATAAGTAGGTATATGGAGATACACAGGTCAGTTCTACTCTTATAGATAGTAATTTACGTTACAAGAAGTTATTTAACCTCTTTCGCGGCCTTGCACAATACTAGGTATTGTGCAAGGCCGCGAATGACTTATTCTATTGTGAGGTAGGCCTCACAATAGAATACGTCATGTCCATCAAACTTATAATACATATCATTCATCAAACGGTTTGGAATAAGATTAAAAACCATGTAAAAATTAAAATTATGTTATTTGAAGACTTTATCGGCAAATTTCATCAGCAGGTAGCTACAGCCTGCGCCTGTCATTTTAACACGGCAATGAGCGCACCACCTGTTACTTGTGACAAAATACCGACCCCTTCGGAATAAAGGCGTGACCAACGTCTATGGATGGATAACGTTATCCATCTTTGGCAATGGAAAAATAGGTACCTAAGTGGGTAAGGTAAGTAAAATATAGGTAATACGGTAATACGGTTAGGCAGGTATTCAATAACCCGTTTAATTCAACTTTATACCCAGAGGACAGATATAATAAGCTTCTTCTGATCGCGAACGTGAACGTTCTTAAATTCAAGGCACGAGTGGCAACTGCTTTGTAATATTTTGATAGAAATCGTCAAAGAAAGATTGGGTCGACGCTACGAATATAAATTTTATGACAAATAAAAACATTTCCTTGGCATTATAACAAGTACCTAGGTACCTACGGTACAAGCGATAAAATATATTCATTTCAATATCAATGTCGTGTTTATTTTACACCACATTTTAGTTTTAGGTACTAGTTGCATAATATAAATTGTATAGTTCCATCCGGGCGAAATCTTTCTAAACTAAGTAACTATCTTTCCGCTGTTTCCCTGGCGGGGTGGTCTGAGAGGACAGATCGCTTGGCTTCACGATTCATGCATAATTCATTCGCTTCCTGCAGATACATTAATCGTTTCATACATATGCACATCTGGGTATCTGAGTACTTACTTCTGACCTCTCCGTTTTTGATTTGAGCAATCTTCCTCTTGGTATTCGTATTCAAGTCTATCCTGATTCCTGCGCTCTACTTTCTCATTATAAATAGTCTTCATCAATCGTTACTCACTCATTCGTTCGACGTGACCAAACCAACTAAGCACTATTGTATCTGCAATATCTTATGACAACTCATTTCATATTAGTTTATTACCTATCAAAATGTCGTTCGATTACCTACACACCGACCGACATCTTGTCAGGTAACACATTTATATAGAAATATTGGGAGTGGCCTAGTCCAGTAGTAGACTAATCCCATTAATTGAGGTGGCTCGAGTCCTGAGGATCTTTGTGAAACCTGCTTTTTTATACATAAGGCGGCAAATTTTTTTTTTTTTTTATATAAATCTATGGTTAAAGAATATAGGTTGTATGCATGGTTGAAAGTATTCAACGTACCCTATGGATGTGTGCAACACGTATTATATTATAAGTACACGGGTCCGTATTCCAGAACGCTTCTCAATACTCAATCAACGCTTAAGGCTCGATTTTGCCTTTTAAAATCTACTCTCAAGCGTCGATTTAGTAATGAGAAATGTTCTGGAATACGGACCTAAAAGTGATTCACTCGCGCTAGGGGCCTTAGAATATTTTTACAGGGTTAAGCCCTGTAAAAATATTCTAAGGCCCCTTATGGAAAACCCCATACTGTTCACCTATGACAAAATCGAGACACAAATGTCTTGTAAGTCAAACGTGTTATACCTTATAACGTATTATTTATATATATAAAATTGAATCCCTATTTCCCTTGGTCACGCCATCACGCGTAAACGGTTGGACCGATTTGAGAAATTATTTTTTTATTGGATAGCCCATTTATTGTGGAAGGTTCTAAACTATATATCATCACGCCACTACACAGGAGAGCGGAGCAGTAATCATAAATGACAACAAATCGGGGAAATGGGTGCCACGGGGTTGGAAGTATGTCAAGGACGAAGCCGGGCAGATCAGTTAGTACCATATATAAATAGGTTGAACACCGTTGTCAACAGTGCTACGTTAGACAATAAAGCAATTGCTCATTATGAAAATGTTGCTTGTTAAACACAATTTCGTTAAGAAAATTAATAATTAGTAGTCACGCTGACAGCTTCGCCTTATTATTATGAGTGTTCTATCGTTTTCTTTATAATTCTTTCCAGGGTAACTGTATACGCTATTACAATTTACAACACGCTTCCCTGTGACCTGAGAAATTTAACTTTAAATAAATTTAAGAAGTATATTAAAAGAAAGCTGTGTGAAAAAGGTTATTACGCTGTTAAAGACTATTTGCAGGACAGGGACGCCTGGAAATGATCTGCTGGTAAAGTGAAATAATATTAAATTGTAAATAGGCCATCAAATAAAACCTTCCTAAGTTTCTTGCCGGTTATTCTCAGGTGGGCCGCGTTCCGAACCGGTGGTCACTTTAAATTATTAAAAATAGTGTATGACATTTTGTAAGCCCCGTTAAAATGGTCTATGCAAAGTAAAGATTTTTCTGTCTTTTTTTTTAAAAAGGTCTGTGTTCTGTGGGATTGTTTGACATGATACCCACGCCTTCTTTCTATAATCGCACCGCTCGCCATAGACAGGGTGTTCCTTACGCTTTGCATCGGCAGCGCTCGCATACGGTAAGGTCCGATGCTTTCTTCCACGTACACTTGGATTGTGGAATGAACTCCCTGCCAGCTTTATCTCCTATGTCTACAATATAGGTTTAATCAAAAGGGGTCTTAGAAGGTTTTTACAGGGTAGGCAGCGCAAGTGTAACACCTCTGGTGTCGCAAACGCCCAAAGACTACGGTGACCACTTTTTGTATGTATGCTTCTCTTCCACGGCAGTGTTATAAAACAAAGTGTTTTCGGTGGCACAGTGTTAACGAATGGCATCGCTAATGCTTAGGGGTCAAATTCTGGAACGGAACAACAAATGTTCTTATGATCTACAAATGTTTGTAGATCGGCGTTGTGTAAAAATGTCCCTAAATATCTAATATTTATTTTTTATTGGTAGATACATCAAACTAACCTTCACAAAGCCTAAGTACTATTACTTATTCTGTAACCGAGCGAGTACCTACAATCTAACTGATGTAGGTACAATATTTCTTTTCAAAGTGCCGTTAAAATATATTACTTCATGCCACGGACCAAAAAAATACGGACGTGACCTCGACTTATTATGTGTGAAAAATAAAATTGGCTATTTATATATTAATGTAAATGGTAACGGAAGTGTTTCGACTGTTTTTGGGTTTGTGTAAAGCTAGGTCCACTGCAACGTGTTTTTGTATTATAGCTAACACGATAACATCTTTACTGACATGATAGGGGCGAGTTCTGACAGTTTTGTTAGGAAAAATACTCTACATATTTGCCGCGACGAATGGATAGCATGTTAGGTTAACATGTTATGTTAGAAAATTATGACACTCAGACACTCTTCTTGACTATTGGGAAACGTTCTGGAATACGGCCCTTAGACACAGATTCGCATAGTAAGCATAAGTAACAGATATGGCGAACGCAGTCGCCATATTTGTTTGCCACGCCTCTCTAACATGATAGCTAAAACGAAAACACACGATCCTGGCTTAACAAGAACGAAACATGGTCTAGCACCATGTTTTGTTCATGTTAAACAAGGGTCCTTATGTAGCCCGGGTGTAGCAAATTCAACGTCATAACCGTGTAACATTACGTCTAGACGTTTCTTATATCCATGGTCTAACTCACTGACTTTTTAAACTCATAGGTCCGTATTCCAGAACGTTTCTCAATACTCAATCGTCGCTTGAGTGTAGATTTTATAAGGCGAAATCTAGCCTTAAGTGTTGATTGAGTATTGATAAACGTTCTGGAATACGGATCAAGACTATTATATATCTGAGGCTATGTAATCCATTCCATTAGGTCGCTGAGCAGTTTCAGCACCAAAGTACCCGTTTCCGTGGGAATACGGGAGTAGAATATAGCTTCTCCGGCAGGCAGGTAACTACTCCTTATAACATAAACTACTTATCTACTCATAAAATAGATCCAATCCTTATATTTCTATAATTAGTTTATATAATCTAAGAACCAACCGTTTTAGAGATTAGTGCAACAAACAGACAGTCAGACAGGGACAATATTTTATTAAATTGTTTTTTTTTCTCTATATAAGTACTGTAAGTATATACTTTCATATATATTTAGTGTAAAGCTGTTATTTGGAATTACTAACACATACCTACCTACTTTACTAGTTGATACCCGAGTCTCCACCCGCGTAATGAAGCTGTCCCGTTCCCGTTTCCCACAGGAACTTTTTCCCAGGACAAAAGTAACCTATGCCTTCTTTGGGGCTCTCTTAAACCAAATTTTATTTTAATCGGATCAGTAGTTTTTTTAATTACCACTGAGGTGGCCGACAAGCATACGGCTCACGTGATGGTGGTGCAGTTTTGGCGTGAAAGCGCTACAGACAGACAGATAGAGTTACTTTTAATATTTATAACATTAATAAGGATCAGGATCTGCGGTAGAGGCTTCGGGGCATTATTTCATGACATAAAATTGACAAAGTCATTAATCACTGTGGACAAAAGCCTAATATTTGTGATTTAGATGGCTGTATTTTATCAAGCAGAATACAAAATATTTTGCATTTGCTTTGCCCGCCAATGTTTGCTCGTAAATCAATTGAATATTACGTAGTGTTTAGCTTTATTTTAGATACAAAAATTAACTTTAATCTTAAGAAATCAATAGCCCTTTCGGCCAATCGTCATAATATTTAAACTTGAACAAAATATGAGTAGGTACCTACTAAAAGAGTTGAATTCATCCTACTAATATTATAAACGCGAAAGTTTATAAGCATGGATGTTTGTTACTCTTTCACGCAAAATCTACGTAATGGATTTTCATGAAACTTTACAATAATATAGCTTACACATCAGAATGCCACTTTTTATCCCGGTAATAAATTTCTGTGGGAAACGGGAAAACTTCAGTACGCGTGCGGAGCTGCGAGCGTCAACTACGCAATATAGGTAAAAGAAATTTTCAAGAGTGAGATTTTTAAGCCCAGTACTTCTTCCAGTACACACTTGTACCACTTTTAGGTCCATATTAGCAAAACCCAAAACTCTAATTCCAAAATGGGCAAAAAATTAAATTCCAATAACAAAAACGCTGCATGACATGCATGTGCACTATTAAAAAATATTTAATGCCAAGACGACCCGAGTGTTGCAGGCTGCATTATGGACGCCGCCGCTATTCAACGCAATCCACCAGTGGTATTTTTAAATCTTCGCGGTGTATAATACTCGGGACTTCCCGTAAAAGTGTAAGTAAGTAAATATATTTACTGGCTCGTTGGCAAAAGTGGTAGTGTATGCGACTGGGGCGCTGAGGTCCCGGGTTCAAAACCCGAGTCGGAATAAATATTTGTGTGATTCACAAACGTTTATTTCGGAGTTCGGATGTTTCATATGTATTTAAAAATATATAAGTATGTTTATCAAAATCAAAATCAAAAATCTTTATTCATGTAGGTTACAAAGTAATACTTATGAACGTTAAGATTACTGCTTCTACATTTACATGTACTGCCAGATTCGCAAAGCCATAGGTAGAGCCAGAGGAAGAACCTGGCAATAAAACTCATGGCCAATCTTTTCTAAACGCCATTACATTAGTTTGATTTACATGATCTTTGACCAATTATACAGTAATGATTTATACAAAAAAAAAATGTTGTGTTAATTAAAATTACACTTACATAGTTAGTTCCTTTGAATTTATGTGAGAACAGTCGACTAAACTTAGTTTGCCTTAAATTTAAATAATATTATTTGTAACAATTGCTATTGTTATTGCAACAGCTATGAGCTGATCAGTCCCAACAGATGGCTCCCGTTCACGGGTATGACGCATATATCAGCCATCGCCTTACTCAACCGTATTGTAGGGAACAAGGCGACCCTATAAATACGCCACCACTGCCAGGACACTTAGGCGAGCATGACATACCCAAAAACTACACAGCAACTATCATGTCAATTTCAAAATAATAAATAAGTCTACATAGAGCTCACACAATAACAAAGTCAAATTACATATAATTATGTATATTATTTATTACCGGGACTAAAATAAGTTGTCTAGATCCCATAGCACAAGCTTAATGATTAGTTTCGGCTAGGGGCGCTGTAAAAAGTGTCCCCAATATTTATTTATTTGTTTATTAGTTCTCGTGAAGTTCCGAGTATCTAGTATAAAAAGTAAACATACAAAGCAAGTCCGTATTTAGTGATATTGCGGTGGAGCTGCAATAGAATCGCATCGTACTCGCAGCCGACTAGCAATCAATAGACGGTAGTTCAATACCAATATGATTCGAACCCACACTATTACCATATTCATTATAAGCTATGAAACTGAATACATTACAGAAAATAGATGTAATCACACTGAGGAAATACACTTGCTGGGAATGCAAGTTTATGCGAATTCAACTCAATGGTCCTAAAAATTCTTATTTTATTACTAGATAATACATTTATTATTGTAATAGTTGAGATGACAATGCAAACTTTTACAATGACTGTTAGATGGTTTATGTAATTGTAAATATGACATGCCATGTAGTTAGATGTGTAATAACATGTAAAACAAGTTTGTTTCACATGTTATTTCTAACACGTGTTTGAGGCACTCGCAGTCCTCTAGCTCAGTGCTGTAAACGATCACTGCGTTTAAAACATCTTATGATCTTGAGAGTTAGGCTGCGGATGAATCTAGGGTAATTTTACGCACAGAGGTGAAGGAAAGTAGTTCTTGTAAGAACATAAGCATTTATTGTACTAGTACAAAGCAAAGAAGGGAATTTGAATTTAGAAATTAAATAAGATGATAGTAGATGAGGGGTGGGTTCGGTAGGCGAGATATATTGAGACGTGTCCCATGATAAATTGGGCCAAGTCAACTTGTCGAGCATCTGCAGCAGAGAAGAAACTGCCATGTTAGGAACTGGCAACTTCCTAAGTACAATACAATACTTTATAAGGCTTACAACTTGGCTTATCGACTGTCATGTTACTGGCACCCGGAATCAATGGCATAACGTGTCCTTCAAAGCACCGAAACGCTCGCAAATGTATATGCCACAAAGTGGTCACCTATCCGACGACTAGACATAGCGAAAGCACTTAGTTAACGGAGCCACGAGCGCTTGTACATGTATGATTAAAACCTTGACTAGTCCTAGAATCGCGTACCATATGTATTATCCATGTTTTGCGAAGGTTTTAAATTTTGTTTATATCATTTTTTACATAAAAACGGTGTATTTATAAGCAAGCTTCGCGGTGGGGAATAAAATAGAACTTTTTGTCCGAGAAGCTATTTGCGAATAATCCGAGACAACACACAAAATGTTACCGTATAGCATTTCTCTTATTATTACGATTTATATGGTTGTAGATATAGACTAACGGACAGTAATATACCAGACATAGTAACAATGTCATCCGAATTAGTATAAAATTGGAATAATTTTCCACTTACAAGCAGACAAGGATACATAAGCGTGTTCCGTGCATACAATCACAGTGATGTTACAGTCAATTTGATTCATCTCATTGATATGTAAACGTGTCTGGGGGGGCCAGCGCGCAGATTGGATGATCGTTTCCGAGAGCAATATAATCTAGTCATGCAAGGTACACTACCGTATGAATAAAATTAGTGTAAAATACAGATATTAACGCGATCTTGCTTATTTACCTTAAACAGCTTGATGTTTCGACTGGGATGCACCTGCTTGCGACCACGGCTGGGTTGCAGTCGAAACGTCAGTTTAAAACGTGCAACGCGTAAGTTTAAAAGTTAGTACCGTGTGTATACATTCAACTCTTCATACAAACTCTTACCCTACACTCGAAGGCAATTATCTAAACTAACTAAAAGAAACTAACTATCTTCACGCTGTATCCCTGACGGGGTAGTCAGAGAGGAGAGATCGCCAGGCTTCGCGATCCATGCATTACTTCTTTCGCTTCCTGCAGATTCATAAATCGCTTCATACATGCACTGGGTATCCGAATACCTTTGACATTTCCGTTTTTGAGCAATCTGCTCACGTGAAGAAGGCAATTATCTCTGATAATATCAAACTACACAATGTCAATCTCTTGGAATACTTCGATTATACTCATTTGAAGATAACAGTTTTGGCACGCGCGCAGTTTGACATATCTACCTATATACTAATATATAAAGCTGAAGAGCTTGTTTGTTTGGTTAACGCGCTAATCTTCTGGTCGGATTTGAAATATTCTTTTTGTGTTGGTTACTTAATTTATCGAGCAAGACTATAGGTTATATATCATCACGGCACTACCCTAAGGAGCGGAGTAATAATCATAAATGTCGACAAATCGAGCAAATTTTCACACAATATTGTATCGTTTATAAATTCTTATAAGCGACTAGCTGACCCGCGCAAACTTCGTTAGCGCCACCAATTTTTTTTTTATAAGTTTTTATAAACCATCTACTAAATAGTCCTACCAAAGTCTAAACATTTGGTTTGGATAGGTGAGCCCATTCTTGAGTTATATAATAACAACGAAAAGTGGCATTGTTTTTTATATATATTGATAGGATTAAATAAGTGCGACGGGAGTGCGAAGTATGTAATGGGCGAAGCTGAGGGTGTCATCTAGTGAAAACTTATAATGTGACCTACGTATAGCATCACACTATAAGTTTTGCGTCACATAAAAAAACAACTGTTATAACCAAAATATTGATTATTGCTTTTTAAAATAGTCTCCTTTACATTTTAATCATTTTTTCATGCGATCGAATCATTTTTTAAAACAGGAGGACCACAGATCTGAAGGCATCTTTTCTACGTGCTGATTGAACGCTATCACTGCCTCTTCGGAGTTGGTAAAACCTCTTATCAAACTTTGATTTTGGGGAAAATACAGAAATCTCATGGTGCTAGGTCGGGGCCATGCGCAGGATAGGTGACGAGTTGTACTTTTTCGGAAGCTATAAATGACTTTGTTTTGTTGGCCGTGTGTAAATAAGCGTTGTCATGATGTAGGAGAACGCGGCTTTTTGGTCGTATTTCGCGAACGCGACTTTCGCTGAATCTGGCTCATACCAATCCCCAATAGTCCTCGAATTGTCTCATTGGTAATCCTCGGGTTTTCTTCAATTAGCCGCTTAACTGTAGTCACATTATTTTTGTTAACGGCAGTTGAAAGCCGCCCTTCAAGAAATTCGTCATGTAAAGAAATTCGACCCCTCTCAAATTCAGAAAACCATCGCCTCACGGTGCTCAAATAAGGTGCTTCTCTCCGAAAAGCATTATAAGGACGAGCGGCACAGTCTTGCGGAGAGAGGGAACTATTAAAATCATGAAAAAATCATCGCTCTAAAATCTTTTCGTCTTAATTCCATTTTCGTTGCGTACGTAGAACTTCGATGTGTGATAAAAATCAATTGACAAATGATTTCCCGCCAATCGGTTTTTTTTTTCTTATTACTTAGAAGGTTGCAACGTTTCGAAAAATATAACAATAGAAATTCAAATAGTTCCGATTAGCTAGAAGTGCAAAACTTTTAGTGTGCCGCATGTATAATAACAAGGATGTCTTAGTTACATTACTACAGTTTATGAAGCGTATAAGAATGCGGAAGACTTTGTTTTATAATATGTAGTGATGACAGTGATTATGATTAGTTCATGAAATTTCCTATCTCCAAGTCACGACCTTGTCACGCTTTCAAGAAAAATGAGATCAAACACCTTAACTAATAGAGGTTTTCCTGACCTAGAAAATATTCACTGCATAATTTAAATAACTGATTACAATGAACTTCTTAGTGCACGCCAATCTATACTAATATTATAAAGCTGAAGAGTTGGTTTGCTTGTTTGGTTGGACGCGCTAATCTCAGGAACTACAAGTCGGAATTGAAAATAATCTTTTTGTGTTAGATTGCCCATTTATCGAGGAAGGCTATAGGCTATATATCATCTCGCTACTACCTTGGAGAGCGGAGCAGTAGTCATAAATGTCGACAAATCGGACAATTTTTTATGCATTATTGTAGAATTTAGCGTCGGTATTAAATAGGTGCGACGGGAGTTCGAAATATGTCACGGGCGAAGACCACCGTCCACAAAAACAACATAATCATATGGGCGGAGAGTTTTGTATTTGAACCTTTTTACAGCTGTAACGAACTTTTGAAAAATCTAAATTTATCGGCTAGTACTTTTTGCAATGTACAGTGCATCGAGCATTGCATAATCAAGAACTAACTAACTTACTAACTACCCTTCGCACCCACGATACACCACATGTCTATTAATAATCTCCTCAAATCCTGCTAGTTACGAGTACATCATTCACCAATCTACTACGCAGATTGTTGAGACCACGCATTACGATATTATATGTATAAAGACAGGGCAAGGAATGTAACTCGCTTCCTCACTCGCTCAATTATTAACAAAAAATAGCGACAAAAGTAATTACAATATTGCGTGTGAAATTTACGTCAGATGGTAGGCGAAAATCGCATTCGTGGTCTGTCAGTTATCTGACATTTGTCTGTAGTAATTAAGTGTAATTGTATGAGTAAACGGTGACGCCCCCAGATATAAATATTTTATTAAAGTGAAAAAAAAAAGTAATAAATGATAACTTGGTTCGAAACGGGATTGAACCCGTGACCTCTGAGCCACTGAACTACCCGAACCGTACCGAAACAAATAGAAATTCTTCACTATATTTTAGTAGCCATTTTAAGAGTATGACCAGACATGCTTATTTATATGAAATAGACAGATTAAGGCGACTCTAGACCCAAGGGACATTAATTCCTTGCTCTGTGATATAAAATTACATACGAAATTACTTGCAAAGCTAAATTATTATATTTCTGCCTATTTAGCCAAAGAGAGTAAACCCTCAGCCCTCTGTCGGTAAGCCAGCCCACCAAGGGTGAACGTTAAACTGAATCGTAAAACCGAACATTTGGTCCACTTTCCTGTTATCGGCGTCACCGTTGCAAATATTTCTTTTAGAGTTGGCCCACATCTGACTGACACTAACTTGCTAATTCTTATCACTACATATTATAAAACAAAGTCGTTTTTCGCTGTCTATCCCTATGTAACGATACAATGTTGAGGGCGTCGGAAAAAATGAGCCGTCTGGGAGCTTTTAACGAAAACGCTGCCTAAACCCTTACCCTTTGAGATAAAACAAAATATAGTATTGTGGAATTGTGTATCTAATATAGGTCTACAAAAAAGTCAGCGACGGTATATGTCTATCTCTTAAGGATAACATACTATATCATCGCGCATTGTGAAAGGGGGCTAGACGGAAAAAATTCTTACGAAAAGTTGTTACGACACTTTTTGCTACAGCTGTAAGCTGAGCGGGCGGCGTCTGTCCCTATGCATGCTTAGATCTTTAAAACTATGCAATGAATTACGATGTAGTTTTTTTTAATAGTTAGAGTGATTCATAAGGAAGGTTTTTATCTATAATTTGTTAAGTTTTTGTATACATTGTCTAAATTATAACGATATTTGTGGGGGGTGTCGGAAAAATATAAACCGTCTGGGAGCTTTCAACGAAAACGCTGCCTAAACCCTTTGAGATGTAACAAAATAATGTATGGTGGAATTGTGTATCTAATATAGGTCTACAAAAAACTCCGCGACGGTATATGTCTATCTCTTAAGGATAACATACTATAACCATTTTAATATTAAAAACCCCCAATTATTAAGCGATAATTTGAAGGCTATTTACACTAATACATTATTAATCCTTATCATTTTTAATATGTTAGTTGGCATCAGCATTTCATAAAGATTATTTTGTCCCTTTGCACCTTGCAAATTAAATAAATATCTTAGAAGATAAATGGCAAAATCAAAAAAATGTGCATAAAAATTAATTTAGTGTAACCATAATTCGACCGGGCAGTGCGGGCGTCGTAATCGAAAGCAACTTCGTTCCATCTGGGTGTCCCTTTTTTAATACTTTTAAAAAACAGCAATTTTAAAGCGGTAATTTGATGGCTATTTACACAAATACATTATTAATCCTTATCTTTTTTAAAAGGTTAGTTGGGTTCAGCATTTTATGAAGATTATTTTGGCCCTTATACCTTGCAAATTAAATGAATATCTTGGGAGATATGACAAAATCAAAAAAAAATGCGCAAAGAAATTAATTTCGTGTAACTTTAATTCGACCGGGCCGTGCGGGCGTAGGTATTGGAGAGAGGAGAAGTAATCAACGAATTTAGAAAATGTATGGGTGAAGCCGGGCGGGACAGCTAGTACTAAATATAATATAATAAATTTTAAGTATTTTTTCTTCCTATCTTTAATTATTGCATTTATTGTTTTCTTATACGTAGCAATGTTATGCTATGTTGCAATTTTTATTAGAGGTTAAATAGAGCAAGAAAATTGAGTGCTATGTCAGCGGTATCAAAGCTGCCGCGTGGTAAAAAAATTGATTTCTTTTTTGCTCTAGTATAAATGAAGGAGCAAAATTTTTTGACAGCTAATTTAGTACATTACTTAACAGATATCGAAAGTCATTTTGATTTCATGACACAAAAAAATAATAATTCGTCATTGTATTGATTAAAATCACTTGTACGTACTGTTCTACAATATTTACTTTGTAATTACAATCTGTTTCTTAATTAGAAACAATTTTGAAAAAAAATTAGTATGCTAAGTTTTAAAAAACAAATTTAGAAAAAGTTAATGTTTTGGCAGGTGTCATCACAAATAGAATGATTATAGATGCAATTCTATATATTTGTACCGTGCAACTTTGCTAAGTGCCGGTCGATAGCGCCTTACGTCGCCTTAAGATGTAAAGAGGTGGATTAATTCGTCAGTATAGAGCAGGTCACGGTGGTGTAGTTGGTAAACGCCTCTGGTGCGTTGAACCAGAAGACGTTGTTTCCTAAAGTTTTTAAACTTTCGCGATTTTTACTCATAATAATATTTATATATTTTACAAGGTAGGCTTTTTACCATTGAGTTATAATACTATAGAGTCACAATCATAAACAGACAATACTCAAAAAATGTCCGAGCGCCGTTCTACATACCTATACATTTAATATAGCATAGTTCAAAATGACATTTGCTCGAATTTAGGCGTTAGGCCGATTGCATAATGTTCAAAATCGCTTGTATGCATTGTCATCATCATTCACTATGGGCTTGCGTACGAATAGGGAACAAGTCAGCAGTGGAGACGTTATTGATACTCAAATTATTATATTTTTTTTATATCAAATTAGGCAAGCGCTTGACCACAAGTTGCCTGATGGTAAGCAATGCAATGTTCCTAGATGTAGTGCACTTGCCTAGAAGGAGTGTATAATGTAAAATGTAAAGAGTAATATATAACAAAATTAGACTGTATAAAAGAGTGAGTTAAAATATACCTAGAAGAACTCCGAAACTACCATCTGATTTCAAAAAAGGTTTCAGTATTTTTATTTCATCTACCTATCATATTATTGCACTAGTAAATTAAGTAAGTAGTGGTTATGCGTGGAGCAGAGAGCAGAATAAAACAAAATTAATATGAGGAATAAAGGTTTTATGTATTAGAACTTAGAAACTCAAATTGAATCGAAATCGTCAGTTAAATATAATAAATTCATTTAAAAGGATAAATTTTTACTTGTAAAGTAGGTTTTGCATTTTTGTTAAGCCTGCTAAAACCTTTCGTTGTTGTATAAATGTCTGAAAGAGGAAAGTGATTGGAGCATACAACCGTCCCTTTATATGGCTTGAAGTTTAATTCATTTCGGGCTTTTGCTATAATAACTGTCCATTCTGAGCATCTTATGGGGTTTCGAGGAAAACTAAAAACAAAAATATTGTACTTAATTATTTAAACCTTAAAATAGTAAAACGCAATCGACCTATTTTTAGTACGAAAAACTAAAAAATAGGTAATACATAAGTATAAATATTTAGTTCATAAACTCAAAAAATATTTAGTGTCAATCCGCTCCATAGCTTTCTGTTAGAACACAATTTGCAAGTCACTCTCGGACGCGACACTATTTGTTTCTCTTTTACTCTTACATATTTATCTAAAGTGTGAAAGAGATACACTTAAGACGCGATGCGCGATCGGGCGGTCAGCATTTTATTTTTGCTAAGAAAATGTTTTTTTTTGAAATTTAAATGTAAACACGCACTGTGGATACATAAATACGTAAATTCGTTTTGATACTTACCTAAAATATGAGACACCATCCTTTTTTGTCACGTATCTGCTGTTATTTGGGCAGGAAACAACCGACCACTTTGGCATCACGGACGTTGTACGAGGATTGCGGTCACCTTACAACTAAACTAAAACTCTGCGCACTTCGCAGCGTGCGCCGAGTTTCGGCGCGGACATTTTATTTGTCTGATTGTGACTCTATAGTATTATAACTCAATGCTTTTTACCTAATAATAACCTACCTACAATTTGTTTCACCTAACGCCTCTTTCAAAGGTTACATCAATGACCAAACAGATTACAAGTAAATGCTGCGGAACTGTAGAAGTCGTTTTGTGTAGAAAATTCCACCGAGTGCCATAATATCAAGCAATTTATTGATATTATGGCATTATATCCATTCGAACCGCAAAAATTTTGCGTTTTGAATGGATATAGAAATTCAAATCAAAGCCATATAGAATAGAGAACTACAATATAGAATAGAGAAATAGCACTTGCGCTTCGAGGAGGCGACGCGGAATTCATCAGTCAACCTGTGACCACGGCTGGTGTAATCCGGTCGAGACGTCGGGAAGTATAAGGTAGGCTTTGTACCTAATAATATACGTCGCGAATAAGGCCCGAAATATCATAAATAAAAGAGAGCAAGCAGATGTGAGTGAAGCCTAATACATCTCTAAAAAAATACAAGTAGTATAAGTAGGGTTCACTGGTAATTTTGTCTGTTATCAAACCGGATGCAGACCATCATAAGACTCTTAATGCAATAATCTTGTAATATCATGAGCCTGTTAAATCGAGGTAAACGCTAGGAAACTACGTGATGTTATCAACATTATCTTCTACCCCATTCACTGAAATTTATTTTTGTTAAGGTTTTAGACAAGTTCTAGAGCCTATTAATGTATGGGAATGGTTAATAATTTTATTCGGTACTAGCAGACGCCACGCGGTTTCCCTTAGTTCCCGTGGGAATAAGGGTATAAAATGTATTTTAAATTACTCTAGTCCCGTTATAACCGGTCCATCTCCGTTTTAGAGTTTAGCCGGATTATACAGACAGACAGTCACAGTTCTTTCTGTAAGGATACTTTCATATTATTTAGTGAAAAGTTAAAATGAAATTGTAAACAAACTCTTCAATTTTCTTTATGAGTATAGATTTGCTGAAGTAGATTATGTACATTTATATCTGACAGTTAGTTTAACCGTTTATTGTGGGACCACACATAAAATAACATATTGTGCTGGTTGCATTTGTGCTCACAAGTAGGCGCGGGTGCACACACTGGTAAATACACCATTATTTTAATAACACAACAAAATATCTCGCTACCGAGATTTTCTTGAAAAAAAGTGGGGTTGTTCAAATGGGAACAAGGTTTTTGCAGAGTCAGAAGCTCGAATGTAGCACTTCAGGGGGGTCGAGTCTGCTATTGAATGCAATCATGTCGAAATCGTCGCTCAATAGAAAGCCACCGCTACTATTTTGACAGTTTTTTGTAGTCTACTATTACTATCGTACTCCAATAGACTTTTATCGGTCGGCCGATGGAATTCTGCTAACACTTACCGCGCTAGTGGCCGCTGAACAGTTGCATGTTTGATAGTCTACTAACATTTTGACAGCTAAAACAGCGATTCTGATTCAATTCTACGGCTTGTCAATAGTAGACTCGGCGTATTTAGTAAATAAATATCCATCACGCCTTATCCCCGAAGGGGTGGCAGAGGCATATTATATGCCCGCTTTTCACCGTGCGGATTCCTGTCCCACGTAATAGGTGGTGAGCCCATTGCCGTGTTGAAATAGACAGACGCAGGTTGTGGCTACCTGCTGTTGAAATTTTCAAGCCGCCCATAAGGCCTTCAACCAGGCTTAACGACTGCCATTTTACTGGCAACCGGGACCAACGGCTTAACGTGCCTTCCGAAGCACGGAAACGCTCGCAAATGTAAATGCCACAAAGTGGTCACCCATCCGAGGACCAGCCATAGTGAAAGTTGCGTAACTCAGTGATCCTTTACAGAACACTGAGACCGCGGGGCCACGAGCGTTTTAGTATTTAGTGTATTTGTTATTCTGATTATAAAAAAAAAATAAAAATATCTTTATTTTGCATAGACCATTTTAACGGCGCTTACAAAATGTCATATACTATTTAAAATATTTAAAGCGACCACCGGTTCGGAACGCGGCCCACCTGAGAAGAACCGGCAAGAAACTTAGGAAGGCTTTTTTTTTTTATTTAATATTATTTCACTTTGCCAGCAGATCATTTCCAGGCGTCCCTGTCCTGCAAATAGTCTGTAACGGAGTAAAAACCTTTTTCACAAAGCTTGTTTTTAATAAACTTTTTAAATTTATTTAATGGTAAATTTCTCAGGTCACAGGGAAGCCTGTTGTAAAAGCGTATACAGTTACCCTGAAAAGAATCGCCAATCTTATGTAGTCGACTGTGGTGGATTGAAAGATTATTTTTATTTCTAGTGTTTATATTATGTTTATCACAGAGTTTAGAAAACTGTGATAGATTTTTCTGGACATACATAAGATTGGCAAAAATGTATTGTGATGGTACGAATATTTACTTCTTTGAATTTTTCTCGGAGAGAAACTCTGGGCCCAAATTATAAATAGCGCGTACAGCCCGCATTTGTAGAACAAAAATAATATTTAAATCTGCAGCACTCCCCCAAAGGAGAATACCGTAAGACATAATACTATGAAAATAGCTGAAGTAAGTTGTGAGTGTACCTCGTTTTCGAACACTATAGACGGTACTTCAGATGTTAAGTGTATGTTTAACAGATAACGTCCAAGATGTTTATTCAGCAGACTGATAGTTATCAAACCAATATAAAATATATTAGCGTGTTTTGTTATCTTTTTCTTTCAAGACCACAATCCTATAGATAAATTGAATACTATAAAACTGATACCTTGATATGGGATTATTACTGAGTAATAGTAAATTTAAAATTTTTAAAGCTTCCTTTATCACAAGTAGTTGACTCATTTATCACGCCTTTAACCTCAATCTTGAGACCCGGAATTTATTCGATGGTAAATTCGACCTCAAGATACTAAGCACGCATATAAACTGATTTAAATAAGTCCTAAAAGCGATCGTAGTTTGCCTAGCGTACTGTAAACCATCACTGTGTTAAGCGTCTTATGATACAATTACTACTCAGATGGGTGACCATTTATGACACTTCTACTTAGGAGTTTAGCTGCGGAAGCCCTTTAAGCCATTTGACTCGGTTGCCAAAACCAAGGTAGTGATTAAGCCAGTTTGAGGGCCGCCCATAGGGCTTGAAAATGTCAACATATGGTAGCTAACTTACTCTTGTCTATTTATAGCATTGCAGTAGGCGACACCATTCAACTAGTTTACTAGAAATTGTGTGTGTGTAGTACTCCTCTGCCTATCCTTTCAAGAAAAGAGGCGTGACTATATTTGCAGAGTATTATATAATTCTTAGTCTACCCTGAATCGTTAATTTCAAATGAAGATTTCGTAAAATTGCAGGCGCGTAAAGTTCGTGAAGTAACTATACCTACCTACCAATTTTTTTGACGATAAATTTGACTCATTATTATGAACAGGTAAAATAATCCTACATCTGGTATTTTCCTTGACGCGGTGGGTAAATCCACGATCAACTTAATTTAATGTATCGATCAATAATTAAGAAAATTGTAGTTTTGTCAATCTTTTACACATTTACTAATTACCTCGACCATAGAAAAACTCTTATTAATTCTGGGATGGGAGCGAATCAGATCGAGGGTATGTGGTGGGGTGTCCTCCTCCTTTCGCCACATAAAGCCTGATTTAACTTGTTATTGTTACAATATATCTGTAATATAGCTACCAGCTCACAGCCGAAAGATCATAGGTTTTCTCTCTTTATACTGTGTCTGGTACACAGTACTGGAGAAAATAAGATCATTTTGAGTCCAACGCATTCTGCGAGACACTTGTGACGCATAAGTGCGTTAGCTAGTTACTAAAATATCACTATTATCTCTATCATGATTTAGATAAACATAAAATCCACACGTGCGAAAGTGAGATGTTACACGTCTTGATCAGTATACACACATTAAATGCTTTTTATCACTACCCATTATAAACGTCAAGTACTAGTTGAAATACGTATGTATGATAAAGACTTCAGGAACTTTACAAATGTAAATTTTCCATCTAATGATCTAACAGACGCACCGCGGTTTCACCCGCGTAGCGCCCGTCTTCGTGAGAATAGAGGGATAAAATCTTATATTGTAACCTAAGTTACTTTTTATAACACCATTGCCATTTGTTGTATTAAGCTATCTTTGTTATTCCTGTGCAGTCAATTTTTCTACTACAATAACGACTCCAAACTTGTAACGACAAGAAGTAAAAATATTACATCAAATTAGTAGTAGACAAAAATTATACAAAATGGAGTTGTGCATAAAGTGACGAAGTACGTCTCATTATTAAGAAATCGCCAGAAATAACTAAGCTAAGCTACCTGTCTATGTGTATGTAATAGGCTACGGTATTTTTCGCTAACGTTGGGTCTGCTTGCTGTCTTAATGTCTGTGCACCGTATACATTTTTGTCCCACGTAACAGGCGATGAGACCAACGCGGCAACGCCGATTGAAAGTGTTAGACGCAGACTATTGATTTTTTTCTCTTCTCTTCTCTTTTTAAATTTTACTTTACGACTGCCATGGAAATGTACTGCATAAACTTCTGCCTAAATGGGAAAACTTCACAACTGCAAGAATTTTCAAAGTAGCTATAAATTTATCTGTGCGCTGCTTCTTAACTCTCTAATACTGCAGTAAAATTATCTGATTAATATGATCGAAGATTTACATTCGCAAAGTTGCAGAAATAAATCGCTTCACTGCTTGGTATGGCATTTATTTTAAAAGGTAAGATATTACACGGAGAAAACTCCTTCAGAACTCCGACAAAACTGGTTCCAACCGAGATTAGGGTAATTCTGGAATTAATGAAATGAAAATGAACTCTTCAGATGATTTCACAATTGACGATTACAACGAAATTTAAATTGTAGGAAGTTTAGTGTTAATTTAATATCTTTTAATTAAGGGTCATCACAAAAAAAACTCTTTATGCAAACTCGATATATTTATAGAAATAGCGTGTTACATTAATGTTCAATGAAATGAATTAATCTACACAATATTAGCAATTAAAGTACTGTTGGCTCTTAAATGAATTATATTACGTTAAAAATATTCAAGTTAAATGTTTTATTTCAATCGTGTCGAAATAGAATCGAAATCGTCGCTCAATAGAAAGCCACCGGTACAATTTTCACAGTATTCCAATATACTTCTATCGGTCGGTCGATAGAATTCTACAAACACGTACCGCGCCAGTGCCCGCAAGTCAGTGACTTTTTTGATAGTCACATTTTGGCAGCTAAAAACAGCGATTCTCGGACTCGGACGCCAGATTTTTGGTAACCATTTGAGAACTATTTTTTTTTTTGAATAATCCCTTTTTCCGAAATCACTGAACCGGTTGTAATCAATACAGTTAGGGTGTCTACGGAACGACATCATTGATGCAAGTTACATGAGGTCTACCCGTGTCCTTTGCCCAACAAGGGCAAGGAATCAATGTAGTTCGCGCTCTACTAGAGACGCCTTAATCTGTTATTTTCATTCAACCAAGCATATCAGGAGGCGGACACACGAATGGTAGGCAACTGACAGGCCATGTATGAGACTTTTGCCTACAGCTTGATGTAAACTGGGCACGCGGTATTACTAATACTTTTGTTTCAATGAAGGCCTACGCAGACGCGGGACTTTTGTCTGCGGAGGACGGAAATCCCTGAAACGTGAAAAAATATATCCGCCGAGTACTTCACTTGGACTTATTAATTTTGTTGCACAGAAATTTATTGAAACGCACGCTATGAAAGCAAATGACGCGGACTAAAATCCGCTGTGTGCGTTGCTGCCTAACTACGTCAGTTCTATTTTTTTCGGGGACTCCCGCGTACTTTTGTCTAGACTGGTCTGTCGATGTCCTCACCGAACAAACGTGGCAAAATTTGCCACATAATTGGTGTCAAAGACATTGTTGTTATTGTCAACTATGTTATTGCCCACTTTGGGCAGGCATATGACACTCAGTACATACAGCCTTGTCGTCAGTATGGAATATGTTCAAAGTATTTTTAAGAAAACTATGATTTAATTATAATATGTAAAATACGTTGTGCTATTGCAATTTTTTTTTCTTTATTTCTAGGAAATATATTTCGTACCTGATTTCCAAATACACCAATACTGCACGCAGAAGACACCTGGTCAGCTCCGAACCATACTGCGGCTAGTCTTGGAGGCACGTTCAGTATGAAGACCTGGGATATGGCCACGACGGTCTGGCCTAGAAAGCCAAGCCAGAACATGTCCTGCGGCACTGAGAATACTTTGAGCCATGCGCCCGCGCATGTCCCGAAGGAGCCGATTATCGTTGTAACACGGAGATTCTGTAACAAAAAGATAGAACCTTGTATCTGTGCTAATACCTAAAGCTGATGAGTTTGATTCAAGTTGGTAAACTGAGGAACTACTGGTGCGATTCTTTTTTGTGTTGAATACCTTTTTTATCGAGGAAGGCTTTAGGTTATAATATCATCACGCTACTACCCGGAGAGCGGAACAGTAGTCATAAATGTCAACAAATCGGCGATATTTTAATTAATTAAGATGTATTGTAAAATATTATGTATAAACGACAAGATTTAATGAGCCGCGGGGCTCAGCTAGCGTCATATAAATTTACTATTTGCCCCGAAATATCACAAACAATTAGTATTTTTTTAATATTTGCTAATAAAAATTCTGAGAATTCAGATCAAAACTTGAGATATGACAACCTCAAATAAATGACTATTCTCACTAGTTCTGAGCAAATATTGTCGAAGAAATAAACAGAAATCCGTGTGTTGGGTAAACCAAGATAATGTATCATCTTACTGTCTTGCCTGACAGTTGAAAGAATCAGGTAAAATAAACATGAGAACACTTTAATGAAATCCTAATAACATATTACTCACTTATTACGTGGGACAGGAATCCACACGGTGAAACGTGGGCATATAATAATATAATATGCCTCTGCCACCCCTTCGGGGATAAGGCGCGATGGATATTTATTTATTTTAAATATATTTAATTTCCATATTATTCCTTGTCTGTAAAATAATTAATTAAGTACTCAAGTGAGTTAAACAAAGAAAAAAAAAGTAAGAATAAAATGATTTGTTGCAAACACAGTTAAAAGACAGGTACATAAACTTCTTTCTTTGATACAATACATTTTTTAAATTATTTCGTGATTTTCACTCAATATTTATAAAGTACTAGCTGACCTGCCTGGCTTCGTCCGTGACATAATTCCAAAACCCCGTGGCACCCATTTAATTCCGTCGCTTATTACTTTTCTAAAAATGTATGAAAGTTTCCCCGACTTGTTGACATTTATGATTACTGCTCCGCTCTCCTGTGTAGTGGTGTGATGATAAATAGCTTAGATCCTTCCTCAATACATGGGCTATCCAATACAAAAATATTTTTTCAAATCGGTCTAACAGTTCACGCGTGATGGCGTGACCAAGGGAAATAAGGATTCATTTTTATATATAAAGATGTTTTGTATCTAATAATATACGTCGCGAATAAAACCCGAGATATCATAAATATGAGTACAATACATGTTTCACTAAATTTGAATAAGTACCTAATTATTGACACCACGCCACACAAAATACTTTGTGATAAATAAATAATGTGTTTAGCTAATGCTTGTCTTCATTGTGTTCGTTTGCTTTATGCATTCGGTAAAACATAGACGTGTGGAGGCACGGGTGGAGATGTTCTTTCGACACAGGGAGGATCCTCTGACCAGACAAAGTGATCACGCCCGGCGGGCCGAGGCACAACAGTTGATATAGCATTCGTATATTTCATTCTTCAGTGCGAGAACTTTCATAGCGCGATTCGGGATTCTTAGTATTGATGTAGTTCGATAGCGCTTCGCTATGTGGCGCTGATCTTTACAGGCATATAGTATGCCTACGCCTTCGGTGATAAAAGTGTAATTAATAAGTAAGTTTGTTTCTATACATAAAAACCTAAACATACAAATTCAACGTGGGTTGTATCTTGAGACAGTATCGAGCACATTCGTTTCTAGACAGTGACTAATTGATCAAATAATTATTTTATAGACAATGATAAGAAACAACCTGTCATTTAACGATAAATAACAAGTGGGTGACGACAAAAGATACGACGAGGTCTAATGGCTTCTGATATAATTGGTTATTGATTGTCAGTTCAGAGAGAGGTACTCAACTTGCAGACCGGGCCTTTGTGATTGACCCTCAAGTATCTCAGAGGCGTTATATTAACAATGATGGCTTTTCATTTCTTTTATCAACGAATGAATAAGGAATAATGACGAACAATATTTATTGTGTGAAAGTAGAGGGTAGAAGAAGTCAGGGTGCACCGGGACTTGCATACGTAGACCACGTAAGATTGCTCATAAACGGAAAGGTCAGAAGTACTCGGAACGTCCATGGATGAAACGATTGGAATCTGCAGGAAGTATGCATGGATCGCGAAGCCTGGCGATCTATCCTTTCTGACCACCCCATCAGGGATACAGCGGGAAATCCTTATTAATTAATTTATTTATTTATAAGATAAAACTTACGTTGGCACTCTAGCCTAATATTTTTTTAAATTTCCGGATTAATTCCAAAAAGAAAATCAATGCGGTAGATCAATCGATACACTTTCTATCATGACGTTGGTGTGTTCGACTCCCAATTATTTCCAACACCACTAACATGAAAGAAAATTTGTTTCACCAAGAGGTAGGTATCGTTCAAAGTTCTCAGAGTAGTCGTTCATATGAAAGTGTTAATGCTTTTAAAAAATTCTGCACATCATCCCGAAAGCCGCTAAATTGAATTTTAATTAAAAGTTCTTCGCTCACAAACGTATTTGTGTATATTCACACGAATACATTGCTGTCGATATAGAGGCACGAACCAGTCAGCTCAAAAAAGTAATTTCATTAAATCTCACACAAGTAGCGTCAGCAAGTACCAACACGAATAGATCCTTACAAAACCTTTCTACAAATCCCTACAACGCAGATATACGTTTTAATTAAACGACTGTGATTAGTGTCGCAAGGAATATTCACTTAACACGGTATATAAGCCTTTGAATAAAGCCTTTACGACAGCCTTTGAAAGTGTAGGCAGGTTTGTATTCACTGCAATTTGTTTTCCGTTTTCCATTTTCCATGAGTGATAATGTAGTAACTTGTAGACTTTTCGCATTTTAAAAGTGTAATTTTACATTTCACAGTTTACAGGAAAGAAATCGGAATTATTTTCCCACCCTATTCTTCATCCAACATGAAGCTTCCCTATTATACTCATTGACAATGTTAATATATTTATTCACATTTGTATAGTATTTTTAATACATATTTATATTAAAACAAAGTTATTAATTTAAAAAAATGTTTTATGCACTGCCTCACTACACCATATAAAGTTTAACTGTGTCAAATTTAAAAAGGGGTTAAAAAGGGGCTATGTGTTTTTACTTTGCTGAAGAGTTTATTTGTTTTGTTGAATGCACTAATCTCGGGATCTACTGGATCGAACGGATATAATATTTTTTTGTTGCCCATTTGTCGAGAAGGCATTGGATAGCCCATTTATCGAGGAAGGTTAAACAGGGGAGCAGTAATCATAATTGTCTACAAATCAGGAAATTTTTCATACATTAATGTAAAATTAATAATGACGAGCTTAAATGGATTCTACGGAGTTTGAAATATATCACGAGCAAAGCTGCGGGGGCAGCTACTTCATTAATATATAGGATTGTCGTAGAACACAACCGAAAGGATTATAAAGCCAGCAGTAAGATCTAAAATGGTGCAAATAATGTGCATATTAAATGATGTCATCTGGAATTAATTGCTCGTACTCCTTACATATTATTACGCCAGAACGGATTACATTACGTACCAATTTGTGAAATTTATCGTCATTACACACACACACTGTTAATTATGTTTCCTTGACAATGACAACTGACAGCCACGATTTATCTCTTACCCTGAACATTGTAATGTGCTAAGATGCTGTTTGAGCATAATTGAATTATGTATTTGGTGGCAAATCCAACGGATACTTATTTCATGTCATGCTAAACCAGATAGATGCATAAATAATTAGCGATTAAAGACATCACTAAAACAGGAAACAGACCAAATTTTATATTGGAGTGACACACATTCATCAACTTAAAAAAAACTTTTTACGTAAGTACTTAAGAAAAGAGAACAACGCTAACTATAATAACTTATTTATCAAAATATAAACTGGGTCCTCTCAGTAGGACATTCCCACGTTGAATAGCTATGGAAAGCCTTTGCGCGAGAAAGCTAAAGCCTTTGCGCGAGAAAGCTACCTGCACGAGAAGCTGTTTCTTCCCTCAGACGCTTACTTAATGCCGTGAAAAGATCATGTGCTCCGCGACCCTGCGGGCCTAGTGTCTCGACACCAAATGGATCGAATTCATATTGAGCACAATCCGAGACAACTTTATTTGTCAATCTTCAGCCGCTTGCGTACATTTGCCGCAGCACTAGCTTTTTTACTAGTAGCCGGGAGAGGTAGGACGCTGCAAGAGTATCGGAACAAGTGGCATCCCATACTAGTGCACGTCCCATTGGGTGCTCTTTCCATCGCATAATTTTTTTCAGCATAAAATCGTTTGGCATAACAGGTTCAGCATAAAGTTTTCTCGCATAAATTATGATAAGCAGAGTGTTATAAACGCATAATGGTTTTATTAGCATAACATTAACTTACTCTATTTTTTTTTACATAATTTTTATCAGCGTAAATGTAAAGGGTATAATTGTTATACGCCTAAAGATTCAAATCATAAAATACAAAACGCATAATGGAGGTATGGATAACCGTTTAAATCATAAATGAATAATAGTTTGACTAAGAATATTTAGGAAATGATAAGACAAGTTTTAAGCTAACATATAAAACGATATTTTAAGTGTTATTCTTTTTAGACTAGTCTTGAGCAAGTCGTATATAGGTACGACGACGAGCGAAGCGAGGAGGAGTGTTAGGTCACTTGTGACCACAACGCGCGAGCCGAGCGAGCTAAGCGAGCGGGCCGCGGCAGCGGCCGGCGATGCGCCAGAATAGAATCGCTCGTTTTAATCTACCTACTTTCTTTTTGTATTCATAAGTGTTGAAATTTTAAACTTCAGTATAGTGACTATCGATATTTTTAATCAGTGGGCATTTTAATCTTAGACAGTTCAAGTTTAGATATAAAAATAAAAACATGTACTTATGGCTTCTAATCTGTATGCGAGAGTGAGTGAGATGCCAATAAATGTTATGATTAGTAATCGTTATTGTAAAAAAAATATGCGTAAACATTTTATGCGGGTATATCACTATTATAAAAAAGTTATGGGAAAATAAAGTATGCCTAATGATTTATTCTGTTTGAACGTTATGCGAAACGAAGAGTATGCCAAAAAACGTTATGCAGTTTTAAGTTATGCCTCTAAAATTTATGCAACCCAATACGGACCCCGTCCCATTCTCCAGAGTACTAATGACATACCGTCGGGCCGCTTACCATCATTTCGTATAATTTGCTGTTCTAAGACCACGAGGACATTAATACTGATGAGAGCCCGTCTCAGGATATCATTTAATGCAGCGTGACGGGAGTGATGGTCAGCGGCAAAAGGACAAGCCTTGGATGTCCGAGGCGGCTCACATAAGCTCCGCATGACACATAAGAGTGTTCAACACACACATCAGCACCCAACCGGAGACAAACTGCTATGCGGAGTGCAGTGGGGTCAATGAAGGTATGTATTTGTGTTCTTAGAAGGAAAAGCGTAAAGCCATTGCCCAGACTCTGATTAAGATGCAGCTAAAAGCCTTGCTCGATTAATACCGGAAGAGTTTTCAATAAGAGTATTGAGAAAAACAGAAAAAGTATTGTGTCCCATGCCCTTTGCTTTTTGACTGTTGCGTCGGGGGTAAATTTGTTTTTTTTTAAATTATAGATTAGTAATAGATGTAACCTGATTTATTTCAGTAGCTATCGATTAAAATTAGCAATTGACAAAAACTTAACAAAATGGAGTTACATCATTTATATCTAAGATGACAATTCACCTTAAATATAATTTCCACGTGTGCGTTCCAATTTCCATGAAGTCGGCTAAAATGTCCTTTCTTTTATTTAGTACCTTTCTTTTGGTTTACAGACATTTCTTTTAATGACTGAAAATCCTAAAGAAAGGAACTCTTAGGCGACATCAATTTAGTTTTCGAGAATTACTCTACCAAAAATAGTAGGTATGTAATGTGATAACATTGATTGTAGATTAATACTACCGCGTACTAACCTGGCAATAGCAAATGAGGTTGTATGTGCGCAAATTAATATGCATTTTAAGAGCAGTGCATACTTTTAAATCGTATTTGGACAGCGTTTTACTGGATACCATATGTGATAGCTAGTCAGAGTTTCACGCGGTCATACGATTTATTACAAAAAAATTAATGAATTATATCGATATGATACGGTAAAAATTTGAAAACGATTTTAAAATATACAACATCTTTCGTTTAAATTTGAATCGCTTCCACCAAATTTTTCACTTTGCTACGCTCCGAGGAGTTACCCGGGGCGTCCGGCAATAGACAGTTAGGCGGGGACTGTGTAGTTTTAGCCGGTTCGAGTCCGGCATGACATCCGAGGGGATTTCCACACGTTCAAAAGAAAAAAAAAGCCTTTGCTACGCGTTTATGTTGTGAAAACCCAAGCAAAATATCAGCAGTTTAGGATCATCCCTACATTTTTGAAATGAAGAAAGTTCCGGCCCTCGACCTTTTAAATAACTCAATTTCCATATAGCATTTTTATTCATAGTGTGTGTAACCCTTTGACTGTGACTTGACCTAGGCAAAATATTTGGAGTAAAAATTACTTTACCGGTATTTTAATCGTGCTTATAATCCAACCGCCCTTGGATTGGTGGTCCCAGTATCTTGTCAACATTAACATAGTCCACGTCTTGTCTCAAGAACTAGACGCCAATACTATTTTTTTCTTCGATTGGGTTTAATATGTAAAAATTTCTTAAAATATTTATTTATTAATTAAAAGTGAATTTAAGTGGTTTAAATCTAAAGATATGTGAATTTAATCTTTTAAAATATCAAGTTCCAAACTATTAAGTACCATATTTACTTTTACAGAAACAATGGCTTTATTAAAGTTATTAAAAATATATAGTATGTACAGAATTTTTGGACATGTTTTACTTTATTCCCTAAAATAAGAAGTAAATATACGAATTGAATGTTTATTTAATTAGGTAAGTACACCAAACTGTAACCATTAGCTGTATTCCCTACTTAAGTTACGTCAAATTTTTTAACATAATTTTTACAGACAACTTTGGATTTGGATTCTGTTGCTCACACATTAATTAATTGTAAATCTTATTAGACTTACAACAAATGTGATAAAATTTTATTAGACTAAAGCAGTATAACTTCTAACGCGTAAGATTTCATCATCAAATGTGATGAAATCTTATTAGACTAAAGCAGTATAACTTCTAACGCGTAAGATTTCATCATCAAATGTGATGAAATCTTATTAGACTAAAGCAGTATAACTTCTAACGCGTAAGATTTCATTATCAAATGTGATGAAATCTTATTAGACTAAAGCAGTATAACTTCTAGCGCGTAAGGTTTCATCATCAAATGTGATGAAATCTTATTAGACTAAAGCAGTATAACTTCTAACGCGTGTGCATAAACAAGTACCTAAACACACACACTTTTTTTTTAGTTAAATATTTAGTTTTTTTATACGGAAGAACAGTTTTATTCTAATACCTACATAAGTAAACTATTGAGTATTATTATACTTTCATTTACAGGCTTTTTAAGAACTACTTTTTGATATGAAGGTCTAACGGGAAAGTTTGTTAATAAATTTTATAAATTTTAATGAAATTTTACATTACATAGACATATTGTCACGCCTTTACCTCTAAGGGGTAGCCAGAGGCATACTATGCGCCCACATTTCATCGTATGCACTTTTGACCCACGTAACAGGTGGTGAGCCCATTGCCATGTTGAAATGGACCGGCACAGGTTGTGGCGACCTCCTGTTGAAATTTTTCAAGCCTTCAACTGGGAATAAACACTGCCATGTTACTGGCAACCGGACCAACAGCTTAACGTGTCTTCCGAAGCACGGAAACGCTCGCAAATGTAAATGCCTCAAAGTAGTCATCCATCCCAGGACCACCTATATCGAAAGTTGGTTGACGCAGTGATCGTATACAGAACACCGAGATAGCGTAATCAACATACCAATATCCTAGTAATGCTACTATTTTTATATACTCGAAAGTATGTAAAAATGTATAGATGAAGTATAGATTTTGATGAAAATTTACAATTATAAATTTTTAATATATTTTAAAACACATGAAAATAACCCATAGTGTACTTTTTATTCTGGGAATAAGTTCCCTTCGCGTTTCCTTCCCAAACTTGGTATGGATGTATGATTATCTTTCACGAAAAAAAATACTCAATAAATTTTTATGAAAGATAAGTAGAATATAGCTTATACATCAAAATAGGACATAGGCTACTTTGTATCCCAGGAGCAAGTTCCTGTGGGAAACGAGAACGGGAAAACATCATCACGCCGGCGGATCGGACTAGCCATCATTGAGGGAAACACTGCTGAATACATATTATATTATTATAATAAAAGAAAAATTAAGATAAATAAACATAAAAAAATATTTCTCGACAGAAGGATAGGTGTTTGACTTAAAATCGTGCTAGCAAATACTTGTAAACAATATAATTTATGTACATTTTAGTGGATACAAACGAATGAACGGACAGAAGATAAGTCACGACTAGGTAATTAAGCATCTGTAATTTAAATGAGTGTTCATCTACTGCAATCCAATGAAAATATCTTTATTCATATAGGTCACAAAGTAACACTTATGAACGTCAGGATCCAGAATGAGAGATTCGCAAGGTATTAGGTAGAGCCTTTTCTTTTCTTAATCTACTAAAAACTACCAAATATATAAGTACTTATTTAATCTACTGTAAAAATGTTTCGATATGTCAAATACACCACAATATTTACTAGGTACCTATTTATTTATTTATGGATTTCTATAGGTTAAGGTACACAACTAGTTAGACTACCCCATAACACAAACGTGTGTGCAGGCAAGCAATGTACGGTCAGCACCAAAGAAATGTCACCCCTTAAAGAGTAAATGTAAACTATTGGGGGTCAGATTTCTCTGAAGTTGTACTGTACCTATTCAATTGTAATTTTTTTGTGATAAACAATATAATATCAGAATTTTACATTTTGTCTTATAATAGGTATTTAGTTTTTATAAAAATACTGCAGCTTCATGTTAAATATAAACATAGTCTCTTAAAACAGGAAATATGCTACGTTACTGCCATAAAATGCCATTAATCTTATTGCTTAACAGACGTGTATGTATGAAGCGATTAATGAAACTGCAGGATGGATCGCGAAGCCTGGCGATCTGACTTCTCTGATTACCCCGTCAGGGATACAGCGTGAAGATAGTTAGTTAATCTTATGTTTCAACATGCTAAAAGCTTAGTGTGTGACGTAGCTGTGACGCTGAAAAAAATTGTGTAGTTGTGTTCACACAAATCTGGAAAGTAGAACAGGATGTTCGTATACAGAAGCTTGTAAGTATGAAAAGCTTTGATGTGCATTCAAACGTATGCATTGAATTTTTCGTTTGCCTGACAATAAAGAGAAAACAAAGACCTTGCTCCACGGTCGTTAGATGACTGCAGATTCCAATTTTCTAAACCCTCCTATCTACACTGTGTGTGTATCGCTACAAAATTATTCAACCAATACTTAGTTTTATTGTCAACATAGCGTGCTAAAAAATGTGCTCTGTTTGTGGGACTTTTTTTACACAGCGCTATCTAAGCCCAAACTAAGGTATAAAATTGAACAACATTTTGACGATTGATATATTTACTTATATATTTCTAAATACATACATATTATATATGACAAACACCTAAACTCCGAAACCAACATCTCGATTAATAGAGATAGATTTAGTTTTCAATCATACACATAAATAAGTTAATGTTACAGTGGTTATTTTCTTTACTTAATGTTGAAAAAGCACTTGATAATAATCATGACATGATAATTCGGCGCTAGATTCTACTAATATTATAAACGTGAATGTTAGTAATAATGTAAATGTAGGATTTTCCCACTATTAGGCAAAATCTACTAAATGGATTTTAATAAACTAAATTGAGAACTACACGCCGGCGAAACCGCGGTCGTCAATTAGTAGTCAATAATATTATCTATATGATTGTTTACTCGATTGCTAAGTATAGCAAAAACAGGTAAATAACAAAGTTTTACGTAAGTCGAAGGAAAAATTTGATTATTAAAATTTTTCCATAGCACCCTACAGCAAACCAATCTAATTATGATAATAGCACTCTTAAGGGCCCTATAGACTTAGGCAGGCCGCTATTAATCTGTTTATGCGGTACCAATAAATCGATATCTAGGTATACTAATATTATAAAATTACAGAGTTTATTTGTTTGAAGGCACTAATCGCAGGAACTACAGCTCTGATTTCCAAATCGCTCTTTGTATTAGATAGCCTAGGCCTTAAGGAAGTCCGTAAGCTACGAGTATGTCTCATAACGCTAGACAGCTTCCGGCCTCCGTGACCGGGGGCCTGAGTACGGCTGGTGGGCTCCTCGCCATTCTTACAGAAGTAGGCCATGGAAAGTGGCGCAGCGTTAGGGTTACACGCACGCCCTTTACCCTTTCAATAGTGGTATAACACCCACAAAGAAGCGAGATAACACTCGAACCCCCCAAAGAGGCAGGACAACACTCGACCCCCCCTGAACGAGCCTGCGGTAGCGGACTAAGTCTGTCAGGAGCCCTGGGGCTATCCTTCCGAGGGCTCACCCGGAACTCCTGGCTATAGACAGATGAAGGGAAACGTGTGGTTTTAGTCGGTAGGAGTCCGGCATAGCATCCATGAGGATTTCGACGAAAAAAAAAATCTCATAACGCTTTCTTTTAAGTGTTGCAGTTTTTATGAATGTCAACAAATTGGTCAGACTCACATAATTGTAAATTGAAATAAATTATGTGTATTATACATGGTAAATTAAGATAATTAGTTTAAAGTGGTGAAACGATTTGAAATATGTCACAGGCGAAGCTGTAGGGCACAGTTAGTCAAATATAACTTTATTAGGTGAATTTTTGATCATCTTAGAGAAAGCCCCGATAAAAAAAAACTAAAACACAACGCAGTAAAGAGAAAATAACTATTTTTGTGTATTTATGGGCACCATATTCTTTAACAAATAGATACTCGTACTAAGGAACTGAATTTACCGACTCGATACCGTATTATGTAGAGTGCCCCTAACTAGATACCTGACATATCTCTTGAAATACATTATTTATCATCTATACTTGGAACAAGTCTTGGGTTATTTTTATCTATTTACCGCCATAATCAGTGATAATCTAATACACTTATTATTCATAGCACTATGTAATATACCTTACCAGTTTTTTACGCTAATACTAATTATTTAGCAAAATAAGAAGTATTTAATTACATTTTTATGGCACGTTGTCCGACATATGACTACATCTAAATACCTAAAGTCGGCGTTTCTAAATATTAACACTACTCTCCGCAAAATTTCTTAATTTTAAGGCATAAACTACCATAATAATTACCTGTATAATTGCTAAAGTTAATTAATACAAAAAAATACCTTAATAATTGCGAAATATTCTTATTTTCAAGTAAATATCAAGTAAAAAACAAACTTTTTCTAAAAATAAAACAGACATCAAACCAAAAATAGCAGCACAAAGAAGCGAAAAATAAAACTAAAACAATGTGACATTTTTTGTTTAAAACATCTTAACTATTAATTTAATTAGGTATATAAAGGACCTATTTATAGTATGTGCTAGTAGGTACTAGCACATACTATAAAATGATCTTTTTGAGGTCGGTGCCTAGCAAAATAAATACTTGGCATTACGGTCTTTGTTGTTATTTGTAATTAGGTCTCTGTACGGACTTCGTTACGATTATTTTTCGTTAGTTGCGTATGACTTGACTTGACTATGACTTGCATATGACTCAAAAATTCATATGTCTATCTTATTTTTTTAGGGTTGAAACAAATTTTTATAAGTTTTATTTAAATTAAATTAAATTTCACTCTCGGTCTATAAATCAACGATACAAATATTTTTTATTTTTCTATATATAAATAAAAAACAATCGGTTGTTTTCGTCAAAATTTAAACGGATCCACCAGTGAAGTATACCCTACCTTTATTTAATTTAGCGCATCTTCGAATAATCCGTGAACAAAAAATCGGTGAAAAACTTCGATAAGCAAAATATCGGTGAAAAATATCGATGAACAAAAAATCGGTGAATACTCGGTGAAAAAGTTCCAACCATTTTCCATTTGTTAAAAATGTAATACTTCGAGTAAGTATATTTTTCACTCACAAAATAAAACTAGGCGCACTTGCTGACCGCGTCGTCGCGTCGATTTTCGATTTTATTTTATATGTAATGGGTCAAATTTGATCAAAAGTGTTGAGTGATTTAGAAAGAGTCCGGGAAGAGTAAATACCTTTCTTACAAACGTCTTCCCCTCTCTTCATCACCAAGTATATTTGGGTTTGGAGGCACTTTTATTTTGTTGCGAAGAACAGCTATCGTTTGGCATTACTGAAAGCAACTGCTATGTAACCTCCGAATACCATTATGATGTCAAACAATGTATAAAAAAAATGTGTGTGTACCAGACTCAGTACCAGAGTACTTGATATCCTTTTTTACAGCTATAAAATTTCTTTCATATGTCGATAAAGAAGTTTCACTTCAATAATATACAACAAGGCATAAATAAATTGATAAAACAATAGACCACGAGTACAGTACAAGGTTAGTTTTCTTGTTGTTACTATCTTTTTTCTCAATCGGGAGTAACGACCAGATAATGATTTGGATCTATTATTTAAGTGAATAGCGTAAACAAACGTCAACCAAGTTACTGACGCTAAGCATAGTTACTACATATTATCGTAAATTCATTACGATTCACTTTTACGATCATGTTTTCAGAAACAATGATTTCTTACAATGGAATTTATCGTTTGCCACTGGTAATGAAAGTATTCATTAAACATACTTCAGTAGTTAAGTAATTGCAGTGTTCTGTCATCATAATGGTTGGCTAGTATTAAGATATGACGTATTCTAGACTAGTTAAACCGGCGGCTTCGTCCGTGACATCTTTTGATCCCTGTGGTACACATTTAATCTCGTTGTAACTGTACTTTTGTGTATAAAAATTTGCTTGATTTCTGGACATTTATAATTACAGGACTTCAGAATAGTAGCGTTATGATATATGTTATATACTTACTTAACAAATGTACTATCTAATATAAAAATATTTTTTCAATTCGTACCAGTAGTTCCCTATATTAGCGCGTTTAACGTTATAATATAGGTAGATACTTTTTTATTTAACAGTCATAGCCACCTACTATTGATTTTATTTATATATTTTTAAATCGTCTTGATCAATTCAATGAGACTGTAACTGGCAGATAGCTGTTGTTATAAGGGGTACCTTTAACTACATTTGATCCTTGTATTCCCACGGGAACGGGCATAATGCGGGTAAAACTGAGGCATCCGGTAGTTACAAAACTGATAAATAAAGACACAATTACAGCATGCTTAAGGAACATTTTAATGGTCTTCATGAATATATGTATGCATTCAAATTAAAATGAATTGTTCGCAAATAATTATAAACGATGTTAAGAAAACACAGCACCTCCTTCACAGCAAACTCTCAAACAGTATTCATTCTTGAGTTATAAAATTACAACGAAAAGTGGCATTAATTTTTATATATATTATTGATTGATATACTGACCGAGTAACGAGCATCCACTAATCTGCATCTATATACAGATAAATAAAACGAAAGTGTTTCTTCGCAATTCCAAATTGCCGGGTTTTCACTAAATGCATAATAAAAGTACATAGGCACAGTACTTACATAAAATAATTTATTTCAGTTTAAAAAATGAATTTAATTTTTTTTTCTTTTTGTTCCGGATTATTTCTGCAACGACTGGACTTATTTTCACAAAACTTTCACGGACAGATAGCTGATGTTATTAGGAGTAACTTAGGTCATATATAAAACCGTATTCCCACGGGTACGGGTACTACGCTTTTGAAACCGTGGGGCGTCCTTTAGTAAATAAATATTTTTGAGACATTCTCACACCACACCATCCATACACACACCATCTAGTCCAAGTTAAGTAGCTTGTGCTATGAGATATTTCTAAATACATACATATTTTACATAGAAAACACCCAAAACTCTGAAACAAGCATTAGCGGACCACACAAGTATAATTTATTATTTTAACAAAGGTGGCCAGACACCTTCTAGAGGTAAGGGTGTCGTAAGCTTCTTTCCTTTCTCTTTGCTTTAGCAGCACAGAGTAAAGCGGAATTGACTGAAGGAAAAAAATCGTTATTCTCGCAAAAGCGATAACGTTGGTCCAGAAATTGGACCCTGAGGGATGCTTTTTCGCCTTCCCATCTCGTCTACTCTAGTAACTATTCTAAACCATAACAGTATGGCATAACGAGGAACCAAACCATCATTATTGAAAATCTATGATAAAATCGTGAATCAACTTTGCCAGTCAAGGCCATTGTGATGTTATCTTACGCACATAATAATATTAGCAATTACTTAACAAAAAATATGAGAGTAATTCTTATAAGTGTGACATTACACGTACAAACGACAAAAACTGGACAATAGGAACAAAAATATTAAACTGTTTGCAAATACATTTGAACCCGGATATTTTAGTTAGTAATTTTGTACTTGTCTTTTTGAACGTGTTTAAATCTCCAAGAATGTCTTGCCGCTCTCGGTTGTCCTAGTGTCCTGTCGGAAGGATAACCCTAGGTTGGCAGACTTTGGCTATCGCTACTTCACGGTTCTATTTATATATTATATGTACCTGACCCGGCAAACGTTGTTTTGCCATATAAAGGGCAACAGTTATCACTTAGAGGTATATAAATATAGTAGATTGTATATATAATATATAAGGGAGTAAGAATACGACCGATTTTAGAGGAGTATGGCAACAAAACTGTGACACGAGAATTTAATATATTATATAGATAGAGAGATGTAAGATTAGAAGATAGTAATAGGTATACAGCACTAGTTGTCTAACTTGTTTCGTCATATTTCGTTGCTAGTTCATCTGTTTTTATTACATTTACTACCGAAATTTCCTTAAACATTATGAGTAGCTAATATTAGATAATATATTTTGGCATCGTTAGTAGGAAATGCAGTCTGACCTCCTAACCTCCTAACTCCTAACACCAAAGGTTTGCCCGTTAGTCAACAGTGTCACTACTCGCAGTAGGTTTTGTTTGGGCCCCAAATATTATTGTCTACCGGTGACAGTTGTTTTTAAATGTCTGGATAAAATGATTGCTTTCTCGTATCTACAACATACAAGTAAATTAGATTTTATACGTGTATATTTTTTAAATAACTTGAATACCCAGACGTGCATGTATGAAGCGATAAATGAATATACAGGAAGCGAAAGAAGTATGCATGGATCGTGATGCCTGGCGATCTGTCCTCTCTGACTACCCCGTCAGGGATACAGCGTGAAGATAGTTAGTAAGTTAGTTTTTTGTTACGGAAAATAACATAAGTGACGGTACCAACCGCTGTCGCGCCATTGTGATACAATCATTTAAGTCACCGATGTGTGTACAAGGTTAGAGGAAGTTAGGTGTTATGTAGGTACTTACCTATTTACGTAGCTCAACTTAATTTTAAATTTTATGTTGACGTGCATTTATGAAACGATTAATGTATCTGCAGGAAGTGAAATACATGGTTCGCGAAGTCAGGCGATCTGTTCTCTTTAACTTCTCCGTCAGGGATACAACGTAAAGATACATAGTGGTGCTAATTCTGTTGTTGAAACCACTGAACTAAATTTCTCTATAATATTCTTATTTTTATTGAAAGATTTCCAAATGCTATTCTGTTATTACGTCGAACTAAACTTGGTGATATCATAAACAGCACTAAATTTGTATCTGACATCACTGAAATTCATTTTATGTAATAAAATTCAACAAAACAGGTATTTAGATGCCGACTAACTTAGTGATTGAACTGTCTATGTACATTTTTCACTTTTTGTTGAATTTTATCACATAAAATGATTTTTAGTGATGTCAGATACAAATTTAACGTCACACAAAATTAAGACGTTTTCTGTATCCCTGACGGGGTAGTCAGAGAGGACAGATTGCCAGGCTTCGCGATCCATGCATACTTCTTTCACTTCTTCAAGATTCATCAATCGCTTCATACACGCACGTCTGGGTATCCGAGTATTTTTGACCTTTCCGTTTTTGAGCAATCTGCTCACGTGATCTTCATATGTAATTCTCGGCCTACCCTGACTCCTTCTACCCTCTACTTTCGCACAATATATATTCTTTGTCAACGTTCCTTACTCATTCGTTGGACGTGTCCAAAGCAACGGAGATTGATCTTAATTTAATATCATCAAATTGAGATTATTCATGGCGATATAAGCCCCACCTTTCTGCACATATGTATACACTTTATATTAAATTTCAGTATGGTTTCAAATGCGATGGTACCTATATTATTACGTACTAATGGTAGTCGCAAGGCAAATTAGTAAAAAGGCAAATTTTAAACGGTATTAAACAGAAAATACAGGAAAAACTAATTAGGTACTATAATTTAAATACAATTAATATTAAACTAGGTCACCTTCTACTAGCTTCCTACGTTGATACATTTTAAACAAGTTAGATTACATTAATGGTGCAGGTGTGTTTCGCAAAGACAATAAAATATACTACGTAGTAGAAGTTTGAGATGGATTTAAAATTTCGTAAACATGTTTACACGTTTTGTAAAGTCTGTGAAACTGGTCCTAAATCAGTACGGCAATTCACAAATCTCGGATCCAAATCCGCTACCGCACAAATGTCATCGATATTAATAGAACTCGAATATCAATGACATTTGCGCCGTAGCGGATTTGGATCCGAGATTTGCGAATTGCATAGCTGGTCTAGATGCCAGCGATGCCACTCTTATATAAGAAAGGGGGAAGTTAAACCCCAAAATGATTGGGAGAAGCCTACGTCCCTTAGTTGACTTCGATAGGCTAATTTTATTGATTATCAATACTATATTAAGGCAATAGTTTCAACGCTCAAACGGCTTCACCAATTTGAATAACATTTGGTGTGAAGTGACATTTTCGAATCCCGCAAATATTTATTCCGACCCAAAAATATGAACTGATACCTCAGCGCGAAAGTCGCATACACTACGACTTGCGCTACTGAAGCTATCTCAGATCGAGACAAAGATAATTACTCTTTATATTAAAGCTTGGTATTTGTTACAATTAACATATTATTGTAGATTGTTATATAGTGTTATTATATTACAAGTGACTGCTCGATGGGGCGTTAACACTACAATGTATTGCGGCAATAAAGATAAAATAGTATTACAAGGCAGTTTTTGTTATTTACATTCATGATTAATTTCAGTCAACTACTCTGTTAGACTTAAGAAACTAAAATTATACACACTGATACTTACTAAACCAATCTCCCCTGATGACTGACAGACGAACAAACCAATATCCGTAGTATTCAATCCCTATTCTATTACAAGCGTTGTAGTTTAATCAACTTGTGTGGTCACCCGGTGGTCATAACTACGGATCACTTGTAGTGACCTCACTATTGGAATGAAGAATTCTTGGTGGCGGGGTAACTATCGAGTATACTAACATTGCTCGATTTGAGTTTTCATTTTGATCACCACGCAATCTACTTACCCTAAATCAAGCTATCATATACTACATCAAAATATCAGAGACTTTTAGTAGATGCTATCTGATAGTAAGATCGAAGTTAATTTTAAATTCCTCGACATTACTATCAGCTAATACTAAAAGTCTCGGATATTTTGTACACTCGTGCACAAAATTTGATTTTGTGCAGCCTATATCCTGCACAAATAAGCACTTTCAGAGCATAAGAAGTGAAAAGATTTTTGTAAACCTACTCTAATTAATAGTTGTAAAAATAAAGTTATGTCATACACATCTCTCGCGGCCAAACAGCCGAGCTTGAGCCCATGTAGGGCAAGAAACTGAGTATGATACAAACAAATGTTTTAATACACTTGTATGGGCATCCAATTATTCATTGTGTATCTCTATCGTAGTAGTATTATGTTATCTGTGGTATCGCAAAACGTTTACCCCCGTAAACGTTTAATGGGGCTTTTAGGTTCAGCGCTTAAGGGTAATAATGTAGCTAGAAAAGCCCTAGGGCGGTAAGTAATTAAAAAAAAACTTTACTCTTTCAAAAAGTTCGCGTACATCTAACCATCATACTCACAATAGACATCATGCATTCAGCCCAATGACAAAAGAGGTCGCTTCACTATTCCTTGTCTTCGTATGAGTATAATAGTCATCAATTTTAAATATCGAACGGCTAAGCTCATTTAATTTCGTTCTTAAAAAAAAAATTAAAAATTTGAAAATTGTTCTCATTTTACTATAAATTTTAACTAATAAAATGTTTTATTCTTGTAATGCCGGTTTTTTTCTACTTACCTCACAATCGAGATGTAAAGCAGAGTAGTTAGCTCGGGTGTAAGCATCAATTGCACCCTCGCACTATAGGCGCCCTCGCTGCGCTCGTGCAAATATCTCGGGCTGCAATTGATGCCTTACAGCCCTTGGCTACTACTCTACTATTACATCTCTTAATAATATCAGTAATAATGTAATAACTTTACTCTTTCAAAAAGTTCGCGTACATCTAACCATCATACTGGCAATAGACATCATGCATTCAGCCCAATGACAAAAGAGGTCGCTTCGCTATTCAGCCTTGTCTTCGTATGAGTATAATAGTCATCAATTTTAAGTATCGAACGGCGAAACTCAAATTCGTTCTTGAAAAAAAATATTTTAAAAAAATGAAAAAAGGCGGGAATAGAAAACTTACTTAAAATATTTTGTTTTTACTAAATATCTCGGGCTGCAATTGATGCCTTACAGCCCTTGGCTACTAATCTAATATTTATTAATACCAATTTGTAAATAACTACTGTCATTCACGCACTAGGTGATAACGATGACTGGCGAGTACATACGCAATCAACTTGTAATATGTATGAAAACGAATTTCAGCTTGATATATTACTTTAGGTACCTACGTACCTAAAATAATATATCAAGCTGAAATTCGTTTGATTATTTGGTTTAACTTGCTAATCTCTGAATCACTGGATCAAATTGAAAACTTCTTTCTGTGGTGGGGGCGTCAACTAGATAAACATAAGATTCGCGAGGGATGACTTGCAATGGTCTCACTACAGGGGATGCCGACGATCGTGCGAAGTGGAGGAAAAAAAGTAAAAGGCGCACCCCGAGCATCGCGAGACGCAACTGGGACAGACGCTCGAATGATAAGATTCGATTATAAAGTAAGATTCGTTTAGGAACAAATTAAAAAATGCGTTATAGATCTGAAGAAGCACTCGTAGCCCCGCGTACTCAGCATTCTGTTAACCCCGTATCTCTCTAGGGATCATAGAGAACGGCGTTGAGTCCGAGTCACCAAAAAGGCGTCTCGAGTTATTGACGTTTCCTCATTCGATTACACTATTTACTTCAGACGAATGCCAGGCAACTGGTTTGCAATTTTCACGTACAGCCGGACGTCTACTTTACGTTACTCTCGTCTCTATTAGGGCCCAAGCAAGAGGAAGTGACCAAAAATCCCTGCTCTGTGGTATACTCTAAGGGTGTTGTCAATCGATAGTAAAATCGACATCGAACAAATACGAGTAGTTTTTACTACACCAATCGATCAGCAGTCGATCAATTGTTTATCGTTGATTAGTCAACGCTACCGCAATCTATCAATGACACCGAATGACGAATAATCGATTCATGTGCGAACACCCTAACACTCTTAAAAACTGTATAAATTAAACTTAAAACGATATAAATCTACAGTATCATTTGTGAAGAGCAATTTAAGCTAGATACCATCACACGGAAGTTATCAGTGTGCACGTGTGAGTGTGTGGCTCTACTGTGAACACGTGCAGGATTAACTAGGTATGTGTTTTACAAGTTTTTATTGTACTTGCAATAAATATTTGTGTAATAAGATTAGTGGCCTAAATAAATTTATTTGCAGGAAACTAAAGTATTCTTTCAAAAAGAAGAAATAATTAACTAACTAACTATCTTCACGCCGTATCCCTGACGGGGTAGTCAGAGAGGACAGATCGCCAGGCTTCGCGATCCATGCATACTTCTTTCGCTTCTTCGAGATTCATCAATCGCTTCATACACGCACGTCTGGGTATCCGAGTACTTTTGACCTCTCCGTTTTTGAGCCTCTCTACCTCTTTCCAGAAGAGCTTGGCATTGTCCCGGAAATTGGACGAGAACCTTTCATCCGCTTTCATTCTGCACCTTTCACGAGCTTCCTCTATCAGTGCCTTCGTGTTAACTTTCTGCAGCTTGTATCTCTCTTTCATATTAAAATCATTCCGCGAGGCTAAGTAGTCTAGCCATGCTTTCTTCTTCATTCGAACTGCTTCTTTCACTTCCTCATTCCACCATGCATCACGCTTATTACTACTGTCTCTTTTCGTTTCTCCACACACTTCCACAGCGGCATTTACCATACTGTCCCTAAGGTTCTGTCATACACTTTCCACATTCTCATTACTTACATTGACGTCGCCAAGTTTTTCGGCTACCCTTTCTTCCAGCTTTTGATGCTAGTCTGCTCAGATTCAGGACACTCGGTACGATGACGCCAACCCGCGAACAGACCCCTAATCTTAGTTATGACTAGGTAGTGGTCTGATCCCAGCTCAGCGCCTCGATAAACCCTTGTGTCCATCACCTGTTTACGGAGCCGACTATCCATTAGAAATAGATCTATCATGCTTCTCTTTGACTTACATCTCCTCGTATACATATGAATTTGTTTGTGGTTGAACATTGTGTTCGCCACAAACAAATCCTTTTCCTTACAAAATGCCAGTATTAGCTTGCCAGCGTCGTTCACCCTTTTATCCCCATACTTCCCGAGTACCGACTCAAAACCATCGCGAGCGGTACCCACCCATCCATTCAAGTCTCCACATACTACAAGTCTTTCATTTCCTTATATCACATTTAGAGCTTCTCTCATACTCTCCCAGAAGTCCTCTAGCTCACTCGCGTTCGACGAAGATACTGGCACGTAAGCAGCTACCAGCAAAATCTTCGTCAAACCAAGTTTTACACGGATCCAGAGGATTCTAGGACCTACCAGTTTGTACTCATACATACCGGAGGCCAATCGCGAGGACAGCAAAATTCCAACCTCCCGACTGCCATGCTAGCTCTCTGGTACTCCAGACCAAAGCGCGAGCACCCCACCCGGGAGCTCCAAGATTTCGCTGCCCTTGCGCTTTGTCTCTGTCAAGCACACTACATCTAACTTTCTCTCATTCATAACATCCATCAACTCATTCACCTTATCTGTCATTCCTCCCCTAACATTCCACGCAGCTACCCTGCACTCCGTCCTCCACTTCCCGCCGTTTCGGGCCGCGCGTGTGGGGTGGCGGTGCCCTACGCCGCTCTGGCACACACTTTTCGCACCAGCGGGGACGAACTGGTGCGCGTCGCCTCGGGGGCACGCCCTAGCATTAGTCGCCCTGGTGGCACTCGTGTTGGAGTAGAATTGCAGCCGTAGCTGGCAGGGATGGCGACGTGCACGCTTCTACTCTTGATCCCCACAAATACACCGAACCCCCAAGAATTACACCCCAAGAAATACACACAAAACACCTCAAGAAATACACTGCCTAATAATAACATAAAATATCAGCGCTTACATCGAAAATATTATTGGGCCACCTCTAGGCATTATACGCCCACATGGTACTGTAGCGTTATGCCCCACGTAACAAGTGGTGATCCCATTGCCGTGTTGAAGTGGACAGGCGCAGGATGTGGCGACCTGCTCTTAAAATTTGCCACTTGGCGTAACGACTACAGTGATATTTACTGACAATCAGGACCGACAGCTTGACGTCCCTTACGAAGATTAAAAGCAACGCCACGATAGCGGAGTAACAAGCGCTTCATTTTATTTTCATGGCATATAATCATGAAAAATTCTATCGCCTATGTGTGCGAACGCCCTAAGACTTGTTGAAGATAAAATTTATTATTTTACTTATGCCTACTAAAGTGTGTTAAAGAAACTTTGTTAAACATTCCACTTAGCGTAGGTACTTATAAACATCGAAGCGCTCGTGGCCCCGCGGTCTCAGTGTTCGGTAAACGATCACTGAGGTACGCAACTTTCACTATGGCTGGTCGTCGGATGGGTGACCACTTTGTGGCATTTACATTTGCGAGCGTTTCCGTGCTTCGGAAGGCACGTTAAGCCGTTGGTCCCGGTTGCTAGTAAAATGGCAGTCGTTAAGCCTGGTTGAAGGCCTTATAGGCGGCTTAAAAAATTTCAACAGCAGGTAGCCCACAGCCTGCGTCTGTCTATTTCAACACGGCAATGGGCTCACCACCTATTACGTGGGACAGAAATCCACACGGTGAAAAGTGGGCATATAATATGCCTCTGCCACCCTTTCGGGGATAAGGCTTGATGGATATTTATTTTACTTATAAACATTTAGTAGATAGATACATAGGTTTACACATACACACTGTGGCGATTCTGTTATTTTGTAAGCACTGTGTAACCCAAGGTTGTGCTGCAGTCTGTTGAGTGAAGTTTTAAAGCTATAGGAAATTCGCATTCCCTGGTACGGTCACATTTTGAGGCTACATGCTATTTGGCACCAACAAGCTACATGGGAAAACTGTACCTATGTCTAAACAGTTATTTTCAGTTTAAATAGAGCAAAAAAGTTTTGACTTGAGGTCATCATTTAAGTTAGTTCTCTATTGGAGATGATATGTAAGATATAGAGAAGTAGAATCGATATATCAGGAAAACGGACCGCAGTTTCTGAAGCGAGGATTATACCAATATACGTACTAAAATCTAACAAGCATAATAATATGAACTCCTGTTGTCTGCGCTCTCAATATTGACCCTGTTAAAACCTATTTAAGGCTAGGTATAAAGTCAAGTACTATCCTTGTTACAAGTGTAACCAATGTCATTTGAGTCTGATTATAAATGTAGTTACGGCTAGCCATTTACAGTATCGGTCATAACTACAAAATATTCTATAGATTAACACAAATTTGAAGAACATTAGCTGTTATGACATGTAATGTTATAGTAATGACCATGTAAGTTAAAATCATATAACTTGTGTTAATTTTACATAAAACCTGTTTGATATGCTTATTAGATGGAATCTTTTTAGAATTGTCACTTTAGAAGTCATGGCTTTTTCGCATGTTTATGAAGTGAAAACTTTTTGCACGATACGCATATTTTTAGATGAGATAAAATCTCTGGACTCGCTACACCGTTACGAGACGCAGCTATAGTGTGTCCATAATGCATTTACATATATAGCAGACCGAAAACGCGTTTTTTAGTTAGTTTTCACTTCTGTCTGCACTCCAGGAGTGTAACCAGATTTTTAAGCTATTGCATAGCTTCTATTGCGGGCCTTGAGCGCGGCGACCGAATCAAGAACTTGGCTGGCGATTTCAACATCAACTTCGCTGATAAAAAATCAGAGTGGTTGACAACTTTTCTTTCGAAAACATTGAATTTTAAAATGAATAATGATCCACAAGAATCCACAACAAAATATGGGACCACCATTGACGCGGTATTTTCCAGATATTTAGAAGATATCAAGTCTCAAACTATGTTTCTTATTTCAGTTACCATAAACCTATAGTTTCAATGATAAATATTCCCGAATAACCTACATGTATTGTAAGATAATAAAAATATTTTGAACAATATTAACTTCTCATTTATTTAATAAAAGAAAAAAAAAATGTTTTCTTATCGGTCACCACGCTCAAGAAGTGTAATTTGAATTAATATATTCAAATTAATTTAATATCAAAGAAAAACAAAGGAAAAGAGATACAGCATTAATAAAAAAAAAAAAAATTATAAACACATAAGTTGATAAAAAATGCTATGCAATAGCTTTACCGCGGCAGTCTCCGAGTGCCACACGTCTTTTTTTTACATTTGGCTTCGTTTGAGACTGTCAGTCTGGTTAGAGGCCAGAATACTCACTAAACGACCATACCAAAGTGTTCTGTCTCCTCTCTATCGAGTCGCAAGAGAGGCCAAAGGTTAACGCTTTTTTTGTTTGTTGCGGGTAATGCCTTTACGCGGCCTCATTCCTACTGCAGGGGCAGCAGGAACGGTGTGAGGCACTCCCGGCCCTTTGGGGGCCGTCCTACCTACTAAACCCCGCGGTGTTCCGTCTTCTTCCCAACCGGGTCGCAGGATAGGCCTGAGGGCAATTCACTGCGACCCGGCTAAGGGAATGCCCCAAGATGAGACTCTCCTCGGGGATGAGGCTAGGACAGAAATAATAAATTAATATTTAGTAGTTTATAATGTTTTTTAAAGAAATAGCTTCTTTAATAGTCCATCATATTGGATTTAAAGTAATGAGACTAATTTTCTTGAGTTACTCTCAGGCAGCACTTTTTTTTATACGCATGTAGCAGGGCATTAAATGAACTAGACCGCCATCTTGGGTGTCCGACCATGATTTAGAATGACGTCACACAGCTAAATACGGATTTTCATTCAAACTAAAATGTTGTACAAAATTTCAGATTATTATTTCGTTATCTCTCGAAATTAACTCGTGCGGAGTTCATTGAGAGAGCACCTTTATGGAGATTATTTCAAGTATTGTATTAGACCAAATCTCATATAGCTTCGATTTTACCGAATTATGTATAATTCGGTAAAATCGAAGTTATGTTTTTACAAGGTGTACTATGTTTTTACAAGATGTGCTATGTTTTTACAAGGTGTACTATGTTTTTACAAGGTGTACTATGTTTTTACAAGGTGTACTATGTTTTTACAAGGTGTGCTATGTTTTTACAAGGTGTGCTATGTTTTTACAAGGTGTACTATGTTTTTACAAGGTGTGCTATGTTTTTACAAGGTGTACTATGTTTTTACAAGGTGTGCTATGTTTTTACAAGGTGTACTATGTTTTTACAAGGTGTGCTATGTTTTTACAAGGTGTACTATGTTTTTACAAGGTGTGCTATGTTTTTACAAGGTGTACTATGTTTTTACAAGGTGTGCTATGTTTTTACAAAGTGTACTATGTTTTTACAAGGTGTGCTATGTTTTTACAAGGTGTACTATGTTTTTACAAGGTGTGCTATGTTTTTACTAGGTGTCCATCACGCCTTATCCCCGAAGGCATATTATATGCCGAGGTGGCAGAGGCATATTATATGCCTACTTTTCACCGTGTGGATTCCTGTACCACGTAATAGGTGGTGAGCCCATTGCCGTGTTGAAATAGACAGACGCAGGTTGTGGCTACCTGCTGTTGAAATTTTCAAGCCGCCCATAAGGCCTTCAACCAGGCTTAACGACTGCCATTTTACTGGCAACCGAGACCAACGGCTTAACGTGCCTTCCGAAGCACAAAAACGCTCGCAAATGTAAATGCCACAAAGTGGTCACCCTACCGAGGACCAGCCATAGTGAAAGTTGCGTAACTCAGTGATCGTTTACAGACTAGGTGTACTATGTGTACTATGTTTTTACAAGGTGTGCTTTGTTTTTACAAGGTTTTATGTTGTTACAAGGTGAGCAAATCTTCTACTATATTCACGCCACTTTTTCCTTTCTGATCCCAAAGACTTGTGCAGGTGACAGGTATCAACCCCATACCAAGGACAGAATCCTGCAACCTTTTGAATATGAAATTTTGTATTTACATTTAGTATGGATTACAATGCATGGTATTTTCTACGTGTGGAAATCCTCATGGATACTATGCCGGACTCCTACCGACTAAAACCACACGTTTCTTTTCATCTGTCTATGGCCAGGAGTGAGCCTGTGGTGAGCCCTCGGAAGGGTAGCCCCAGGGCTCCCGACAGACTTTAATCGCCAACGCAGCTTCGAATTCGGGGGGTTCGGTTGATTTTCCACTTCTTTGGGGGTTCGGGTATTATCCCACTTCTTTGGGGCTCGGTGTAATACTGCTTTAGGGGTTCGGGTGCTATTCCACTTTTTTGGGGGTTCGGGTGATATATATTTTTTAAAAACTTCATGCTCAACTATGTACATAGGCGGACTTACTGCCATAGGCATTGTCTACCAGTCAACCATAGGTGATGCAGAGATCAACAAAGTAGGTGGCATTATCGTGTTTTAGTGAAACTGAGAAAGTTAATGAAATTGTGTATTTAGGAAGTATGTTTAGCGCGGATGGAAGATGTGATTCGGATGTAGAACGGCGAGTAGCTGCCGGAAACAAAGTTAACGGTGCTTTGTCCCAGTTAGTAAAGCGACAAAGCATCGTAAAAGAAGCACGAATGGCGATTCATAACGCAGTGCTAGTGCCAACTTTGCTTTACGGTAGTGAAACCTGGGTATGTCAGCAGATACATGAAAGTAAATTGAATGCTGTGATTGAGGCCGGTAGTTCTGAAGTTCCGATAGTTCCGGCGAAGACAAGTCTGCGGAACTAGTCAGGGAGAATTCTCTCTCGCTCCCTCTCCGCCGTCTGACTTACTCTTAAAAAGATGCTGCGGCGTCCAACTTGCTAGAGCCAGGATTATGCAATTAAAATAGATGATCAGTTATATAGATTGGTTATAGATAAGGCACTTTCAATAAAGTAGGATTTAAATGGACCCAGGTTTTTCGGCATATTCAAGATAAGGCGTTAGTAAAGTTACGAAAATGACTCAATATATAGGCAGTCCTAAATGTATTTTATTTAACAACTAGCTGATGCCCGCAGTTTTACCCGCGTAAGGCATTTTCCCGCACCCGTTTCCCCCAGTATTATAGTAAGACACCTAGTATATTATCTTTAAGAGATAGATATAAAAATATGCCATCGACCACTTAACATTATTTTGTTTATATTGTGTCTCAAATGGTTTAGGTAGCGTTTTCCTTTGCAGCTCCCAGACGGTTTATTTTCTTTCGACACCTTCAAAAAAATTTCGTTATATTTTAGCTGATGCAAAAACTTGACAAATTATATACAAGAACATTCATCGAGAACCACTGCGTGTTTGTTGAAAACAGCATGAAAATAGGTGCAGTGCACATTTTAATTTTATAGTTAGCAGACAGACGCGGCGACGGGCTTAAATTTGTTTTTTATTACTTAATATTTGTATAGTGATAGTGATATTAAAAATAAATCTAGAAAATGCTAAGGTATTACGTAGAAGTCTGATGTCCTTTCCTTTCGGATAGTGCTCAATCAAATCTTCTACTTTCGAATAAAATTTCCCTTCGAAACAGAGTATTTTAAACTAGCTGATGCCCATCCGCATGGTTTAGTTTTCCTATTCAAGATTTCGTACGGAACCCTAAATTTTTTGAAAATCCAATATATCTTATGTAAGTCACAAAGAATGTAACTTTCTGACGGTGAAAAAAAATTTAAAATCGGCCCGATCATTACAAACAAACGTACAAATCTTTCCTCTCTATAATATTAGTATAGATACGATATAATATGTATAGGTACGAGTAATATAGTAGCAAGAGGAATAGGTGGTACATTATATACGACCTTATGTTGGCCACCGACCTTTTTACCGATAACGGCGACTTGCGAATTCAATTTCCGGTTGAAGCAAAAAATTGTATAACAGGTTTTAATGTTAGAGAATATATTTAGTTATTTAAATAAAAAAAAAGTTGGCAAACATGTAGATTAGTTTGCTTATATAAAGAGGTTTTTCATAGTAGATACAGATATTCAAAACCAATTCAAAATTTCTAAAAATATTTTGAACTCATGATTTGATTGAAGAGGACTACGAGTATATCTTCACATTCAACCTTAAATCTGAATAGGTACACACACATACCAGATAGCAATTTACTCTACAGATCTTAAGATCTCAAAGGTGTGCTTCATCGTTTTCGAAAACCTTGTTATCACTTACCACATAGGTAAGTTATTATTTTATTTATTATTATTTATTTCATTTACAATATAAATAAAAAAATAAATACCCATCACGCCTTATCCCCGAAGGGGTGGCAGAGGCATATTATATGCCCACTTTTCACCGTGTGGATTTCTGTCCCACGTATTAGGTTGTTAGCCCATTGCCGTGTTGAAATAGACAGACGCAGGTTGTGGCTACCTGCTGTTGAAATTTTTCATGCCGCCCATAAGGCATCAACCAGGCTTAACGACTGCCATTTTACTGGCAACCGAGACCAACGGCTTAACGTGCCTTCCGAAGCACAAAAACGCTCGCAAATGTAAATGCCACAAAGTGGTCACCCTACCGAGGACCAGCCATAGTGAAAGTTGCGTAACTCAGTGATCGTTTACAGACTAGGTGTACTATGTGTACTATGTTTTTACAAGGTGTGCTTTGTTTTTACAAGGTTTTATGTTGTTACAAGGTGAGCAAATCTTCTACTATATTCACGCCACTTTTTCCTTTCTGATCCCAAAGACTTGTGCAGGTGACAGGTATCAACCCCATACCAAGGACAGAATCCTGCAACCTTTTGAATATGAAATTTTGTATTTACATTTAGTATGGATTACAATGCATGGTATTTTCTACGTGTGGAAATCCTCATGGATACTATGCCGGACTCCTACCGACTAAAACCACACGTTTCCTTTCATCTGTCTATGGCCAGGAGTGAGCCTGTGGTGAGCCCTCGGAAGGGTAGCCCCAGGGCTCCCGACAGACTTTAATCGCCAACGCAGCTTCGAATTCGGGGGGTTCGGTTGATTTTCCACTTCTTTGGGGGTTCGGGTATTATCCCACTTCTTTGGGGCTCGGTGTTATACTGCTTTAGGGGTTCGGGTGCTATTCCACTTTTTTGGGGGTTCGGGTGATATATATTTTTTAAAAACTTCATGCTCAACTATGTACATAGGCGGACTTACTGCCATAGGCATTGTCTACCAGTCAACCATAGGTGATGCAGAGATCAACAAAGTAGGTGGCATTATCGTGTTTTAGTGAAACTGAGAAAGTTAATGAAATTGTGTATTTAGGAAGTATGTTTAGCGCGGATGGAAGATGTGATTCGGATGTAGAACGGCGAGTAGCTGCCGGAAACAAAGTTAACGGTGCTTTGTCCCAGTTAGTAAAGCGACAAAGCATCGTAAAAGAAGCACGAATGGCGATTCATAACGCAGTGCTAGTGCCAACTTTGCTTTACGGTAGTGAAACCTGGGTATGTCAGCAGATACATGAAAGTAAATTGAATGCTGTGATTGAGGCCGGTAGTTCTGAAGTTCCGATAGTTCCGGCGAAGACAAGTCTGCGGAACTAGTCAGGGAGAATTCTCTCTCGCTCCCTCTCCGCCGTCTGACTTACTCTTAAAAAGATGCTGCGGCGTCCAACTTGCTAGAGCCAGGATTATGCAATTAAAATAGATGATCAGTTATATAGATTGGTTATAGATAAGGCACTTTCAATAAAGTAGGATTTAAATGGACCCAGGTTTTTCGGCATATTCAAGATAAGGCGTTAGTAAAGTTACGAAAATGACTCAATATATAGGCAGTCCTAAATGTATTTTATTTAACAACTAGCTGATGCCCGCAGTTTTACCCGCGTAAGGCATTTTCCCGCACCCGTTTCCCCCAGTATTATAGTAAGACACCTAGTATATTATCTTTAAGAGATAGATATAAAAATATGCCATCGACCACTTAACATTATTTTGTTTATATTGTGTCTCAAATGGTTTAGGTAGCGTTTTCCTTTGCAGCTCCCAGACGGTTTATTTTCTTTCGACACCTTCAAAAAAATTTCGTTATATTTTAGCTGATGCAAAAACTTGACAAATTATATACAAGAACATTCATCGAGAACCACTGCGTGTTTGTTGAAAACAGCATGAAAATAGGTGCAGTGCACATTTTAATTTTATAGTTAGCAGACAGACGCGGCGACGGGTATTAAATTTGTTTTTTATTACTTAATATTTGTATAGTGATAGTGATATTAAAAATAAATCTAGAAAATGCTAAGGTATTACGTAGAAGTCTGATGTCCTTTCCTTTCGGATAGTGCTCAATCAAATCTTCTACTTTCGAATAAAATTTCCCTTCGAAACAGAGTATTTTAAACTAGCTGATGCCCATCCGCATGGTTTAGTTTTCCTATTCAAGATTTCGTACGGAACCCTAAATTTTTTGAAAATCCAATATATCTTATGTAAGTCACAAAGAATGTAACTTTCTGACGGTGAAAAAAAATTTAAAATCGGCCCGATCATTACAAACAAACGTACAAATCTTTCCTCTCTATAATATTAGTATAGATACGATATAATATGTATAGGTACGAGTAATATAGTAGCAAGAGGAATAGGTGGTACATTATATACGACCTTATGTTGGCCACCGACCTTTTTACCGATAACGGCGACTTGCGAATTCAATTTCCGGTTGAAGCAAAAAATTGTATAACAGGTTTTAATGTTAGAGAATATATTTAGTTATTTAAATAAAAAAAAAGTTGGCAAACATGTAGATTAGTTTGCTTATATAAAGAGGTTTTTCATAGTAGATACAGATATTCAAAACCAATTCAAAATTTCTAAAAATATTTTGAACTCATGATTTGATTGAAGAGGACTACGAGTATATCTTCACATTCAACCTTAAATCTGAATAGGTACACACACATACCAGATAGCAATTTACTCTACAGATCTTAAGATCTCAAAGGTGTGCTTCATCGTTTTCGAAAACCTTGTTATCACTTACCACATAGGTAAGTTATTATTTTATTTATTATTATTTATTTCATTTACAATATAAATAAAAAAATAAATACCCATCACGCCTTATCCCCGAAGGGGTGGCAGAGGCATATTATATGCCCACTTTTCACCGTGTGGATTTCTGTCCCACGTATTAGGTTGTTAGCCCATTGCCGTGTTGAAATAGACAGACGCAGGTTGTGGCTACCTGCTGTTGAAATTTTTCATGCCGCCCATAAGGCATCAACCAGGCTTAACGACTGCCATTTTACTGGCAACCGAGACCAACGGCTTAACGTGCCTTCCGAAGCACAAAAACGCTCGCAAATGTAAATGCCACAAAGTGGTCACCCTACCGAGGACCAGCCATAGTGAAAGTTGCGTAACTCAGTGATCGTTTACAGACTAGGTGTACTATGTGTACTATGTTTTTACAAGGTGTGCTTTGTTTTTACAAGGTTTTATGTTGTTACAAGGTGAGCAAATCTTCTACTATATTCACGCCACTTTTTCCTTTCTGATCCCAAAGACTTGTGCAGGTGACAGGTATCAACCCCATACCAAGGACAGAATCCTGCAACCTTTTGAATATGAAATTTTGTATTTACATTTAGTATGGATTACAATGCATGGTATTTTCTACGTGTGGAAATCCTCATGGATACTATGCCGGACTCCTACCGACTAAAACCACACGTTTCTTTTCATCTGTCTATGGCCAGGAGTGAGCCTGTGGTGAGCCCTCGGAAGGGTAGCCCCAGGGCTCCCGACAGACTTTAATCGCCAACGCAGCTTCGAATTCGGGGGGTTCGGTTGATTTTCCACTTCTTTGGGGGTTCGGGTATTATCCCACTTCTTTGGGGCTCGGTGTTATACTGCTTTAGGGGTTCGGGTGCTATTCCACTTTTTTGGGGGTTCGGGTGATATATATTTTTTAAAAACTTCATGCTCAACTATGTACATAGGCGGACTTACTGCCATAGGCATTGTCTACCAGTCAACCATAGGTGATGCAGAGATCAACAAAGTAGGTGGCATTATCGTGTTTTAGTGAAACTGAGAAAGTTAATGAAATTGTGTATTTAGGAAGTATGTTTAGCGCGGATGGAAGATGTGATTCGGATGTAGAACGGCGAGTAGCTGCCGGAAACAAAGTTAACGGTGCTTTGTCCCAGTTAGTAAAGCGACAAAGCATCGTAAAAGAAGCACGAATGGCGATTCATAACGCAGTGCTAGTGCCAACTTTGCTTTACGGTAGTGAAACCTGGGTATGTCAGCAGATACATGAAAGTAAATTGAATGCTGTGATTGAGGCCGGTAGTTCTGAAGTTCCGATAGTTCCGGCGAAGACAAGTCTGCGGAACTAGTCAGGGAGAATTCTCTCTCGCTCCCTCTCCGCCGTCTGACTTACTCTTAAAAAGATGCTGCGGCGTCCAACTTGCTAGAGCCAGGATTATGCAATTAAAATAGATGATCAGTTATATAGATTGGTTATAGATAAGGCACTTTCAATAAAGTAGGATTTAAATGGACCCAGGTTTTCCGGCATATTCAAGATAAGGCGTTAGTAAAGTTACGAAAATGACTCAATATATAGGCAGTCCTAAATGTATTTTATTTAACAACTAGCTGATGCCCGCAGTTTTACCCGCGTAAGGCATTTTCCCGCACCCGTTTCCCCCCAGTATTATAGTAAGACACCTAGTATAGTATAGTATCTTTAAGAGATAGATATAAAAATATGCCATCGACCACTTAACATTATTTTGTTTATATTGTGTCTCAAATGGTTTAGGTAGCGTTTTCCTTTGCAGCTCCCAGACGGTTTATTTTCTTTCGACACCTTCAAAAAAATTTCGTTATATTTTAGCTGATGCAAAAACTTGACAAATTATATACAAGAACATTCATCGAGAACCACTGCGTGTTTGTTGAAAACAGCATGAAAATAGGTGCAGTGCACATTTTAATTTTATAGTTAGCAGACAGACGCGGCGACGGGCTTAAATTTGTTTTTTATTACTTAATATTTGTATAGTGATAGTGATATTAAAAATAAATCTAGAAAATGCTAAGGTATTACGTAGAAGTCTGATGTCCTTTCCTTTCGGATAGTGCTCAATCAAATCTTCTACTTTCGAATAAAATTTCCCTTCGAAACAGAGTATTTTAAACTAGCTGATGCCCATCCGCATGGTTTAGTTTTCCTATTCAAGATTTCGTACGGAACCCTAAATTTTTTGAAAATCCAATATATCTTATGTAAGTCACAAAGAATGTAACTTTCTGACGGTGAAAAAAAATTTAAAATCGGCCCGTTCATTACAAACAAACTTACAAATATTTCCTCTCTATAATATTAGTATAGATACGATATAATATGTATAGGTACGAGTAATATAGTAGCAAGAGGAAAAGGTGGTACATTATATACGACCTTATGTTGGCCACCGACCTTTTTACCGATAACGGCGACTTGCGAATTCAATTTCCGGTTGAAGCAAAAAATTGTATAACAGGTTTTAATGTTAGAGAATATATTTAGTTATTTAAATAAAAAAAAAGTTGGCAAACATGTAAATTAGTTTGCTTATATAAAGAGGTTTTTCATAGTAGATACAGATATTCAAAACCAATTCAAAATTTCTAAAAATATTTTGAACTCATGATTTGATTGAAGAGGACTACAAGTATATCTTCACATTCAATCTTAAATCTGAATAGGTACACACACATACCAGATAGCAATTTACTCTACAGATCTTAAGATCTCAAAGGTGTGCTTCATCGTTTTCGAAAACCTTGTTATCACTTACCACATAGGTAAGTTATTATTTTATTTATTATTATTTATTTCATTTACAATATAAATAAAAAAATAAATACCCATCACGCCTTATCCCCGAAGGGGTGGCGGAGGCATATTATATGCCCACTTTTCACCGTGTGGATTTCTGTCCCACGTATTAGGTGGAGAGCCCATTGCCGTGTTGAAATAGACAGACGCAGGTTGTGGCTACCTGCTGTTGAAATTTTTCATGCCGCCCATAAGGCATCAACCAGGCTTAACGACTGCCATTTTACTGGCAACCGGGACCAACGGCTTAACGTGCCTTCCGAAGCACGGAAACGCTCGCAAATGTAAATGCCACAAAGTGGTCACCCATCCGACGACCAGCCATAGTGAAAGTTGCGTACCTCAGTGATCGTTTACCGAACACTGAGACCGCGGGGCCACGAGCGCTTCCTTATAAGAGTTATAAGATTTCAATTTATTAAGTATAACCTTATATATAATAACCAATAAGTGCAACCAACCTATTTAAAGTACTTTCACCAAAGAATAGATAAAATATTAAATTTTCATTTTTTGTTTAATTAGGTAAGAGTAGTAACTTGATCTAGAACGGGAATTTAATCTCCTAACAATAACCTTTATGCTACCACCTGCCAAGGGTGACTTAACCGAGAATGAATGAAATCAGAGTAGAGGTAAAACACGGTAATGACCAAAGAAATCCTAACACTTGTATAGACAAATTGCTCTGAAAAAAAAAATTCTTACCGTCTTGTCTAGCAGATAGCTCGCCGGAAAAATTAAAGGTATGTACACAATCATGTACACCATTGATGTCCAGTAAACCAAGGAGCTTGATACATTGTAATACTTCACCACCGCATCCTGGATAATACTGTATTGTACCCATTGCATTGAATTTGAGGCGGAGTAGAACACAAACACGAATAAAACGAACCACCGAATGGGATATACAATGTATTCTGTTGGAACCGATTTCTTTGTAGGGGATTCTAAAACACCCCCTTTCTCAGCTACCCCGTCCATTACACTCCCGCATACTTCCATGTTTTTCAGATCCGTCATTTTGTTATATTTTCTTAATAAGTTATATATTAAAATACAATATCTCTATAATTATTATCTTTTTATTGTCAGAATTTGGCATCTAAATGGCACTAAGATTTAATTTATTAAAATTTGTAAACGATAACAATTTTATTGTCGTGTTTCGAGCGCGCGCGTTTTTTTTTTAAATTGCGAGGCACATGCGAATGTTCTGCGCGGCGCGGCGGCCAGCCAGTGACTGATACAGTTTTGGTTTTCCATTTTCCTAGAGGCTGAATGAATATTTCCTGTGCACCCTCCGGCATGCGTGACGAATACATGATGCTTACTGAATACTTAAGTTAACAATAAAACAGATTATCTAAATAATCATCCTATGCTTTAGATTAGTAATATATTTTACATATTTTATCTAACGAAAACGTCGTTTACTACACAATAAAGGCTAAGTTATGATAAGATTCAATCCGTTTACGAGTTGTCTTCAAGTAGGTCTTCATGCTACTAATATTATAAACGCGAAAGTTTGTAAGAATGGATGTTTGTTTCTCTTTTACGCAAAATCTACTGAATAGATTTTGATGAAACTTAGCAATAATATAGCTTACATATCAGAATAACACATAGGCTATTTTTTTATCCCGAGACAAGTTCCTGTGGGAAACGGGAACGGGAAAACTTCACAACGCGTGCGGGGCCGCGGGCGTCAACTTGTAATACATAATTATGGATTTCCACGTAAGTGTATTTGGGAAGTGATGGGCCCTACTGAGATCTTCGGGGACTCTCGGAGTCTCTTTAAGTCTAGTTTTTTCTCACCTATTGTCGGGGCACCTGCTGACTAACAGACGAGATACAACGCAGGCGCCTTACGGGGTTGTAAGGTCAGTGGCTATTTATTTGTTATTTGTAAGAGGGGTGTGGAAAAGATAATCTGAGATAAGTCGGGCTTATGGATGCTCTCGAACTTTTCTCAATCTTAATATGCGGTGGTGCTGTGAGAGTTTGGAAACACAGAACCACGCTGAAATAAAGAAGAGATAGGCAGCAATCTTTTGGGCCCCAAAGATATCACTTTGGGGCCCAAGCCAATTTCACCTGTAAGTAAATTGCAACAAAACCTTGTACCTATCCTTTATGCCAGGGTGGTTTAGTTAAGAGAATCGCCTTCTCTTTATAGCGAAAATTGGGATGGTGCGTCGTATGTGTGTGATACACACACACAAACAAACGAAAGATTTCATTGATAATTTGATTGACATACCTAAGTATTGTTTTGACATAAGTGTTGTGTTGTGTGTTATCTATCGGATGTTTGATGGATGTTTATTTAATTTGCCTGTTATGTTCCGAAATGCCTAAACGAATGTACGATATTGATTACATACTTACACATACATATCATGTTTGTAAATATTAACGTATTGAAACTTTGAATATGTGGTCTCCAAAAACAAAGTGTTTTTGCATGCATCCCACATTTTTCCTTCAGTTTCATTCATCACTCTTTTTATCAAAACTTTTGCATACAATTTGCCGACGATGCTGAGCAAGCTTATATCGCGGTAGTTTTTGCACTCTTGCTGTGACCCTTTTCCTTTGTAAAGCGGCACGATGACAGCCTTGCACCAATCTCCTGATACGCTGCCATTCCTCCAGCAAAGATTAAAAAGGCGGTACAGCTGGCAAGCTACCACGCCATGTCCCGCTTTCAGCATCTCGACAGAAATCCTATCAAATCCAGCAGCCTTACCCAATTTCATACTACTTAATGCTTCCACAATTTCTTCCATACTTATGATGCTTTCGTTGCTTAGTTCATTCCTTTCCCAAGAACTCGTATGTGCTTCCATATCCTCTTTTTCATATAAGCTTTCAAAATAATCTTTCCATCTTTTTAGCACATATTCTTCTCCTTTTAGAAAACTGCCATCCTGGTTTCTGATATTACTGAGTTTCTATGATGTTTGTTGACCCCTCACAGATTTTATAGATTTCCAAAAGAATTTTATATTCTGCTGGAAATTATCAGATAACCTACTATTAAATTTATCCCTATCATTCTCTTTATCTCTTTTTATAACTTCTTTTGCAACTCGTTTATACCTTTTATATTCATTCTTTGCCATTTTTACATCCTCATCCGTTGCCCTCTGAATTCTTTGATTAACCTTTGAAGTCAGCCAGTCCAACTATGCCTTCTTCTTGTCGGACAATGCTTTCATGACTTCTGCACACATTCTCTTCACCTTACATCCTTGGCTTCTTTTATTTACCCCACACACTTCCACCGCAACTTCCACTAGACCTTCCTTAAGCGTCTTCCATAATTCTTCAATCTCACATACTTTATCTAAATTTTTAAATTTCTTACTCAATTTATTCACGAATACTTCTTTTATGCTCATCTCTTGAAAATTTTCGACTTTTATGCGCTCTAGTACACTTACAGGTTCACACACACGATGCCGCCACCGTTGAAACAGACCTCTTACTCGGCTGATAACCAAGAAGTGATCTGTATCAATCTCGGCACCGCGGTATGCCCGGGTGTCTAAGACTTTCTTTCTTAGTCTTGCATCTACAATCACAAAATCAATCATACTTCTCTGGTTTCCCTCTTGTCTAGTATACAAATGAATCTGTTTGTGGTTAAATATGGTGTTAGTTACCACAAGATTCCTCTCCAAACATACTTCAAGCAAACTCTCACCATTTTCATTCACTCGTTCGTCACCAAACCTGCCCAATACACTTTCATATCCATCACGCTTCACTCCAATCCAACCATTAAAATCACCTAACATTACAATTCTCTCGTTCCGTTTGCATTTACTCAGAATATCGCTCACACTCTCCCAAAATGCCTGTCTCTCACTTTGGTCTCTTGAAGATCGGCGCCACCGCGCATCTTGCGGAGCATAAACGCCCAAAACAAAGATGCGGGTAAGTCCAACCTTCAACCTCAACCAAAGGAGTCTTGGGCTCACACATTCATAGTCAGTCACACATTCATTCATTCTCGCGGACAGTAGAACTCCGACTCCCTGGCTCGCTGTACTGGTTGTGGCTACACCTGACCAGTAGGCTGTATAGGGCCCATGTGTAGTGGTGTTACATCCTTTCCTCTTTGTTTCATTCACACACAAAATATCAAGTCGTCTTGCTCGCATCATCTCGCATACCTCATCAATTTTGTCTTTCATTCCTCCTCTAACATTCAATGTAGCAAAGTGGCTATCCCTAGCACACTTTCCGCCTCGATGGGAGACGAGACGTGGCGGGTTGCGAACCACATCGCCGCCATTCGGGATTTTTAAATTTTTAATATCCATTGCGTTCCAACGAGTGGCAAGGGAAATTCAAAGTCCGCCTAGACAGAGCCCCGCTTGTCTAGGTAAGGCTAGCCTTATTCTGGGGTCGTCCGGTCCCAGGGCAGTCAGGCACGTAACGAATAGGCTCGCCCCTAGCCACGCAGCTCATCGGCACGGCAACCTTGGCTTGGCGGAGAAAGGATGGGAAGAGGATAAGGTAGGAAAAGGATTAGAGGGTAGGAAAAAGGATGAGATAGGAAAGAGGCTAGGATAGGGTAATTTTGTCTAAACCTTCTGTATTCCAAACCTATAAAATATCCTGCAGCCAGGACAGTTGTTACACGCTTTTTTATCTCTGCAGTCCGAGTGAGACCATTGCCGTGTTAAAATGGCAACCGGGTCCAACGGCTTAACGTGCCACGGAAATGCTCGCAAATGTAAATGCAACAGTGGTCACCCATCCAAGGACCAGCTATAGCGAAAGATACTTGACGCAGTGATCGTTTAAAGAACACTAAGTTAGCGGGACCACAAGCGCTTCTTCTAAATATGTTTATATATTTCAAATTCACATATTATTATATATTTGACTGCCTCGGTGGTCGGAACAAATATTTGTGTGATCCACAAATGTTGGTTTCGGAGTTAGAATGTATTTATTTAGAAATATACAAGTATGTATATCAGTTGTCTAGACCCCATAGTACAAGCTTATAGCTAAATTTGGGCTAGATGGCGCTGTGTGAAGTGTCCCGCAATATTTATTGTTTTATGATTATAAAAACATCTATAGTTGTGTTAGTATTAGGAGTTAATAAGGAGGGTGGAAGGAACCCTAATAAGACCTCCGGGGTCCAATTGACTTCACCCGCCTCGAGTCAAAGACACAGGCGCTTTTACTGCCATGGGAGATCAGATTTCACTCCCAACAATGCCGAAAATAAAATAACCAGAAGTTAGGCCTGGTTCCAACCCAGGTTCTAAATCCAGTTAGGGTTGGGAAGCAACTAGGAATACACTAGGATGAAGACAAGAAGATAAGAGATAAATAAATAGTTACATTAAACTTAAACTGGTGACTTGCCGTGTTGAAAATTCCAGGCGCCATTTGTGGCGACATGCTTTTGAACTTTTTGATACATATTACATACATACATATTGTCACGCCGTTAATCCCAAAGGGGTAGGCAGAGGCATACTATACGCCCTCATTTCCCGTATGCATTTTTTTGACCCACGTAACAGGTGGTGAGTCCATTGCCGTGTTGAAATGGACAGGCGCAGGCTGTTGCGACCTGCTGTTGAAATTTTTCAAGCCGCCCATAAGGCCTTCAACCAGGCTTAACGACTGTCATTTTACTGGCAACCGGGACGAAGGGATTAACGTGCCTTTCGAAGCACGGAAACGCTCGCAAAATGTAAATTCCACAAAGTGGTTCCACCCATTCAAGGCTCTTATTTTGATATGATTTAAACACAACATTGATTTTGTTTTTTCACAGATTGTGTCCTACTTTATTTTATACTAAAACTGTCATATATTTTATTTATCTATCACGCCTTATCCCCGAAAGGGTGGCAGTGGCATATTAGTAAATGCCCACTTTTCACCATGTGTATTCCTGTCCCACGTAATGGGTGGTGGGTGAGTCCGTTGCCGTATATAACTCTCATATATATATATATACACTACATAAAGCTAACTCCGGGCGTCGCGAGATGCAACTGGGACAGACGCTCGGATGATGATGGAATGCTTACTGTTCTCATAAATATACTGCCATTGCGAAAAAATAGCAAGGGGAGCTCAACGAAAAAACTTCAATATTGGCTTATCAGCTTGTGGTTTAGACAACTGATAAACATACTTATGTTATTTCTAAATACATACATATTATACGGAATTCGATTCGAATTCGATTCCCTGGTCATAACAAATGGTTGTGTCACCATTTGTTATGACCCGGTAATCGAATTCGGACCTCAGCGCAACAGTTTACCACAGTTTACACTGACATTATCATTTAAGCCACCGTGGCAGTCGAAAAAGCATTCACCTTAAAATTATACGGTAAAAATAATTCAGTTCTTGTTGTTTTGTATTTAAAACACAAAGTCAGAAGGGGTCTTAGAAGGTTTATAAAGGGTTGGCAGCAAGAGTGCTGCACCTCTGGTGTTGCAAATGTCCATAGGCTACGGTGACCACTTTCCATCAGGTCACCACCACTAGTCCACCACCTCAGTGGTTTAAAAATACTTATTTTTATTACCATCCCCGCTGCCCCTGCAGTAGGAATGACGGCGCGTAAACATATTCCCCGCGTGAAAAAAAAAACATTTAACCCTTTTGAAATTAATTTAAGTCAAGTTAATTGAAGCCTTGTCTCTTGCTGATGAGCCAAGGCCTTACGCGTCATTATCATGTTAATAGTATTCGACATTTTGTTATAATTACGTGCTACAGAATCAGTAATTATTAGCAAAGTAGACTTAGAGCAAAGAAATGCGAAACAAAACAAGGTTATGTTTTATTCATAGAAAATTACAAAATCGCTCTAGTAATGGACATATGAGGATGTAAAAGTAAATAAACTCACAAACCGTGATTGAAAAAACTATTAGTTTTATAAATCTTGCCAAATCCACATAATTATTTCAAATATTGAAATTTTTTCCGATGTTCTAACGTTACTACACCGGTACAATTTTAAAGTTTATATTTAATTACTTTTAGCACAATAAATGGTGAAAATAATTATTTAACACTCAATATAGTTTTATTTGGCAATGATGAATTGGTTTTTAGTTAAAATTATAATTATTTTTGCAATATTATAATATAAAATACGGAGCCAATTCAAATCAGCTGTTATGCCTGGGGTTGCCCACAAGGAAAAAATCAACTAACGTGCTACAATTGTGCTACACTGTCAGACTCTAAAATATTGTCCTCGTATACTGCAAGTTGGATAATGCTTATATACTAACTTTTAAACTATGGCGTTACTTTACTTTTCGATTCTTTGATGTGTAAACTAAGCTGTAGGTCCCAGCTGCCAGTAACATGGCAGTGGTTAGGCCAAGTTGAAGTCCTGTTGAAGGACTTTATTTTTTTAACGTGTGGTAATCCCCTCGGACGTCATGCCCGATTCGAACGGGCTAAAATCACACGGTCCCTGCCGATCTGTCTATTGCAGGACGCCCGGTCCTTATATGCGACTTGACTTGACTTGACTTGAAAAAGTACCCCGCTGACACAGTGCATAAACAATCACTGCGTTAATAATAATAATAATAAATCTTTATTCATTTAGGTCACAAAGTAACACTTATGAACGTCAAGAATATTGCTTCTACATTTACATTTACTGCCAGATTCGCAAAGCAATAGGTAGAGCCTGAGGAAGAACCTGGCAATAAAACTCATGGCCACTCTTTTCTAAACGCCAGTAATTACATTAGTTTGATTAACATGATATTTGACCAATTATATAGTAATGAATTTATACAAACAAAAAAAACAAAATCAATGTTGTGTTTAAATCATATCAAAATAAGAGCCTTGAATGGGTGGAACCACTTTGTGGAATTTACATTTTGCGAGCGTTTCCGTGCTTCGAAAGGCACGTTAATCCCTTCGTCCCGGTTGCCAGTAAAATGACAGTCGTTAAGCCTGGTTGAAGGCCTTATGGGCGGCTTGAAAAATTTCAACAGCAGGTCGCAACAGCCTGCGCCTGTCCATTTCAACACGGCAATGGACTCACCACCTGTTACGTGGGTCAAAAAAATGCATACGGGAAATGAGGGCGTATAGTATGCCTCTGCCTACCCCTTTGGGATTAACGGCGTGACAATATGTATGTATGTAATATGTATCAAAAAGTTCAAAAGCATGTCGCCACAAATGGCGCCTGGAATTTTCAACACGGCAAGTCACCAGTTTAAGTTTAATGTAACTATTTATTTATCTCTTATCTTCTTGTCTTCATCCTAGTGTATTCCTAGTTGCTTCCCAACCCTAACTGGATTTAGAACCTGGGTTGGAACCAGGCCTAACTTCTGGTTATTTTATTTTCGGCATTGTTGGGAGTGAAATCTGATCTCCCATCGCAGTAAAAGCGCCTGTGTCGTTGACTCGAGGCGGGTGAAGTCAATTGGACCCCGGAGGTCTTATTAGGGTTCCTTCCACCCTCCTTATTAACTCCTAATACTAACACAACTATAGATGTTTTTATAATCATAAAACAATAAATATTGCGGGACACTTCACACAGCGCCATCTAGCCCAAATTTAGCTATAAGCTTGTACTATGGGGTCTAGACAACTGATATACATACTTGTATATTTCTAAATAAATACATTCTAACTCCGAAACCAACATTTGTGGATCACACAAATATTTGTTCCGACCACCGAGGCAGTCAAATATATAATAATATGTGAATTTGAAATATATAAACATATTTAGAAGAAGCGCTTGTGGTCCCGCTAACTCAGTGTTCTTTAAACGATCACTGCGTCAAGTATCTTTCGCTATAGCTGGTCCTTGGATGGGTGACCACTGTTGCATTTACATTTGCGAGCATTTCCGTGGCACGTTAAGCCGTTGGACCCGGTTGCCATTTTAACACGGCAATGGTCTCACTCGGACTGCAGAGATAAAAAAGCGTGTAACAACTGTCCTGGCTGCAGGATATTTTATAGGTTTGGAATACAGAAGGTTTAGACAAAATTACCCTATCCTAGCCTCTTTCCTATCTCATCCTTTTTCCTACCCTCTAATCCTTTTCCTACCTTATCCTCTTCCCATCCTTTCTCCGCCAAGCCAAGGTTGCCGTGCCGATGAGCTGCGTGGCTAGGGGCGAGCCTATTCGTTACGTGCCTGACTGCCCTGGGACCGGACGACCCCAGAATAAGGCTAGCCTTACCTAGACAAGCGGGGCTCTGTCTAGGCGGACTTTGAATTTCCCTTGCCACTCGTTGGAACGCAATGGATATTAAAAATTTAAAAATCCCGAATGGCGGCGATGTGGTTCGCAACCCGCCACGTCTCGTCTCCCAACGAGGCGGAAAGTGTGCTAGGGATAGCCACTTTGCTACATTGAATGTTAGAGGAGGAATGAAAGACAAAATTGATGAGGTATGCGAGATGATGCGAGCAAGACGACTTGATATTTTGTGTGTGAATGAAACAAAGAGGAAAGGATGTAACACCACTACACATGGGCCCTATACAGCCTACTGGTCAGGTGTAGCCACAACCAGTACAGCGAGCCAGGGAGTCGGAGTTCTACTGTCCGCGAGAATGAATGAATGTGTGACTGACTATGAATGTGTGAGCCCAAGACTCCTTTGGTTGATGTTGAAGGTTGGACTTACCCGCATCTTTGTTTTGGGCGTTTATGCTCCGCAAGATGCGCGGTGGCGCCGATCTTCAAGAGACCAAAGTGAGAGACAGGCATTTTGGGAGAGTGTGAGCGATATTCTGAGTAAATGCAAACGGAACGAGAGAATTGTAATGTTAGGTGATTTTAATGGTTGGATTGGAGTGAAGCGTGATGGATATGAAAGTGTATTGGGCAGGTTTGGTGACGAACGAGTGAATGAAAATGGTGAGAGTTTGCTTGAAGTATGTTTGGAGAGGAATCTTGTGGTAACTAACACCATATTTAACCACAAACAGATTCATTTGTATACTAGACAAGAGGGAAACCAGAGAAGTATGATTGATTTTGTGATTGTAGATGCAAGACTAAGAAAGAAAGTCTTAGACACCCGGGCATACCGCGGTGCCGAGATTGATACAGATCACTTCTTGGTTATCAGCCGAGTAAGAGGTCTGTTTCAACGGTGGCGGCATCGTGTGTGTGAACCTGTAAGTGTACTAGAGCGCATAAAAGTCGAAAATTTTCAAGAGATGAGCATAAAAGAAGTATTCGTGAGTAAATTGAGTAAGAAATTTAAAAATTTAGATAAAGTATGTGAGATTGAAGAATTATGGAAGACGCTTAAGGAAGGTCTAGTGGAAGTTGCGGTGGAAGTGTGTGGGGTAAATAAAAGAAGCCAAGGATGTAAGGTGAAGAGAATGTGTGCAGAAGTCATGAAAGCATTGTCCGACAAGAAGAAGGCATAGTTGGACTGGCTGACTTCAAAGGTTAATCAAAGAATTCAGAGGGCAACGGATGAGGATGTAAAAATGGCAAAGAATGAATATAAAAGGTATAAACGAGTTGCAAAAGAAGTTATAAAAAGAGATAAAGAGAATGATAGGGATAAATTTAATAGTAGGTTATCTGATAATTTCCAGCAGAATATAAAATTCTTTTGGAAATCTATAAAATCTGTGAGGGGTCAACAAACATCATAGAAACTCAGTAATATCAGAAACCAGGATGGCAGTTTTCTAAAAGGAGAAGAATATGTGCTAAAAAGATGGAAAGATTATTTTGAAAGCTTATATGAAAAAGAGGATATGGAAGCACATACGAGTTCTTGGGAAAGGAATGAACTAAGCAACGAAAGCATCATAAGTATGGAAGAAATTGTGGAAGCATTAAGTAGTATGAAATTGGGTAAGGCTGCTGGATTTGATAGGATTTCTGTCGAGATGCTGAAAGCGGGACATGGCGTGGTAGCTTGCCAGCTGTACCGCCTTTTTAATCTTTGCTGGAGGAATGGCAGCGTATCAGGAGATTGGTGCAAGGCTGTCATCGTGCCGCTTTACAAAGGAAAAGGGTCACAGCAAGAGTGCAAAAACTACCGCGATATAAGCTTGCTCAGCATCGTCGGCAAATTGTATGCAAAAGTTTTGATAAAAAGAGTGATGAATGAAACTGAAGGAAAAATGTGGGATGCATGCAAAAACACTTTGTTTTTGGAGACCACATATTCAAAGTTTCAATACGTTAATATTTACAAACATGATATGTATGTGTAAGTATGTAATCAATATCGTACATTCGTTTAGGCATTTCGGAACATAACAGGCAAATTAAATAAACATCCATCAAACATCCGATAGATAACACACAACACAACACTTTTTTTTCCCTAACTAATGACACGAGTTTGGATCCTGTACTCGTTCATCATATCATCATCATCATCCGAGCGTCTGTCCCAGTTGCGTCTCGCGACGCTCGGGGTCCGCTTTCCTACATTTTTACCTCCACTTCGCACGGTCGTCGGCATCCCCTGTAGTGAGACCATTGGCACGCATGTCATCCCTTACGACGTCAAGCCAGCACTTCTTGGGTCTTCCCCTATTACCGGGACCCGGCGGGGCTGACATGGCCAGACATTTGTTACCTACGTAACGGCGGTTGCCGCAAGACGTGACCATACCAACGAAGGCGACACTCTTGCAACTTGTCTGCAATGTCACGGACGTGAAGGCTGCCGCGGATGCGAGAGTTTCTCACGCGGTCCATCCGCGTGACCCCACACATCCACCGCAGCATCTTCATTTCCGTGACACGCAGCTTCTGCTTGTGTCACTCCAAATGGCTACGTCTCACTGCCATGTAAAAGGACAGGTCTAATAATGGTTTTGTAGACGTGTCCCTTCAACCGGATCGGCATTTTAGGGTCACAAATGACACCGGTCATCTCCCGCCATTTGGCCCACGCGGCAGCAATGCATGACTTGACATTGCAATCGATGTCATGCATTTAAGCAGTAAGACTCTCACCGGGTATGACCTTGCAGTTGGCCACCTTGCCGATGCTGTGTCGCCTAGTCAGTAGGAAATCGATCTGAGTTGTACGCCTTCCGCTCTTGTAGGTGATGAGATGTTCGGATTTCTTTTTAAAATACGTGTTCACAATGGCCAGATCGGCAGCCGCACACGTTCTGAGGATAGTTTCTCCTATAGCGTTGCGGGTTTATATACAAAATAAAATCTTTTTTAGTTTATGGACTGAACAGGTTTGTGACATCTATGTAAATATTTATATACAGTACCGTCCGCACATGTCGACTTTCCCTCGTAGAGCCCATAAACATTGAATCTCTCTGTGAGTTCTCTCTATGTATGTGTAAATGTAAATTACGTTTTTGAATTTCGTTAGGCATAGGTTACAGGGCATAGTGCAAAGACAAAGGACATAGGTCAAAGGACAGAACTGAGGCACAGGTCAAAGGACAGAGGACAAAGGACAGATGTCATAAACAAAGGTCAAAGGACACAGGTCAAAGGACAGAGGGCAAAGTGCAAATGTCAAAGGACATAGGTCAAAGGACACAGGCCAAAGGGCAACGTGCAAAGGTCAAAGGACAGAGGTCAAAGGACACAAGTCAAAGGACACAGGTCAAAGGACACAGGTCAAAGGACAGAGGTGAAAGGACAGGATAGTTGTCAATGGACAGATGTCAAAGGACAGAGGTCAAAGGACACAGTCAAACGACAGGTCAAAGGACACAGGTCAACGGACAGAGGACAAAGGACAGATGTCAAAGGTCAAATGACAGAGGTCAAAGGACAGATGTCAAAGGCCAAATGACAGAGGTCAAAGGACACAGGTCAGAGGTCAATGGTCAGAGGTCAAATGACTAAGATCAAAGGACACCTGTCAAAAGAAACAGGACAAAGGTCTGAGGTCAAAGGACACAGGTCAAAGGACAGAGGTCAAAGGACATATGTCAAAGGTCAAAGGACAGATGTCAAAGGACAGAGTTCAAAGGACAGATGTCAAAGGTCAAATGCCAGAGGTCAAAGGACACATGTCAAATGACACCTGTCATAAGACACAGGTCAAAGGACAAAGGACACAGGTCAAAGGACATAGGTCAGAGGACAGACTTACACTTCACAGAAGCATTAGAATTATCTCTGTAAGTAGTATAAAATCGAACCCGGTACCCACAGGTTAGAAGGCAGTTATATAAGCAACTGAGCCAGTGGGCCGTTCAATGTATGTTTACCTATTTTTCCGCTAAGTGCTGACGAATTAAAAAAAAAAATTGTAGCGTATACTTTCAATTGGGTTCTAAACAAAATTGATCAATAGATTCTGAGGATTAAACATACCGACTGCCACTGGCTGAAGTAATCAGTGCAGTTATTATATTGAAGCTTCGCTTCGTTTCGCATAAATTATTAAAATTGTATCCAAGACCTTTGTTTTATGCTTTCAGTATTAATTATTTAAGTATATTTATAAATTTATTAGCCACGACTTTATCCCCAAAGGCGTGGCAGAGGCATATTATGGTGAGCCTAATGCCTGTGTTTAAATGGACAGGCTCAGATTGTAGCAACTCGCTGTTGTAATTTTTAAGTCGTTCAAAGAGTATTCACTTGACTTAACGAGTGTCGATTGCAACGTTACTATCAACCGGGACAAACAGCTTAATGTGTCCTTCAAAGCACGAAAACGTTGGTAAAGGAAAATGTTACAAAGCGGTCATCCATCCAAAATCCGAGAGAGTTTCTTAAATCAGATCATGATCTTTTACAGAAACCGAGTTACTAGGGCTACGAGCGCTTTTTATTTATGTATTTACTTTATGTTAGTAGCCTTAAACAATGTATAACATTTCATGTAACTAATAATCGCAACCTGTCTACGGCTTGGGGTTCCGGTCTGCGTTCCTCATAAATGTCCCTGTGGCAGTGATGTCGACAAGCTTGGACATCACGGACTGTCATGCCAAAAAAGTGCAGGCCGCTTCTCGAGACATGCCGCACTAAACGATATCATTCGCCGGTCTCTTGCCACTGTCAACGTGCCAAGTCTACTTGAGCCGACTGGTATTGCAAGAGACGATGGCAAGAGACCGGACGGTATGAGTTTGATTCCATGGAAGATGGGCCGGGTGCTGGTATGGGATGCAACCTGTTCAGACACGCTGGCCCCTTCCCATCTACATGGAAACAACAACAGAGCTGGTGCGGCTTGTGAAGCGGCTGAAAAAGCTAAAGCATGCAAATACAGGGGTCTAGGCTCCGAATATGATTTTGTCCCATTCGGTGTCGAGACCCTTGGTCCGTGGGGTCCTAGGGCTACAAGGCTTTTTAAAGAAATAGCAAAAAGTTTAGTCGACATCACAGGAAACCGAAGAGCTGGCAGCTACCTCGGCCAAAGAATTAGTTTAGCTATTCAAAGGGCGAACGCTGCCAGTATCTTCGGAACCTTGCCTAAACGGACTCCTTATATTAATATCTTTTAAATTATCATATTTTAAGGTTATTTAATAATTTGTTGTAAATACAAGCATCATTTACTAATAATTAATAATCCCAACATTTTAACGGTCTTTTGCGCTTTAGTGGATCTGGAGAAAACATTTGATAACGTTGTGAGAGGAACTCTGTGGTAGTCGTCCGTGTGGCCTGGCTGGCCATCCACTCCATATTCGGCCAGGATATGGTGTGGACCGCCAGCTGCTGCGGGCGATACAGTCTCTTTATACGGACTGTAAAGCTTGCGTGCGACCAAGGGTGATGTTCATCTGGTGCCTCTTTTTGACTTCTGTTCGGGCGTCAAACGGGGTTGTGTTATGTCCGCCTGGCTTTTCATAGTGTATCTGGATAGTTGTGCAAAAGTGTGGCTTGAAAAGTTATAAGATTATGTGTTGTAAAATTGGAAATTAGTCCTTTGACCTCTGTCCTTAGACCTGTGTCTTTTGACCTATGTTCTTTGACCTCTGTCGTTTGACAGGTGTCCCATGACCTATGTACTTTGACCCACGTCCTTTGACCCATGTCCTTTATAACCTGTCCTGTGATCTGTCCTCTGACCTATGTCCTTTGACCTGTGTCCTTTGACCTGTGTCTTGACAGGTGTCCTTTGACATGTGTCCTTTGACCTCTGGCATTTGACCTTTGACATCTGTCCTTTGAACTCTGTCCTTTGACATCTGTCCTTTGACCTCTGTCCTTTGACCTTTGACATATGTCCTTTGACCTGTGTCCTTTGACCTCAGACCTTTGTCCTGTTTCTTTTGACAGGTGTCCTTTGACCTTAGTCATTTGACCTCTGACCATTGACCTCTGACCTGTGTCCTTTGACCTCTGTCATTTGGCCTTTGACATCTGTCCTTTGACCTCTGTCATTTGACCTTTGACATCTGTCCTTTGTCCTCTGTCCGTTGACCTGTGTCCTTTGACCTGTCCTTTGACTGTGTCCTTTGACCTCTGTCCTTTGACATCTGTCCTTTGACAACTATCCTGTCCTTTCACCTCTGTCCTTTGACCTGTGTCCTTTGACCTGTGTCCTTTGACCTCTGTCCTTTGACCTTTGCACTTTGCCCTGTGTCCTTTGAACTCTGTCCTTTGCCCTTTGACATTTGCACTTTGCCCTCTGTCCTTTGACCTGTGTCCTTTGACCTTTGTTTTATGACATCAGTCCTTTGTCCTCTGTCCTTTGACCTGTGCCTCAGTTCTGTCCTTTGACCTATGTCCTTTGTCTTTGCACTATGCCCTGTAACCTATGCCTAACGAAATTCAAAAACGTAATTTACATTTACACATACATAGAGAGAACTCACAGAGAGATTCAATGTTTATGGGCTCTACGAGGGAAAGTCGACATGTGCGGACGGTACTGTATATAAATATTTACATAGATGTCACAAACCTGTTCTGTCCATAAACTAAAAAAGATTTTATTTTGTATATAAACCCGCAACGCTGAAGGAGAAACTATCCTCAGAACGTGTGCGGCTGCCGATCTGGCCATTGTGAACACGTATTTTAAAAAGAAATCCGAACATCTCATCACCTACAAGAGCGGAAGGCGTACAACTCAGATCGATTTCCTACTGACTAGGCGACACAGCATCGGCAAGGTGGCCAACTGCAAGGTCATACCCGGTGAGAGTCTTACTGCTTACATGCATGACATCGATTGCAATGTCAAGTCATGCATTGCTGCCGCGTGGGCCAAATGGCGGGAGATGACCGGTGTCATTTGTGACCCTAAAATGCCGATCCGGTTGAAGGGACACGTCTACAAAACCATTATTAGACCTGTCCTTTTACATGGCAGTGAGACGTAGCCATTTGGAGTGACACAAGCAGGAGCTGCGTGTCACGGAAATGAAGATGCTGCGGTGGATGTGTGGGGTCACGCGGTTGGACCGCGTGAGAAACTCTCGCATCCGCGGCAGCCTTCACGTCCGTGACATTGCAGACAAGTTGCAAGAGTGTCGCCTTCGTTGGTATGGTCACGTCTTGCGGCAACCGCCGTTACGTAGGTAACAAATGTCTGGCCATGTCAGCCCCGCCGGGTCCCGGTAATAGGGGAAGACCCAAGAAGTGCTGGCTTGACGTCGTAAGGGATGACATGCGTGCCAATGGTCTCACTACAGGGGATGCCGACGACCGTGCGAAGTGGAGGTAAAAATGTAGGAAAGCGGACCCCGAGCGTCGCGAGACGCAACTGGGACAGACGCTCGGATGATGATGATGATATGATGAACGAGTACAGGATCCAAACTCGTGTCATTAGTTAGGGAAAAAAATGAAATTTTAACTGTCGAAGTTTCAGTTTCGTTCTCAAGAAATATGTCCCCGAATATTTTTTAGTTTATGTTGTTCGTGATATATTTTTTAGTTTATGTTGTTCGTGATATATTTTTTAGTTTATGTTGTTCGTGATATATTTTTAATTCACCTCTCATCGGATGATGAATAATAGCACTTCATATAAACTCTCACTTATGTGAGAGATCTTTTAAACTTTAATGGATTTCAGGCGGTTTCATCAATAGATAGAGTGATTTAAACAGGAGGGTCTACATGTATAATATGCATATTTATAGTTACATTTTTCTAGTGCACAGCTGAGTCGAGTCCAGTACACTTAGGGCCGTATTCGAGAACGTTTATCAATACTCAAACACTTGAGAGTAGATTTCATAAGGCAAAAACTATCCTCAAGCGTGTATTGCGTATTGTTAACGTTTCTCAAAACGCTCTAGAATACGGACCTCAGAATTAGAGATAGGCTACTATTTGTCCTGTCAAAACTTCACAATACATGCGGAGCCGGGGGGTAAACTAGCTTAATTTCCATTTTTTTTAAACCAACTCCTCCGGGCAATATGTCGGTAATCGCAAAAAGCAAATTTTACAGAAAAAATGATTTCCTGTTTTTGTTGAATTACTTTCCAACAAGTGGGAGTATTAACATCATTGATACAGGAACTGAGAGCTATTTTTTTTATATAGTATTTAGCTATTAGTTTCAAACTACATGCTTCTAATAAGCTACAATTTGAGAAGAAAGATCTTAGTTTTAAAAAAAGTTCAATAGTACTTTTTTAAAAAATAATAATAGTAACTAATAATATAACTTTTTACAATAGTCCTGTAATAGTAACTTACCGGATTATTGTGGTATTTTTTTGATTAGTGTTGATACTAACTAACAACAAGTGATCATAATATATCATAACAAAGTTAATGTCTTAAAGTTTTATATTAAAGGGCACAAAATACTGTGCAAGAAAATTACGAAATATGACAACTACATTTTTCAGTAACCATTCAATCCCAATAATCATTTGAGTATAATAAACTAAGGTATTTTTAATAAAATAATTCAATATTAATAGATTAATCGTTTTTATTGCACAAAACAATATTTCAGTAAATATTACAATTATTTTAAACATAACTTGCTTAACAAATTAAGAACAACAGTCACATAATTTAATCTATACGAGGAGGAATAAATAAAGAGTTCTAAATAAATAAAAATAAAAGAAGCCGGAGCGAGAGCTTGCCAGCAAAATTGCTCTATGGCCCCTAAGGCTAGACCTAGACCTAAACCTAGACCCTAAGATATACGGGTGAATTTCACTTAAATCAATTGCAGTGGCGAAACTTTATTTCGATATTTAAGGATTTATTTGATACATAAATTATGACGAATTAGATGTACTATAACATGGTATAATAGGGATCAAAAAGTATTTATTAGTTATTGAAGCGCTCGTGGCCTAGCGGTCTCAGTGTTCTGTAAACGATCACTGAGTTACGCAACTTTCACTATGGCTGGTCCTCGGATGGGTGACCACTTTGTGGCATTTACATTTGCGAGCGTTTCCGTGCTTCGGAAGGCACGTTAAGCCGTTGGTCCCGGTTGCCAGTAAAATGGCAGTCGTTAAGCCTGGTTGAAGGCCTTATGGGCGGCTTGAAAACTTCAGCAGCAGGTAGCCACAACTTGCGTCTGTCTATTTCAACACGGCAATGGGCTCACCACCTATTACGTGGGACAGGAATCCACACGGTGAAAAGTGGGCATATAATATGCCTCTGCCACCCCTTCGGGGATAAGGCGTGATGGATATTTATTTGAAATATAAGCATTTGAAAATTTCAAACACCACCGAAATTGCGTTTTACCCATCTTAATTGAATACCACTCCATGGGAATTGACTAATGGCACCAGAATTAGGAATATTAAAAAACGTGGTCCTTCAATTGACTTTACTAAAATAATACCAATTAATTTTAGTCAATCATAAAATTATTTTTTACTTTTGTACGTCCAGTTCCATCATCATCATCATCCGAGACGCTTCTCACGATACCTGAGGTCCATTTTACTACTCCTTATTATTAAAAAAAATATTTATATATTTTATTGCTGAACATGTCCACTTTGCACGATCTTCGGCATCCCATGCAGAGACTATTTTCACACATAACAACCTTACGATATCAAGCCAGTGCTTCTTGGGTGTTCCCCTCTTACCGGGGCACAGAGAGGACTGCATGGCCAAAAATTTGTTCCCCGCAATGCCCAGCGCTTGCCGTAAGACCTATCTGCATTGTTACGGACATGAAGACTGCGGTTGAGGTAGTTCTTACGCGGTCTATCAGCATGATTCCATACATACTCCCCAGCATTTTCATTCCGTCGCAGCTCCTGCTTGTGTTGCTTCAATAATGATTACACCCCACTGGTATGGCAATGTAACATGCCTAATGATGCTTTATTAGACCTGTCCCTTCAACCTCACTGACATTTTAGGGTTCCAAATGATGAATGAATGTCCTCAACCGCCACTTAGCCCATGAGGTAGCAATGCGTGACGGACGCGTAAAATACAGATCCCGGGTACTTAACCGGGTCCATGCCCTAGACCAGATGGAGTCTATGGAGGTTGCATCTGTAGAGTTTAACGCCAAGTATTACTTTAGTTTAAAACCACCACTCTCAAGCATCTCCGTCCACGTTTTCACACGTTGCACCAAACTGCCCTCGTCCGCGTACGCGAGCGCTGTATCGTTAGAATTCATAGTAGGCCATGGATGCTGCTGCATATTTGAATCTCGTAAACAGAAATGGACTAAGTGGAATGCTCTGTGTTCTGGTGTACTCCGTTCGTGTGGGAAAGAGTATTATAGCCGCGCGCCAAAGCAATCAAAACCACAGAATAGTGGTGCAAGCGCCTAGAACCTTTGGACATCAGTGCCCACCAGATCATCGTTCCAAGAACACAGTCGAAGGCATTCTTTACGTCCACGAACAGAAAGTGCAGACTCTTCTTACTGTACGAGTATTTCTTTGTCTCTTTGTCCTGTATTTCTCCAGTAATGAGAACACGGGTCCTGTTTTTGTTCTAATGATAGGATCCTTAGAACAAAAACAGGGTCCGTAGTTTTATTACCTGGGTGAAACCCATATTGATACTCCAAGAGAGTACACTTCTGCTAGATACGGAGGTTAATAATCTTCTCTAAATCTTCTCGGTGATGGACGATGGTAGCGCCGTCAGCGGACGACCGATCAGAAAGTGGCCAGGTGTTAATGGTCTGAGATCAGAAGGATGTGCAGACAGAGTGGCCGTGAGTTTAAAATTGCCTCGATTTGAGTGAAAAGTGTGGTTAGCTCCTCAAACGTTAAACTACTGTTGCCTGCAACGCGTTTTAAATGAAATTTAGCGGCTTTTACTCCCACTTCCCATATTCAACCGAAATTTGGCGCGTAAGCAGGTGAAAACTTAAATGTTATGCCCTCAGTGGCTGAAAATACATCCACTGCTGGTTCGCTAGACTTAAGTAATTTTCGGAGTTCGTTGTTTGCCCCCACAAAGTTTCTACCATTGTCACAAAAGATAATTTGAGAACCTACAAAGTTTAGAAAACCTTTCAAACGGAACGATTTCATTAATTCTACGAGTACTTTCATGCATTTTTTAATTTCAGGTAGTTCGTGACACCGTGTATTAAATGAAGGATGAAGTAGGAAATATGGGCCATTCCACAATAATGTATTGCCAGCCAACTGATAGGGAGGCACTCCTCGTGACGCTAAGTCAGCAGGATTACAACTGGTAGGTATTTGACGTCATAATGATTCATCAGTTAAGTTTCTTATTTCATGAATTCTATTACACACAAATGTTTTTAACGTCTTAGGTTGTGTTTTTAACCACCCTAAAACTATAGTCGAATCACGCCAGTATATAGATCGTGAAACAGTAATTCTTAGGGAAGACTTAACCTTTTGATATAAACGTGCGCCGAGTAAAGCACCCATCAACTCTAATCGAGGGATTGTCAGTTCGGGCTTAATAGGGCTAACCCTAGCCTTTGCAGTCAACAGTCTAATTTGAACAACTCCAGTAGAACTGTTCGTTGATCTAACATAGATACAAGCCCCGTAGGCTACTTCACTGGCATCTGTAAAACAATGCATCTGAATTTGAACTGGATTCGTAAGTCAAAACGTATCTGGGTATTACTAAGTTTGCAAGAATTTAAAAGCGATTGGGATGATCCAGTACCCAGATATAAATTATAAATTACTCCCACTTTGCTTTAACGTCGCTAGGTACTGGATCATCCCAATCGCTTTTAAAGCGCCACAAATGTTGAATTAAGGTTTTAGGAATAATCGTACATGCTGACAATAAGCCCAAAGGATCAAAGATTTTGCATGACGTGGAGAGAATGGTCCTTTAAGTATTTTTTTAACTTTCAAGTAAAATATTCGCAGTGAACTGAATAATCTCAGCCCTAGGCGACCATTTTAAGCCTAGTTCACTGGAATCCTTGCTAAAGTCTTGGGATTGGTCTACGATTTCCAATCCGTCAAAGATTTCAGGTACATTAGTGCGAAATTTTCGTAAATGAAAATGTGCTTCTTCTAATTTTTTGACTACACCATATACAACTTCCTTTAATTGACTTCTACATGATGACCCTGTGTTCAAATCATCTACATAAAAATCATGCTTAATAACTCGAGCTATGTCGTTATTTGCATACTCATTTGCCAGCTGTAACAAACAACGCGTGCTAAGATACGAACCACATGCTGTCCCATATGTAACGGTATTCAAAGTGTAAGTTTTTACCGATGAAGACTCGTCTAAGGTAATCTGATTATTTCTAGTGTATGATAGTGGTTTCCATAGAGTCATTTGTAGATGGCGCGACTCATCTACTTGTATTTGGCGGTACATTTTTTCAATGTCCCCTGTTACCACGAAAGAATTTTGTCGAAACTCAAGAGGATAGAAAGAAAATCGTCTTGCACAACTGGTCCAATTAGCATCAAATCATTCAATGATTTACTAGTGGCAGTTTTTTGGGATGCATTAAAGACGACTCTAAGCTTAGTAGTCTCACTTTGTTCACGAAGAACAGCGTGGTGAGGTATGTAGTACCCAAATTTGGGACGAGGAACTTCAGAAAGATGTCCCAAAAGCTTATATTCCTTTAAGAAGTCATTGTATCTTTCTCCAAGCCCAGTCCGCACAAGCTTTTTGTTTAAACTTACCAGTTGTTTCTGAGCCACAGAGTAGGAATCAGCTAACGCTAGCTCACGAAATGGCAGCTTGACACAAAATCGCCCGTCAGCTAGGCGAGTAGTATTTTGTACAAAATGGGTTTCACAATATTCTTCCTCCTTAGATAGAATCGTTTTATCGTTATTAGGTAGGTCTTCGACTTTCCAAAACTTAGCTAAGGCTTCTCGTATTTCGGAGGAAAAATTACAATTAATCTTAGTTTGTGGTAACAATGATGCCCCTATTGGACCCGCAACAAGCCAACCAAATTTTGACTCTTGTGGGATTGGTTTATTAGGTCCCAGTTTGATATGATTAGGTGTGACAATGTCCCAAAATACGTCAGCTCCAAGTAAACGTGTATTTCTGAAGGTATGAAGAATTTAGAGTCGGCCAGTGAAATGTGAGTCGGTAAATTCAACTTAACCACATCCACAGGCAAACTTGGAAGACTGTTGGTAATTTTAGGAATTACAAGACAGGATACATCTACCTAGTTGAAAATTATTGAAATGAGATTTCACCTGTATATTACAAGATTCAACAATACTTGTAACTAAGTTATCATTTAATCCATATATTGATTCTGGTTTAGTTGTAACACAATTAATATTCATAATATTTTTCATTTTTTTTCAGACAAAAAAGAAGATTGGCTGCCGCTGTTAAGAATAGTCTTCGCTGGATAAGACTTATTAGTAATAGGATCAACAAGTTCAACTTCTGCAGTACATAGCAACACCTGGACTGGTACCACAGCCGACAAGGATACATTAGGAACTGTCAATGCTGACACATCTGTGCTTAAAGAAGCAGCATTGGAGCTCGATGACGAACTCTGACTATTATTGTTAATATTTTGTGTTGATCTAGGTAATAATGAATTATGTCGTTTCTTACAGATTCTACATGGGCCCAACCGGCAGCGAGCTACTTGATGACCTGAGCTTCGCTTGAATTTTGACATAAGTTATTTTTCTTAACAATATCTAATTTTTCAGACAACGACATTGCTTTAAATTTATCACAGGCGTAAATAAAATGGGCTTGATTGCAATAAACACAAATGGTCTCACATTAGTACTTTAGAAATTTCATTAAGAACCATTGCAGCTTCGCTATTACTACTAACCATCAACTCGGTGGTAACTTTGTCTCTTTAACGCACTGCTGACCCTCACAAAACTTTAACAAAAGGATCTGTGACCCGCGCCCATTTGGGACAAGGACTAAAGCAATGTTGGAACAATTCAAATGCCCAATGAAAGACTTTAGAAGTTCCTAAACTTAAAAGCTTCCATACATTAACCGATTATTGTAGTACCACGGAAATGTTTCTAAGGATACCAGCAGCAACTAAACGCACATCTCCAACTTCAACTGTATATTTCGTTAGAAACATTTAAAACGTCTCTGTATCATGGGTTATCGATCGCGATCGTGAATGTTCTCACTACTGCCGCTCCTGAACACCAGGGGCAAAAGAAGTGTCTATAGATGACGCCAAGCGCGAGCACCTAAGTTTCAGGGAAAGGTCTTGTGAGTACAAGCCTTCTGTCCCACAATATTTATTTATTATTTCATTAATTCAATGTTAATTAAATGTACGTACACGTGTTTGTTTCAGAAGCGCTCGCTTCGAAGCTTGGAGTCTGCTTTCCTATTTTTCACCCTCATAAGTACCTACTACTTGTACTTATTGACTATCTATGTGACCCCCACGACTTCGCCCGTGACATACTTCGAACTTCCGTCGCACCTATTGAATCCCGTCGCTTATAAATTCTACAGTAATGCATTTACGTACTACCGAACGCCGCGCAGTTCCACCCGTGTTGTTCCCATTCCAGTGGCATTGCGGGAATAAAATGTTATATAATAGCTAAAATAGTACCCTAATTTACTTCTTAAAACATCAGATCTGCCATCTGGGTGATAATTTTACGCTTGAAGTGTGCTGCTGAATAATTAACACATTAATTTTTAATAAAGTGGAAAAAGACAATCCGATTCGAGACAGGGATTGAACCTGTGACCTTTGCCTAACCAGGGCAATGTTCTAGCCACCTGAACTACACGAACCTTATCGAATCAAGTTGAAATTCTCAACCATATTTACATCGTCATTTTAAGAGTATGACCAGAGTCATCTATCGAGCTAATAAACAACTTTATTAAAAATTTATCAGAAATTTAGCAAATAATTGCTTTAAAAAAAATTATCAATTAACACATTAACCAAAAAAATGTTTAGCCTTTTTTCCTAATTCTCCAATTTACTCCGAAGAATACGGTTCACAGAACCACTAGTTTTAGATAATGAAAAAATGGCCGCATTTTGCCTCCGTATTTCCATTGGAACGGGAACTACGCAGGTGAAACCGCCAGGCATTCACTAGCTGCTAAAATAACCCTTTAAAATAAATTCTGACAATGTGACCTGGATTTTAAAATTTCGCACGATATGAAAATATTTTATGACATCAAAATATCACCCGGTCTACACAAAGCGACCCGACCCTATTATGAAAATTCCTTTGTCAAAATTCACGAACGCTTTTGTGTTCATGAAAATAAATGAATTTCTATAACAATTTGAATAATCTGTGGTTCCTTTGAGCATTATCAGCATCCGGTACCAATAACTAAAAAGATTTGGTAGTAAAAGTGTGATGAACCGTTCAGCTGCGTCTCAACGGTGTGAAACTCTTCAACAGTTGATGGTATCGAATTAAAAGTTTTCTGGTTCAAATTTTTTTTGATTTATAACTTTTTTTTATATATGCATTTTTACTTCTTTTAGGTAACGACGATACGTCCGACGCCAGTCGCTTCCTAAATTGCCGAAAATCCAAAATAATTAAAAGGCTCCAAATCTAGGTAGAGTTTGGAATCAAATGGGAATAAAATAATTTGAAGAAGTTCTACTTTGTAAAATATTGACATAAGTTCATGAAGTTCAGTTGATCACTTTCATTGAAAGTCTTTTAATGAAAGTGATCAAGTGATAAGTTTGCTACGGTTATCGGTGAGAAAGTTTACAACTATATTAAAAAAAAAACAAACGAAAAAAACCCAAGAGTACAAGTAGAAATAAATATGACCAACTGTTGTCGACTGGTCAGTAAGGGACCTGTCTGTCTGACATTAACCGTTATAGTTAAGTACAGAAAAACGTTCTTAGGAGGATAGGTTTGAACTACATTTACAGATTTTGTAAAACAGGTTACCTAGGCAATAAATTAACGCTAAAATACCAAAAAAATGTTTTTTGCCTTCAATCCTGTTTTATGTGGATATCAAAAAGGTCTATTGGACCATGTAAGGTACGAGCACTAAAAATTATATTAATCTCCTAAAACTTATTCTACTAATAAGTACATTATATTATACAGAAACACTAGACAGATTTAGACATATGTATGTATAACTTAACACATGACACATGTAAAACAAATAATTGAGGAAATTAAAAACCTAGGTTTGGTTACTCGATAGGCATTTTTTTAATATCTATACTAGCGGCACGCTATGATGGCCGTTTTGAAGTTTGTCCTTTCATGAATATGTAAATAGTTGACCACATTAGAAGGTATTTATATTACGGTAGAAAACAGAGTACTTATGTAAAACAAGTAAAATATCATCACTATTGTAATATATGTCAAAACGGCCATCATAGCGAGCTGCTAGTACAAAATGGCCGATGATTTTCTATGAAATTAATGTCAAGGTCTACATACTGCTCACTCAGAGCTAGTACCAGTACTGTATTACTACATCCTTAGTGCCCATTATCCTTAACGTTAGTATTTTTTTTTAATTATGGCATGTACCTATACAACAACATTTTACTATAAATTAAATATTTATTGGCATGATATAGCATTTAACCAAATTGTATTTGACATTGTATTAAGTTACTTCTTTCCAAATATTTACATTACCTATTTGTACAAAACTTGTTGTGTTGTTTGGTACAAATAGGTAATGTAAATTTACCCAATTTCAATCATTTTAGTCAAATTAGTTTAGTACAAATAGTTTTTTAGTCAAATTAGTTTAGTACAAATAGGTAATATAAATTTACCCAATTTCAATCATTTTAGTCAAATTATTTTAGTACAAATAGGTAATGTAAATTTACCCAATTTCAATCATTTTAGTCAATGTAGCATGACTACATATTATAAAACAAAGTCGCTTTTCGCCTCGTCTCTATGTATGCTTAGATCTTTAAAACTACGAAACGAATTACGATGCGGTTTTTATTAATAGTTAGAGTTATCTCATAGAAGGTTTTTATGTATAATTTGTTAAGTTTTTGTATACATTGACCAAATTATAACGATATTGGTTGGGGATGTCGGAAAAAATAAGCCGTCTGGGAGCTTCCAACAAGAACGCTGCCTAAACCCTTTGAGAAATAATAAAATAATGTACTGTGCAATTGTGTATCTAATGTAGGTCTACAAAAAAGTCCGCGACGATATATGTCTATCTTATAAGAATAACATACTATATCCATTTTAATACTTTAAAAAACCATCAATTATAAAGTGGTTATTTGAAGGCTATTTACACAAATATGCTATTAGTCTTTATCTTTTTTTCTATGTTAGTTGGCTTCAGCATTCCATGAAGATTATTTTGTCCCTTTACACCTTGCAAATTAAATGAATATCTAACGAGTTATCGCAAATTGAAAATAAAACGCAAAGAAATTAATTTCGTGTAACCATAATTCGACCGGGCGGGCCGTGCGGGCGTAGGTAGGTACTCGTAGTTAGGTACTGGAGAGCGGAGAAGTAATCAATGAATTTGGAAAATGTTTATACATTATTGTGAATGTGAAATTAATAGACAACGGGATTAAATGGGTGCCACTGGGTTCGAAGTATGTCACGGGCGAAGCCGGGCGGGACAGCTAGTATGTTATATGCATGAATTTTATCAAAATAATTTTGTAGTCGACCATTAGTGGTAGGACACATACACATAAGAGCTTCTGTAACCTATGGCTACACAAATAAATAAATGAAATGAAAGAATTATATTATTTAACTGCCTCGGTGACGCGGTGGTTGTGTATGCGACTGCCCCGCATAGGTCCCTGGATCGATTCCCGGGTCGGAACAAATATTTGTGTGATCCACAAATGTTGGTTTCGGAGTTTGGGTGTTTCCTATGTATAATATTTATGTATTTATAGATAAATAAATATGTCTATCAGTTGTCTAGACCCCATAGTACAAGCTTATAGCTTAGTTTAGGCTAGACGCGCTGTGTGAAAAGTGTCTCACAATATGTTT